>CM076584.1:641159349-641759349 GCA_034641835.2 Pinus albicaulis | reverse complement strand
AAATAAAAATAAAACAAGATTAAACCCTAAATGGGTTTACAGAGAAATCAACAATTAATAACATAAATATACAACATAGGGTTTGTAAATCTATGTCTAAATGTAAATACAATGAAACATTACCTAATTACCTGGAAGTCAAGCCGTCTAATAAAGGAAAGAGCGAGGAATAAAGATCCTAGAACCTTGTTGTTTTTTCCAAATGAAAATCATTCTCCAAAAAGGGAAATCTTTAACTATATTCTAGACCACCATTAATTAGAAACCCAAAAACTATAACAGAGAGGTCATACGAGAAAACAATAAACATTATAGATTTAAAACAAATTTTCACCTATGACCGACGACCAAATGTTTTGAACCAAATCCTTGCTAGATGAATGATGTAAAACTCACAATAAGTAACTAAGGAGAATAAAAACATGTCAAAGTTAGTTCATATGTGGGATAAATTTTAACAATTTCACCAAGGAACAACTTGAATATGAAAGAACTTATATAATAGTAGTATAATTACCTTTGGTGAAAAATGAAGATTCAAACACAATGTATAATTGAAAGTTCAAAGGACTAAATAACACAACGAATGGTAAAAATACTCATAAAAATCTTCCATACCAGAGATGATTAGGTGTTCAGTTTTATGCTTAAAAATAAAAGTTCTCAGAATGGCGTGAAACCTGAACAATCGTGTAGTGCTCGTCGTTCTGAATTCGATGCACTTTGTTTCACGTGAAATGGACTCCGTATGCTCCCAGAAATGAGTTTTGTTTGTTTGCACAAACAAGGAAAAAACGATGACAGGGAGCCCAGTTAGTAGCCTATATTGCTGACGTGGCATGTTGACTGGGCAAGGTCAATGTTGGTCAATTTTCCACCAGTGAATGTGTGACTGCCAAGTAGCAGCATCTGATTGGTTTGAATTTGTGGTTATTTGGCAAGTTGTTAGTGATTGAAATTTGGACTAATGGAGAGAGGACACTTGGTGTAGCCTGGGGCCACCACGTGCCCCCCCTCATGGTGCATTGTAAAATTTTGTTTGAAGACCGGAAGGGCCGACGAGGGTCGAACACGAGACCTCTGCCCCGCTAGCGCCACACGCCACTGCTACACCACACCATAGAACTTAAATATATAGCCATTCCGCATATATTTATGTTTTGTATAATCCACCAGCGATGTAAGTGGGGGCCAGGCCCTAGCATATGACTACGACCCATGACCACCGACTACGGCCAATCCTAAAGCGTGGAATTAACACTAATCCGAGATTTAATTAGTGATAAACCTCATTTAATTGCACTAATCTCGATTAACCTTAAGCGCGAGGGTTATGTGCAAATCTGAGGTTTAATTAACTTATTCCATAATTATTAACGCTAAGCCAAAATTAGCACTAAGCACAAGTTTAAAGTCTATTCACGCTTAATTAGTGTTAGTTGTGCTTAATTGGTTTAATGCGGATTAGTTTGGCAGTCCACCAAATCCATCAGAACTTCCAGTTTTAGTGCCAACTAATCTGATTTAGCTCCAGTTAGCTAAATTTAGGCCAGAAATTGTGGAAAAAACTGGAGATGGTCATAACTTTTGGAGTTTTAGACCAAATCAGGAGCAGAAAGAGGCTATATCACCATTTTTGGGCATTCTGGACTCATTGGTTCAGGTTTCAAGAGAAAAAAAGAATTGTAAACATATCATTTTGAAAATTTGAGCATAATATAGTTTCCCAAGCCATGGAAGCTGGACCAAGGAGATGTAGCCCAGGAGGGGTGAACTCCTTCGTCAAATTCTTATGTTGATGTGTTGTATGGTGATGTACTGTAATTGTATTTGCTACTATTCAACCTTTATTTTATGTTAAATTTTTCATAAAATTAACATGAAAAACACTCATGAGACTTAATAACCTGCAAGAGATCTTGAACCCTTAAGCACATATAAGACATTGTTTTCAAAATAAGAAAGAGGAATTAGCACAACATAACTAACATACCTCATTCAGATCATTTTTGGTATCAGAGCTGTAGGTATTTAGGTTTTTTTTTGGAAGAAAGGATCTAATTGTTTGCAAGTTTGTGTCATTCTTACAAAGTTAAAACTCAAAAGAGGAGAAGAGAAGTTGGTTGAGAGCCCTGCATTTGGGTCAAGAGGAAGAAGGGAAAGGTTGCAAAAGTCTTCAACACCAACACATCCTCAAGTTTAAGTTGAGTATTAAGTGAGCATGTCTCATGAAGGATAACCTACCATGACAGAAGATGAGAGAGCATTCAGAAAGGAATTTTTTGATATGACTGAGATGGTTAAGGTCCTCTATGAGGAGAGGAATTTAAGGATGCAAGGAGAAAGTTCTAGGCCTCCAAGAGGAGAGAGTTATTCAAGAGGAGGTGTCCATGGAGATGGTAGGAAACCACCATCCACTCCACCATCATCCTCACCACCATCTACACCTTCTCCTTCATCATCTTCCACTACCACAACTTTTCAATATGTTCTTCCACATACTTCAAAAGGAACTGGTAAATCACCGTTACTTAAACTTGATGTCAAATTTGAGCTACCGATGTATAATGGTGAAGTGAATGCAGAGAAGATGGATAATTAGTTTCGTTAATTGGAGGTTTATTGCCGAATTCATAACCTTCAAGAGGATGACATAAAGATTCAATCGACTTTCTTGAGAATGGAGGGCACCACACTTGTATGTTTTGGGAATCACGATTGTAGTTATACCAAAACCCATGGGTGTTATTCAACGATCACATTGCTAGAGATAAGCATCCAAGAGAGGCGGTTAGTCCATGTCGCGAAACACACGGGGAATGTTGGTTTATCCAATGTCCAACAATCTCCCCCCCCCCAACGCAAGCCGGGTGTGTATCGAACTCGTGACCTACGCTCTGATACCACTTGTTGGGAATCGCAATTGCCATTATACCCAAATCCGCGGGTGTTATTCAATGATCGCATCGCCAGAGATAAGGATCCATGAGAGGCGGTTAGTCCATGTCATGAAACACACGAGGAATGTTGGTTTATCCAATATCCAACATTATGGTGGAAAGCAAGGACACAATATGAGATTAAAAACCACCGTAAGATATCAATGTCTTGGTCAAATTTTATTGTTTCCATTAAAAGACAATTTTTCCCTCTAGCTTACATGCAAAAATCCATTATGGGTTGGCATAATTTTAGACAATTAAAGGGACAAAGTGTGCAAGATTACACTCATGAATTTAGGAGAAGAGCTCTTATTTTCGGTGTCAATTGGTAGTCTCAAGAAACTTTTTTAAAGTATATTAGGGGTTTTCACAGCTATCTTAGACATACTATTCTCATGTTCAATCCCACAAATTTAGGTGAGGTTTGTGTTCAAGCCACACATCTAGAAGCAAGAGGGAAACATAGTGTAGATGAGAAAAGTGATAGTTTCCTTAAGTATGAAGGTAAAGGAAAGGGTAAGTTTAATGGAAGGGGAAAGAAAAATGGTTCTATTAAAATAGAGAAAGAGAAACTCACATGTAAACATTGTTTGAAAAATGGCTGTGATGAAGACCATTGTTGGAAACTCCATCGAGAGTTGAAGCCAAACAAACTTAAAACCAAAGAGAAGGAGAAAACAACTACAATCATTAAACATGAATTAGGTTTATATTCAGGAGATGAAACCAAGTTTACAACGATGGGTTTGAAAGGTAAGAACATAGCAAGCATCAATTCTTCAAGTTATTCTAATGTAACTCAAGATGAAGATACAAGAATTGAACTCTTTCATATTATATTTGTTTCAAAGAATACCAAAATAGACACACTATTTGTTAGTGTTTCTCAAGCTAATTCGATTTCTGAAGACTTAGTTAAAAGGTTGAATCTTGAAATTGTTACACATCCAAGACCTTATCCTTTAGGGTGGATATGAAAGAATGAAAAATTGCAAGTAACAAGGAAGTGCATCCTAAGGTTTGCAATCAATTCAAACTTTCTTGACGAAGTTGAACTTGATGTAGTTCTGCTTGATATTTCAGGTATTGTTTTGGGAAGTCCTTATATATATGACAGGAAAGCAGTATTTCATCGCCATGAGAATAAGCACCACTTGTTCAAGAATTGAATTGAGTACACAGTTAGAGCGCATAATAAGAAGAGAATTTTGACTCATATACATGCAGTAGAAATGAAGAGTATAGTGAATGCAAGTCAAATTTTGGTTTTGTTAATGTTCAAGCATAGTGATGTTTTGAATGAGACCTTTCAAAAATATGCATCAAATGATCAAGATGATTTCATTGAAGTTTCTAATGTTTTTAATAAGATGTTTTAGGGCTCTAACATGTTGCCTTTGAAAAGAGTTAAACAAGATGAGAAATATTTGCAGCAATTCACATCAGTGTTGAACAGTGATGGAAACAAGATGTTGGTGCAAGAGAGTGAAAAGGTCAAAGAGAAAGTGCCAAAAATTTTGAAAGACATAGGTTCCACAAGTACTTGTTTTTGGTTTCAAAATGGTACATGGCAATGGTGAAAACATTTGGTCAAAAGTCGATGCAAGTACAAGGCAAGACATGCTAAAAATCACCATGTCGATAGTGTTCGAGGTGGGACAGTTTTCAAGTTTCCTTTGATTGACGATTGAGGTGGGAACAAGTTTGTTTCTTCAATGAAAACTTGTTTTTCTGCAATTTCTAGGAAATTGTAGCATGACAGTGTCTACAACAGCAAGACAGGGTCTCCAGAATCAAGGAAAAAGATTAGTTTTAAAGAAAAGCTCATATTGTTGAAATTAGGCAAATTCTAGTGGATTTAGACTAGAAGGGTGAGGGAACTGTACCCTCATCCACATGTTCAGTAATGAAAGAGATTTTGGGGTCCAAAAGGCTTCTAGTGGGGAGGAATGATTAGGTACTCAGTTTTATTCTTAAAAATAAAAGTTCTGAGAATGTCATGAAACCTAAACGACCACGTAGTGCTCGTCGTTCTGAATCCAGTGCACTTCGTTTCACGCGAAATGGACTATGTATTCTCCCAGAAATGAGTTATGTCTCTTTGCACAAACAAACAAAAAATGATGATAGGGAGCCCAGTCAGCAGTCCGTACTGCTAACTAGGCATGGTCAATGTTCGTCAATTTTCCACTGGCGAATCTATGACTTCCAAGTGGCAGAATTTGATTGGTTTGAATTTGTTGTTATTTGGCAAGTTGTTAGTGGTTGAAATTCAGACTAATGGAGAGAGGAAACGTGGTGCAGCTTGGGGCCGCCACATGCCCCCCCTCATGGTGCATTGTAAAAGTTTGTTTGAAGGCTGGAAGGGTCAATGGGGTTTGAACACGGGACCTTTGCCCCGCTAGTGCCACACACCACTGCTACACCACACCATAGAACTTAAATATATAGCCATTCCACATATATTTATGTTTTTTATAGTCCACTAGCGGGGGAAAACAATGTTACCGATGAAATAGGTAACCGCAATGTTACCTACTTTTTTTTGGTAGCATAAAAAGCACCCGATTTTGAAAAGTGGTGATGCAGAATCACCATTTTTTTTTTTGGTGCACATTTTTGACACTCTAAATTTTTTATTTATGAAGTATGAATATTTGTTTTAAAATGTTAGTGATTTTCATGCTAATTTTGAAAATGTTGATCTTTAAAGCATCAATTTTTTTTAGGGTAGTTTTCATGCTAATTTTGAAGCGTGTTGATGTTGCATCAACTTCTTTTCATTAATTGATTTTCGATGCTAATTTTTAAGCGTATTGATCTTTCGCATCAACACTTTTTTTAGGCATTGATTTTCTTTTAATTTCGACCAATCTTTGCGTCAACCTTTTAAGAGTGGTGATTTTCATGTTGGTAATAAAACACAAAACTTAGATTAAAAAAAATATATAAAAACAATAAAAAAAAACCAATAAAAATGTAAAAAAAAACAAAAATAGCTCATAAAAATAAAAAATTTAAACAAAAATAAATAAATAAAACAAAAATATTTGAAAATTATATCAAAGGAAATGACAAAATTTGAAGAAAAAAAACACATAATTTAAAGAAAAAAAACAAAAATTCACCAAAAAATTAAAAAAAAAATCAAAAACATTTTTTTTCGAACTTATTAAAAAAAACAATATATTTAAAAATATATATATATATTTAAAAAAAAAATTAAAATAATTAAAATTACAAAATTAAAATTTAGGAAAAAAAAAAAAAAAAAAATTAAATTTAAAAATTTAAATTAAAAAATAATAATAATAATAAGGAAAAAAATACAACTTTTAAAATTTACAAAAAAAACAAATTAAAAAAAACAATTAAAATTGAAAAAAAAAAACCTATCATTAAAAAACAAAAAAAATGAAAAAAACCACGTGCAAATAATTAAAAAACAAATATACATAAATTTAGTGTTTTCTTTTTTAGTGAAACAATTTATAGATTTTAAAAATGAAAAATTAAATAAACGAAAAAATTAAGAAAAACAATTAAATTAAATTAAAATTTAAAAATTTTAATAAATAAATTTTAAATTTTAAATTTAAAAAAAAAAATTATTCAATAATATTAAATATAAAAAAAATTAAACAAACTGAATTTAAAATAAAAAAATTGAATTAAAAAAATAATTTTAAATTTTTTGAAATTCAAATTTTTTTTAGAAAAATCAAATTAAAATAAAAATATTAAAAATTAAAAAAAAATAAAAAATAAAAATAAAATCAAATAAAAATAGATGTACATATCTATTAAAAAAAAAAAAAAAAAAAAAAAAACGAATTTTATTTTAATTAAAAATTTTAAAATAAAAAAAAATTAACTTTTTGAAATTTTTTTTTTTTTTGAAATTAAAAAAAAAATAAAATAAAATCAATTAAAATCAAAATCACATTTTTACTTGATTTAAAAAAAAAAAAAATTTAATTGTTTTTTTTTAAATTTATTTTTTAATTGATTTTTTAATTTAATTTAATTTTTTTTAATTTTTTTAAAATTTCAAAATATCAATTTTTTTTAATTATTTAAAATAAAATTCTTTTAATTGATTTTTTAAAATTTTTTTTTTTTAATTGATTTTTTTTTTAAATTTCAAAATATAATTTTTTTTTTAATTATTTAAAATAAAATTCTTTTTGTTTTAATTTTTTTTAATTTTATTATTTTTTTGTTTTAAATTTATTGTTATTATTATTATTTTTAATAATTTTTATTTAATTTTGCCCATTTTTTCTATTTAATTGATTTTTATTTTTTTTTTAAATTTCATAATCTTTCTTTGTTATTAACTTCTACGTTTAGTTTTTTAATATAATTTTATAGAATTCAATAAATTTTATATATATTTTTTTAATTTATTTCGATTTAATATTTTTTTTAAATGTTTTACTTTTTTTTTTGTTAATTACATAAAATTTTTATATTTTTTTATTTCAATTAAAATTGTGCATTTAAAATTAGATTTTTTTTTTAATGAAACTTGATTTTTTATTTTTTATTTTTTTATTTTTTTTTATTTTTTAATTTTTTATTTAATATTTTTTTTCTTTTTTTTTCAATTTTCCATTTTTAATTGATTTTTAAAATTTTTAAAGTTTTTCGTTTAACAATATTTTTTCTTTCTTTTATATTTAAAATTTATTTTTTCTTTCAAAATTTATTTGTTTATTCATTTATTTATTAAAATTTAATATTTTTGTTTTTAAATTTAATTTATTATTTTAATATTAACCTCTTTTTTTTTAATTTAATAAAATTTGATGTATATACCTATTTTAATTTAAGTTCATATATATATTTTATTTTTTATAATTTAAATTTAATTTATTTTTTATAGTTTATTTGTTTTTTTAATATATATTGTTTTAAATTTGATATTTTCATTGTATTTTATTTTTAATTAATTTTTCTTTTTTTTTTTCCTTTTAATTTGAATAGTGTTTTTTTTTTAATTTTGAATTTTTAAATTTATTAAAATTTAATATATTTCCTTAAATTTAATTATTTGTTTTAATTTTTTTTTCTTCTTTTTTTAAATTTAATAAGCATTTTCTTTTTCTTTTTTAAATTTAATGTCTATATTTTATTTTTTATAATTTCCTTTTTTTTAACTTTTTTTTTTTTAATTTAATATTTTTATTTTGTTTTTATTTTTATTTTTTAATTTCTATATTTTTTTAAATTTTAATCTTAATTTTTTTTTGGTTTATTTTTTAATTTTTTTTTCCTTAAATTTTAGGTTTTTTTAATGATTGAATTAAAATTTTTACTTTGTTTTTATTTTTATTTTTTTTATCTTCATATATTTTTAAATTTTAAGCTTTTAAATGTTTTTATTTTTAAATTTTTTTTTTCTTAAATTTTAGGTTTTTTTTTAATGTTTGAATTTTAAAAACTAAAAGATGTTACTTCTATTTTTAAAAATGCCAAAAGTATGACATAATTTTTTTTTTGTTATTCCAACATCAATTGGTTTTGTTTTGAGGGTGTTTTTTCAATCCTTTTTTCAAGAAACAATTTTGTTTTTACCATAATGTTATAAAATGTTGAAATTTGACCTTAAAAAAAAACGAAGTGCGTTCTGGAAGACACACTTTTTTTTTGGGGGGTGTTTTTTCAATCCTTTTTTCAACAAACAATTTTGTTTTTAGCATAATTTTAGAAAATGTTGAAATTTTACCTTCGAAAAAAAACAAGTGCGTTCTGGAAGACACATTTTTTTTTTTTTTGGTGTTTTTTCATGTTTTTTGAGAGTTTTTGGGCTAGAGTTCCCGTTTTGAGGTCAGGTTACCTATTTCATCGGTAACAGTGTTGGGAAGTGGGGGCCAGCCCCTAGTATATGACTACAACCTATGCCCGCTGGCGGAGCCCAATCCTAAAGCGGGGAGTTAACACTAATCTGGGATTTAATTAGCGATAAACCTTATTTAATTGCGCTAATCCCGATTAACCTTAAGCGTGAGAGTTATGTGCTAATCCGAGGTTTAATTAACTTAATCCATAATTATTAACTTTAAGTCGAAATTAGTACTAAGCACGAGTTTAAAGGCTAATCACGCTTAATTAGCACTAAATGTGCTTAATTGGTTTAATTCAGATTAGTTTGGCAGTCTGCCAAATTCGGCGGAACTTCCAATTTTAGCACCAGCTAACTGAATTTAGCTCCAATTAGCTAAATTTAGGCCAGAAATTGTGGAAAATTTGGAGATGGTCATAAATTTTGGATTTTTCGACCAAATCAGGAGCAGAAAGAGGCTAGATGACCATTTTTGGGTATTCTTGACTCATTGGTATAACTTTTAGGAGTAGAAAATCATTGTAAATATGTCGTTTTTCAAATTTGAGCATAATATAGAGTCTCAAGACATGGAAGTTGGACTAAGGAGATGTAGCCCAGGAGGGGTGAACTCCTTCATCAAATTCATGTGTTGATGTGTTGTATGGTGATGTACTGTACTTTTATTTGTTGTTGTTCAACCTTTATTTTATGTTAAATTGTTCATAAAATTAACATTTAAAACACTCATGAGACTCAATAACCTACAAGAGAACTTGAACCCTTAAGCACATATAAGACATTGTTTTCAAAATATTAAAGGGGAATTAGCACAACATAACTAACATAACTCATTCAGATCAAGAGAGCTTCAAAAAAATGAAGTTGTAGAGTAAAATTTTACAGAGCACCGTAAGGAAAATGAGTGAATCGACAACACTGTCGAGATAGTATTTGTATCACAGAAAAACCCTAAGGATTGTTAACACAGTCGATTTAGTATGATCATATTACAACCACTGATGTAGTAGGTCGAAAGGACCCTAGTACCACAAGTTAACATGTGTTTACCTGGAAAAATCTAGAGAATGTTATATATATTATCATATAAATCACAATGAAATCGATGACAAGAATTAAGATATATAGTACCACATTTAAATAACGAATTCAAGAAATATGTTTTATGTGTTTTATAAAAAAATAGAACTTGATTAAGAACCATGGAAAAATGGGGGCTTATGTGATGGTGGCAATATAGCATTAGAAATGTTTTTATTTTTTATTTGGAAAGAAACACATAGATAGTAGAGAATTCAATGGAGGAAACAGTCACAAGAGAGAGAAATGCATGGTTCGATAGAGTTAACTATTCTAAAAAAAAATTATGTTTGAGAGAGGTTCATTACATCCAAGGAGATGAATATGAACTACAATCGATGATAACTTTGACCTCCTTCTGAGTGATAACTCAACCCTACAGTGGATGGGGAAACCGTCTAATAACTTAGCCTAGTTATAATATATAGTTTCTCGTAATACTTTAAATTATTCCAATCCACGTCGCATAGCTTCTTAGAAATTTCCACGAATACCTACAACAATTTCCACGATTAAGCACTAATGAGAATCCTGAATGAATTCTCCTATCCACAATTCTTGTTAATTAAAATCCATTGAGGAATATGGTTGATTCCTCCAAATGACTAGATAGGGTGTATCTTATAACACAAAAACTAGTTTTGATCTCTAGGGAGGATGTTTTCACCCCTGAAGATCCACAGTCAGGGTTACAAACCTTCACACAAAGCTCAATGAGCCCAAAAAAGAAATTCATCAAATCTCTAAACATAACCCTCGAATGGTCCCTTTCCTTTCTTTTATTCATTTGACTATCCGAATACCCTGCAACAATTTTCCTCATTTAATAAAGCAACTTTCATAATATTATTTTATGTAAGTCACCCTTTTGATTAATTCACTCTCTGGGATTTCATAATTTATTTCAATTGTATCCTATGGGAATGGCGAGGCTACTCGGATGGTCTCTACTGCCAATGTTCAAAAAAAGGGGCATTAAAACATGGAGGATGTGTGTTACCATTATTTCTTTCAATTTTCTACATTAAATGGTTTTCATGGAGTGCATAATCATCTCCCTCCTTGGGATGGGGTGGGAGGCATGTTGGGGAACACATGGTGCCACCCTTCTCATTAGTTTTCTGCTTTAAATCAGTTTCCGTAGAGTTCATATCTGTATTCCTTATTCCTTGAGCTGGATCATTGTGGAACATGTATTTGCAACCTCGACTATTGTTTCTCTTGGGTTATTAGGTCCAATTGATTAATTCCACAATTATTTATTAATGAAGTGTTTCCTTCTCCATCACATTGATAATTGTGTATTGGCTTGTTCTTTGTAAAAATTATCCAAAGGGACTCAACCTAATATTGTAATGTACTAAAAAAAATATTGAATCCTTCTACAAATTTGCGCAAACTAGATACAATTTCACAATCACATAACAAGTAAGAGAAAGAAATTATCAGTGACACAACACAAGATGTATATGGGGAAAGCAAGTGCTCAAAACCCCACCATCTGTATATTACATAAAGTAAATACCATGAAACAATACAATACTATTTCTCTCACTAAGAAACCTCTGCACTCTGTTGACTATCTCTCTCTGATCCTACTCGAATCTGGCACTGATCTAAGCAAGTTTGGTCCAATATTTAACCTCTTGCTTGCCTCTGCCTAGCCAGCCTTGCTTACACATTCCTGGGGTAATTGAGCCCCTATTAATTAGGAAAATCCCAAATAATTATTTCAAAAATACCTTCAAGGCTTCCTAGTGACCTCATGCATGACCTGTACAATTTTCTAATTATACAATTGATAGTTATCTTCCCTTTAACCTCAAACTCAACTGGGCCTTCCTTATAACTAACATGCAACAACTATTTATAGTGAATTAATTGATTGATCACTACTTATGAATTAAATCAAATTTAATTCATTGGACCTATCACTATCTCATCTCTCAGTTAGAACTAGTTAAATCGATTTTAACTCAATTAATTGAGTTAACTAATTACAACTCACAAATAAATGTAATTGGACCCCCCCTAAAATCATGGGAGAACTCTACATGTCTCCTTTCTGACCCCCAAATCAAATTTCATATGATAACTAAGTCTTCCTAATTCAGTTAACTAATACAAGCTATCATGCGATGAAATTAAAATTTCTCTTCCAATTTAATTAAGGGAAAATTAAATCAGAAGCCCCCTTGGTGCCATTTTTGGGTGCCATTTTCAAAATTTCTTATTTCCAATTTTCAACACTCCCTCTCAACAAGAAAGGAATTCAATATATCCCAATATGGTACCTTTGGAATGTTCTACATGCAACACTTCTCTAGTGTTGTTTCTCCTACAACTTCTGAAACTGAAAAAGCATCCAAACTAAATTAGTATGATGCATCTGTCATTAGAGTCTCTTACTGCTACTAGTTACTCCATTGTCTACTGAAAACTCTGTGTTTTTGCTGACTCTACATCTATGCCATCTGCACTGATGCCAACTTTGATCTGCGCTCCAATATCTGACATCTATGACTCTGATATTTGACTACATCAATCCTATTGATCCATCTTGCTATTTTGTACTATGCCCCCCCACCCCCCCATATCTAGGTCTGATCCATGAGACACACCATCTCAATGGAACCTTTCCAAATTTCTTCTCTTGGGATTATGGCTTCACATCACCCCACCTCTCTCTTGGAGATATGGCTTCATGTGCTCCCTCTGTCTATTTGGCTCAAAATTCCCCCCTATTTGAGATCTCTACTTGAGTGGACACCTTCACTCTATCTCCTCTCTGCTTCTCCAATTGTGGTTGATCCACAACTTTTTGAGACTGCTTCTAAGGATGCATGTTGAGAGGTAATTCATGCTCACTCTCAACCACCATGTCTCTAACCTCTACTTTTCTCCTCAAATATTTGCATGCATCTTTGACCTCGAGAGCATATAGGTTCGTGACTCGTACACCGATATGTTTCACCCGTCCCATGGTGATGTGTCTAAGGAAAACCTTTCCTTTTCTAAATATCACATCATACCCATGGTCTTCCAATACCGCTATGGAAACACGATTCTTCTTTCGTCCTAGAACAAACAAAACATCTTTGAGTCTGGAGGGGAGCTAGTCTCCCACTGAAAGGTAATTGTACCTATGTTGGTTGTGTTATACCTCCTGTCATCTCCAAACTCTATGAAGTCACTAAGGAGATCTATATTCTCCATCATATGGAAAAAGGCACCACTGTCGAGATACCACATTCATCCCATTATAATTTTTTCCATGCATGAAATGAGAGTAAAATCAAGATCAAACTGTGAAGCTAGCGCTTCACCCACTACTGCAACTGCATGCTCCTTCTTGCTTACCTTCTATGGACATTTCATGGCATAGTGCCCTTACTTGTGATAGTAAAAACACTTGATATTAAACAATTCCCTCTTGCCCTATTCACCTTGGGACTTCTTTCCCTTGGTTTTCTTTTGTTTTCCGACTAATGCAAAATATTCTTCTTTGTCCTTGTAGGATGTCTCATCTCTCGTGCTTCGCCTTATCTCTTCTTGTACCAAGTCAGACCACAATCACTCCCAGTCTGGTAGATTCTCCCTCCCATTCACAAATTCTTGGTAGCTATGCCATCTCTTGGGAAGGCCTAGAAGTGTTAGGCTCACCAAATAATCCTGGGCTACTGTCACACCAATACTTCCAAGCTCATCTTGACATTGAGTGAACTTCGTCAAGTATTTTGGTATCATCTCGCCCTCCTCCATCTTGATATTTCTGAGCTTGTATTTGAGCGCCAACTTCCTATGGTCACTTCTATTCTGAAACAGATATGTTAAGGCTTTCCACATAGCATATGGAGTTTCCTTTCCATGGAGACTCGAGACAATATGATCTTGAACTCCCTCTAATAATATCCTTCTCGCCTTTGCTACATTATTCTTCCATGCATCAATAAGTTGAGAATTTGTTGTTGTGGGTTGGGGAATATCATTGTCAATGAATGTCTTCAATCCATTGTCCTCTAGCACTGCCTCCATCCTATCCTTCCATGCTATGTAATTTGAATTTCCCTCAAGGGAATATTCGAGTCTCAAGCCATTAAAAGACATCATAATCTACTACTGGTCCTGAAGAATAAATCTTCAAATTCGATATACTTGTTCAAAACAAACTCTGGTTCTTCTCTTATATTGTGATTTATGGCGCTCCAATACCATGTAGAAATTATCCAAAGGGATTCAATCTGATCTTGTAATGTACTAAACAAAATATTGAATCCTTCTACAAATTTGTGGAAACCAAATACGATCACACAATCACATAACAAGTAAGAGAAATAAATTATTAATCGCACAACACAAGATGTATATAGGGAAAGCAAGTGCTCAAAACCCTACTATCTGTATATTGCATAAAGTAAAGACCATGAAAAAATACAATGCTATTTCTCTCACTGAGAAACCTCTTCACTCTACTAACTGTCTCACTCTGATCCTTCTCGAATCTGGCACTGATATAAGCAATTTTGGTCCAATATTTAACCTCTTGCTTTCCTCTGCCTATCTAGACTTGCTTACATATTCCTAGGCTAATTGAGCCCCTATTAATTAGGAAATTTTGAATTAATTATTGTGCAATACCGTCAAGGCTTCTCGATGACCTCATGCATGACCCGTACAATTTTCTAATTATACAACTAATAGTTATCTTCCCTTTAAACTCAAAATCAACTGGGCATTCCTTAGAAATAACATGGAACATCTATTTATAATGAATTATCGATTAACTAATTGATCAAATTTGTGAATTAAATTATATTTAATTCACTTGACCTATCACTAGTTCATCTCTAAGTTAGAACTAGTTAAATTGATTTTAACTCAATTAATTGAGTTAACTAATTACAACTCACAAATAACTGTAACTGGACCCCCTAAAATCATGGGAGAACTCTACATGCCTCGTCGTTGACCCTCAACTCGAATATCCTAAGCTAATTAATACTTCCTAACTCAATTAAATAATACAAGTTGTCATGAGATGAAATTACAATTTTTCTTCCAATTTAATTAAAAGAAAATTAAATCAGAAGCCCCCTTGGTGCCATTTTCAATATTTCTTGTAGCCAATTTTCAACATCCTTCTCCTCACCACAACTAGGACAAATTTCAAAGGTAGGATTAAAGCTAAAAAATAGAGAATGTATTTTTTCCACATCCATAGGGGTTAAATCTATATGGAATAACTCATTAACAATCATATCACAAGCCCATACTCATAAATAATACAAATCATTCATGGATACATAATAATCTCACGAAATGAAACTGAAATAAGCTACTACAAAATATTAATCAACACATTGTCATTAGCTACAAAAAAATCCAATTTAGTAGATATTTAACCAAGTAATAGACAAACTACAAGGTCTCGGGGGTAATTAATTATACAATGAATGGGCACAATGTGCTTTATTCGGGGGCATATCAACCAATGTTTACAAGTTATTCTAAATCAAACCACGCATTTACAACTTCACAATATTATATGAACCTAGATAAATGTTGAGATTCAACAAGAAAATTGCAGCACCCACACCTAATGTTATTTTTGGGTGCATGTCTATTTTAGTTATCCCTTAATTAAGATGGACAATAAACTGTAATCTATTCTCAATGATAACATGAAATAGTTAACTGAGAGCGATAAAATCAATTAGCTAGTGGATTTCAAGTTAGAGGTAGTTGGTGAGGCATGCAGAGTAATTCTAGTTGTAACAAAGTTCAAAGTGCAATGGTGCATTAATTAATGCAGGTTGTAATCAATTTAACTCAGTTAAGTGAGTTAAAATCAGTTGTGCTAGTTGTAACTGAAGATACAGTAGTGAGAGATCAAGTAAATTAAATATTAATTAATTCACATTTAGTGATCTCACATGCAATTGAGGATTTACTATTATTAGATGCATGCATGTCAGATCCAGTGGAGATCCAGTTGAGATCTAGGTGAAAGGGAAGTTGACTATCAGTTGTAGGATTGTTGGGTTGCACACATGTAACCAAACACCCATTGGAGTTCCCATGATACTTGCACAGTCAAGGAAGTCCATAATTCCTATCTTTCAGGGATTGCATTCATCGGGGATTGCACAAGAAAGGCAGGCTTTCTGGAGGCAGTAAATTGGCTAAGTATTGGTCAGTTTTTGTATGACAGTGTGAGACAATTAGTTGAGTACTGGAGGGCTCTTTTGAGAAGAGTTTTGTATGTAATTATTTCATGATCCATGTTGAATATACAATAGAAGATAGTGGGGTTTTTAGCTGTAAGCTTTCCCCGGGAAATTATCTGTGTTGTGTGTGATTTGATTCTTCTTTACTTCATGTGATTAGCGAATGTGTTTTAATTTAATTCCACAAAATATTTGTAGAAGAGATTTAGTATTTAACTTTAGTACATTGTTAGATCAGGTGTGTTATCACTCTGAAATTTCCAAGAGTTGTTATGTGCGTTAAAAAAAAGTATATCAGAGGTAACTATCATCCACTTTTAGAGATTAGGATCTAGCCTTCCTAAAGCTCATAGGGGGCTCTCTCTTAATGATTTAACTTTGTTTGTTTAATTGGTTTTAGGCTAGTTATGTATGCTTGTTTGGATTGATTTTGATTTCTTGGTGGAATTAGTGATTTAGATGAATAGGTGCTTTTCCATTTTCCATTGGGCTATGGAGTCAATATACCTTGAGAACAGAACAAAAGCAAATTATAAAGGAAGTGTTACAGGGTAGGATAGCTGAGCAAAATCAGATCTCAAAGCTAAATGGTGAAGTGGTTTTCAATCGGGATCAAGGAGCAGTTAAGGATTCCTTAAACCAGATAATGAAGGAAGGTGAATGAGGTCAATCAGGATCAAAGAGAAATTAAGGATTCCCTAAACCAGATATCAAAAGAAAACATAAAAATGTATAACAGTTCAAAACAGAGTGTATTTAAACAAATTCTGCAATAAAATTCCTGTTATAACATTAAAATTTAGAACACATTAATTTTATGGAATACTCAAGAAAAGAACATGAACAATTGAAATATACTTCACTGAAATAGCTCAACACATGAATCCTGTAAAGAAATGCCTTTATCACTTTTCGTGTCTATCAATTGGAAATGGTACAATAGCCCCTTAAGATAATAGATCAATCAGCTATAGAAATATTCAGAAATGCACTCTCAATACTTCGAAATAATGAAGTATTTATACAAAACTTTACACAAAATATCTTGTCAACTGACTACGATTTATTTAAGGAAATAAAATATCTTCATGCAAGAAGATAGTGACACCTAGTAACTTATTGAAATCTCTCCCTGTTTTATTTGATTGTTGTTACTTGTTTCTTTCACGTTGTATGCTTCTTTAATCTGTCTTTCATCTCCCTTTCATTTGTATTTCATTTGTTTTCCCTTTAACATGTGAGTTCTTTTACCTGTATTTTCTTTAACCTGTCACAGTAAATCACACCATTTTTCCCAATTTTCTTCATCTGGAATTTTAATCTTCATCATTCTCTAGTAAATTTCATCTTCCTCTGTATATTTGAAAAATGTGGGTTTATTCACAAAAAGGTGATTTACCTCATGCTGGAGGTAAAAGAAGTTTTCCAAACTTTGAAGGAGTACTTTTCCTGTGGGAACTCCCTTCATTGTTATACTGTTGGAAGTTTCTTTGGCTACTTCCCTGATCTTCTTATCATAATCTTCATGCCTCATTAGTTTATCATTTATTACTAAAGAATTAGGCAGACCTTTCTGCCTCAAAACATCAAACTTGTTCATAAACCTGTTAACTGCAAGTTCCATTGTTTGGCATTTGTCTTCAAGCTGTATCATTAGATTTCTCTTGGAAATCACTTTCTTCACCTCTAAGATAGTATTTGTTCTGTCTGATATCCCGAGCTCTTCTAATTCCTGTTTATTTTTAGAATTCAGGAATTTTATTATCTTAGAAGTTTCCTCTGGTTTCTTTCCAAGCTCTTCTTTGACCTTTTGAATTGCATAACTAGCTTCTTTTGTCAAGTCCTTCTATTCAAACATAACATGTATAGAAGGCCAAATATCATTAACTGAGTTAATGATATTGGCCCACAACTACTATTTTTCTTGGGCTAAAGGTTCTTTCATTGATATCTCCTTTTCTAACTTGTGGGTTCTTTCAGTTAATCTATTGGCTTTTTGTACTTCTACCTGATGCATTACTTCTGCCAATTTATTTCCATCTTCTAAACTTTTCACTTGTTCTTTGAGCTTGTCAATTTCAGTAGTTTGAATAGACATATCTTTCATTGCCTTGATCAATTTGCTGGCCTCATCAGTGGGATGGGTTGTTGGGATAGCTGATGTTGTTGCTAATATAGTTTCTGGAGCTGTTGTTGATACTGGAGTTGTTGTAGACAATGGAGTTGATGTAGAAGCTATAAGAATAGCAGTAATGGGGACTGCTTCCATGTTGGCTTGTTTTTCTTGCACTATTTTATCCATTTTTGTTTCCATTTCTTTCAGTTGATCTGATAACTAAATGATGAGATTCATCATTTTATCCTTTTGATTTTCAGTTTCCAAAACCTCTTTGGTTTTTGTATGCTCTGTATTTGGTAACTTCAGTTGTTTCTTTAGTGCAATTATGTCTTCATTCTTCTTTTTATTAATTCTTCTGCTACTTTGATATATTTTGGATTATAACCAACTTCCATTACCAAATATTCAAGTGACTTTATCCTGTTATCCTTTGCTTGTGATGAAGCTTTCTCTAGTCTGAACTATGTCTTTATATTTTCTAGAGAATTTTGTAACTTTTGGACACTTAAAGCTTTGTGTGTCATAGTGGAATAAATCATTTCTCCTGCCTATTTGTGAAACTCAATCTGGTCAATGGGATGCACATCTTTGGCAGGAACTTCAAAGGTTGTTTTAGTATAATCTTCTGATGTTTTAAGGGCCTGCACCTTTGGATGTAGAAATGCCATTTGCATATTCCTTGTCTTTAGGTCATAAGATGAAAGAAACCTACTTTGATCACTAGGAGTTTGCTTCCAATATTGTGCATATGTGACAACCTTTAATGCTTCATTTCTGATTTTAATCTCTTTGTATTTTTCCATGATATCCTTCTCTTTTTCAACTAGTTTTATAGATGATGAAACCTCTGCACTGTGTTGCTTTTGAATAATTTGTGCACTAGAAGTTGATGGCTGATGTGTTTCTTCTGAAAATGTTGGAGGTGCATCATCTCTGACAACAATATCTGTTTCAATGGTTTCTATTGTTTGAACTATCTCTTCTTGCTTTATCACTGGATTTAGCTTTGTCTTCTTTCTATACATAAGCTTGAATTTTGTATCAGAAGTAGTTTCTGTGGAATAAGAGCCTTCCTCTCTTGCCCTTTTTGAATTTTTGTCCTTTGGGGCTGGAGTAAGTAGGATGGAACTAGTATCAATCTGCTTATCCAGCTCTTGTAAAGTATTTTCCAACAACTTTGACTGATTGGAATACTTTTCAATTTCAGGCTTTGACTCATGAATGAAAGGCGTCAATTTGAACTTAACTCTTAATTTACTTATAACACCCAAGGGGTCATAAGACCATTTGAAACCACTAATGAATTTGAACTCTTGTAAAAAAAATTATGATTCCTTTCCAGCATTCCTACTATTGCATATAAAAGGCCCTAGTTGGTTTTTTTATCTTAAATTGAGTTTTCTTCTTAGATGAAAGGAAATTGATCTCATCTGAATTCAAAATTTGTTTGATGTATTCTAAAGAAAATATCCTCTTTGGGAGGTATTTGGGAAGCTTGTATGGAGTTAGCCGACTTCCATACACTCTGATTTTAGTATGATATTGGTATAAATACTAGTCTCCTGTTTTACTCTGCTCTAACAACTGTAAAACCTTTTTGATCTCTTCATTGATTTTAGGCTAGATGCTACTGGTTAGAATATTAACAACTGGATAAACAAAAGAATCAATGAAGTCTTTGAAGCTGAATTTAGTGGAATCCTTTCTGATCAAGGATGTCCAAAAGACAACAGATTGGGGATTACCCTCTATGTCTAGTTTTTGGAGGCTAACTACAAACCTTTCTGATTGGAAATATATAAACATATGAAACAAAAATGAGGATTATTTGAATACTCCTTCTTCTGGCAGTTTGACTAGCTGATCAAGGATGGCATCTGCCAGGTATTGGGCAAAATTGGAGGTTGTAGCTGGAGGTTGACCTAGGAAAAATATAGATAGGAAACTAAGAATAGATGCATCTACATGTTCATCAGTGAAATATCCTAAAATACATGACAACATGGTTACAATCTGCTTGGTTCTTTCTGAAAATATATAAGTTGAGTATGGAGGATTGCTTTTAGGGGTTTCTACTGATGGAGGGAGGAAAGTCTGAAATTTTTGGAATCTTTTAGGAAAGTCCAGCTTCAAGTAAAGTTCAGTAAGGGTTTCAATGGATAATGGCACTTCATCAGGTTGTGGTTGAATCTACAACATCGGATTGATGGATTGAGAAGTAACTGTAAAAATGATTTCTGAGTTTGGGGTAACTAAAGCTCTTTCATTGGGTAAATAGCTTATTTGGCATAATATAATGAGTTCTGGGAAGTGATAGGTCTGTGGGAATATGTATTTGGGTAGGTTTGAATCCCACAGATGGATATCATCTGCTTGGTCAACAAATTTATCATGGCTCCAGTAGTGGAGCTCCAAAAGGTTGGAATCAATCACAATATCATTGATTTTGAAGTCTTTATCGGCCAAAGGGGTGTGGTCAATATATTACATAGGTAGTTGCAAAGGGTTTACGGTTTGTATGCTTTGGGAGGCCATCAATTTGTTTAATTTATTAATTTCCGTGCTTTAATTAATAAATATAGGCACTCAGGATTACCTGGAATGGTGGAATTTGGTTGTGGAATAAGTCCAGGCAACAACAGGCTTCAATCTCAGTCAGCAAATGGCTTTTTAGTCTCTTTTCGCAAATAAACAGCAATAGTGAAATAACTTTGAAGGGTGAGATTTTATTACTTTTGAACGTGGGGCTTATCGCAATGGCGCGAGGGTGGATTATTTCAAAAATGGTGGTTTCATCACATGGCAAAAGGTGGTCTGGCAGATTATCACATGCAAAAAGGTGGTTAGGCGGTTTTAGGATGAGGGGGTGCAATAAACTATGGGAGTGTCGTGTGGCAAGGGGGAGGGGGTATGAAACCACCCATTTCGCACCCCCCCCCCAATTGGTTTTAAATTTCGGACGTTGAGGGGTGCGAAAGGGATCGGGAGTCATTGGATATGGGTGGCGCCAATCAGACGGTTAACGGGTGGTAGGATAAGTTGGGGGTTTTGAGAGGTGGGGTCAGGGTAAGGACTATGTGGGGGGTTTAACTAAAATTGGGGTTAAGAAATATATAAATCGGGAGGATTAATAAGGTAGGGAAATATATTTAGCAGGGGGTTTTTTAAATGAAAGTGGAGTTGGGTAAAAATTAAGGCGGAGGATTTAAATAAAAATGGGGTTATGAAATACATAAAGCGGGAGGCTTAATAAGATAGGAAAATATATTAAGTGGGGGGTTTTTTAAATGATATCGAGGGGGTTAAATGAAGTGGGACCCGATATATATTTATTTGCGCTTAAAACTATGCAAAAGTGGGTTTTGTATGTTTTATTTGAATGCGGAGTTAGTAAAGGGGAAGGGGGTTTTAATAATGGAAATGAGTTTTTAACAATGGGAAGGAAATTTTTAAATGGAAAAGGGGTTTTAGTGGGGGGAAAGGATTTTAGAATAAGGGGAAAGGGATATTATTAAAGGGAAAGGGATTTTACAAGGGGAAATGACTTCTAGGAATGGAAAGAGGGTTTTTAGCAAGGGGAATGTGTTAGAAGGATATTAGTGATAAGAGATAAACCAAATGATGCTTTCCATAACTTGTGAAAGTATTTTACCTACCCATTATTTATCCTAACATTTTTTATTTCCTTTATTGGGTGCATTTGAGCTTGCTGGCCCTTTTATTTTCTTTTGATAAGAAAACTAACTTATTTCTAACCTTATAACTTCCAATGTCTCGGATTAAACTTATGAGCTCATTTTATTCTCTACTTAACTACTGATATGCCAATATTAAATGGTTTGTTCAGATCTTTATTCACTAACTATCATGATATGAAATTTAAAGGCATGATTTAATCAAGATTAAATTGTATGATCATTATGAATTGTGGAATTTTGAACAAGTTGCACACAATATTATTTGCAAAAGTACAGTAAACTAACAATAGTGGCATTTGAATATGCAACACTTTCAGAATTTATTTTTTTTTCTTTTTATGGGGTTCATATTTTATATCTTTTTTTTATCTTTCTTTCTTTTGGTCCTTTTATTATTCTTTTAGGACATACCCTCTTTTCATTTTTTAATATGGGAAAAAAATTGCATAAAAGCAAAGGTATGTACAATATTACAAGACTAAACATAGCCAATTAAAAATTATGATACTTATTTTTATAGGACCCTAACAGTGGCTCCACTTGGGGATGGCTTCTCCTTGTGAGATGTCAAGAACTTTCTGATCAGTGGCCTTGGAACTTTGGCTTTGCTTTCCTTGGAACTACTTTCTGTGATCTCCTTTATTCAAACATATGATGTTATATCTTTTAAAGCTTAGGGCCTTCTCTTCAGGCTTAAACTTTGCAAGATAATCATCCAATCCAATCTAAACTTTGCTATGATATTTACAATGAGTAAAATTTAGTCAATTAAACTACTATTTATTTTTGTGGAAAGTAGTGCTTCAACATTTGACCATTGACTAGTCCTCCTGGTAGATCTGTTCCATTTAACTTTTTCAATAAAAATGCATTGTTGCCTCTGTAACCACAAATAATGTATGAACCCTTCCAGAGAAAGTAAAATTTCCCATGTTTTCCTTTGTCTTCCCTACTTGATCACCTATGAAAAAATCATCTTCTTTAGTTTTCTTATCAAAGATCTTCTTGATTTTGTTTAGAATTACTTGGGATTTGATATAAACTTCTTCCCTGGTTTGCTGCAAATGAATTGTTTGATTTATCCTCCTTTGGATGTCATTTGGTTCTACTTGTAGCTCTTGAATCATTTTCATCACTAGCACTCCTAACAAAGATGGAAAAACAACATCCATCCCATATACCAATTGATAAGGAGATGTAACAATAGATTTCTTGGTAGTTAGTTTGTCTACCCATAGGGCATTAACCAATATTTTATTCTAGGTTTTCTTGTTATCTTCTAACAGCTTCTTGATGATGTTGACTAGGCTTCTGTTTGAGGATTCTGCTAGTCCATTACCTTGAGGGTAATAGGCAGTGGAATGACCTAGGGTGATATGGTATCTGTTACAAAAATCTATCATTTTCTTGGATTTGAAGGCAACAACATTATCAGTAATGAGCTTTTGTGGGCATCCAAATCTAGAAAGGATGTTGTTCTCAAGAAATGAAATAATGACAGAGTCTGTGGCTTGTCTAGAAGGGATGGCTTCTATCCACTTGGTAAAGTAATCAGTGGCTGTCAATATCCATTTATGATGGGCAGAGGAGGGTGGGTGAATTTCACCAATGAAGTCTAAACCCCATTGTTGAAATGGCATTTCTACTGAGATAGGTTTGAGGGGTAATGGTAAGAGTTTCTTCTTCCCTTAAAATATTTTACATTTGTGATAGGAGGTCACATACTTTCTAACATCTGCAAAAAGAGTGGGCCAGTAAAAACCTGCCCTCAAAATTTTTCCAGCAGTTGTTTTCCAGTAAAGGTGTCCTCCACAGTCTCCTACATGAAATTCCTGCATGACTTTCTCAGCTTCATCTTTTAATAAACAATTTAATAGAATGCCACCTTGATATTTCCAAAATAAAACATTATCTAAGATACAATATTTCATTGATTTCATTTTTAAGAATCTGCATATAGTTCTAGATAAACCAGGAGGAGCTTGTAAGTTGAGTAAAACAAATATAATGTCTGCATACCAAGGTGAATCTATGAAAGCTTCACTGATTTGTGGAGTTTCCATCTCTTCTTGATCATCTAGGGAAGCAATGAAATTTATGTCTAAGGCCTGACAGTTTGATTCAGCCATGAGTTTGGCTAAACCTTGGCCTTTGATTAATTTTGTAGGTTTGATTTCAATGTCATATTCTAGTACAGTGGCAATCCATTTGCCTCTTTTTCCATCAGGCCCATTATGAGTAAGAATGTCCTTTACAACTGAGTTTGGAACATATGCAATGATATGAGAGTATAGAATATACATCTGAAATCTTTTATGGCTTTCACTAAAGCAAGTGCTTATTTTTCCATGATATTATACTTTAGTGTTGCATATCTCAAGGATTTACTGAAAAAAGCAATGGGTTGTTCATAACCCTCATCATTCTTTTGCAATAGGACTGCTGTAATGGTGTGTTCTGAAGCAGATGAAAAAATTATGAAATATTTTTTGAAATTAGGACTAATGAGGACAGGTGTTTTAGAAAGGGTTTCTTTGACTGCTTCAAAAGATTGCTTAACCTCTACTGTCCACTTAAGTATTGAATCCTTTTTCAACATGTTATTCAAATTTCTAAGTAATTCTGCTAAGTTAGAGATGAATCTTCTAAGAAAATTTATTTTGCCTAGAAATGTTTGTAACTCTTTAATGTTTCTAGGATGACTGATATACAGGATTGCTTCCATTCTAGTTGGATCAATTCTAATGCCCTCTTTTGAAATGATGTGTCCCAATAGTTTTCCTTCTTCTAATCCAAAAAGTGACTTTTTAGGATTTAAGGATATGCCAAATTTTATGCATTTTATGAATACTCTTCTCAGATGATCTAGATGTTCATTATCTATTTTGGAAAATACTGTGATATCATCTAGGTAAATGACTAGAAAGTCATGGATTTCCTTTGCAAAGGCTATGTCCATAGCTGTTTGGAATTTTTCTCCAGCATTCATCAGTCTAAATGGCATTTTCAAGTACATGAAAGTTCCCCAGGGAGTGGTAAATGCAGTTTTTGCTTGATCTTCAAGTTAGAATAGGATTTGGTTATATCCAAAAAATCCATCAAGTAATGAAATTCTAGATGACCCTACTACCCTCTGTAGAATGTGGTCCATTTTAGGGATGGGATAGTTATCCTTCAGTGATACTTTGTTTAAGTTTCTGAAATCAACATAGATTCTGATTTCTCCTGTTTTCTTTTTAGTGGGGACTAAATTAGAGACCCAATCAGAATATCTAATGGGTACTATGATTTGAGCTTCATACATCCTTTTAACTTCTTTTTTCTATTAATGGCATAAGAACAAGGCTAATTCTCCTAAGCTTTTTTTTAAAGGGCTTCTAATTTTCTTTGATTGGTATCTTATGCTAGATAATGTTGGTATCATAAGACTTGAGGTCTTCATAACTCCAAACAAATATATCTTGGAATTCTTTAAACAAGTTTATGTATTTCAACTTTTCAGTTGGAGGTAAGGCCTTAGATATCTTAATAAGCTTGGAATTTTCTTCTATTCCTATGTTACATTCCTCTATATCTGATCTTAGGGGCTCTGTCAAACCAAGAGGTAACTCCGCAAATCAGAATGTGTATTAGATGAAGAATGTGAATGTATTTATACATGGAGGTGAGGCTATTGGGATTCATCTCCCAATGACTCTTGGCCTTCCTTATTTCCTATAATAATTTAATATACAATATTAAATATCCTCACCCAACCCTTAGGATTAGGTGTCAACATTCCTCCCTTTAATCCGAAGGGATGTTGGTGAGTCCAAGCATCGATCTGAACTTTTCAAACTTTTCTCTTCCAAGTGCTTTGGTGAAGATATCAGCGGTTTGCTCATTTGTGGAACAATGATGTAGATGGATGGTTTTGGCCTGAACATGATGTCGAATTAGAAGGTATTTTGTATTGATGTGTTCTGTTCGATCATGGAACTTTGGGTTCTTGGCCAAATTTATTGCAGAAGTGTTGTCGATCATGAGTGGTGTGGAATACATTTTTTTCATCTGCAAATCTTCTAGGATTTTCCTGAGCCACACAATTTCATTTTTTCCTTCAGCTGCTGCCACATATTCTGGCCCGATCGTGGAATCTGCTGGAACTGACTGTTTGCGTGATCTCCATGAGACAGCTCCTGATCCAAGACTCATGGTGTAACCTATAGTAGACACCCCTGTTTCTTTGTCCAAAGTCTTGAGTCCCCTTCAAGTACCTTAACATTCTTTTTGCAGCAGACCAATGTCCTTCACAAGGTTTTTTCATAAACCTTGATAGGATTCCAACAGCAAATGAAATGTCAGGTCTGGTGGTGGTCAGGTAGATAAGACTTCCTATAAGCTGTCTATACTTAGTTGCATCCTCGAATTCCTTACCTTCAATGGATGTGAGCTTCAAGTTTTGTTCCATTGGAGTGGTTAAGGGATTGCATTCATCCATGCCAAACTTGTTCAAAAGATCTCTAATGTACTTCTTTTGAGAAAGAAATATAAATTTAGTATGTTGAATTACTTCAATACCCAGATAGTAATGAACATAACCCAAATCAGTCATTTCAAAACCTTTCTTTAATTCTTTCTTCATGGATGCAATATAACTCTCATTTTTCCCTGTCATCAAAAGATCATCTACATACACCACAAGATATACAACTGTTTTTCCAACTTTCTTAACAAACAAAGTTGCATCATCAAGACCAAAATGTTTGAAGTCAAGTTTTAGAAGATGCTCGGTTAATTTCTCATACCAAGCTCGTGGTGCTTGCTTGAGGCCATACAAAGATTTTATAAGCTTGCAAACTTTGTGTTCTTGGCCCTTTACAACCAATCCTTCTGGCTGGGACATAAAAACTTTCTCCTTCAAATCTCCATTCAAAAAGGCAGTTTTTACATCCATCTGATGGACTTTCCATCCATTCTGAGCTGCTAGGGCAAAGAGAGTCTGGATGGTGGTCCATTTTGCTGTGGGGGCAAAAGTTTCTTCATAATTGATTCCTTCTTTTTGTGCAAAACCTTTTGCCACAAGCCTGGCCTTGTGCTTGTCAAGTGAGCCATCTGCTTTATACTTATTCTTGTAGACCCACTTACAGCCAATTGGTTTTGTTCCCAAAGGCAGATCAGCCAGCCTCCAAGTGCCATTCTTTATCAAGGCATCATACTCCTTTTGCATCGCTTCCTTCCATTCATCATGAGAAGCGGCTTCTTTGAAGGAAGTTGGTTCATGATTTGTAGACAAACTCAATTCACAGTTATAAGCACTATCCATATGTTGTAGCTCCTACAACACCCTCCAAAATTTACATAAAATCATAACACACACTTCAAAAATTTTGGAGCCCCCCTTAAAACTAAAGAAGGAAAAAAGCCAAGTAAAGTTCTAAAGGCAAGTCGCTAAGTCGCATATACATTATTTGCGACCCATGCGACCTGTGCGACTCTGCGACCCTAAGGTCGCACAGGTCGCCAGGTCGCAAGGTCCGCATTTGATCAACTTGCGACCCGGCGATCTAGGCCGACCTCGAGGTCGCAAGGTCGCAAGGTCGCAAAATGAAGTTTTGTGGAATTGCCGGGCTCAAATGGGGACCTTCGATGCACTCCCAGCGACCTTGAGGTCGCGAGGTCGCAAGGTCGCAAACTGACAACTTGCGACCTCATTTAGTACTCGCACGTGCGACCTTTTTATATAAGGTCGAGTCGCTAGGTCGCATTTGTAGCTCGCAGCGAAAACCGTGGAATTACTCTGACAGGTCGACTGGCGCGTTTTCTTCCGAGTAAGTTGCCTTTTCCTCCTTATGTTTCCTTCTTAAGCATTTCTTGCCATTACTGAGCCTCCCCACGGTCTTATTTATTCTCACGTGAGGACAGGGGTTTTTGAATTCTTGAATTCCACCGTCGTTTTGCTCTCATTACAAGCCCCAAGATCACCCGGCTCGCCCACCCTCATGGCCGTGCCTTATGGTCAGTTTAGGCCCTTTCAAACCGCAGACTTTTCCCATTAAAGAAATTTTGGCCGCAAGGTCGCGCGCGCGCGAAACCCCCGTGAGTCGCAAGTGCGACCTGCGACCTAGCGACCAGGTCGCAAGGTCGCAAGGTCGCAAAACTCCCACTCAGCGACTTTGCGACCCTGCGACCTAGTCGCAAGGTCGCGAGGTCGCGGGCGAGTCCTTTTGTAGATCAGCGACCCAGCGACTCCCAAAGAACATTCAATTAAATCTTTGCATGTACAGACTCTATTTAGCCATTATCATCATGTCTTTCTTATCTTGTGATTCTGTTCTAAATGCAGCAGGTGAATTCAAAGCAGACACAGTACCGGTCCTCTCCGACTCTAGCAATATGGCACCCCGGGTATCCCGAAGGAGAAGCAGGCAGGTGGTGGAGGAAGAATCGGACACGGACATACAAATATCTCCGCCGCCAATATACAGAGACACCCTTTGCACCTTCGCAAAGGAAGATAGCCTGAGGTGGTATGAAGTATGTACCGTAGGCTCGGCTTAATGGAAGAAGATTTCCTTAAGATCTCCCCGGACTCGTTAAATATACCCGAAAAGTCAAAAGTCCAATTACACCTAGTCGGGGTCGCATCCTACCATCTTTCCATGCCCAGAGATGTTGGACCGGATCATACGAAGACCTGATCCGAAAGCTTCGCAATCCAAGATAGTGCAGGGAAAGCTTTCGCAACTTTGGAAAGTTCAAGAGCACAGGTCTACTACTCGCTACCCAAAGCGGAGGTGAACTTCACCCCAAGATGGTTTGCTGCAAATGAAGTGCCGATGGTTGACACAATCAGAAGATGGTGGGAAGAACCAGACAAATTTAAGATCAAAAAGGACCAGGAGTACCCGGTGGCCAGTCTGAGGAAGGTCTATAAGCTGGTGGCCGCCATGATGTGCAGGATATACGGGCGTTCGGATGCCACCACCTTCAACGGAACATGGGCGACCATCATAGAACACGTAACAGTCCACGGCACTCGGTTCAATTGGGCAGGAATATTAATGGGCTCTATGCACACGAATTTGGCCTCGGCTTTAGCCCCAGATGAGGGAGCGCCATTAGAATTCTACATGGCTTCGTATCTGTTAGATGTTGTCTGTGCCCAGATGCATGTTGAGGGATGGCCACATAACTGGGACCCCGAACAGACCCAGGCAATACACTTGCAGACCAGGGTATTCTGGGAATCCAGGTACAAGTCGGACATCGAACAAATCTCTCATATATTCATTCCCGCTCTCTACGGGAAACTATTTGGTCAAGACACCCCCTGCATGTCTTGGCGAGCAATGGAGTCACTAGGTCAGGTGGCACACTGGTTCCCATTCGCCGAATTCACAATCATCCGAGTATTTGGCTCGTTTAAAGCACCACACGCTCTACCTAAGTTTATTACAGATAAGGTGCTCATACAGGAGGTGTGTTTCCAGATGACCACGGGCTTCTCTAACGTCCTTACCAAAGGGAAGAAGAAACCTTGGCTTGCTCTACCTCTCACCATTGGTGCTTATACGATTAAGGACTCCAGAGAAGTAGCACGTGAAGGGGAAGAGGTGAAAAGCTATCACTTCAGAAATCTGGATTGCCGGACTTACGACCCGGTCAGGATAGTTCCTGAACATTGCAAAAGGGCCAATTTTAGATGGAGCTATCAGCATGTCGAGCGCCTGGATGAGGACGAGAGAAGAAATTGGTATAACGCAAACCGGCATCTCGCGCCAGGAATCGACTCTGACCGAGAAGGAGAAGAGCATCAGAATTTAGGAGAAAGGAGCCAGAAGCTTGGAGGCTCTTCCTCCTCCAAAGATAAAAGAACACAGACTGGTACGGGACCTGACACGGCAGATCAGCAAAGAGAAGCAGAAGCCCAAGACAAACTGGAAGAGGAGAAAAAGAAGAAGGAAGATGAGGAGAAACGCAAGAAAGACGCCAAGACAGAACGAAAAAAGAAAAAAGAGGAAGAGAAAGAAAGACAGGAAAAGGAGGCAAAGGCGGCGGCAGAAAAGGCACTGAAAGAAGAACTCGATAAAGTCGATCGTCAGAAAAAGGCAGAACAGGCCGCCGCGGCAGAGAGAAAGAGGAAAGAGGAAAAGGAGGCAGAGGCAGAGGCAGAACGCCGGAAGAAAGAAGAACATGACAAGGCGGAAGCAGAGCGCCTGCAACAGGAGAAAGAAAAGGGTCAAACGCAGGATGTAGAGGACGAGCTAATAGTTGACATTGATCTATCTCCCCTGAATATCCCTGCAGGTGGCGTAGGAAGTACCCTCAGTGTTGATGACTTTCCGAGGGAGCAAGAAGAAGAAGTCTTTGACTTGACCAGATTGACCTTTGACCAATTCTCTTTCAAGATACGGCAAGAGAAGAGGAAATCCTTAACGCCAGGCTACCCCGCCATCTCTACGGTCTCCACCGGAAAGGACATAGTCCCAGACACAAGGACAAATCCAGTTATGATAGCGTCAGCAGGCACCGCTTTTTCCGCAGCCACAGAGGAAAATGTCACGAGGATGAGCAGAGAAATTATTTCTTTACAGAACCGGCTAAAAGCGGCAGAGCAGGAGAAATCGAGGCTAGAAAATGAGATGCTCCAGCTCCAGGGTAGGCCCGCTCAAGTGAATGAGGTCCCACTGGCGGTCAGGAAGGAATGTGATGTGTTGGAGATGACGATGAGGCAAGTATACCAGGAAATGCTCACCCTGAAACAAACAGTGGCCCCATTGGCAGAGGCACGGGAAGAAACCAGGCAGAAACACGAACAGCTCAAGGAAGCCTCGGCAGCCTTGGACAAAATGATGAATTGGACAGCACAGTATCAGCAAGCTCCCGAACACGTGCCTCGGAAAGATTGGAGTCATATGCAAGAAGCCAAAGTACAAATTCGGATGAGTATGCAATCCAAAGACAAGCTGTCCAAAGATCTGGACAAAGTAGTGTCTGCGTATAACCACCTAATCAGTGGTATCGACTCCATGAACGCTCTTCATCACATTCCATCATTAGGGGCACTAAATGAAACTAAAGGCTGGGAGCAGGTAGAGCAGGAAATTCAATCTTTTCTGCAGCCCATAAGACAAGTTGCTGCCGAACCGAAATTCGAGGCATCACAAGAGAACCTGAACCGGTTGCTTGTCACTCTAGTGCAAATCTACACCAAGCTTGCTTCTCTCTCGATGCTGATCTCCCAGAAGAAGGAGACTCTGGTGCCGAATGCTCTAGAATGTATGCATCGGATAAAAGAGGAAAGCCCTCTTGTCGCTCCTATAACGGCGGATTACCAGACTTGGAAAGACTTCATCAAAGGCAAGAAAGTCGACGCTCCAGAAACCTCAATTGCGCCACCACCTTCATAGTTTCAAACGCTGGGTCGCAGGCCGCACCTGCGACCAGGTCACAGGTCGCATTTGCGACCAGGTCGCAGGTCGCAATTTTGGCAAATAGGAAGCTGAACCGTCGGAAGGCCATAAGTGCGTCTGTTGAATCTATAAATACCCCTGTGGGGAGCATTGTAAATGGCTGCTCTTTTTTGGACTGAAAGGCATTATTGCATTGTAACTGAGGAATCATACTCTTGATATATGAAATATAATACATGTTAAAAACCCTTTGATTGGATGATGTGTTTAGCTGTGACAACATTGTGTGTATTCTGCGTGCAGTTTCAGAATATCTTCTGATTAATGAATCTGTGTTATCAATAGTGTCATTTATGCACCATAGCTATCTGTGATTGTGTTGATGATGCTCTAGTTTATTATTTATTTCATGATGAATGTTAATGAACTGTTTTATTAGCATTTCGTTATATCTTTCGGAAAGTTAAGGGATATTCTCGCCACTAAGAACTGTTTCTTTGGCGGTCAGATTATCCTGCATGCATACCTCATAGATGTGTTGCTAACGACACTTCCTGAGTGTATGCATTCTGTTTATCACCTTGCTACGCACAGTGTCATATATTGGTCTTATACATCAGTCATGTGTTATGTATCGTGTGAATGAGTGTATGTTTGCAGTTACAATCAGGTTGCTCGAAACTGAAGAGACAGTCATTTAAGTGGTAGCCGGACCCACACCCCGGACGGGATCCCTACTCCAAACGGTTCAAAGTCTAATTGGGACTTTCTACCGGGGAGATCCCCTACTGTTGGCCGGACATATTTTCCCGTCAACAAATTTGGCGCTATAAGGAGGGCCATGGCATCCTCCCAGCATACAACAGACATTCCATCCCAAACTCCCCGCCGGGAGGTCATAAATAACGAAGTTGCCCTTCCCCCTTTAGAAGATATTCCAACGGTGGAAGCCCGATACTTCGAAATCACTAACGAATAGCTGAGAGCCTTACGCCCAGTTGCCCGTAATCTCATCAGGGATTTACGGTATGCCCCTATCATGGAATTCCTAGCCCACACTAGGACCCCTGCCGACAACATCACTCGCAATGGCGTGCTGGTCCGCACCATACCTGAACTTGTGAATACCATGGTTGAAGACCTCGCACGGGTTGTCCAGGAAAATGACCCTGTAGTCCACGATAGTGAAGGTTTCCCTGATACGGAACCTTTCCCCGAACCACAACCTGACTTACATCAGTGGACCAATAACCAAGTGTATTCCCCTCGAGAAGGAGAAGGGGAAAGAAGAAACGAAAGAGAAGGTAACACAGCCCGAAGGAATGCAGAGGAAGTTAATAGGCCCCGAAGAAATGAAGGTGGAGTCACCAGGGGTCACGGTCGTGGGGGTAGGGGAGATATCATTCGTGGCCCGAGACACCAGGCCAACCATAACCACCACCAAAACCAAAATAGACCCCCTCCTTACAACTGGGAGCTTTTTAGGAACGTGAATAACCGGGAAAGACACCACGATGAACACTCTCGTCATCATGAAGGAACATCGGTGTCCGGGACGGGAAGTGAGTCTGAAGCAGAAACCCAACATCATCAGCGCCCCAGGAGGGTGCAGCCTCTGGCCTGGATGGCTCAATCCCCATTGGCTCTTTTAGGTCCCCTTCATGACATGCCTAGACACCCAGAGAAACATCTTCCTAAATTCGATCCTGAAAAGGGCACATCAGCGGAAGATCATATTAGTAGTTTCTATCTGTCTCTACAGATCATGAGAGTTCAGTCCGATGATGTCGCATGTCGACTTTTCCCACACACTCTTGTAAGCCAGGCAGCCACCTGGTACCGTTCCCTGCCCAGTGCTTCTATCACTTCATGGGACCAGTTCCGTCGTGTGTTCCTGCAAAAGTTTGCAGAGGATAAAACACCCTCTATGCTCCTCACAGAACTAAGCACCATTAAATGTCACAGAAAAGAGAAAGTTAAAGACTTTAACCAACGATTCGCCAGCATATTGCAAAAATTTCCTCCAAACTTAGCATTGGACGATTCCATCACCATCGACTACTATACTAAAGCCCTCCCTAGGGATATTGCCGTTTTCGTCAAACGTGAGGCCCGCGCTACTCTTACAGCAAATTAAGCTGCTGCCCTCGCGGTAGAAAAGGACATGTTGTCAATAGGAGTCATGGATCATGACGGAAAGGACGATCTCAAACCAACCACTAAAAAGGGTCAGTCTTCCACCCCAAATAGGGAGAGAGAAACTTTCGATTTCGAAAGTATGGCCAAAACCCTCAAACTGTTAACGAATGAGGTCTCTGACTTAAAAAGAAAAGGTGTTGAAACCTCAACTACAAATAAACCCCCGAAACCCTTTTTCAAGAAAAGCAACCCCAACACCAGCAGTCCTCCCTCAAATACCAGTGCCGCTCTCAACGTGGAGGAGATAGGGAAAGACAATTTTTGCTCTTTCCACCAAGCTGCCCATTCTGAAAAAACGTGCCCGCAATGGATTGGCAGCATGACCGCAGTGGTTAACCAACTTTTGGATGATCAAACTCCAGGAAGCCTGACGGAGGATGAAGTCTCTGATCGAGATGAGGTTTCGCTCCTAGATGGGGAATCAGGAGCCTCTGTCTTAACTTTCGATGTAATCCGCGGGGGAGAGAGTCTTGCTCCCATTGATATCAACATGGAAGGCAGTCCCAAGGCTCAGCCCACTCGAAACTACAGTCTTAGAAGCAAAGGCTCTGTTCCTGAACAATCATATGAGGACAAGAAAAGGGCTTTCCTGAGGAAAATTCTTCCTCCTGGAAATGAAGGACAAACTACACCAGAAAAGCTCATGAATAGTAATATCAAAGCGAGTCAAAAGACCAAGCTCCCGGTGGAACCCTCGAAAACCACCACCGAACCCAGTCCCCACAACGACACTAGCTACAACATAGTGGAGGACATGAAAAAGACCAGGGCCAATATCTCACTCTACGAGTTGGCCCGCATCACGAACCAAAAGGAACTCATCCTAAAAGCTTTCGCCAACAACCAAAGTACGAAGAACGTCAGCAACACGTCTGCACAAACCAGTCCAGATATCCAATCTATAGTGAACGCTGTCAACACGAATTCGAGAGGATCCACTCCTCCTTTTCTCTTATCTTTTGAGATGTTTAACTTCAACGTTCACAATTGCCTCGTTGACTCTGGTGCGTCCACGAATGTCATGCCTCTCTCTGTGTGTAAGAAACTCAACATCCTCCCAGAGAAAACTGATGCAAAAATCATTCAACTGGATAGGACACAAGTACCAGCGGTCGGAGAATTGAACAATGTTATCATCCGCCTCTCATCCGACTCTAGGGTTCATCAATGTATTGATATTGTGGTTGTTGACATCCCAGAAGCCTATGGTGTACTTCTTAGTAGAGACTGGTCTAGCAAATTGCAAGGATACTTCGCCACAGACTGGTCTCACTTATGGCTGCCTTACAAAGGGAGGAACAACCAAATCAGAGTCGAAAGTGAACCATACATGAAACACACTGTAACTGATTTGGATGCCACAAACGAACCCATCAGCTTCGCCCAGGAAGAACTGGGTATGTGTTTTCTAGATTCCATTTTTGGATGCTACCAACCTCCCCAGTCCGCAGTAGGCCCCGAGGTCCTTTCTGAAATGACACTCGTCGCAGAGGAAGAAACTCAAACTATATCACACCAAGCTGAGATTCCTCCGCAAGCCACTGTCCCCAAGGACCCGGAAAATGATGTATGGACATTGTATTATGACGGTTCCAAGAATCTCGATGGTTCTGGCGCTGGTTGCGTTTTGCTTGATCCGCATAAGAAAAAATTCTTAGTCTCCTGCCGACTTGAGTTCCAATGCACTAACAACACCGCTGAGTATGAAGCTTTGATCCTTGGGCTTAAAAAGGCACTGGATTTGAAGGTAAAATTCTTACGAGTCATTGGAGACTCTGAAATCATCACTCGGCAGGTACGCAATACTATTCATTGTTTATCTCCACATTTGAAGGCATATCAGCAAGAGGTATGGCGATTAATTTCCGCTTTTGACGCTTTTGGAATTAAATCTGTTCTAAGAATGCATAACGCAGCGGCAGACACTCTAGCTAATGCTGCCGCCAGGTTTACCCCTTTGAGGGACGGTTTTTCCATTGAAGTTATGTACAAACCCTCCGTGCCAGACAATATCACTAATCTGCGTGTTTTTGATGATGATCAACAGGTGCTGGAGTTTATGTGCAACTCAGAGATATTCAAAGATGCTGCTATAGATGAAGATGAGCACGACCAAGCTATGCAAAATAAGTATGAGCAAATCAAAGGAAATCCCATGCCTAAAGGGGTGGTATCACTGGAAAAGCTTTTCAATCTGCAAAATCGGTTCCGTGGGCCCCCAAATGCAAAAGTATAGAGCTCTATTTTAGCTCACCGACAAGTGAATTTGGGATCAGAGGATAATCCTAAATTCGTCAACCTCGGAAAAGACTGCACCCCCCAAGAGGCCCAGGATTTCACTCAGCTATTTCGTAAGTATCGTGACGTGTTCGCTTGGACATATGAGGAATTACGCACATACGATACTCGAATCATACAACACGTGATTCCGATCAAAGAAAATGTAAAACCATTTCAACAAAAGCTTAGGAAAGTACACCCTATGATGGAGCCACTGATTCTAAAAGAACTCAAGAAACTATTGGATGCCCGCATTATCTTCAAAGTTCGCCACTCCACATGGGTGTCCAATTTGGTTCCGGTACGGAAGAAGTCAGGTGAAATTCGCCTATGTGTAGATTTCCGAAATTTGAACCGGGCCTCGAGTAAAGACAACTACCCAGTTCCCCCTATGGAGCAAATATTACAGGCAGTATCCGGGTCAGAGATGTTCTCTCTATTGGACGGATTCTCTGGTTACAATCAGGTGCTGGTAGCCGAACCAGATAGGTTAAAGACTACTTTTCGGACTAAGTGGGGAACTTTCGCTTATAGGCGCATGCCTTTTGGATTAATCAACGCAGGGGCAACATTCCAAAGAGCTATGGATATAGCATTCAGGGGCCTGATAGGCCAAAGTGTGGTAGTCTACTTGGATGATGTTACGGTATTTTCTAAACGCCAAGGGGATCATTTGCGTCACCTCAGACAGATCTTCGAAAGATGCAGAAAATACGGTATCTCGCTCAACCCAAAGAAAAGCGTTTTTGCCGTAGCAGAGGGAAATCTACTAGGTCACATCATAACTAAACAGGGCATTGTCGTTGATCCAGAACGTGCGAGAGCCATTGCTCAGATTTCTCCCCCCAGCAGTAAGAAAGCGATGCAGTCCTTTTTGGGAAAGATAAATTTTGTACGTAAGTTCATATCAGATTTCGCCCAGATAGTGAAACCACTGCAGGGAATGATAAAGAAAAATGCTACTTTCAAATGGAATCAACCCGAAAAGGAAGCTTTCGACCAGATCAAGAAAGCTATAGCCGAAGCACCGTCCCTCCAGAGCCCAGATTTCGGCAGAGATTTTAGTCTGTACACGTTCGCTTCAGACTCATCCCTGGCAGCCGTACTCACACAAAAGGACAAGGATAATGACGAGCATCCCATTTCGTTCATGAGCACTGGTCTGCAGGGCGCTGAATTGAATTATCCTGAAATCGAGAAACAGGCTTATGCAGTATACAAAGCGGTCAAACATTTCAGACCATACATTTTGAAAAACCATGTCACAGTTTACGTTCCCCACCCAGCGGTCCGCTCACTTTTCATGCAGCAGGAACTGGGCGAGAAACGAGGGAACTGGGTTGCGTGTATGCAAGAATACGACTTAGATTTTAAGCCGGCACGCACAGTCAAAGGACATGGTTTATTTCAAATGGCTGCAGAGGCCGCAGGTTCCCAAAAAAATGAAGAAGATAATTGGGAGCAAGAAATTGATATGTACCAAACTGACGTCATGCCTCAGGAAAGGAACCCGTCTTGGTACTCGGATATCTCGGGATATTTGGCACACGGTGTATTGGACCCAAATCTAGACGCCCGGCAGAAACGCGCAATCAGACTCAAAGCCGCGTCTTACCGTTTAATCCAAGGGAGGCTTTTCAAGAAACATTCCAACGGAGTAATGTTACGCTGCCTAGAACATGATGAAGCTCAGAAAGTTTTAACCGAGCTACATGATGGACCAACACGAGGTCATTTCGCCGGGGATACCACTGCTCATAAAATTATGCGTGCAGGTTATTATTGGCCAACCCTTTTCAGAGATGCCCACGCATATGTCCGGAAATGCATTCAATGCCAGAAATTTGCAAGCCGAGAAGCGCGTCCGGCCGCTCCTTTATTGTCAGTAGCAATAGAAGAGCCTTTTCAACAATGGGGTCTAGACGTCATTGGTGAGATCTTACCCCACTCTTCTAAGCAACACAGGTACATTCTGACGGCCACTGATTATTTCACCAGGTGGGTTGAAGCGGTACCATTACGCCAAGTCAACGATCAAGAGGTAATGCAATTTGTCACTCACTCCATCATTACCAGGTTTGGCGTTCCAACCTCCTTGGTGTTTGATAATGCAACGTATTTCTCATCTTTTAAATTATATGATTTTGCATTAGAAAATGGCATTGTCCTTAAACACTCTGCAAAGTACTATCCCCAAGGAAATGGTCTAGCGGAATCAACCAATAAAAATCTGATCTGCATCATCAAAAAGACCCTTCTGTCTCACCAACGAAACTGGCATAATGCTCTCCAAAATGCACTTTGGGCTGATCGCGTCACCCCTAAGTCATCAATAGGCACCTCACCATATTTTCTCGTATACAGAAAAGAAGCTATCCTCCCACCCAATTTGTCTCTTCCCGCTCTGCAGTTGTCTCAAGAGTGCCACGGTACCCCCTGCCCCGCCTTGCAAACCCGCATTGACACCCTGCTGAAACTAGAAGAGGAAAGGCAGAAAACCCGGGAGAAATTCGCCATACACCAGAGTCGGATCAAGAAATGGTACGATAAAAAGTCTGCAGGAGATAAAAAATTTGAAGTAGGAGACCTTGTCCTAAAGTGGGATAAAGCACACGAAGAAAAAGGAAAACATGCCAAATTTCAAGCACTATGGATAGGTCCCTTTCAGGTTAAAGAAAAGGTAGGTTCCCATACCTTCCGTTTGCAGACTCTGGAAGGAAGAGTCGAGGTCCTCCCGGTAAACGGGCATGACCTCAAACACTATTTTACTTAAACCCCTTTTTACATGTTAAAAAAAAAAAAAATATATATATATATATATATATATATAAATAAATAAATAAATAAATAAAGAAATAAACTTTTCTCTAAACTCTTCAAAGAAAAACCTTGTCTAAGCTGCCCGCAACCGGCTCACTCCTTGAAGAGGTTCTGTGCTGATGAAAGGCCCTTCCCGCAAAACACGGAGCGGTCGAAACTCGCTTGTAATGGGCACCTAAGGATGATACACGGTCTTACTAGAGCCTTCAAGCATAAGGAACCACCTGGCGGCTTAAAAGGGTGCAGGCAGAAAAGGTCTTGCATAGCAGCAACCGGATCGTGAGGGAACAGGGCTAACTCAGGAGAATTTCAGGTCATCCGGGAAAAACCCGAGTCCTCATACGAGACCAGGAGCAACCTCTCTGCAAGCAAAATAAGTCGGGATCCCTCATCCGCCCAGGCAAAATATGCCCATCTAAATAAGTGCCACAAGCACATTCTCAAATAAGTGCAATTGCACATGAATAAAGGGTAATGGATTGAGAAAGGCTTCCTGCGCAGAGAGGTGTTGTAACGACTCCGCCGGGGTACTGACCAGGCTCGCTGGCAGCGGAGCAACGTTCACGACTCCTTAGGCAGTGACTCCGCCGGAGCCGAGAGGTTCGCTGGCAGCGGAGCAACACCATGAGGATGAAATAATTGTACCGGACCCTGCAGTGGCCCAAGGTTTCCCCGACCCTCTCGTTCCTGGAAGCGTGAGGAATTAAAATTCAGTTGATCTGCACCCAACAAGCCAAAAGAGCAGGCGACTACGCGGGATGGCAAAGGAAGGAAAGTGTAAACTCTGAGGTAAAAGAACAAGCAAGTTTTAGACCCCTCCCTCCTCCCTCATCGACCCTTCATCAGCGGAGATTCTGAATTCATCCAGTGAATCGCCATTTGTTGTAGCTCCTACAACACCCTCCAAAATTTACATAAAATCATAACACACACTTCAAAATTTTTGGAGCCCCCCTTAAAACTAAAGAAGGAAAAAAGCCAAGTAAAGTTCTAAAGGCAAGTCGCTAAGTCGCATATACATTATTTGCGACCCATGCGACCTGTGCGACTCTGCGACCCTAAGGTCGCACAGGTCGCCAGGTCGCAAGAGTCGGCATTTGATCAAATTGCGACCTTGCGACCTAGCGACCTCGAGGTCGCAAGGTCGCAAGGTCGCAAATTGAAGTTTTAGAGAAATCAGCCACTCAGCCACCTTTGCGACCTAGCGACCTGAAGGTCGCAAGGTCGCAAGGTCGCAAACTTGCAACTTGCGACCTCATTAAGTGTCCGCACGTCCGACCTTTTTATATAAGGTCGGGTCGCTAGGTCGCATTTGTGACTCTCAGCGAAAACCGCAGAATTGCTCTGACAAGTCGACTGGCGCGTTTTCTTGCGGGTAAGTTGCCTTTTCCTCTCTATGTTTCCCTCTTTAGCATTTTCTTGCCATTATTGAGCCTCCCCACGGTCTTATTTATTTGCTGGTGAGGATGTGGGGTTTTCTTTGGAATTCCACCGTCGTTTTGTTTCCCACAAGCCCCAAGATCACCCGTCTCTTGCCTAATTCCTCATGGCTGTGCCTTATGGTCACTTTAGGACCTTTCCAACCGCGGAATTTTCCCATTAAAGAAAGTTTGGCCGCAAGGTCGCGCGCGCGCAAAACCCCTGTGTGGCGCGGGTGCGACCTGCGACCTAGCGACCAGGTCGCAAGGTCGCAAGGTCGCAGAACTCTCACTCTGCGACTCTGCGACCCTGCGACCTTCTCACAAGGTCGCGAGGTCGCGGGTGAGTCCTTTTGTAGATCAGCGACCCAGCGACTCCCAGAGAATGGTCAATTAAATCTTTGCATATACAAACTCTATTTAGCCATTATCATCATGTCTTTCTTATCCTGTGATTCTGTTCTAAATGCAGCAGGTGAATTCAGAGCAGACACAGTACCGGTCCTCTCCGACTCTAGCAATATGGCACCCCGGGTATCCCGAAGGAGAAGCAGGCAGGTGGTGGAGGAAGAATCGGACACGGACATACAAATATCTCCGCCGCCAATATATAGAGACACCCTTTGCACCTTCGCAATGGAAGATAGCCTGAGGTGGTATGAAGTATACCGTGAGTTCGCCATGCTAGAAGAAGATTTCCCAGAAGATCTCCCGGACCGTGAAATATACCTGAAAGTCAAAAAGTCCAAATTACACCTAGCTGGGTCGCATCCTGCCATCTTTCCGTGCCCAGAGATGTTGGACTAGATCATACAGAAGACGGATCCGAAAAGCTTCGCAATCCGAGATAGTGCAGGGAAATCTTTCGCAACATTGGAAAGTTCAAGAGCACAGGTCTACTACTCGCTACCCAAAGCAGAGGTGAACTTCACCCCAAGATGGTTTGCTACAAATGAAGTGCCGATGGTTGACACGATCAGAAGATGGTGGGCAGAACCAGACAAATTTAAGATAAAAAAGGACCAGGAGTACCCGGTGGCCAGTCTGAGGAAGGTCTATAAGCTAGTGGCCGCCATGCTGTGTAGGATATACGGGCGTTCGGACGCCACCACCTTCAACGGAACATGGGCAACCATTATAGAACACGTAACAGTCCACGACACTCAGTTCAATTGGGCTGGTATATTAATGGGCTCCATGCACACAAATTTGGCTTCAGCTTTAGCCCCAGATGAGGGAGCGCCATCAGAATTCTACATGGCTTCGTATCTATTAGATGTTGTCTGTGCCCAGATGCATGTTGAGGGATGGCCACATAACTGGGACCCCGAACAGACCCAGGCAATACACTTGCAGACCAGGGTATTCTGGGAATCCAGGTACAAGTCGGACATCGAACAAATCTCTCATATATTCATTCCCGCTCTCTACGGGAAACTATTTAGTCAAGACACCCCCTGCATGTCTTGGCGAGCAATGGAGTCACTAGGTCAGGTGGCACACTGGTTCCCATTCGCCGAATTCACAATCATCCGAGTATTTGGCTCGTTTAAAGCACCACACGCTCTACCTAAGTTTATTACAGATAAGGTGCTCATACAGGAGGTGTGTTTCCAGATGACCACGGGCTTCTCTAACGTCCTTACCAAAGGGAAGAAGAAACCTTGGCTTGCTCTACCTCTCACCATTGGTGCTTATACGATTAAGGACTCCAGAGAAGTAGCACGTGAAGGGGAAGAGGTGAAAAGCTATCACTTCAGAAATCTGGATTGCCGGACTTACGACCCGGTCAGGATAGTTCCTGAACATTGCAAAAGGGCCAATTTTAGATGGAGTTATCAGCATGTCGAGCGCCCGGATGAGGACGAGAGAAGAAATTGGTATAACGCAAACCGGCATCTCGCACCAGGAATCGACTCTGACCGAGAAGGAGAAGAGCATCAGAATTTAGGAGAAAGGAGCCAGAAGCTTGGAGGCTCTTCCTCCTCCAAAGATAAAAGAACACAGGCCGGTACGGGACCTGACACCGCAGATCAGCAAAGAGAAGCAGAAGCCCAAGCCAAACTGGAAGAGGAGAAAAAGAAGAAGGAAGATGAAGAGAAATGCAAGAAAGACGCCAGGACAGAACGGAAAAAGAAAAAAGAGGAAGAGAAAGAAAGACAGGAAAAGGAGGCAAAGGCGGCGGCAGAAAAGGCACTGAAAGAAGAACTCGATAAAGTCGATCGTCAGAAAAAGGCAGAACAGGCCGCCGCGGCAGAGAGAAAGAGGAAAGAGGAAAAGGAGGCAGAGGCAGAGGCAGAACGCCTGCAGAAAGAAGAACATGACAAGGCGGAAGCAGAGCGCCGACAAAAGGAGAAAGAAAAGGGTCAAACGCAGGATGTAGAGGACGAGCTAATAGATGACATTGATCTATCTCCCCTGAATATCCCTGCAGGTGGCGCAGGAAGTACCCTCAGTGTTGATGACTTTCCGAGGGAGCAAGAAGAAGAAGTCTTCGACTTGACCAGATTGACCTTTGACCAATTCTCTTTCAAGATACGGCAAGAGAAGAGGAAATCCTTAACGCCAAGCTACCCCGCCATCTCTACGGTCTCCACCGGAAAGGACATAGTCCCAGACACAAGGACAAATCCAGTTATGATAGCGTCAGCATGCACCGCTTTTGCCGCAGCCACAGAGGAAAATGTCACGAGGATGAGCAGAGAAATCATTTCTTTACAGAACCAGCTAAAAGCGGCAGAGCAGGAGAAATCAAGGCTAGAAAATGAGATGCTCCAGCTCCAGGGTAGGCCCGCTCAAGTGAATGAGGTCCCACTGGCGGTCAGGAAAGAATGTGATGTGTTGGAGATGACGATGAGGCAAGTATACCAGGAAATGCTCACCCTGAAACAAACAGTGGCCCCATTGGCAGAGGCACGGGAAGAAACCAGGCAGAAATACGAACATCTCAAGGAAGCCTCGGCAGCCTTGGACAAAATGATGAACTGGACAGCACAGTATCAACAAGTTCCCGAACACGTGCCTCGGAAGGATTGGAGTCATACGCAAGAAGCTAAAGTACAGATTCGGATGAGTATGCAATCCAAAGACAAGCTGTCCAAAGATCTGGACAAATTAGTGTCTGCGTATAACCACCTAATCAGTGGTATCGACTCCATGAACACCCTTCATCACATTCCATCATTAGGGACACTAAATGAAACTAAAGGCTGGGAGCAGGTGGAGCAGGAAATTCAGTCGTTTCTGCAGCCCGTAAGACAAGCTGCTGCCGAACCGGAATTCGAGGCATCGCAAGAGAACCTGAACCGGTTGCTTGTCACTCCAGTGCAAATCTACACCAAGCTTGCTTCTCTCTCAATGCTGATCGCCCAGAAGAAGGAGACTCTGGTACCGAATGCTCTAGAATGTATGCATCGGATAAAAGAGAAAAGCCCTCTTGTCGCTCCTATAACGGCAGATTACCAGACTTGGAAAGACTTCATCAAAGGCAAGAAAGTCGACACTCCAGAAACCTCAATTGCGCGACCTCCTTCATAGTTTCAAACGCAGTGTCGCAGGTTGCATCTGCGACCAAGTCGCAGGTCGCATTTGCGACCAGGTCGCAAGTCTCATTTGCGACCAGGTTGCGGGTCGCAATTTTGACAAACATGAAGTTGAACCGTCGGGAAGTTGAACCGTCGGAAGGCCATAAGTGCGGCTGTTGAATCTATAAATACCCCTGTGGGGAGCATTGTAAGGGGCTGCTCTTTTTTGGACTGAAAGGCATTATTGCATTGTAACTGAGGAATCATACTCTTGATATATGAAATATAATACTTGTTAAAACCCCTTTGATTGGATGATGTGTTTAGCTGTGACAACATTGTGTGTATTCTACGTGCAGCTTCAGAATATCTTATGATTAATGAATCTGTGTTATCATAGTGTCATTTATGCACCATAGCTATATGTGATTGTGTTGATGATGCTCTAGTTTATTATTTACTTCGTGATGAATGTTAATGAACTGTTTTATTAGCATTTCGTTATATCTTTCAGAAATTTAAGGGATATTCTCTCCATTAAGAACTGTTTCTTTGGTGGTCAGATTATCCTGCATGCATACATCATAGATGTGTTGCTAACGACACTTCCTGAGTGTATGCATTTTGTTTATCACCTTGCTACGCACAGTGTCATATATTGGTTTTATACATCAGTCATGTGTTATGTATCGTGTGAATGAGTGTATGTTTGCAGTTACAATCAGGTTGCTCGAAACTGAAGAGACAGTCATTTAAGTGGTAGCCGGACCCACACCCCGGACGGGATCCCTACTCCAAACGGTTCAAAGTCTAATTGGGACTTTCTACCGGGGAGATCCCCTACTGTTGGCCAGACATATTTTCCCGTCAACACCATATCAACAGGAGAATCAAAATTATCTAAGTCACCTTCGTTTTGTTTAGTGAAACTTCTTGTTCCTGTTTTTCCAACCCCATCAGGATGGACATTCTCTAGTGTCTTTGTCAGCCATTTGGGAGGACCTTTCTGAGATGTCCCAGGCTGCTCATTTGACTGAGTTAGGATTGAGTTAAGATTCAATCTCTCAATTCTGTCAATCACATCATTCAATGTGTCATCCGTGGTTGTTTCTTCATGTGGGGGAGAGACTGCTTCAGGAAATGATTCCATAGTTTGATTCAATATAGGAATCCCCCCTTCAATATGTGGAATCTGATTATCAAATTCTTGGAAAGACTTTCCATGTGTGAATCTATCCAGGCGATCAAGTTGTCGCTCAACAACCTTGTCACTCTTGGAAGATTCAAGGAATATGACATCTCTTACTATTACAAACTTCTTATTGGCTTCATCATAGAGACGATATCCTTTGGAGGTATTGGAGTACCCCAAGAAGATACATTTTCGACTTCTAGCACCAAGTTTATTCCTTTGTCCCTTGGGTATCAAGGCATAACAGGTGGACCCAAAGACCCTGAAATGCTTTACTAAAGGAATGTGGCCATGCCACATTTCAAAAGGAGTTTTGTTTCTAATTGAACTTGAAGGACACCTATTCTTTATGTATACAGCACATAGAACTGCATCAGCCCAAAACATTAATTTTACATTCAAAAATAACATGGATCGAACCATATTTAAAATAGTTTTGTTCATTCTTTCATCTACACCATTCTGTTGGGGATTATACGGCATAGTTGTTTGATGTTTGATCCCATGTTGACGAAGATAATTTTCAAATTCGTTTGAAGTGTATTCTTTTCCATTATTAGTACGTAGAGAGCCAATATGAGTTTGTGCATCAATTTCAATCCATGCATGAAAATTCTTGAATGTTTGAAAAGCATCAGACTTGTTCTTTAATAAGTAAATCCAACACATTCTGGTGTAGTCATCAATAAATGTCATCATATATTTATTTCCATTTGCAGAGGCAACAGGCATAGGGCCACATAAATATGAATGAATAAGCTCAAGTTTTCTATGTGCTCTGGAGTGTGAATCATGAAATGGTTGTTTTCTATGCTTTCCTAGAATACAAGCATCACATTCCTTAGGTTTCCTAGGAATTGTAGGCAGTCCATTAACACCATTTTTCTTCAACAAATGAAGGCTTTCATAGTTTAAGTGTCCAAATCTAGCATGCCATAAAAGACTTGATGGAAATGTACCTTCATCATGATGTGAACTGAATGCAAAGTTTTGAGCATGAGCAGATGAACCTTTCAGCTTCAAGAGTCTCCCTTCTTCTATTCCCTCTATGACAAGTGAGTGATCTGATGCTGATCTGACCTCTGCCTTGCCATCAAACAAGTGAACTGAGTGTCCTTGCTGCCGGATTTCGATCAGGGACAGCAAGTTTCTCTTCAACTCCGGGAAGTATAGAACCTCATGTAGGATATGATCAGGAAGACCAGGCAGTTTAAGCCTGACTGTGCCAAGCCCTGATGGCTTGAGTTTGGATTTATCTGCGAAATATACTGCTCCATCAACTTTGTCAGTGAATTCTTCAAAAAAATCTTTTCTAAATTTCATGTGACATGTTGCTCCTGAATCTAGCAACCAATCATCTCTCCATGAAGTAAATGAAACATCAAACAAGTCTTCAGTTACTCCATTGTTACAATGTGCTAGAACATAATGAGTGGATTCAGGTGCTTTACCTTTGTATTTGTCATTAGTTTTACCTTTGTCTTGATTTCTTTGCTGCTCAATTTTATCCCAAGGTGTCCTGCATGTGGATGCATCATGCCCATCTTTATTGCAACGTATGCAATGAAGATCGGATTTGTCAGATTGTCTGCCCCCCCTTCCTCTGGAGTTTCTTCTTCCTCTTCCTCTTCGGCCACCTCTTCCTCTGTAAGGATCTAGAGCATGACTCCTTTCTCTATGTGCAAAGTATGCAGCCTCTTCAGAAGACGAAGGGACTGTCATCTTCCCGAAAGCTTTCTCTCTTTCTGCAAACTTTTTCTCAAGGGAATCAAAGGTGATATGCTCAAGGTTTCCACTTGCTTGCAATGACTCAAGATAATGTGAGTAAGTCGGATATAATGCCTTAACATATGCTATGAGAGATATGTCAATTTTTACACCAGTGTTGTCAATTTCATGCATGATAGATCTTACTTTTGAAGCTAAAGCAAGGGGGTCATCATTCTTCAATTCAAGACTGAATAGCTTAATCATCAATTGAACAATTTCTAGTTCTGAATGTGAGTCATAGAGTTTTTTTAGCTTGCTAAAGGCTTCATAGGCATTTGAAAATGGCGAAATATGGCGACTCACCTCTTCATTTACAAAAGCTGCAATCAAGGCATAGGCCTTGTAGTTCTTATTTTCCCAAATGGCGAGCTCCTTGTCTGAAGTGGGCTTTGCTGATGGATTTCCTTCTTGTCCTTCACAGATTCCTTTCCACAGCTCATTAAAAATGAGAGTGTGCTTGATTTTCTGAGACCATTCAAGATAGTTCTCCTTGCCGGAGAGAACCACCCCTACAATAGATATGAGAGAATGCATTCTTCTGAAGGGAAAAAATAATTACTTTGCTGGAAAAATTATTTTGAGGAGGAAAAAAAAATTTGCTGGAAATATACTTAATTGAAGGGGAAAAAATTTTCTAGAAAAATACTAAATTTTGCACCAAAAAAAATTATATATATATATATATATATATATATATATATATATATATATTGTTTGGAGAAAAAATTTATATGGGAACTGTATTATATATGGTGGGGGGGCGGTATTGTTAATGAATGGACAGTATTATAAATAGAGGGGGGCGGTATTGAATATGTGGAGGGGGCGGTATATGTTAAGGGGGGTAGTATTGAGCGTATAATAAACACACAGAGCATATTACAGGTAGAACCGTTGCTGTGAGTTAGGGAGTCGGGCGGGTTGGGGAGGGATGAGATAGCAGATAGGGATGAGGTGGGGGGGAGTTAAGCCGTGGGGGATGTGTAAGGGAGTGTTGTAGTCAGCGGTGGGGAATGTGTTGCAGTTGGGGATAGGCAGCTGGGTGGTAGCTTAGGGGGCGGATAGCTTAGGGAGAGGTGGGAGATCGACGCAGAGGCGAGGTGAGGGTGTATTGGAGCGCGGGTTGGATTGGAGCTGAATGTGGATTGTGTGCGGCCAGAGGGGTGTGGAAGAGTGTGTAAGGGAGCGTGTGTGAGGATAGGGTGTGATGAGGAGAGGGGAGGAGGGTGGAGTGATAAGGAGAGGGGAGGTCGCTGGTTGATGCGCAGAGTGGGCCGAAGGCCGTGGGTTGCAGAGTTGGTTTGCAAATGGGAGAGGGGAGGCGTAGTACTGTAGTGAAGAAGCGAAGGGGAAGGGCCGAGTGGGAGTGTTGAGGGGAGTGCGAGTGATAGTAAGGGGTGAGCTATGAGGCCGAGAGGCTGTTAAAAAATTTGAGGAATTGCAGGATTTTAATAACTGCAGAATTTGCAGGTGTTTGTAGGAGCTACAAATTGTAGAATCTTCAGAAGCTGCAAAAAAGATTCAGAACTGTGCATAAATTGCAGAGATAATTTTAAAAAAAAATGTAGAATTGCAGTATATAAACTCAGAATGGCATCAATCTAATGGAGCAGCAAAAACTAGACATAAAACTGACTGAACAAAAGACTGTTAGCAAAATGAGGAAGTTACACCACTGGCAAAAATGCCAATAGTGGGACTGGCTCTAATACCATGTCAAACCAGGAGGTAACTCCGCAAATCAGAATGTGTATTAGATGAAGAATGTGAATGTATTTATACATGTAGGTGAGGCTATTGGGATTCATCTCCCAATGACTCTTGGCCTTCCTTATTTCCTAATATAATTTAATATAAAATATTAAATATCCTCACCCAACCCTTAGGATTAGGTGTCAACAGGCTCCATTTTGGGTTTTCTAGCTACATCATTGGAGTCAAAGAGGTCTTCTAATGGGGCTAATACCTTAGTAAAAATGTTGTCTTTGAGGTTTAAAACTTAAGATTCATCAGGTTTAAAACTTAAGATTCATCATTGATTAATTCCTCAATTTCTACTGTTTCTATTTTTTCTATTTCTACTTTAGTGAATCTGGTTGGTTCTATTTTATTTACATCATTTACATCTAGTTCATTATTCATGGTATAATATACTGTACAGTTAGTGTCTATATTAAATTTCTGAAATTCTCCTTCACAATTCATAAAATTATAGATTTGTGAGTCTTGTGAAAATATTTTCCAATACTTCAAATTATCAGGTATGGTTGGCCTATGTCTTACCGGGCATGTACTGATGATTTGGATGAAAAGGTAACCTGCATGTGCTGGAAAAATTAGCCAAACTATGTGCTTGCATGTTCTGCTTTCTTGGAATAACAACAAAGTCAGTTTCAAGAAAAAAATTTATTGAGTCTAGTATGGTTTCTCTGTATTGGCTAAGTCTAGGATTATCAACAAGATATTCTCCCTTGATTTTTTTTATGATAAGTTCTGAGTCTCCCATGATAGAAACTCTTTTGGCTCCAAGTTTTCTTACAATTTTCAGTCCTAACACTAATGCTTCATATTCTGCCATGTTATTAGCGCATTTGAAATTTAACCTAAAAGCATTTCCTTCTGAGTGATCATTCTCTAAATTGTAGATCCATACTCCAGCTCCTGCTCCTAATCTATTTACAGAGCCATCAAAATCTAAATGCCACATAGACTCATGAGTTATATTATCACTATCGATTTCTTTGTGTTTTTCTTCTACAGTTGTGGTTTTTTCTTTATCATTGTCTGAATTACATAGGATAAATGAGTCCAGATCAGAATGCAATGAATAAATAGGATAATTTTGTGGTCTTTCTGAACTACTTACCATGTATTTCATCAAAGTTTGTCTGTAAATATTCCTTTGCTGACCAAATACATAAATTGTAGCATATGACATATCTAATTGCAGGGATCCCTGTAATTTTTCTCCCCATGAGTGAGATAATAACATACCATATTTGGGTGGGATATCAACAACTACTATGTCCATAACAATACTCTTTTCTGGGCACTAGACTAGAGTTAGACAGAGGTCTTTTATCAGGCCAAGGCATTTAACTTGATTAGAATCAAAGGAGAACAGGTCTTTGTATGGTCTGCTGATATCTAAGTTCAATTTTTCCATGATTGCTTTAGGCATTAAGTTATGAGATGATCCTGAATCTAACATAGAATTGTGTAAGATTTTATCATGAACATTTAGGCTAATGTAGAATGGAGGGGCACCTCCTTGTTGATGTTTACCATTAACTTCAGGACCAAATAATAACTCGGGTTGATCATCATTGAGGTTAACAACATCTTCGCCTTCTCCTATGTTTAGTGTTTCAGTGATTTGGGCTTTGTATGAATCATTTTTCACCAACTCTGTTAATGGAACTGGTATTTTCAATTTGGCTATCTCAATTTGGATATTAAATGGGATTTGAGTTTTGTCTAATTAAATGATTTCATATTTACCAATTGTAGTTTGTGTGTTTTTGTCTTTTTTATCAACATTTGGTAATTTAGTTTGTGTATCTACTGTTTTATTTTCAACTTTCTTGTCTGGAACCTTTTGAGTAGCAGTTGAAGTGATATCTACAATCTTTGGACTGGAAGTATTCTGAGTTTCTCTAGGGAGAATTTGTAGAGTTTTGGTTACAGGATCTTCTACTGTTTTCTTAGTTTGGGTTTGGACTGTTTTTTTAGTAGGGGATTTTGTGTTCTTTTTGCTTCTAAGGCTATATTGTTTATAAACTTCGTAAATAGTAGATTCATAGCCTTGTTTGTAGTCAAAGGAATCTCCATATTCTAATTCTAATTGTTGTAAAATGTATAATTCATGTCCTTCTTGGGTAAGAAAATTAATATTTTCATCGTTTACTCCCATTAAGTTTATCTGGGTGTCCTGGTCTTCTTCATTTTGATGTGAACTTTCAACATAATTTTCTTGGAAAGGTGGTCTAATCTGTTGATCGCATACAACTTCTCTTTATTTACCAATATTAGGATTTTTCATAAAGATGGGATTTCTAATTTGAGGACCTTGTTGATTTTCCCACTGAGGTTTTCTTTCCATGTTCTCTAATCTATCCATTAGTATTTCCATACTTTTAGCTAAACTATCTATCTTAACATTTGATGTGGATGGTTCTTCCTTAATGGCCACTCTCCTTTCATTCCTCATCCTAGCTCTTTTAGCTAATAAGTTAGCTTCTACATTAACTGCATCACTTTGCATTTGTTATAATGTTGTAGGGTTTCTTTCTCTTAATTGATAGGACATGTCAGCATCAAAACCATCAAGAAATTTGATTAGGGCCAAGTCTGGTGGAGGTCTAATATTGATTGGAATTGCATGTAGATGTTGTTAAACCTAGTACAGTAATCCTGAACAAATTCATTAGTAGATCTCCTAATGTTTTCATATTCAGACAATATCTGTAAAGGGTTTTTCTTTCTTTTCCACCTATTAATGAATAATTGGTGGAAAGCAGCTAAATAAACAATATGGTTAGCAGGTAAAGATTTAAACCATTTTTTAACATCTCCTGCTAATGTTTGTGCAAATAATCTCATTTGTACATCTGCTTCATCAACTTCACGTAGTTCAAAATAATCAATCATTTTATTTACATGTTGTTGAGAATTACACTGACCAGTACCATCAAAATGAAAAATTTTACTCTGGTAATCCTGTGGCATGGCATGTAAAGGGGCATATCCGACTGCCATGGCTAAGATTCTAGCTTGGCTAGGAGGTAAAGTAGTGGTGCTTGGAGAGGAACTTGAAGTGTTTAGAGATGAACTTGAAGTGCTTGGAGATGAACTTGAAGTGCTAGAAGATGAACTTGGAATACTTGAAGATGAACTTGAAACTTTAGGTTGGAGAGGAAGTTTAGGTATGAATGGTTATGTGGAATGAACTGTGGTGGATATTATAGATGAGGTGGTACTAAATAAAGCAGTATTTATAGTTTTTGGAGGAATGGTAGAATGCTTAGGGGTAGCAGTAGTTAGGGCAGATAATTCAACTGATTGTTGAAAATAGGCTTCGTCTATATCTTTAATCAAAGTTGAGGTCAAAACATCAAGTTTATCAAAAGTGTCTAGAACCTGTTGATCTAAGTCAAGTTGTATAGTTTCCTTCTTTTCTTCAATAAATTGAATAAAATCAGGGTCTATCACAATATCATAGATTGAGTTTTCAGATTTGGTTCAAAATAAATAATGCTCAAATGATAAATCAAATTGAATATCCTGTATGCTTGATAACTCTTTAAGAAGTGAATTTGCTTTGATTAATAGACTACTACTTCCTAGACTTTCTACTTTTTTAGGTTTTCTTAAAATTGTATCAGGATCATCAACAATTATAGTAGACTGTGGATTAGGATGAGCCCTGGTATAGTATGTTCTTCTAGAAGCCTTAATTTTAACTTTCAACAATAAATTTTAACAACGCTTTAAAACCTTAAGGTGAAAATATGAGGAAAAGTGTTTCCTTTAAGATTTATTTTAACTAAGGACTGATCTCCCCAATATGGTCGCCAATATGTTATCACTCCGAAATTTCTAAGAGTTGTTATGTGCGTTAAAATATATATATATATATATATCAGCGGTAACTATCATCCACTTTTGGAGATTAGGATCTAGCCTTCCTAATGCTCAGAGGGGGCTCTCTCTTAATGATTTAACTTTGTTTGTTTAATTGTTTTAGGCTAGTTATGTATGCTTGTTTGGATTGATTTTTATTTCTTGGTGGAATTACTAATTGAGATGGATAGGTTCTTTTCCATTTTCCATTGGGCTATGGAGTCAATATACCTTGAAAACAAAACAAAAGAAAATTATAAAGGAAGTGTTATAGGGCAGGATAGCTGAGCAAAATCAGATCTCAAGGTTGAATGGTGAAGTGGTTTTCAATCAAGATCAAGGAGCAGTTAAGGATTCCTTAAACCATATAATGAAGGAAGGTGAAGGAGGTCAATCAGGATCACAGAGAAATTAATAATTCCCTAAACTAGATATCAGAAGAAAACATAAAAATGTATAATAGTTCAAAACAGAGCATATTTAAACCAATTATGCAATAAAATTCCTATTATAACATTAAAATTTAGAACACATTAAAGTTTATGGAATACTTAAGAAAAGAACATGAACAATTGAAATATACTTCACTGAAATAGCTCAACACATGAATCCTGTAAAGAAATTCCTTTATTACTTGTCATGTTTGTCAACTGGAAATGGTACAATAACCCCTTAAGATAATAGATCAATCAGCTATATAAATATTCATAAATCCACTCTCAATACTTTGAAATAATCAAGTATTTATACAAAACTTTACACAAAATATCTTGTCAACTAACTACGATTTATTTAAGGAAATAAAATATCTTTATGCAAGAAGATAGTGACACCTAGTAACTGATTGAAATCTCTCCCTATTTTTTTTTATTGTTGTTACTTGTTTCTTTCATGTTGTATGCTTCTTTAATCTGTCTTTCATCTGTGTTTCATTTGTCTTTCATCTGTTTACTCTTTAACCTGTGAGTTCTTTTACCTGTATTTTCTTTAACCTGTCATAGTAAATCACACCATTTTTCCCAAGTTTCTTCATCTGGAAGTTTAATCTTCATCATTCTCTGGTAAATTTCATCTGCCTCTGTATATTTGGAAAATGTGGGTTTATTCACAAAAAGGTGATTTACCTCATGCTGGAGGTAAAAGAAGTTTTCCAAACTTTGAAGGAGTACTTTGCCTGTGGGAACTCCCTTCATTGTTGTATTGTTGGAAGTTTCTTTGGCTACTTCCCTGATATTCTTATCATAATCTTCATGCCTCATTAGTTTATCATTTATTACTAAAGGATTAGGTAGACCTTTCTTCCTCAAAACATCAAATTTGTTCATAAACCTGTTAACTGCAAGTTCCATTATTTGGCATTTGTCTTCAAGTTGTATCAATAGATTTCTCTTGGAAATTACTTTCTTCACATCTAAGATAGTCTCTATTCTGTCTGATATCCCAATCTCTTTTAATCCATGTTTATTTTTAGAATTTAGGAATTTTATTATCTCAGAAGCTTCCTCTGGTTTCTTTCCAAACTCTTCTTTGACCTTTTGAATTGCATTACCGACTTCTTTTATTAAGTCCTTCTGTTCAAATATAACATGTATAGAAGGCCAAATATCATTAATTGAGTTAATGATATTGGCCTACAGTTGCTTTTTTTCTTGGGCTAAAGGTTCTTTCATTGATAAGTCCTTGTCTAACTTGTGGATTCTTTCAGTTAATCTGTTGTCTTTTTGTACTTCTGCCTGATGCATTACTTCTACCAATTTCTTGCCATATTCTAAAATTTTCACTTGTTCTTTGAGCTTGTTAATTTCAGTAGTTTGAATAGACATATCTTGCATTTCCTTGATCAAATTGTTGGCCTCATCAGTGAGATGGGCTGTTGAGATAGCTGATGTTGTTTCTGGTGTAGTTTTTGGAACTGCTGTTGATACTGGAGCTGTTGTAGACAATGGAGCTGATGTAGAAGCTATATGAATAGTTGTAATGGGGAGTGCTTCCATGTTGGTTTGATTTTCCTACACTATTTTATCCATTGTTGTTTTTGTTTCTTTCAATTGATCTGTCAATTGAATGATGAGATTCATCATTTCACCCTTTTGATTTTTAGTTTCCAAAACCTCTTTGGTTTGTGCATGCTCTGTATTTGGTAACTTCAACTATTTCTTTAGTGCAGTTATGCCTGCATTCTTCTTCTTTATTAATTCTTCTGCTGCATTGATATCTTTTGGATTATAACAACCTTCCATTACCAAATCTTCAAGTGACTTTATCCTGTTATCCTTTTCTTGTGACGAAGCTTTCTCTAGTCTGAACTATGTCTTTATATTTTCTAGATAATTCTGTAACTTCTGGATACTTAAAGCTTTGTGTGTCATAGTGGAATAAATCATTTCTCCTGCCTATTTGGGAAACTCAATCTGGTCAAAGGGATGCGCATCTTTGGTAGTAACTTCAAAGGTTGTTTTAGTATAATCTTTTGATGTTTTAGGGGCCTGCACCTTTGGCTGTAGAAATGTCATTTGTATCTTCCTTGTCTTGAGGTCATAAGCTGAAAGAAACCTACTTTGATCACTAGGAGTTTTCTTCCAATATTGTGCATATCTGACAGCCTTTAATGATTCATTTCTGATTTTAATCTATTTGTATTTTTCCATGATATCCTTCTCTTTTTCAACTGGATTGCTAGATGATGAAACCTCTCCACTGTGTTGCTTTTGAATAATTTGTGCAGTAGAAGTTGATGGAAATATGTTTCTTCTAAAACTGTTGGAGGTGCATCATCTCTGACAACAATATATGTTTCAATGGTTTCTACTGTTTGAACTATCTCTTCCTGCTCTATCACCGGATTTAGCTTTGTCTTCTTTCTATACATAAGCTTGAATTTTGTATCAGAAGTAGTTTCTGCGGAATAAGAGCCTTCCTCTCTTGCCCTTTTTGAATTTTTCTCTTGTGGAGTTGGAGTAAGCAGGATGGAACTAGTATCAACCTACTTCTCCACCTCTTGTAAATTATTTTCCAACCACTCTTACTGATTGGAATACTTTTCAATTTCAGGCTTTGACTCATGAATGAAAGGGGTCAATTTGAACTTAACTCTTAATTTACTTATAACACCCAAGGGGTCATAGTACCATTTGAAACTGCTAATGAACTTGAACTCCTGTAAATATTTGTATGCTTCCTTTCCAGCATTCCTACTATTGCATATAAAAGGCCCTGGTTGGTTTTTTATCTTAAATTGAGTTCTCTTCTTAGCTAAAAGGAAATTGATCTCATCTGAATTCATTTTTTTTTTATGTATTCTAAAGCAAATATCCTCATTGGGAGGTATTTGGGAAGCTTGTATGGAGTTAGCTAGCTTCCATACACTCTGATTTCTGTATGATTCTGGTATAAATACCAGTCTTGTATTTTACTCTGCTCTGACAACTGTAAAACGTTTTTGATCTCTTGACTGATTCTAGGCTGGATGCTACTGCTTAGCATATTAAAAATTGGATAAACAAAATAATCAATGAAGTCTTTGAAGCTGAATTCAATGGAATCCTTTCTGATCAAGGGTGTCCAAAAGACAACAGATTCAGGATTACCCTCTGTGTCCAGTTTTTGGAGGCTAACTGCAAACCTTTCTTATTGGAAATATAAAAACATACGAAACAAAACTAATGAACATTTGAATACTCCTTCTTCTGGCAGTTTGGCTAGCTGATCATGGATGGCATATGCTAGGTATTGGGAAAAATTGAAGGTTGTATCTGGAGGTTGACCTGGGCAAAAGATAGATAGGAAACCAAGAATAGATGCATCTACATGTTCATCAGTGAAATATCCTAAAATACATGACAACGTGGTTACAATCTGCCTGGTTGTTTCTAAAAATATAGAAGCTAAGTATAGAGGATTTCTTTTAGGGGTTTCTATTGATGGAGGGAGGAAAGTCTGAAATATTTGGAATATTTTAGGAAAGTCTAGCTTCAAGTAGAGTTCAGTAAGGGTTTCAATGGATAATCACACTTAATCAGGTTGTGGTTGATTCTGCAACATTTGATTGATGGATTGAGCAGTAACTGTAAAAGGATTTATTTTTTTGGGGTAACTAAATCTCTTTCGTTGGGTAAATAGCTTATTTGGAATAATCTGATGAGTTCTGAGAACTGATAGGTCGGTGGGAATATGTATTTGGGTAGGTTTGAATCCCACAGATTGATATCATCTTCTTGGTCAACAAATTTATCATGGCTCCAGCAGTGGAGCTCCAAAAGGTTGGAATTAATCACAGTATCATTGATTTTGAAGTCTTTATCGACCAAAGGGGTGTGGTCAATATCTACCACAGGTGGTTGTAGAGGGTCTGCGGTTTGTATGCTTTGAGATACCATCAATTTCTTTAATTTATTAATTTATATGCTTTAATTGATAAATATAGGCACTTAGGATTACTTGGAATGATGGAATTTGGTCATGGAATAAGTCCAGGCGGCAGCAGGGTTCAATCTCAGTCGGCAAATGGATTTTTGGTCTCTTTTCACAAATAAAAAACAATAGTGAAACAACTGTGAAGGGTGAGATTTTATTATTTTTGAGTGTTGGGCTTATTTCAATGGCGCGGTGGTGGATTATTTAAAAATTGGTGGTTTCATCGCATGGAAAAAGGCATTATGGCGGATTATAGCACGCAAAAAGGTGGTTAGGCGGTTTTGGGATGAGGGGGTGCGATAAACTGTGGGAGTGCCACGTGGAAAGGGGGCGGGGGTATGAAACCACCCATTTCGCACCCCCCGCCCCCCACCCCCCCAATTGGTTTTAAATTTCGGACGTTGAGGGGTGTGAAAGGGATCAGGAGTCATTGGATATGGGTGGTGCCAATCAGACAGTTGACGGGTGGTAGGATAAGTTGGGGGTTTTGAGAGGTGGGGTCAGGGTAAGGACTATGCATAGGGTTTAAATAAAAATGGGGTTATGAAATATATAAAGTGGGAGGCTTGATAAGATAGGGAAATATATTAAGCGGGGGGTTTTTAAAATGAAGGTGGAGTTGAGTGAAAATTAAGGTGGAGGGTTTAAATAAAAATGGGATTATGAAATATATAAAGTGGGAGGCTTAATATGATAGGGAAATATTTTAAGAGGGGGATTTTTTTAATGATATCGAGGGGGGGGGGTTTAAATGAAGTGGGGCCCGATACATATTTATTTGCGCTTAAAACTATGAAAAAGTGGGTTTTTCATGTTTTATTTGAATAATGCGAAGTTAGTAAAGGGGAACAGGGTTTTAATAATGGAAATGAGTTTTTAACATTGGGAAGGAAATTTTTAGTTGGAAAAGGGGTTTTAGTGGGGGAAACAGATTTTAGAATAAGGGGCAAGGGATTTTATTAAATGGAAAGGGATTTTACAAGGGGAAATGACTTCTAGGAGTGGAAATAGGGTTTTTAGCAAGGGGAATGTGTTAGAAAGATATTAGTGATAAGAGATAAACCAAATGATGCTTTCCATAACTTGTGAAAGTATTTTACCTACCCATTATTTATCCTAACATTTTTTATTTCCTTTATTGGGTGCATTTGAGCTTGCTAGCCCTTTTATTTTCTTTTGGTAAGCAAACTAACTTATTTCTAACCTTATAACTTCCAATGGCTTAGATTAAACTTATGAGCTCATTTTATTCTCTACCTAACTACTGATCTGCCAAGATTAAATGGTTTGGTCATATCTTTATTCAATAACTATCCTGATATGAAATTTAAAGGCATGATTTAATCAAGATTAAACTATATGATCATCATGAATAGTGGCATTTTGAACAAGACGCACACAATATTATTTGAAAAAGTAAAGTAAACTAAGAGTAGGGGAATTTGAATGTGCAACACTTTCAGAATTTATTTTTGTTTCTTTTTATGGGGTTCATATTTTATATTTTTTTTATCTTTCTTTCTTTTGGTCCTTTGATTATTCTTTTAGGACATACCCTCTTTTCATTTTTTAATATGGGAAAACATTTGCAGAAAAGCAAAGGTATGTACAATATTACAAGACTAAACATAGCCAATTCAAAATTATGATACCTATTATTATAGGACCCTAACAGGGTGAATCCAAGATATAAATGCATGTTGTATAATTTCTACATGGTATCAGAGCACGAGAAATTGCAGAAGTGAAGCAGGAGCTGAGTTTGTGACTAGATAGAATTTGAATTTGCAGAAAGACTTTCTTGGTGCTATAGCTGATTCAAGATCGAAATGGATTTCAATGACTCGAGGTTGGAGTATGCACTCAAGGGAAACTCAAATGATATTGTTTGGAAGGACAAGATGGAGGGAGTACTTGAAGACAATGGCTTGAAGGAATTCATTGACAATGACCTTCCTAAATCCACTGTGACAGTTGCTGCAAATCTTGATGCATTTCAAAAGAAAGTGGCAAAGGCGAGGATGATCTTGTTGGAGGGAGTACGAGACCACATTGTCTCAAGCTTCCATGGGAAAGCCACACCATATGCAATGTGGAAGGCTTTGATGGATCTATTCCAGAGTAGTAGTGACCATAGGAAATTGGCGCTCAAAGATAAACTCAGGAAGATCAAGATGGAGAAGGGCAGGTCCATACCAAAATATATATCAAATTTTTTCCAATGTCAGGATGAACTGGGGAGCATTGGTATAACTGTCGCTGATGATGATTTGGTGAGTTTGGCTCTCCTATGACTTCCCAAGAGTTGGCACAGTTATCAAGACTCTGTCAATGGAAGGAAAAATTTCCAGATTGGGAACGACTGTGGTCGGATTTGGTGCAGGAGGAGTTCAGACGGAACACCAGAGATGGATCTTCATCTAAGAATTAAGATGAAGAGGATTATGCTTTGGCTGCCAAGGTGAAGAAGGGGAAGGGGAAGAAAATTCCATTCCAAATCTGAGTCCAAGAATGGCAAGAAGTAGGACATGTCCAAGGTGAAGTGTTTTCACTGTCACAAACATGGGAATTTTGTTATTAATTATCCACAAAAGAAAAAGAACAAGAAGGTTGGAGGATCTGTAGCTGGTGAGGCTCTTTCCTTGTAATTTGAGCTTGAATTCTCATTGATCGCATGCATGGTGTCAAGTGCAATGGGATCTGTGTGGTATTTGGATAGTGGCACTTCCTTTCACATGATGGGAGACAAGGAAATTTTTAGTGACTTGGAGGAGAAGGATCTCGAGATGCATATTGAAATGGGCGATGATGGGCGGTATAGTGCTACCGGGATTGGTACCATTACCTTCTAGAGGTAGTCAGGTAAACCCTTTCAATTAAAAGATGTAATGCATGTGCCAGGTTTGAAGAAAAATTTAGTCTGAGTCGCAATGTTGGAGGATAGAGGCTATGATGTTTTTTTTAGTGAAGGAAAAGCTTTCCTGCGACACAAAACAACAAGACAAGCCAAGAGGATAGGGATTTTAGTTAAGAATCTCTACAAGCTAAAGGTAGATGGTTGTGCAGCAATGATGGGCAAGGAAGATCAAGTGGTGAGCCGGGATGAGGGAGAATTATGGCACAAAAGATTGGGCCATCTTCACCATGGAGCCTTGAAAGTCATGCAATAGATTTATACTGGTCTTCCCAGGGGTATAGTTGTGTAGTCAGACAAATGCAAGGGATGTACTATGGGAAAATATTTAAATGCCACCTTTCATGAGAAGGAGAGCTGAGCTTCGAGGATCCTTGAGAGAGTTCACACAGATGTGTGTGGTCCTTTTTCTGTTGCTTCGACAACAAAACATAAGTACTATGTAATATTTGTTGATGACTATTCTCGTAAGTGTTGGATCTTCTTCATGCAGAAGAAATATCAGACATTATCTAAGTTCTTGGAGTTTAAGGCACTGGTGGAGAAAGAGTCGGGGGAAGCAAGTGAAGGCTCTTAGGAGCAATAATGGTGGAGAGTACATCTCTAACGAATTCAAGAACTTCTACAACAAAGAAGGAATTCAAAGAGAACTGATAGCGCCTCATAACCCACAACAGAATGGGGTCGTGGAAAGAATGAACATAACTATTATGGGTGCAACAAGAGCGATGTTGCATGATTAAGGCCTACCAATGCATCTATGGGTGGAAGCATGCAACACTGCGGTATTTGTGCAAAGTCGTTGTCCTCATAGGATACTTGGCATGAGTACACTTGAAGATGTTTTCACTAGTAAGAAACTTGATGTTTCATGCTTTAAGATTTTTAGCTCATCTGTTTATGTGCATGTGACCAAGGACGCTAGGAAGAAGCTAGAACCGACAACTGAGATCAGGATTTTTGTGGGGTACACTGAAACACCCCATGTACCATGATTAAGGCCTACCAATGCATCTATGGGTGGAAGCATGCAACACTGCGGTATTTGTGCAAAGTCGTTGTCCTCATAGGATACTTGGCATGAGTACACTTGAAGATGTTTTCACTAGTAAGAAACTTGATGTTTCATGCTTTAAGATTTTTAGCTCATCTGTTTATGTGCATGTGACCAAGGACGCTAGGAAGAAGCTAGAACTGACAACTGAGATCAGGATTTTTGTTGTTGTATTTTCCAAACAACAGAATGACTGTTGTGCGACGAGATATAAAGTTTGATGAGGAGAAAGCCATGCGGTTGTCCCTTGAGAGGGAGTTGGACTTGCATGCAGAGGAGGAACTATTGGTTCCCAAGGATGAGCCTCAAGATGTGGATCAGCCACATGAGAAGGTTCATGGAGTGGAGGAAAAAACTCATGCAGATCCATCCATCAGAAATGGAAGAACGTGCACCATGTAAGCTGATAGATTGAGACTTGATGCTGCGGAGAATGTAGGAGCCCCTACTTCACAGCACAGATAGAGAAAGTCTCTTGACCGATTTAATGGATACATGGCTCTTATGAGCAAATTTATTGTGACTGGACCATATTCCTTTCAGGAATCAGTGCAACAACCAACTTGGATTGATGCAATGGTGGAGAAGAATGACTCCATTGTCAATAACAGTGCATGGGAGATCATCCCAAGACCAGTCAACAAATAAGTGGTTGATTGAGATGGATCTACAAGGTAAAGCAAGCTGTTGATGGGAGTGTGGAGAAATACTAGGCCATATTTGTGGCCCAGGGATTCTCACAGATCGAGGGGATAGATTATGATGAGAATTTTTAACATGTTGCAAGGTACTCTTCCATAAGATCCATCCTTGCACTCTCAGCGCAAATGGGTTGGTGCATTCATCAGATTGATGTGAATACTATGTTTCTCAATGGGATCATTGAGGAAGAGGTGTACATAGATCAACCTGAAGGTTTTGAGAACTTTAACAGTGAGTTGCATGTGTGCCGACTCAAAAGAGCACTGTATGGGATAAAGTAAGCACCCTGTGCTTGGTACACTCAGATACACAACTATTTCACCGGACTGAGCTTCACCAAAAGTGAAGCAGATGCAAACTTGTACCATATTTCGGTTGAGGGTAAGCTATTGATTATTTTTCTTTATGTTGATGATCTAATTTTTACTGGTGATGAGCAGCTGATACACTCATGCAAGGAGGATCTTGTAAGGGAGTTTGAAATCAAGGACATGGGACTCCTTCATTATTTCCTTGGATTGGAAATATGGCAGCGGGATGGTGAAATTTTTGTGTCTCAAGGCAAGTATGCAAAGGAGATATTGGGTAAGTTTCACATGGACAGTTGCAAACCCATGGATACTCCTCTTCCAGGAAATTGGAGGAAAGAGGATGCTACTTCTGGAGAGGTAGTGGATGCTATTGTCTACATGAATTTAGTTGGTTCACTAATGTATCTAGTGAACACCAGACCAAACATTTGCTACGCAGTTAACCAGCTGAGTCAAGCTATGGTTAAGCCTACCAAGCTCTTTTGGAAGTTTGCGAAGCATGTATTGAGATACCTGAGGGGCACATCAGAGTATGGTCTATGGTACAGACGGAAAGAGGGAGTGAAGCTTCAAGGCTTCACTAATGCAGATTGGGCAGGCAGTCCATCAGACAGAAAGAGCACATCAGGGAGGATTTTTAGCATAGGATCAACAATAGTTTCCTGGTACAACAGGAAACACCGATCTATGACACTCAGTTCAACGGAAGTAGAATACATGGCAACAAGTCAAGTTGCATGTGAGGCTATCTAGATGAGAAAGATCTTGGTTGGTTTGTTTGGTACTCAGATGGATTCGACAATGATTCATTGTGATAATCAGAGTCGCATTAAACTCTCGATTAATCTTGTGTTTCATGATAGGTCCAATCGTATATATCTGATACCATCATATTAGAGATTGTGTGCAGAGAAGGATAATGTTACTTCAGTACATTCCCACGGAAGATCAGGATTCAGATATTCTGACGAGGGCGCTCACCAGGAGAAAATTTGAATACCATAGAGACAAGATCAGGGTGAAGGATAATCCCTTTCTTGTTGAGAGGGAGTGTTGAGATTCAACAAGAAAATTTTAGCACCCACGCCTAGTGCATTAAGCACCTACACTAGGGTGGGGTCCATAGTGCTATTTTTGGGTGCATGCCTATTTTAGTTATCCCTTAATTAAGATGGACAATAAACTGTAATCTATTCTCAATGATAACTTGAAATAGTCAAATGAGAGTGATAAACTCAAGTAGCTAGTGGATTTCGAGTTAGAGGTAGTTGGTGAGGCATGCAGAGTAATTCTAGTTGTAACATAGTTCGAAGTGCAGTGGTGCATTAGTTAATGTAGGTTGTAATCAGTTTAACTAAGTTAAGTGAGTTAAACTCAGTTGTGCTAGTTGTAACTAAAGATACACTAGTGAGAGATCAAGTGAATTAAATATTAATTAAATCACAATTAGTGATTTCACATGCAAGTGAGGATTTACTATTATTAGCTACATGCATGTCAGATCCAGCGGAGACCTAGTTGAGATCTAGGTGAAAGGGAAGTTGACTATCAGTTGTAGGTTTATTGGGTTGCACACATGCAACCAAACACCCATTGGAGTGTCCATGATACTTGCACAATCAAGGAAGGCCATAATTACTATCTTTTAGGGATTGCATTCATCAAGGATTGCGCAAGAAAGGCAGGCTGTCTAGAGGTAGTAAATTGGCTAAGTATTGGTAAGTTTTTGTATGACAATGTGAGACAATTAGCTGAGTATTGGAGGGCTCTTGTGAGAAGAGTTTTGTATGTAATTGTTTCATGATCCATGTTGAATATACAATAGAAGATAGTGGGGTTTCTAGCTGTAAGCTTTCCTTGGGAAATTATCTGTGTTGTGTGTGATTTGATTCTTCTTTACTTCATGTGATTAGCGATTGTGTTTTTAAATCCGCAAAAGATTTGTAGAAGCAACTCAATATTTAACTTTAGTACATTGTTAGATTAGGTGAATCCAAGAGATACATGCATGTTGTATAATTTCTACACTAAATTCCATGGGAGTTACATTCTCAATGGAAGCTAGATGTGATTTTGCTAGGGGTTAGGGGTGGAAATTTGCAAGTGCTATAACGAGTTGAACATTGATCAAAACTATATCATATAATATACCAAATAAAAAGCCTAGAAATTCTCTATCAGGTGGTATTAATCTGGTTGCAATTTGAATATATATAAAAATATATCTTCTTTAAAACACTAGTAGTCGTCATTGAAAAGTCTTAATAAGAACATATTTCAAACTATACTATCTCTTTTATTTGATCTCTTTCAAGTGTTTTTTTACTTTTTATTTTTTGTTATAAAAATCACCTCTTTTTCAAGGAGAATACAGATACAATTAATTTATGCAAATTATTTAGGAAAATACTCAAAAACAGATTTGAGTGTTGCAACTTCAAATTTGCAAAAAACAACGAGCATACATTTTTTTCTCAACTGTCCCATGGAAAGTGCTCTGATACTAATCATAATGTACTTTAGATTTGAAAATACAATTACACCTAAAATATACAAATTAGTATCAAATACTTCAACACTTCATACATCAAAATCCTTACGGTAAAGCAACACCTTACAAGTTTTCTTTTACAAAAGGATCATTTGTTGTTCGCTTACCACTTCAAGGGGGCAACCTTCAAATGTGGCAACGTGCTAAGCTCCAATACAACAATATCTAATACGAAATAAATAAGGAGGACTCCATCTTTATTAGATACTAACTATGTAGTTAGCCATTTAATGAGACTACGTTGCATTTATAAAATGCTAACTATCTAATGTGGTTTTTTTAATAACAACTAACATTGTTAACATTAAATGACCACCATACTTATCATACTCTTCTTTCTATTAAATCGATAGACCTTATATTTTTGGTTTTTGTTTTTTTAACTAGGCTTACCATCATAACTTACCTATTGGATGAAAGAACAATGATCTACCCACTAGTAAGATGCTATCACTAGCTTGGATGCCCTCTAAGATAATTTAATTCCCTTAAAAATGGTTTCCATTCTCAATTCCTCTCCATGAAATTTGAACATGAGACTTAGTGAGACTAGCTAAACCCAACTCAAACCAACTAATCTACTTATCACATCTCAAAAATAATCTCAACCAAAAAATTACTATTTTATTTTTAATCAGTAATGATTGAAAGTGTAAAACAATCCCTTTTCAAATAAATAAAAATAATAAATTTTTTAATTACCGAAACAATTCTAAATAAAAATAATAAATTTTTTAATTACCGGAACAATTCTAAATAAAAGTAATAATAAAATTTCAATTCAATTTCGGTGTGTCGGCATACTTTTGTGTCGATGGAGAATCGTGGGGAACTAAATCATTCAAACAAAACAAAATGAGGGATCATCAAACTTTTGAAAATAAGTTACTTTAATATAAAATGCAAAAGATATATTTTTTGAGCCTTTCTCAGACAAAAAAAGGCGCTTTCCCTTAATGATAAAGGAACAGAACTCGGTCCACGGTAAGGATAAACAAAAACTTCTAGGGTGGGTTCTACTTGGGTGCTGTGACGCGTAGCAGACATCGGAGAGTGGTTCGTAGCTTCTACCAAGGTGCTGCTACGCGTCGGAGACATCGTGGATGGATAGGGAAGCTCTTCAACCTTCCCCTTAAGCAACCTGCAAAAGTCCCGCCGGTAAGCAACCTACCGGTTGTATAAATTAATTCCTAACCTTGACACACGAATTTAGAAATTAGTTCTCATTTTTATCGTTCTCATTCACTCCAAACTAGTTCTCATTTTTTATCGTTCTCGTTCACTCCAAACCTTTCTGGAAAACCTCTTCAAACACTCTTGATTCCCTGATCTTCTAAGGAATTCGACATAGAATCCTTCTATATAGAAATTCGATCTTGGGTACTATAGGTTTTTAATTATACGGGGAAAAACAGTCCCTTGATTCATAGAGCAAAAAATCGAGCAATCTATGTCTAAACCTGGGAAACCATCTGCGCCCCCTGCTCCTTCATACCAACAATCATCATGGTCTCAGCCTTCACCGCCACCACCATCTTCATACCAGCAATCATCATGGTCCCAATCTCCGCCCCCGCCAGGGCCATATGGGCAGCCCCCCATGAATCCTCATGGCTATCCTCAGACCTGGTCTCCGCAGCCACAAGGAGCATATTCATATCCTCCTCCATATGGTAGTCCTTATCAGCCCCCTCTCTTCCCGCCAGGTACAGATCCAGAAATTATAAGATGTTTTCAAATGGCAGATGTAGATGGTAGTGGTTCTGTGGATGACAGAGAGTTGCAGAGGGTGCTGTCTTCGGTCAATCACGAGTTCAGTCTCAGAACAGTCAAGTTGCTGATGTTTCTCTTCGCCAACAACACACAAAGAATAGGTGAATATCGAAGTGAATGGCATTTATCTTTCGGGGTATTTATCTCATTTTCATTTATGAATGGAGTTGTTCTGTGCAGGTCCAAAGGAATTTGCAGCTCTTTGGCAGTGCATAGCTGAGTGGCAGGTAAGCACAGGATTTTTACACTTTCATATAGCATGGTCTACCATGCATAATAACTGAGACCAAGTCTAGTTTTGAGTTTTCTGACTTGAAAGGAAAAATGTCCAATAGAAAATTTCAATTGTGTCTGAAAATTTCAATATGCTTGCTTATTGGCTCTTTCCTCTTTTTTGGATGTGTTCTGTTGGTGCCTCTGTGAAAAGACAGCAGTCAGATATGCTTAGTTTGTGGTATCTAGAAATTGCTTTTATCACTATATAATCTCTTCTCCTCTGATATGTTATACCATATTAGTTGTGAGTGTTGGTTGGTTTGCAACATCATATAAATCCATAAAAGTCATAACATGCCATAATCTTTATACCAATGCGGCGTCCAAAAGAGAATGACTTTTCCTATAGACATGATTGTTGATTGGTTACCTTACAGGGTGAGTATACTTGCTTGTCCTCCCCTTCGCTTCAGATTATGGATCATTAAAATAACTGTTCTTTTCAGAGTTTTACAAGACACGAAAGAAAACATTCTCATGTGAAGACAAAAATATTTTTAGCAGAGAAACAAGTCTGCGCAATAGCATTAACTACCAACTTACCAGATCACAGGACATTAAAATAGTTATTACATTCGGAATTTTACAAGATACTAAAGAAAATACAATTTCCTCCTGTGAAGGCAATATTAACAGAGAAACAAGTCTACAAAATAACATTAAGTACCAACTTACGGTATATATGTGTGTACTGTCCCTTGTGGATGTCTGAGACAGAGCTCCAGAGCCAGTTGGTCACTCTAGCCGATCTATCCAGTTTTCTCGCCTCTGTCTTGTCCTCCTGAAGACACCATAGATAATAGGTGCAAAATTCAAATGCCAGTTCAAGACCACATACAGGTCTAGCAGGTCAGTAAAAACTGCCATATTAGCCTCAAGGAACCTCTCAATATCCTACTGAAGGTCAATTGTCCAGTCCATCTCATGTCCCTGAAGGGCTGGTGCAGTCCTCTAAAAAGTCTGAAAATCTGACACAGGAAGCAACAATCTTTAGTGTCGGAAAGATGAAAATATGAGTATGAGCTGCATAGAGCCCGGAAGTAATTGGTTTAGAAAATGAGTATTGCAGGTAATTCATTTCCACGAGGACAGAAAACGTTGCCATTCATAGAAGGGTGTTAAATTTTAATGGATAGTTTATTCTATAATGTAAAATCTTTCTTTATTAGTTTTGGTACAATAGAAACTACAGCTGTTACATTGAGTAGATCTAGTTTTGTTCTTTTTAAAAGTTGGACCTGCCATCTACAGAAATTTTAGAGAATTATAGGAAAAGCGGTTCCAGACGTGTCGACCCAAATAAACTATTATGTGATTTCTCTGGAAGAGATTTTGGATTAATTATGAATCACAGAAGCCCGCATTCTGAGAGGAAAAGTTTGGTTAGGGTTTGGAGTCAAGTTTCCACAGCCTTCTCACATATGTCTTTGTTAGATTGATTATGGCTTCACAGTAACTTATCGATTCTCTTATAGTATATTAGTGTAGCTTATTGATACTGCTGGTGTTTTTGAGGTTGAGAAGCTCTATAATAAATAGGTCTTGTATTATGAAACCTATAGAAAGAAACACAGAGGTTCTGCTATAGGCTAGAGATAATCAAATCTGTGAACGGGACCTGCGTCAACTCTTACACAACCATAGATTTTATAATGAATTATGAAGTGTGCTTTGTTTGAAATAGTAAGAGTTAAAAACACCCTTCCGGAACATTGTAAATTCTCAGTTAGGAGACAGTCATGGTTTCACTATCTAATATTTGGCCACACAAACTGTGAATTTTTCCAAATCAGTAATCTCCATTTCCTAAGAAAAGTTGATCAAGCTGTTAAGTCAGTGAGCTTGATTATGTGGAGCAGAATCAAGCATGGAGAGCAATTTCAAAATAAAGAACTCTGTTCTAATTGTTGCTTTTAATGCTTTTCAGTAGTATACTGAATATAATGTTTTTTTGTGTGATCAATATGAATAGAAATTTAGAAGGCAGTGCGTGAGTAAGATGAGGATACATGTGATCTCAAAGCTTATGTCTGATATCCCACTATATTTGGACAGAGGCAGCTGTTTAGTTAAGAGTTATTTTAAAATATATCCTTTGCGACATAATTGAGAAAGATAGAATCTTCTTGGAATCAAGGAACCGAGTAAGGATTCCTCATTTGAGGTCAGTTTGGAAAATAATGATAATTTGGATATAAATACTTTGTGATTCTTACAATTTACAGTAAAATTGGACTTCGAGGAAAGTGAAACGTCAGTAGCAAGGTTGTTTCGTCCTATTCTCTAATTTTCTAACTTTCTCCGTTGAAAACATAGTATGTCCAGTTCCTGTGTTTCTTTTAGAAATAAAATTTATATATTAGATATCAAGCACGGTAACATATGATTTTAATTACGCATTCTCAGAAGGCCTTGGTGTACAATTGCATGTTTAATGTTCCAAATCATGTTTAACTCAAATGGCTGCTTCGGATCATACAAAGGCAAGATTTGCAAGTTGTTCTTGCAGGCAATATACATTTGAATAGCATTGAGCTTCTAATATAAAATTTTATGAATGTGTTTTCCATTTGCCATATGTGTTAATTCCTTTCAACAAGAATGTAGTAATGAATAGGTCACCGTGAGCTTTGTGGAAAAGCAATTCACTCTTTTCTTATTGCAGGTTATCTTTGTTAGGTTTGACAGAGATCGAAGTGGAAAGATAGATTCCTTAGAACTACGGGATGCACTTTTGAGTCTGGGATATGCCATATCGCCTTCCATTTTACAAATTCTTGTTTCAAAATATGACAGGACAGGGCAATCTAGGGACATAGACTACGATAATTTTATTGAGTAAGTTTGCTTAGTTCCGAGTTTCCAGACAGTCCTATTCGCTGTATTTTATCATTAGTAATAATAAAATGACATTTTTAAGTAGCATAAACTAGCTGCTTTTCCAGTAAGCTACTCTTGGTAGATTATTTATTTTTGTTCTTTATTCTTTCCCGCTAATTAAAATTTCTTTATTTTTGCTTATCTGCAGATGTGGCATTGTTGTGAAGGTGAGTTGAGAACTTTTGATAACTTTTGCCCTCATGCAAACTATAATTTCCACGCATTCAAACTGCAGAAGTAACACATTTTTGACCAGTTATTGGAGTTATATGCATGCGGCCTTTTTTGGTTGTCAAGCGTGCTTGATTTTAAATGCATCTTAAATAATGAAAATCATATATGTTCAGATTATTTGAGACTTTTTCTTAATGTTTCTTTTTATCTTTCTTGTGCAGGGGCTTACTGATATGTTCAAAGCAAAAGATACACGTTATACAGGCTCTGCAACTTTGAACTATGAAACATTCATGCTTATGGTCTTACCATTCATCGTTGTATAACATCTCTTGTGGTTATCTGTGTAAATTTTTGCATGTTCAAAAAACAAGTGTATTTTCTCAACTATTACACATCTAATTGAATTGGAATTTTTGTTTCGAACAATGCTCCTTGTATTTCCTTCTTGGAAAGCATGGTTTACATAACCTATGGCCATTTGGTAATATAATTTTGAAGTGAGGGGCTTTGCAGACAGCGAAAGTTCAATGTTTTAGACTGTTGTTTAGATTCAGAGTAACTGTTCACCATAATTGTCAACCTAATTGTGTTTTGCAATTTCACTTCAACTAATTGTTTCGTGGGATTTTATATGAAACAAAGATGTTGTTTGTTTTTTTTCCAGTGCATGGACACATAATTAATATATGTTCTTTTATTTGCTTCGGATGATTTGTGACCATCTAGCAAGAAATGAAATGAAATGTCAATGGCTCTGAGCAAATGTCCAGAAGGTGAGTTCAGATGCCACTTCTCAAAAGTTGTTTCATGATGTACTATAAAAAAAATGATTAAAGTCATTGATTTTTGAAGTGTGATTGGGATCAACCCTAATGTTGAAACCCTTGATAACAATTACATATGAATACTGACCTATTTTGAAAGGTTCTGACAATAGATGAACCACCGATTTCCAGAAGTTCTAAAATGTTTTGTCTAGAGCCTCAATGGCGATTTCGATTTTCTGATACTCAGCATTCAATATAATAATAACAACATTTCCTCTAAGCAGACATCTTGTATAAAAGAGTATATATAAATGCAAAGTTCGTGGAATTTGGCAAAGGTGCAAATTTACTGTTATATATTACTGTTTTTAGAGATATTCAAATACAAAGGAATGACAGTGTATATTATAGAATTGTATTGTAAAATTGCTTGCTTCTTGATCCAATTGTAAAGCTTAATGGTATGGGAAGATTTTTAGGTTCCTATCACTGGAGTGAACAAGTGGGCATACTTAGGCTTCTACAATTACGGATTGTTTCATGGAATTTGTTGCATTTGAATAATTGCAAAGAATTGGAGATTTTCACATTTAACCATCAACAAACTTGGATTTGCCATAATGACAAATATTTACAGTTATTTTTTATGTAGTAGCGTTAGGTTTTTACCGATTTAGCTCAGATCTTTCCACTGCACCATGGTGCACACAGCAGTGGGGTTGGTCTATACATTAGTCTACCTGGGTTTCTGTGTGCAACAGAGTGTGAGGGAGGCACTGTTATATAGAGGATAGGGTGCATACATTCATAGCTTGTTTTCAATTTTGTCACCTTCAGTTCACTAATGTTTTAGATTTAGAAACTTCCAGCATAGTGTAGTTCAGTTCCTATTTCAGCTCTCAGCTCTTAGTTCAATATACTTAGTTAGAGTGCTTGCACAAAGGTGCAGATCCCAAGGATTAGTGTGCATGCATATATGCCATAGTGATCTTCTAGTTGAGGTGCATTAACTTTGTCAATCTTATTCATCCAAAAGAGCACATTGTCTGTACTGATTAGGTTTAGGGTTTGATTCTGTCACTTGGGGAGTTTCTTACATCTCTGCATTTAAGTTGCACGAAATGGGGAAACAGGTATGAGTTTCCGAAACGCGTATGGGTACGAAACATGTGGTTTTATGGCGAGATTATTTGCCTTGTGGAAAGCTTGTGTTAGAGATATCTGCACAGAACAGGGTTTGATTCCATCACTTGGGGAATTTCTTACATGTCTGCATCTAAGTTGCACGAAATGGGGAAATGGGTATAAGTTTCCGAAACGCGTACGGGCACGAAACGGGACCCCCCAAATTTTGGAAACGGGGAAACACAATATATATATATATATATATATATATATATATATATATATTTAAGAAATATGTGCAATCATAAAGCATACATGATACATTATAATTTATTACACTATGATTAAATTGTTCAATGTCAATGCATACACTAAGTCTAATTTCTTGTCTCATGCTTGATTGGGAGTCTCCTCCTACATAGTTAAACGGCCTTAGTGTTCTTGATTAAATACAAGTTCCATACCCTTGTACCCTAGCTGCTCTTGATTATTGGGAGTCTCCCTTGCATAGAGGGCTTGGTTCTCTTGATTAAATACAAGTTCCATAACCTAGTACATGACAAAATCCCATGGAAACATTACAATCCCCCAATCCTAAAATCCTGAAAAAACGATAAGTTTGGTAGAAATTCTACTTTCTCCATATGAAATCCAATGAGAGCAAAACCACTCTCAAACATCCAGACTTGTTACATTCTCCTTTATCTTTCATTTTCACCCTTTTACTTTAAGAATTTAACATTACCATGAACTGCATATCAATACTAGGGCCATAGTCTTGAACATTAGGCTGCCCTAAAACAAAAAATAAAAACCATTAAAGAAACAATAAAACACAAACAAAAAAAGCTAAAAAAAGAAGTTTAAACGTTAGAAACGCACCTGTACGGCCTGGAAACGTGTTTTCATTTGCACTGGGCATGTTTCCCCAACGTGAAACAACCCAGTACAGAGGGAAACATGTTTCCAAGTCGTACGGTATGGTGAAACGTGTTTATGTTTCGTTTCCGGGCTGAAACAAACCTTTGTGCAACATTTCTTGCAACATAGGTCTGCATATACATTGTATCTTCCCTCGTCTCTTATTCTATAAAAAAGATGAAGTGCGCACCACTGAGATAGTGAGCGAGTTGGACATTTGAGCATGTGCTTTGCGACTTTATTCTCAGTGATTAGTAGAATACATGTACTATTTTTAGAGTTTAGAAGTGGGTGTGTGTTCGTTGTTCATATTATTAGTATTATGTATTTGTAGGTTGATGTACTCTATTGTTTTGATTGGTGTTTTTAATTTTAAGCTGTAAAATTCTGGACATGTTCTATGCCATTTCAGATTAGGGCACACAATACTGAAGGAGATAGAACATACTAATAGATCGATAGAAGTCAAGCCAAAAAAGAGATAATGAATGGTGGTGTCACAATGATCAGCAAGATGCTTTTACCAGCCAAGTCTCCAATAGGTCATTCAGCCAAGCGTGTCACACATAACCCCAGAACAACCCAAACAAGGAACACTCCATAGATACACAGCTCCATCGCCATCAAGAGAGAAGAAAATCCTCCACACAATGTGTGTAAAATGAACTCCAAGTCTCTCCAATATATAAGCATCTTTGGGGGTGTGTGACACGTCCTTTAAGACATTTAAGTCTATATTTTATTTCATGCCGACCTAGCACATAAGTGGAATAAATTCAAAGTATATGTTCTGCTCATCCGATCGAGATGATCTTTAAATCAATCTTACACCTCTCCAAAATAGGAATCCAATAAAAATATTGAGATCGTCATTTGAGCAGCACAACTCGGAGTTTGGACCCAGTTGTCCAATTTTAACACTCCCTCTCAACTAGGGAGAACTCTGTCCACTAGTGTAATCCAAACATCGTGCGTCATCCCGCTGTAACTTGCTTTGCTGGCCTATTTATTTCATAATAGAAGTGGGTCAGTCACAAAGACATTATTCCCCAGCTGACAGATTTGGCCCAGAGGTCCAAAACCTCTATCAGACTCATAAAGAGTCTCATACCAACTCGAAGTTGGTTTACCTTACTCGAAGTCAGTTGGAGGTCCGATCAAGTGGTTGGACCATGCCATCCTAGATAGAGAGTACGACAATCTCTGATGCGTCCATCAGTCTTTGCTACTAGTCTCTAGCTTTTCCCACCTCATTGGCCAAATGAGAGGTACTTCCCATGAACCCTGAACTCAATGGGTAGGATGCATACGGGGCACAGAAAATGAGAGGTGAACCAACTCAAAATCACAATGGTGGGGCCCAAACACACCAACAAGGTTTGGCAAGCCTAGTGTTAAATTTGGACAACTAGGTCCAAACTCCATGTTGTGATGCTCGGATTAAGTGGCTAATATTTTTTTTGGATTCCTCTTTTGGAGAGGTGTAAAATCCATATAAAATATATCTTAATCCGATGAGCAGAACATTTATTTTGAATTTATTATTTATAATAAATTATATGTGCAGGTCGGCCTTAAGGTTTCACACCCCCAGCAGATGTGTCACACACCCCAATGATGGATATAAATACAGGCAAAGTTGGAGAGCATTTCACCTCAACTCAACACACATCTTCTTCTCTCATCTGATTTAGTACGAGCTCCTTGGAGGACGAGTTCAGCCCACATGTGTGAAGAAGAAGGAGGACGAATCTGTACGGCTGAGCTGAAGGACGAATTTCTGCAGCTAGGGTTTTGCTGGAAGTTTGACCAGCGTTGACTTTGGTCAACGCATGGTCCGAAAGGGCTGAAAATTGTTGGGAAGTTCGATTTTGGAAGGCCGTACTGTTTGGCACAGAAATCGAGGTCAAAGGGTTGACCAAACTGCTGCTGCGTTGACTTTTAGCTTGCTGCCATGCGTTGACTTTTCTGGACAGCGTTGACTTTTTTGGAGTTGACTCGGTTGCTGATTGGAGGACTGTTGTGACACATTCTGGGTTGGCTGACCAAGGAGACTTTGCTGGTTGAAGCATCCTGTTGACCGCCGTAACGCACCATCACATTTTTTATGTTTCTGGTTTGTCTTCTATAAGATCCACTTATATGTTCTATCAGCATTTTACTTAACTATTTGTGTGATTGTTGTAAGAAAAGTAAAGTTGCTTCAAGCATAGAACATCTACAAAAATTTACATGGTATCAGAGCTGAGGTGAAGACAAGCCCTATCTTTAGCAATCACCATCGGAAGAAATGGGTTCCACAAGTTTTGAATTCAAGGAGAATGACAAAATTTGTAGACAGGGATGACTTCCGAGGGCAGGGGATGCAGAAGAACCGCAGGATGAGACAATGCTTGATATTGAAGGACCAATGGACCCTATGGAAGGCCGTACTGTTTGGCACAGAAATCGAGGTCAAAGGGTTGACCAAACCGCTGCTGCGTTGACTTTTAGCTTGCTGCCCTGCGTTGACTTTTTTGGACAACGTTGACTTTTGTGGAGTTGACTTGGGTTGACTCGGTTACTGATTAGAGGATTGTTGTGACACATTCTGGGTTGGCTGATCAAGGAGACTTTGCTGGTTGAAGCATCCTGTTGACCGCCGTAACGCACCATCACATTTTTCTGTTTCTGGTTTGTCTTCTATAAGATCCACTTATATGTTCTATCAGCATTTTACTTAACTATTTGTGTGATTGCCGTAAGAAAAGTAAAGTTGCTTCAAGCATAGAACATCTACAAAAATTTACACACCTAGCCTTGTGGTTGCTTATAGCTCCGAGAAGCTATCCCCAAAGCCCCCCAGAGCTCCCAGAGCTCATCGTCCAACAGGACCCACATCATAGGGTCGTTCCACAATACCAAGACTCTCACGGAAGGTTAGGAACTTGACCTTCCCCAGGGGCTTTGTGAGAATATCCGCGACCTGCTCATCAGTTCCTATATGATCGAGCCTTACGGCGCCTCGCTGTACCATATCCCGGATATAGTGGTACCTGATATCAATATGCTTGGATCGATCATGGAACACTGGATTCTCGGACAAGCGAATCCCACTCTGGTTATCACAGAGTATCACGGTGGTATCTAGCACATGTTCAAACAGCTCACTAAAGAGCTTTCGCAACCAAACTGCTTCACAACAGGCCATACTTGCTGCAATGTATTCGGCCTCTGCGGTGCTCAAAGCCACCGACTTCTGCTTCCTGCTCATCCATGAGATCGAAGCAGAACCAAGATTGAAGTAGCATCCCGATGTGCTCTTACGATCCACCACACTGCCAGCCCAATCGGCATCAGTATATCCACGGAGTATCACACTCTCGGCAGTGTATCTCAGCCCATGGTTTATTGTGCCCCGAAGATATCTCAGAAGATTCTTGGCACCAACCCAGTGAAAGTGATGAGGCTCAACCATCTGTTGACTCAAAGTGTTCACTGCAAAACATATATCTGGACGGGTGTTCACTAAGAACATCAGGGCCCCTACGAGTTGACGATACTCAGTAGGATTTGACAATATGGGCCCAGCACCGCTGCCACTCAACTTCTTGAAGTTGAGCTCCATTGGTGTTGACATGGACTTGCAGTGCACCATACCAAATCTTTCCAGAAGCTTCACAATGTATTTTCCTTGAGAAAGGAAAATCTCGCCAAGTCTCTGTCAGACCTCTAGGCCTAGGAAGTAGTGCATCAGTCCTAGGTCCTTCATCTCGAACTCAGTAGCGAGCTCCCTCTTACACTGATGAATGAGAGGGTTGTTGAGGTATAAAATGTGTCTTTTGATCTCCTATTTATCCTACATTAATTATCAATCCAGGTAATTTTTTTTATCTCAATAGTGTACTCAGTCTGAGGCGGCAATTTAATCTAAGAGTAATGCTTTCCAATTTGCAGTACAGTGTTTCAAATACAAGAGTAAACGAATGTTTGAAGATGGAATCTAATTGCAATGACATGAAACTTAATGCTCTAAAAGTCAATTATTCACTCAACAATCATCAGTCAAGGATGCAGTGGTAACAACTCTTTCCTCTGTCAACTGATGTAAATGAAATCAAACATAAACAAGATCCTCAATCTGAGAACTTAGACAATGATAGCCAATGTCCTTTACAGTTGTTGATCTTACACTCCACACTAAAGCAACTAATTGGAAATGACAACTGAGTTAAATAATGTTGCTAATGGAAATTGAAGAAACATGCTCTTTACAATAACATTCCAAAGCAAAACCAAATACTTGTAGGAAAGAAATGATTAGCAAAGCTATTTAATGGAAAACAAAAACAAATTCTAGAATGAATAGCGAAGCTTTATATTGGAAAAGCATATCAATACAAGTTACAAAGAATAATGATCTTGTTATGGTGGAAATGACAACAATGCGATTCAATCACAGCTTATGCAATAAACCAATTCCATAAAATATTGAAACAGCAAGTTGTCAAACATGGAATCTGTAAAGCAATGCGACTAGAGAAAATAAACATTAAAGCAAACCATTACACGACTGGAATTGTAAAGTAATGGTATAGATAGCAAGTAGATCCACCATGGCTGGGCCCTTAGCTGCTAGTGAAGCACCGCCAAGCTACTCCAGTATCAAATAATGGAACGACAACCAAATTATATATTAATCATATGTAACAAAGTTCACAGGCAATCACACTCTGTTTTAACCAACGAGAGTCGGTGATCAAAGTGAAAATATAAAAGGAAATCTGAATAATGATAATACATGCCCTCTGATTTCTACAAGCACTGTCCTTTTATAACAGCGAGGCGAACAAAACAAGAAATATAGATAAGCTTTGAAGCAGTGATCCCTTAGGATCGAAAGATCTAAGGGATTCACTCTATCTTCTATCTCCAATGATCGTTTTGTCCTCTTGTGCTAAAGCCGCGCTGTTTCTTTCTTTTCTGTGACTGTGCGCTTCGATTTCGATCTTCTTGTCTGGATATGGCTTCCTGTTGAAGAGATAGCAGTTACTTCTTCTTTGTCTTTTCCTCCCAAATGGTGGCTTCCTATTTCTTCTATTTTCTGTATAGAAAAAAGGACAATATTTAGTTAATTTGCAATAATCACTAATCTCCTTAATTCCATTATAATTCTTCGATATATTACCATTTTAGAATACAAAGGAGTTATGATTAAAGGAAAAAGATAAAGAAATAAATGGCAAATTTATACCTTTTCCATCGCTCAACACACCTCCCTGCTTACCCTTTTTCATGTCCTCATGAAAACCATGTAGTTTACATGCAAAGCAGTTAGAGAATAGGCTGCAGAGGGGTTTTCATTAAATGGTCTAAAACCATGATTTGCAGTGAAAACTTCAAAAATAAGCCCTGTTTGTCCTTCAGGTAATTCACATATGGCCTTATAGTCTGTTGTAGGAAACCAGATAATAGGGCTTCGAAATCTGCAACCTAGCCAATACGGGCCTTCCCTCAAGATGAGGTTACTGTAGATAACCACGCAGTCGGCAGCTAACTTAAATTTTTTATAATTGAATGGCTCTCTGTCTTGAATACTCCAATTGGAAATCTTTCATCGGAGTTTAGCTGCTACTACGGTCTGGTCTCTGATGGACAGAAAATATTCTACCCCATCCAGGACAATCGCTTTGTGGATGGGTCCCAATGTCTGGATCACACCCTCCTTTGTCATTAAGCTTTTTTGCCTAGCCCATAGTTGTAATGGGTGTCTCGGTTCACCCATAACCCAAAGGTCTAACCCATTTTCTTGTCTCCGAAAAGTGTTATAGGCCTTGAGCCATTTTAACTGGTTAACAACAAATGAAATGAATGCTTGATATTGGACATCACCCACAAAAGGACTGAGATTCATCTCCATTTCCTCTTCCAATATAAAATTGTGCAAATAAAATTCACAGAGTAAGCGCCGAACTTTTATTCCATAGAGTTTACAGCAGTTTATAAAATCATCAACAGTTTTTAATTCTATAGGTTTTCCTGCCTTAACAGCTTTAATTTTTAACTATAAATATCTTTCTAACAAAAACAAAACATAATTTTTGGCAGGGGATCTACATGCTAGAACATATGTATATAGAGAACATAGAGTATCCATTTGATTCCTGACTGTTTCTAGTCTATTCCTTACCTCTTCAACTTTTTATTCTGCCTTCCGACATTTTTTGAAGGCTTCTGCCTCTGATGCATTGATGTTCCTTAATTGCTGCTGTAACTCTTGGTATTTCTTCTTAGAAACAGTCTCTTCTTTGAGCTTTTCTCTAGCCTGCTGAGCCTGTGCCAGATCCTCTCGGAGTTTTGCTACACTAAGGTTGTTGTTCAACAAAACATTTTTGGGTTGAAGATCTACCTGGGTTTTCTTATTACAATATCGAGTTCCTACAGTCTGTCTCTTTATTGCAAAATGTCTGGTTGGTCATACTGCTAGAGGACAGTGCCTCGGTCTGAACATCTTTATTACAGAATTGTGCATTTTCAGTTTGGGCAACTGCGTCTGTAACAACTGCTTGCTGTTCCTTGCTATCTTGAATGAATATGGGCTCGGTTTAAGTCTCTATGGCCCTTGTATTATGGGGTTCCGTTTGGATGTCTGCATCCCCCGTTTTTGGGGTTCTTTTAGAGATTTTCCCCCTTTTCAGAACCCTTATCTTCTGTCTGAGTCATTTTACTAATTTTAGTAGCTTTTGCTGTTCCCTCCGCAGCCTCTTAAGTTCATTTGTCTTCTTCTTCTTCTTGGGAGGAACAACTGTTCCCTTTTTTGGACTTGGCTGCTCAGCTAGGTTTTGTTCTTCAGGGACTGTGCCTTCGCCCTGGCTCATTTTCATATTCTCCGTTTGGAATACTTCTTCAGTGTTCGTATTATCCTGACTAGGTTCCTTAGGGGAGGAAACCCTAGTTTGATTTTCTATTTCCTGAGGGGCTTCTGCTTCTGCCTCCTCATCATGCATTTCCTCGGATGTATCCTTGCTGTGGACAAAATGTTCCCGTAATTTTTCTACCTCAATATTGAGGTTGAGCGGACTCTGGGGTTGCATATACTCACACATATTGGCCAAAATTTGGGCCAATTCGTCTTCCTGCAATGGACTCTGTGGTGGACTTGTGCTGGAGGTTACAAGAGGTTCCGCTTCCTCCCTTTCCTCTTCATTGGTATGCTTAATTTCTTCCTCTTCCTGATTTTCTCCTCCTTCAAGTTGCGGGGGTTGCTCATCTCCAGAACTAGGTAATTCTAAGGGTTGGCTGCTGCTACTCTGGAGGCTTCCCAACATTCCCCTACTTCTTCTTAATTTGGAGGACTGTCTACGTTTTAGAGGTCTGTTTGCTGTGCTGGTGATTCTTTTTCTTTTCGGGGCAGGTAAGGTTGTTCCCCCGTCTATTGAAAATACCAATTCTTCCCAACTAGTCTACTGTTGAGCAAGACTGTGGCTAAGTATTAATCGAATTAAACAATGGTGGCTTACTACCGTTCCTGTATGACGGGATTCCCTTATGCTCCGAGTAGCGTCATGCAGTACAAAATTTAAATATGCAGGGAAATTTACAGCACATTTTTGTTTTAGTACTACTAATAATTTGAGGTGGCGTGGTCTTACCACATCCTTTCTCCCATTGCATGTAATGTAGCTTTGCACTACTCTCGCCAGTTCTGCCCATGGTTCTCCCAGAGTTGCCGGCTGGACTCCTTTTCCTTTGACGGTTAGGTTTTGTCCTTCGTCCCGAAAGATGGTCATGGCCTCTTGCAGCCTCAATTTTTTATGGGTCCATGTGGGTCCAACTGCTGGTAGACTGGATACCTCAACAATCACTGCATCTGTTACTGTTATTCGCCTTCCTCTTACTATGGAATCATCCTTCTGCAAGTTTTGCAAAAATTCGATGGCCACAGTTTCATGGGGTTGCTGGAGTCGTGTAAGGTAGGCGATCCAACCTGCTCTTTCCAAAATTTCTCATGCAGCGTCGGACACTGTTAGTACTTATGGTTCGCTACGTACTGCTTGCCCTCCCATTTCGTCTAAGCCCTGCACATTGTTAATTTTTCACAACAATACACATAAATGGCAATAGAACAACAACCCATGCATATCGGAAAATATTAATACCGTTAAACTTGCCATTTCCGGGATCTGATGAAAATAAGGAATTGACCCGTATGCAGGCATATTTCGAAAGTCACCCGCGCCCCCTTGAAATATGATAGGTCATCCTCGACCGGCAATGGAGGAGCAGCGAACTGGACGACGGTCGTACAGTATAGAAAGACGTGTATTCATGAAATGATCATAAAAAGTATCGAATTACTGAAATTGAGGCATATTATGAAAATCGTGAATAAATATGGAAATGCTATGAAATTATGCGAAAATAGGGAAAATAACAATTGATGTAAATAAAAGTGCTTATGCAATCATTATTCACTTTGAACCATTCTGATTGATTTATAAACAATATTTCATGTGTAAGAGGTTCAAAAAAAAGGGGTCTAGGAGCATAATTTCATTTGAAATCAAGATAAAGATATAAGAAAAGGGTTTATAATTAATATTGATTTGTGAAAAATATGACTCCAATACCATTAATGTTTCCCACAGGTGTTTATAACCTTGAAAAAGTTGCTTTTTCACCATTGGAACCATAATCCTTTATTTATGGCTAGGAAAGTTCTTTGTAATGTCAGGATGGAGGCCATTGTGCTAGCTTGGTAACTAGATGAATCACCATGCCATTCACCAGGAAGGAGTGAAAGGTGGGCAGACCAACTCGTGATAAGACCTCCTGTTCCAAGGACTTTTTATTTTTCTGATGTGCCCATTGGATCATATCCCTGGTGTGGTGGCCATAGTGGGAATGCCACTTCATTGCTTCCTTATGATCATGGTAGGCTGGCTCTTGATGAGACCCCCTATCCTCCATCTGACAAATCATAGAATTTTTAGTAATCATATACATATTTTTTTCTTTCTTTCTTTTATATAGCACTTTCCTATTTATATATAGAGGATGGCTCAACACTCCTTAAGAGTAGGGATGGTGGAAGAACTCTGAACATCTCAATAGAAGAAAATATGTCCTTATTCTTATTCAATAATAAAAGTCAAAAAGAGTTATGAGGATTAGGGAAGAACCAACATGATAAAAATAATCAATTAAATTAGTTTTAGTGAAGATAAAAACAACAAAGTGATATATATAGTTGTGTCATTTTATTTTTTCTTATCAATACAAAGCAATTTCTTTAAAAATTACAATTTTTTCTTTGATTTGCTGATTCCAGTAACCTCTAATTTTTGTGTCCTTACATAAATTTGTATGTTTGCCTTAAAAGGATCATGAAGAATTCACAAAAATTCTCAAAATGTCATTCTATAAGAGAAACAACAAAAAGAAAAATGCACTCAAAAAGTGTTGTTCCTTAGATGGAACAACGTCTGTTCCTTAAGAGGAACAACAAAAAGAACATATGCACACAAAACTGCGGTTCCTTTAAGAGCAACAACAAATAAAAGAAAAAGATACACACGAAACTGTTGTTCCTTAAGAGGAACAATAGCTGTTCCTTAAGCGGAATAGTAGCTAAAACAAGCACAAAATAAAACGCTGCTCCTTCGACGAAACAACCTACAAACATTCCAAATCGAAACTGCTGTTCTTTAGAAGGAACGGCAGAAAGTGAAAAAAAATGGCGAAGGGGCTGTTCCTTTTAGAAGGAACAACAAAAACAATCGACGTAAATGCTGTTCCTTTAAGAGGAACGATTGCTGTTCCTTGAGAGGAACAACAAAAATATAGACACGCAGAAGTGTTGTTCCTTAAGAGGAACAACAAACAAATATAAACACGCAAGGTTGTTGTTCCTTTAGAGGAACAACACGAAAAATAAAGGCACACAAGATTGCGGTTCCTTAAGAGGAACGACTGCTGTTTCTTAAGAAGAACAACACGAAAAAAAATCTGTACAAAAACAATTCATACAAGCGAAATTAAATAGAAAAGCTTATGTACAAATTTCAGAAATAAATGAATTGTTCAGTGAATTAATGTTGAGGAGGAGTTATCTTCCTCAGCCAAAATCTGCATAGTGGAATCTCCTCGTAATTTATGGTAAAAGGATTCCCGATTAAGCAGTTTGTGGTAAAGTCGTACTCAATGACCATTTTCTTTGAAAGAATGTCCAGATCCATCAATGGTAGTTAATGTAATGGTGCCATTGTCATGCACTTTCTGTATCTCATAGGGTCCAAGCCATCGTGTCTGGAGTTTTTCGGGGAAATCCTGAAACCTGGAGTCATATAGGAGTGCCCAATCGCCTTCGTGGAATATTTTATTTTTAATAAGGGCATCATGCCATTTTGCTCTCTGCTGTTGAATTAATGCAGTGTGTTGAAGGGTGGAGAGCCTAATTTCATCTAACTCATTGATTTGTTGTAATCTGCTAACCTGGGCCTCATTTAAATTCAAACCTACCTCCTGCGTTGTTCTTAATGTTTGAATTTCGAATTCTATTGGAAAGATGGGTTCTTTTCCAAATATTAACTGATATGGTGAATACCTTGTGGTATTTATCCATGTTGTTCGGTATGCCCACAAGGCTTCCGACAATCTTGAAGCCCAGTCACGTCTGTGTGATGCAACTGTTTTTGTAAGTATTGCCTCTATCACCTTATTCGTGCTTTCTACTTGGCCATTTCCCTGTGGGTGGTATGGGGTTGTAATTTTGTGCTAAATGTGGTAATTTTTTAATGTTGTAGCGATTTTATTACCTACAAATTGCGGTCCTCCATCTGTAATTATGTCCTTGGGGAGGCCATATCGCACAAATATTTGGAAAAGGAAATGTATTACAGAGTCCTCTGTAGCTCTTGGAAGTGCCTCTGCTTCAACACATTTAGTAACATACTTTGTTGCAACTAGTATGTATGTTTTCTGATTTGATGGTGGGTTAATAGGACCAATAAAATTGAGCGCCTAACGCTCAAATGGCTCGATTACTAACTGTGGATTCAAGGGCATTTCATCGGATTGTCCAGGGCGCCCCGCCCTTTGGAAATTATCACAGACTTGTACAAACTTTTTAGCATCTTTAAAAATTGTAGGCCAGTAATATCCTGTTTGTAAAACCTTGTAACTAGTCCTGTGATCTGCAAAATGTCTGCCACACGGCCCGTCGTGGCATGCTTTCAGAATGTCAAATATTTCATCTTCTCGGATGCATCTTCTGATGTGCATATCTGCTCCTGTATGAAATAGGTAGCCCCCAATCCAAGAGAATCGAGTACTGCGCTGCACTATTTTTTTTCATTCATTGGGCGTTAGATGCTTGGGTAATTTACCTACTGCTAAATAATTTGCAACATCAGCATACCATGGGGTTTTGGAAGTAACAACAAACAAATGTTCATCTGGAAACTGATCTTCAACTGCTGCTGCGTCCATTGGTTTTGGAATTCGTGAGAGAAAATCAGCTACAGGATTCTCTTTTCCAGGTCGATCCTTTATTGTGATGTCAAATTCCTGCAATATAATCAACCATCTTGTTACTCTACCATTTGTAACAGGTTTATTTGCTAAAATTTTTATGGAAGAGTGATCTGTATATAAAACTACAGGATACCCAGTTATATAATATCTAAATTTATTTACAGCATGTATTACAGCTAAAAATTCTTTTTCAGTTAGAGTATAGTTTAATTCAGTAGGATATAGATTTTGGCTAATATAATAAATTTCATATGGCTTTTTATCTTCTTTTTGCTCAAGGACTACTCTGATAGCTGTCTGAGGCATTAGATGAAATTTGGAATGGAAAATCCCAATTTGGGCCCCTTAGCATTGGGGCTGTTGATAGAAGCTTTTTCAGATCTTCAAAAGCATGGTCACATATATCTGTCCAAATAAAATCAACATTCCCTGTTAGTGCGTATAGAGGTGCATCTATTTGAGAAAAATGCTCTATGAATCTTCTATAATAACCAGAAAATCCCAGAAACTACGTACCTCTGTTTGTGTATTGGGAGTAGGTATAACAAAATTATTTGAATTTTAGCTGGATCTACCTGTATTCCCGCTACTGAGATATAATGACCTAATATGAGTCCCTCGGTCATCATCATGTGACACTTCTCATGGCTTAAGCAGAGCCTGGTGGCAATACACCTTTGCAGCACATTTTCCAATGTTTCTAATGCTGGCTCAAAATCATCTTCATAAGGTGTGAAATCATCCATATATACTTCGAGCCCTTCATTTATTAAATCTGAAAAGACGCTGAGAATGGCCCTCTGAAATGTGGCAGGGGCATTGCATAGACCAAAGGGTAAAACTCTGTAAGCAAATGGTCCCCAAGGATAGGTAAAAGTATTCTTATCTTGGTCTTCCGGGGAGATCTAAATCTAATTGTATCCACTAAAGCCATCTAGGAAAGAAAATAATTTCTTTCCTGCTAATGTATCTAATACCTGATCAATGAAAGGAAGGGGAAAGTGGTCTTTCTGGGTTGCTTTGTTTAATTCTCTGTAGTCTACACATATCCTCCACTTTCCATTCTTCTTTGGCACCACTGCTAGTGGAGAGGCCCACTCGCTATCAAATATTGGATAAATAAAATTTACATCCAAAAGTTTTTGTAATTCAGCTTTCACAATATCCTTAAGATGAGGGTTTAATCTCTGTTGGGGTTGACGAATGGGTCTAGCATTTTTTTTTGTATAAATGTGGTGCGTACATAACTGGGGATCAATTCCTTTCATGTCTGAGTAATCCCATGCAAAGGCTCCCTTATATTTTCTCAGTAGTTGGACCATCTTCTTCTCTTGTTCAGAAGACAGGTTTTTGTTAATGTTTAGAGTTTTTCCTGGCTCAATTTCTATAGTTTTTCTATTGTAAACAGAGGTGGTAGGTATTGATTGATCATGAATGTCTTTTAGGTGATCTTCTTGTTCTTCATTATCAAACGTTGCCTCGATCATGTGACATTGCAAATGGGATCTGGTTTTTGGTTGGTTAATGAAACTGTTAATGATGTCATCCTCTGTTTGGTCTTTAAATTCGAGGGCATCTTCTATGGTTAATGGTGATCTAATTTTTTCTATGAGGTATGATACAGACTGTTTCTTTGTTTTTATTATTGCTAAACTTGGCTGGGTTGGAGGGTATAAGGCTAAATTCTTGACATAACTCCCTCTAGTTATAGTCATGCTGTCTTGTCAGCAGCTAATGTAAGCATCCGCAGTTGCCAGCCAAGGTCTACCTAAGATTAAAGGGTGTCCATCTAGCCGGTTTTTGGGGTTAATAATCAGAAAGTCGGCAGGGTATTCCTAGGAGTCTACAGATACCATTACATTATGTAGTGTGCCTTCTGGCTTGAATACCGATCGGTCAGCCAATTCCAATAAGGTTGTGGTTGGATCTAATGATGTAATGCCAAGTTTTTGACAAGTGGTGGTTGTTAGGATATTAATTGCAGCTCCTAAATCAACTAAGGCATTTGGAAAGGATTGTCCATTGATTTGCACTGTAACTATAGGATTTCCTGGGTCCTCATACTTTACAGGTGCTTCTCTTCCTGATAGTAAGTCAGATAGTGTGCCGACTACTTGGACAGTTGGATTAGTTGTTATTCTCCTCTTTGGATTTATTATACCTAATTATTTGACGGTATTTGCATAAATTGGAATATCTTGGATAGCTTGGAGGAGTGGTATTTTTATACACAAATTTTTCAGTTCTCCTAGAAGATCAAAATCAGGATGTTCTATTGGGCGAGGTATGATTAGTCGTTCTGGGAATGGTGGAGAAGAGGTAGTTGCTTGCTCATGAGTTTGTTGTCTAACCACATTCTCTTTTTGTAATGTTTGTTCTAAAGGTAACGAATTTTCAACTTGAACATTTTTGTCTTCCTCTGATTCTATTATGCGCCCGGACCTTAGTTGAAGGTCGTTTCATTCCCTTAACTCGGTTTATAGTTCTGGTGCTTCGATTATTTGAACAGATTGAATCGGTCTATTATTAGGGTTTGGATTGGGTTGGGTTGGGAGTTGCGGTCTTAAGTTGGTTTGGGGATTTTGTTGCAATGTATATGGCATTGGAAGTGTAGGTGGAGGGAGAGGAATCATTCCAGCTGGTTGATTCATAGATATTTTCCAATTCGACTGCCAGGTTTGACTCTGCGAGGTGGAGGGGGACCATTGTGTTGGATATGTATTATTTTTCCCAAATGGTGGACATTAAGGAAAGTTTGTACATTTGGTTTGATTTGTTTGATTTGGCCATGGCGATGTAGGAAATGGCTGCTGTGACCAGCTGGGGAAAGGTGGCTGATTTTGCCACATTCCATTATATTGCTGAGCATTATACAGAGGATATTGAAAATAAGGGATAGATTGATGGGCATACCTGTTTGTTGTGGCTGCCATTGATGGCGCTGATTGAGTAAGCACGCTGGTTCTGTTTCTTCTTCCGCTTCTTTGTAGACTGCTTTCAATCCCGGGAGTGAGGGGCAACTTTCTGTGGAGTGATCTTTCATGCAGAAGGTGCAGATTTGGACTGTATCCAGCGGGCACTCTTTATGGCTGTGTTTCTTTCTGCATTTAGGGCAGAATATTGCCAAATTTTGTTCTGCTTCTGGTTGCTTTTGTTTAGCTTGCATGATGTCGAGCTGTGTCATCAGAGTCCCTAAAATATCAGTTTTGAAATCTTCCAGTAGATTTCCAATTTCTGTGCGAGTTATACCTCCACCGGAGGTCTTGCTATCCCTTGTGATCATGTCACGTTCTGCTGGTTTTAGTCTTGTGCTGCTTCTCGAACTCCTGATACATAAATCAATAATGTCAGCAAAATTTTCCTGATATATGTCACCTTTGCCCATGATGTTTAATGTTTCAACCCATTGTTCCTTCATCCCTTTAATTAATGTAGTTTTTAACACATTATCAGGTAAGGGTAAATATGTATAAGGCGATCTATGGAGGTTGTATTAAAAGCGTTCTACATATTCCTCCAATGTTTCATTAGGTTTTGCTGTCATCTGGAATATTTCATCCTTTAATTCCCTGGACCTACAATAATCCTGATATTTATTTAGAAAAGCAGCGTTCATCTGATCCCAGTCATTTATAACGCCTCCACCTAACCCCATAAACCATCGTAGAGCTGCTCCTTTTAATGTGGAGGGGAATAATTTTAGCTTTTGGGGATCGATGGTATAGTCATACCCCCTGCATAATACATCGAATTCAAACAGAAATGCATCTGGATCTTCCGATGTTAAGCCATGGAATGTAGGAATATGCTGGAGAGGAATGGCCTTCATAGGTGCATTAACTGCAGTGTCCACAATGGGATATTGCAGTGTGGAAGTTTGGGGTGGTTGCTGGTTCTTGGCCATTTGATCAAATATGTGCCAATATCCTTCTGGGATTTCTAGGGAATTATTCCTAGGCCGACTAGAAGCAGTAGGGATGACCTTAACAACACTTCCTTGGTCTGGGATAATGAGTGTCCCTTGCTGAACTATTATCTGAGGGGATTTTGGTTCCTCAGGTTCTTCAGCTTTGTTTTGGATGATTTTGACAGCACTTCCCTTATCTGGGTTGCTTAGTGTTTGGATTACTTCAAGAGGGGATCTTGGTTCTTCTATTTCCCCTATTTCTCCTCCTCCTTTGCGGAGATTACTAGAGTTCCATTCTTGTAAAGAAATTGGGCGATAATTCTCAATTTCTTGAGAATCTTGCTCAGTCTCTTCTGTTTGGCTATGTACCTCAGCAAAAGCTACAGATGGTGATTCTGTGGCCCAAAGGGAGCTAGTAGGTTGTATAGAAGCAATTTTTCTAGGGCTTATTGATGGCTGAGATTTAGCTTTCTTAATGATATTGTCGATAAAGGTTGTTCGCCCAAGGGTCACCGGTCCCTTAGGCTTTTCAGGTCTGGGAGGAATTTTGTTTTGTTTAGATTTTCCAGTCATTCAAAAAACACAAACATTAATTCCTACCTTAAACTTCTATGTAGTTCTGCTATTAAGTGGGCAAGTGAACGAGCATGTTCTTCGTTCGTTACACAGGTTCTTACCTTCCATTTTTAATACCCAGTTCTTCCTTAGCAGAGAAAATCAAATATACATCACTCTTTCTAAATAGCTACACTCTCCCCGGCAACGACGCCAAAATGTTGAGGTATAAAAGGTGTCTTTTTAACTCCTATTTATCCTACATTAATTATCAATCTAGGTACGATTTTTTATCTCAAGAGTGTACTTAGTATGAGGCGGAAATTTAATCTAAGAGTAATGCTTTCCAATTTGAAATACCGTGTTTCAAATACAAGAGTAAACGAATGTTTGAATATGGAATCTAATTGCAATGACATGAAACTTAGTGCTCTAAAACTCAATTATTCACTCAACAATCATCAGTCAAGGATGTAGTAGTAATAACTCTTTCCTCTGTCAACTGATGTAAATGAAATCAAACATAAACAAGATCCTCAATCTGAGAACTTAGATAGTGATAGCCAATGTCTTTTACAATTGTTTCTCTTACACTCCACACTAAAGCAACTAATTGGAAATGATAACTGAGTTAAATACTGCTGCTAATGGAAATGGAAGAAACACGCTCTCTGCAATAACATTCCAAAGCAAAACCAAATACTTGCAGGAAAGAAATGATCAGCAAAGCTATTTAATGGAAATGAACAGCAAATTCTAGAATGAATAGCGAAGCTTTATATTGGAAAATCATGTCAATACAAGTTACAAAGAATAATAATCTTGTTATGGTGGAAAGGCCAGCAATGCGATTCAATCAAAACTTATGCAATAAACCAATTCCATAAAATATTGAAACAGTGAGCTATCAAACATGGAATCTGTAAAGCAATGCGACTAGAGAAAATAAACATTAAAGCAAACCATTACACGACTGGAATTGTAAAGTAATGGTACAGATAGCAAGTGGATCCACCAGGGCTGGGCCCTTAACTGCTAGTGAAGCACCGCCAAGCTACTCCAGTATCAAATAATGGAACGACAACCTAATTATATATTAATCATATGTAACAAAGTTCACAGGCAATCGCACTTTGTTTTAACCAACGAAAGTCGGTGATCAAAGTGAAAATATAAAAGGAAATATGAATAATGATAATACATGCCCTCTGATTTCTACAAGCGTTGTCCTTTTATAACAGCCAGGCGGACAAAACAAGAAATACAGATAAGCTTTGAAGCAGTGATCCCTTAGGATCAAAAGATATGAGGGATTCACTCTATCTTCTATCTCCAGTTATCGTTTTGTCCTCTTGCGCTAAAGCCGTGCTGTTCCTTTCTTTTCTTTGACTGTGCGCTTCGATTTTGATCTTCTTGTCTGGATATGGCTTCCCGTTGAAGGGATAACAATTACTTCTTCTTTGTCTTTTCTTCCCGAATGGTGGCTTCCCATTTCTTCTATTTTCTGTATAGAAGAAAGGACAATATTTACTTAATTTGCAATAATCACTAATCTCCTTAATTCTATTATAATTCTTCGATATATTACCATTTTAGAATAGAAAGGAGTTATGATTAAAGGAAAAAGATAAAGAAATAAATGGCAAATTCATACCTTTTCCATCGCTCAACAAGGGTTAGCACCTATCAGGGAGAGGTCGTCCACATACAGCACCGGAATGAGAGACTTATCTCTATCAACCTTGAAGTAAAGGTTCAGATCAACATTACTATGAGTGAAGCCCAGCTTCATCAGGTAGCTATCTATCCTCTCGTACCAATCTCTGGGTGCTTGCTTCAGCCCATAGAGGGCTTTCTTCAACCTGCAGACATGGGTGTCTCGATCCTGGACTTTGATCCCTAGAGGTTTCTCTACATACACCTCTTCCTTTACAGCATCATGTCAAAAAACGATATTTACATCCATCTGATGAAGCTTCCATCCTTGCGGATCAACAAGGGAAATAATAGATTATAGGTGCTAAAATAATCAGTGCCTTCCTAGAAAAGTCTCAGTCAACACATTTTCCATCAAATCCATGCTTGATCTTATATCGAGGCGACAACAGTTTTGTCCTGTGGTCTAGGGACCGTATCCCAGACATCATCCTTGCATCCTTCCAGACTTGATGTTTTATAGCATCATATTGAACTCATGGCAACTAGGTACCCCTGGTATTTATATGGCTTCTTGGTTTTCTTCCAGAATTTCCCCCTCTAAAGCCATATGTCTTTGAGCCACGAGGATATTCTTTCGTTCAGCAATGATATTAGCTCAGGAGCATATATAGTTGTATTCTCCCTCTTAATGCCAGCTTCTCTCTCTCTCGAGAAGACGTCTATTTTAAATGAGGGCATCCCAGACACCAACTTGGAAAGGAGTCTTATTCTTTCAAAGCCATTCAAAACTCATGCATCTTGACACGTATCATATGCTGTCAAATCATGGATTTAAGTGTTGTTGTGATATTATCATATACATCATTTGATCAAAACTTCACAGGCTTTGCTGACCATGGTGCAAGACTCCAACAACGTGACTGAAAGCTGCAAACAACTTCTCAGATCACACTTCCAAGATTATCATTACATTCCAATGTAAGACTGATACTGTGACAAGCTTACGACTATTATGAATTTGTAAACATGGGTGTCTGTCTATGTCACTGTCATGATGACAATGACATAGAATAATAGATTTAGCTCCTCAAATTTGAGGCTACAAAACCGTCATCATTGTCATATTGTTGATTACGATGTTGCCATAATTTTATCGCACCCATCACTATCTTCTTCATCATTGTCATACTACCATATAGTATTGAAGATTTCAAACTTCATAGTCATACATATTCTGCCATATGTCACTGTCAACAGAGAGAATATATCATTATTCCTCCTCTCATGATCCTACATTGCTTTTTATTTTTCAGATCTGCCCATTCATCATTCTTTTAGGAGACTGCTCCTAAGGTTACCAAAATTTTCCTAACTCTATGACAAATCAAATTTTCCTTGTCACTCTCTCTAGGGCTTACCGATTTTCCCATCTAGTCAAAAATCTGACCTTTTCATAACATTGCACTAAGGGCTTCCATATTCAACCCTAAAAAAAAACTTTCCAATTCCAAAAAACTGAATTTACTACAAGTCTGGTTTTGTGCATGCCACAAGTCTGGTTAGGGCATATTTCAGAACCCTCAACACTTGCTCCAAACACTGTGATATCTTCTCCAACTGGACTACTTTTTTTACTATCCAAACAAGGGATCAAATTATGGAGATAGGGCTTGAGGTTGCTCCTCGACACACCCTACAACCAACTTGTACCCACAGTAATATAATATGCCCCAATATATATGAAGAAGAGACTGTTCAGTATGCGGCCTTCAAGAGAGCAATCATAGACCTTTAGGTTCACCCAACTTCACTCCTAACCAGTGATGAAGCTCCCTTACCTCTGCGGCCCAAACAATATGCCAAAGAAAACAACTCTTATGCACACAAAAAAAAAAAAAACTCATCAAACTCACATGTTTGTTGCCGGCCAATCAATTTATTCGAATAAGAATATGCACAATGACTCACTCCTCTTTCCTCCTGCAAAATACGTCCAACCTGATCACTGCATCCAAGCCCCTGATTTCTCCTCCAGGATTAGGTGCAACTATGTATATTTCTTAATGCCCAATTGGCTCCACTGACCCGATGCCTCCCACGTAATTAATCAGACGTGAACCAACAACCCAACGGACCCACGCTTATGTAAGTGATGATTCCTATGCTGCAACATTGCCCAAAAAATATTTAAATCGTGTTTCAATTTCACAGTAAATCGTTCAATGCATTTGCGTGTGCTTTGAAGATCCGACCCCTGATGAATGATAGGTAACGCTGCTACAGTTTTAGGAGGAGGCCCAACTCTGACAGAACCCAACTGTTCTTGATGAGCTACATATGGGGGCGGTAACCTCCGTAATCGTTCTTCACGTCAAATTCCGGTGGATAGGCGGTGATTTGTGCAACCGTCTAAATAATCAGACCCATTACATAAAATTTATACGCCTTTAATAATTCATTATGAATATTCGACTTGATGAACCACAAAGATAAATGAAAAAATATTTATGCACAGAGATGATGCTTAAAACAATGCCAAGAGCCATAGTAGAGAAGGAAACCGGACTTCTGAGGATTGCAGCTAAGTTTGTCTTTGATTACCTTCATGATGCAGTCATGCTTGATTTTCCTCACAAAGGACTTGTTCTGCTACATTGTGTCCAACGACTCTTCCAACAAATGTTGTGGAACACTCAGAAATGGTTGAACAACGAGATTAGCACTTGAAAACCGCCTCTGAAATTGGAAAAATAGGCCTTCTATGATATTCACTTTTCCGCTAATTATAGCTGATGCTCGGTCCCTTCCACGGGCTGCAGAAGGTTTTTCTTCGAATGGTAAACAACTATATGAAAATATTCGAAATATTTGGAGCACCTGGTGGGTTCTCATGTAGAGTAATCCATGGGAATAGATCGCAGTACAGAGTGTGCGAAGTCCTCGCACTGCAGACACTTACAAAATTTTTCACAGTGCCCAAACAAGTGTCAAACAATGCAACTTTTAGCCCTCAAGGGGTCGGCCTAACAGCTCGGCCTCCATTACCGCAGCTAACAAACCTAAAACAAAACTTCTTCTCTTTGTTTTTCTTGCCTTCTTGTAGTTGCGTCTCTTTTCCTCATACTCGGCCCTCCTGCAAGCATAAAAATAGTCACAAGAAGCCTTCATGCTGCCCTCACATGACAGCGACTAGCATGACTGCTCCTTGGCCAATTAGCTCAACACACTGCCCCTTAAGACAACCCTAACCAGATCTGTTCTTAGCAATACGCTGTCACCTATGGCTCCTTCCACGCTGTCTAGGGCAGAATCCCTCACGCTGTTCCAAGCCTCCTTGTTCAGCCGGATGAGATGCACTTAATAGATCAAAAAAAAATTGGAGATTGATTTTCAGTCAAATTGGACATTGTCTTCCCCATAAGGCTCTGATACCATGTTAAATTCTGGACATGTTCTATGCCATTTCAGATTAGGGCACACAATACTGAAGGAGATAGAACATACTAATAGATCGATGGAAGACAAGCCAAAATAGAGATAATGAATGGTGGTGTTACAACGATCAGTAGGATGCTTCTACCAGCAAAGTCTCCAATAGGTCATTTAGCCAAGCGTGTCACACATAACCTCGGAACAACCCAAACAAGGAACACTCCATAAATACGCAGCATCAAGAACATAGCTCCATCTCCATCAAGAGAGAAGAAAATCCTCCACACAATGTGTGTAAAATGAACTCCAAGTCTCTCCAATATATAGGCATCTTTGGGGGTGTGTGACACGTCCTTTAAGACATTTAAGTCTATTTTATTTCAGGCCGACCTAGCACATAAGTGGAATAAATTCAAAGTATATTTTCTGCTCATTCGATCGAGATTATCTTTAGATCAATCTTACACCTCTACGAAAGAGGAATCCAATAAAAATATTGGGATCGTCATCTAAGCAGCACAACTTGGAGTTTGCCCCTAGTTGTCCAATTTTAACATAAGCTATCTAGGATCTAGGTTAAATTTTTGAGTATGGAATTTGTTTTATTGTTTGATTTTTGACATGGTATTAGAGAGTGCTTGAAACCTTGTCATGTATAAGTAGTTGGGCTTCTATACAGGATGGGAAGTTGTTAGAAAGTCTCAAGGGTGGGATGCTCTAGATTCGAGCTATAGAAATTACTATGTACCTACAATAGGTTATTTTAGGTTGTTGATCTATTTTTTTTTATCAGTGTGTAATAGGAGTATTAGTGTGACTACATTTAGTTTTAGATATGGAGATATATTGAAAGGCCCTTCCAAGTTTGTTATGTGGCACTATAGAGTATAGATATTGTTAGAGTAGCATGCTCTTTGGGATTTCGTGGAGACTAAGGTCGTAGAGCCTATTGATCTTGAACAATTGCTAGATATAAAGGGAAGATGGCCAAGACAAAGTTTGTCATCCTCGACTCTGTTTACAATCACTTTCTCATTCACATTGCTAGGAAGACACGGGTAAGGAGAAGTTGATGCTCTATTGACTATATTTCAGAGTTAGAAAAATTAAAAGATGTTTTTGAGGAGTATTAGCTTAGAGTCACATGGATGTGTAAGACATGTGACCATATAGATAGTTACTTGATGAAGATAATTGAACTGTGTTCAACTTGCAATGGTTAGATAAGAGGTTAGGAGTGAAGAGTTAGTTCTTGGAGCTTTGAATGGGTTTTCATATTCTTGGCAACCTTTCGTTTGGGGTGTTTGTACTCGAGATAAGCTACCAAACTTTGAGAAGTTATGTGGATTTATCCAAGAGGAGGTGACACTAAAGGCTATTGCAAGTGTATAGGAGTAAGAGCATAATACAACCCTCCTTAGTAGGATGAAGAAGAGGGGTAGGAAGAATGGTGGACCTGGGAAGTGTCAGAAAAGAAAGAGGATTTAGATTCCTCAACTTAGAAAAAGGACTTGAGCCACATCAAGTTTGTAAGTGTTAGAAGCTTGGCTATTATGATTCTTTATGTATTGATAAAAATAAGGGGTGTTAGAAAGAAGGCAATGCAGAAGAAATAATGATAAAAAATCATATACATAGCAACAATACAAATAAACCATGCATGCCATGATTTACCTTGGAAAATCGAAATTGGGGAAAAACTAGCTAATAATAGATCTCTTACTATATTATGGCTTGAAAGTAGTCTTGCCTTGACTTAAAAGCAACCAAGTTGGCCAACATCCTCACCCAGCCAAGTGAGCCCTTCGCTCAACTCAGGCTCATTACAATGGAGAATCAACAAGCTTTTTAAAGGCTTCAAGACGTGTAATCTATGTGCCCTATTCCCATGAGCCACCGAAGCCATGTGCTCAGAACGACCATTGTGGACCTAACAACTTTGACTCTCTTACCAAGTTAAGTTTATCCTAGCATTTCCCCCTTTAAACTTAACTAGAGAAATTTGCATGCTCTCCTCCCCTATCATGTAGGTCTATTCCAAGACTTTATTTGCAAGGGTATGCAGGCCTAACCATGTATTACAACTGCATGCTCATATACATGTAATTTACAAACTTCATCTCCGAAGTATTTTTTTTGGTTATGGTTGTATGGAACTTATGTTGTCATTCTCTCATCTCTGTACACTTACTCACACCAAGTGTTCTCCTCACCAAATCTCACTTCTGTGGTTGCATCTCACATTATTGGACCTATATTTTTTCTTAGGCAATCTTCAAATACGTAGGTCAAGTCCCAATTGGGCTTCTTTATGTTAGCTTTATCCTCAACATAGAATGTATTGACATTTGAAACCATCACTTCCTTTTGTAAGCCACAATCTCTTGTCTTTGATACCACTATTAAAAAATTAAGATGTGAATGGAAATAATCCTAGCAACAACGCAAAACAAGTTTGATCTTGGAAGACACAAAAGTGGGAAAAAATAGCTAATAGATCTACTATTATCTCATGCTTAAACATAGGAAAGCCAACCAACATCTTGGCTTGGCCAAGTGATCCCTCCGCTCAACTCAGGCACATTATAGTGGAGAATTGCTAAGCCTTTTAAAGGCTTCAATACATGTAATACATGCATTCTAATACCACGGGCCACCAAAACCATGTGCTTGAAACTGCCACTAGGAGCTAAGAAATGACTCTTTTTGGAACACTTGATCCCACCCCTTGGATTTTTCCTGGGTTGTGGGAGTTGTTACCTATTTTTTTGACCCAACCTCCAAGACTTTTTATGGAGATGGGGTTAGCAAAAACTTCATTTTTGAAAGTGTGTGGAATTTAATTATGACACCACCATTGATATCAAATCGTTGATAGCTTTCTGATGACATAAAATTTACCTCAATTCAAGTTTCAGATCAAAATTTATGTTCGTTAGAGTTTTTACCTATTAAGAGAGGCCATGTCATCACTAGGTTAGCAAGTGGTACCACATAATATTCTCCCTACTCATGTGGCACCACAACATTATCTGCGGATGGGATTTAGGTCACCATGCAATACAAGACCCACACTTCCATCTACAAGACCCATGTATATGAGGTGGAGTCAGTTGGCCCACCTCATCCCGTTGTCTCAACGTCGAGGGTTTTCTCCTCTCGTGCAAAAAATCATAGGTCGATGGCCAAGGTTCACTAGCTTGATGGCATAGTTCCATAACTATGGTTCTTCCCAGATCCCACATGTTATGTTTTAGCTAGGTCTCGAGCAAAACTGTTGGTTAACAAGACCACCACCCCCCCTCCCCCCAAACCTAAAGGTGGTTTTGGATTTGGGGAAGGGGGCTCTACAATTAATCTTAGTTGTTATTCGAAGATGGGAAGATTGATGCTAATCCAAACCATGGCCCCCCTATTGGTCAAACATTGAACAATGAGCCCCCCCCCTCAATTGATCTCGATTGTTAATCATGGTTGTGAAAATATTTTTCCTGGTAGACTTGCACAAATTTTAACACAAACTTCACAGGAAAAAATATGATACTACTCTCCATGCATATTGGGCCAATTAGAGTGATTTCACCCCATTTGGAAATAGTTCCAACTTACTTTAAATGTGAGGAAAAACCACTAGGATTTCTTGGAGAGTAGGCTCCATCCCAAACCACGTCACATAAAGCCACATCATTATTATGCTTCCACATGGCCCTTGCATGACACCCTCATGGAATTGCAACACCAACATTATGTGGGGTCCTTCAAGTCCTCCACTATATCGCAATTGCATTCGAACCTAGTTAGGTTCGGGTCAACGAATTTATGCAAGCCCTTGCCACCCTCAGATCCCCAGAATCTTTGTTGACTCATGCAAAATTTCCGCTCAACAAGGTGTAGCTGGTGGACCAACACTCAAACAATAAAAACGATATCCAACGTAAATTGTATTTGGGCTGTCGAAAGGTATGCACCCTTTTCACCCCAGATCTCTAGATCTATTCTTTGTGTAAAGTAACCGACGTACGACCAAAAAAATTTTATGTGATGAAAGCCCCAATTGAAGGTTGGAAAGGTTTTATCCATGCCTGGGACATATCTGGGCCTTTATAGAAATGTTCGCTCTTTCCAATCCCAGACTTTCAGATTCCCTGACTTCATACACTTTGAAAATAATATGACCTTGGCATAATTAGAGCCTTCATAAAAAGTGTTGGCCCTTGTCAACCCTGGACTCCCTAGACCCTCGAATTTTGACAATGCACACATAAAAAGGAAGAAATAAAAGTTATCAAGGAAGAAAAGGGGTGATTTACCTAGTTTCTAAGGCATGAGGTCCTAAGTTCTGAACCTAAAAATTTTGCGTGATATATAGACCAAGAAACTGGAGCCCAACGCACCATTATGCGGTTTCCAAAAAAAAGGGGATGGAGTTCCACTATTAAACTTCATAGTTTCTCAACCAAACTACATCAGGAAATTGTTATAATTCAAACCAATTTTGCAACCCCTTGCAGGCTAGTCAAACATGTTTAGAAGCATATATCTATTAATCACATAAATGTGGAATGCACAAAAATGCATAGTTGCACAAGGAAAGTTACAGATTATCTTTTAAGAAGTATGGATATCTAATCGTTAAAACTATTACAATCCTCAATCATGGCAATAATATGTGTATGCACAAATCCACATATTGTCACATTATTCTTGAACTAGGTAATCACCAACAAAAACTTGGTATTCATTCCATTCATAGCCTATAATACAACCTACAAATCTCATGTATGGCATCAAGCTTCACAGTGAAAACATTCATTATAGCCATCGACATAAGATAGTTGTCAATCATGAATATAACAATGAATCTTATGCATTCATTGATGAATATACAAGAACATGCATTAGTCAGTAACATGAAAATGACTATCTTAGCCTATAATCTAAATGTGCACAAATAATTCTACTTATCTGAATTTTTTAAATTGGCTGGAAACTAAAGGAGGGACTCCCACTCTCCACCCAACCATAGGCCAACTACATTGCAACTTTCTTGTAGCTGATAACCCTGGAGTCCGATTCAAAGTCTGAGGGGATGATTTCTTATGGATTGCACACCAAATATGGCTAAACACTCGTTATATGGAGTCCACTGTCTAGGTGGTTTATCATCCGCGCTCTCGTAGTAACACCACAATGACCTAGTCTTCTTTGAGCTCATTCATGAGCTTCGCCAAATTTTACAACGGTTCAAATAAAACACAAGGCTTAACAAACATCTCCACAATTACTCTGTCTTTTACATTCATTGTGCTACAACTCCATGCTCATCTTTGAACATCCTTTGTTCTCCAACGAAAGAGATTAAGAGAGAAAATTCATGGACATGCCTAACAAAAAACTCGATCTAAAAAGATAAACTGATGAAAAACCTTTGTTTCTCTTCTGCCATGCATATACATTTCCTTAGCATATGACTGTGTACTTGAGAAAACACTCCTTTGGCTCTTTGATCTACTTAGGGAATTGGGTGCCACCCTCTTTCTTTCATTGTCTCCTCGATCCACAGGGGGGAATGGGCACCGTCCTTTTCCCCTCACTACCCTAATCCAATCTATTGAATATTTGTTTGGTAGTGGCTTCTCTTTAATCACATATGCTACCAAAATATGTTATAAAATGCAATTGACTTGAAACTAGTGGCTCACCGATTTAATTTGGCTAGGTTATGGCTTTCAAGGTACTCAAGAAAACAAGTTTTCCTCGGGTTATGGATTCATAAGGAAGTCCTTCCTTCAATTGGTGGTAAATTAATTTGAAATGCTTAATCAACCTATCAACCAACCGTGCTTCTCCATGCTAGAAGTAAAATCATAATCTCGTTAAATAAATAGGGGGAAAATGAGGGATGTTACAAACCCCACCCCCTTAAAGGAATCCTCGATGTCCTATGAATAGAGAACAAGAAAAAAAATAGAGCTTGATAACTACAACTCTTACATCATCAACATCTTCCATTTCCCGCGTTGCCATTTCTAAGCCATGCCATTTAATTATTCATGCTCTAGTCACCTCTAGATCGTTTGGAATTTCAATGTATTCCAACCTATTTGTTTATTGATCCACATGGAATCCACAGGGATTAGATTCAGGTCATTTTCTTCTTGGACACACCCAATGCATTGGGTTCTAGTGTCACCACAATGCCCTAGTCCCTAGGGTCTTCAGAGCCATTTTGATCTTACTAAGCTATTATGAAGTCACTGTGTAGTCAACATGATTTATCCTTGATGGATAATTCACCAGCTCGCCTATATCATAAGCATACAATTCCCATGAGATTAATTATAATAAATTAAAATAAAATTAAGCCAATGCTTTAACCTGATACTTATCTCTATGGTTATTCTTTTCCTCCATTTCCTCCACAAGTAACAAGTTCATCTCGCCGTCTGCATTGAACATGCCCTCTTATGCTCACATCCTATTGAGCATGTGACAAATTTCTTGTCCCATCAATTATTCACCCTTCAAAGGCTAGGAAACCCTCGTTTTGGGAAGCCTACATATCTAAGGGTTTTCTTACATGCCCCCCCATCAACTACTCACCCTTTCAAGCACAGGAAATCACCATTCCGGTTAGTCTACCTGGCCGGGTTTTTTTTGTATGGGGTTGATGGTAGAGTCTTTAGAAAAAGTGTCATTCTGGCATGCTCTATTATATTGTAAATGGAGTCTTATAGGAAAGTTCTTGGCTGGCATGCTCCACTACATTTCTCATGGAGTCTTATAGTGAAGGTGCTAGTTATGACTTTCTCTCATGAGGTAATAAATATGTCACAGGGTTGCAAATGTCACCACAATGGTCTAGCTCCCGGGATCCTTGCTCCATCGTTCCACTTGTGTCAAAACATTTAGTTCCCACGAGATATACTCACAAATTTCAAACCAAAAATTTTTAATTGCCCAAATTTGATTCATTTAGAAGTTGGTTCAGTTAGTCATGATGTTGGTTCACTTGTAGGTGGTGGTATTCTGTCACGGTGACCTCTATCTCATTCCAAAACTCTTCCTGCAATTTGAACTTTCAATCAACCAAACAATTGTAAGTTCTCATACATACAATCTCTTTATTGCAAAATTTCACAACATCCCGAAGTGTCTCAGAATTATTACACATAATAATTCGATCAGTGTTAACTGATTTTAAATAGATTTAAATGAAACTATCATGGCATCATATATGTGCATAACATTAATTCTAATCATTTCATAATACAATCAAACTTTTATTCCAACAACTGAGTAAAAAATGAGAGGTGCATAGCTTCAAATTCATGAGAAATTTAGTTCTCCATTTGTTTTGCATGCACTACAAAAGTAACTGCAATATTTTCACACTCAAAGCTTCTTGCTTTAACCATACCATTTCTCAGGAATTCATGCAATACATGCATTAATTTCAAAAACTAAGATAACAAATTCAACTGAAAGAAATTATTACCAAATTCCTTTGCTTTACCTTTTTATCTTTGTTTCTTGTTTTCCTTATTTACTTGGCTACTATTACAAACCCTTTGAACTGAAGTATTTTCAAATAGTTCAACTAGATTTTAGCATACATGATGTTGCAATATTCAATAGTCCCTGAATGATATCAACCTCACATATTAGTCACAACAATATCATTTCAACTATTTACAAGTTTTGCATTAGGTATCCAATTTACATATTTAGACATTGTCTTCTACCAGCTACCAAACATATGCATATACATTTCATGATGCATGTGCCATACATGCACATACACTATACTATCCATGTGATGTTAATTTTGGAGCCAACTTTCAACATTTGTTATTTTCAATTATTCACACAACAAATCTCATAAGCATAAGTATAAACACATTATTTTCCTTCCTATGGTGGTTAACAACAAGAGATAATTCTTTCACACTCTCCATATGAATATTCCATGTGACATAACATTCATTAGGTAACCTCATTATATTATCCAAAACATGGAAGTAACAATTTCTTATTTGCTTACCATTCACACATTCATATTATTTTGAAAATAAGATATATTAGCCAAACACAATTTCCAGTTAATGGAAAATCCCTTCTCAATCCATTTTCACAATTTCAACAGTATGGACCCATCCCTTCATCCATATCTACCCTTTGATGCAGTTCTACAATTTAGTCATCCAATGTTCATTAGGATTTCATTAAGGTTAGCAATCACATGAGTAAGCATAGCAATTTTTACTGCGCATATAAATAAGTTTTCTCAAATTTTTATCAAGCTAGCAACTCAAATCTCTTTCTCATAACAACTATGGGGTCTCTTCCCTTTTTAACTCCTGTGCATATCAAAGGTCTACACACACATCATTTATTAGTCAATTAATTCATGCATGAGCTATGGAATTTCAATTTTACAACATTTCAAATATATCTTTAGATAGTGGAAACCACCCCAAACTTTCTCATGCTTGGGTGTCTTGTTTATTGTACAACTTGATTTTACTTATCCAAAATATTTCCTCTACATTTACTTCAGAAATAGCACTTAACTTACTATCACATGCACCAAATTTTGTTAGGGTATTTCGTAAGGTCTATAACGACCTTAAATGTCCAAAATCATTATAAATAGATCAAAATTAACCCTTCCAATTGCATTATTATGCAAGTAGATTACTTTGGCTAGACATCATTAGTAAATAAATTTCATTACTATGGACCCTTCAATATGTTAGAGAGATCATGGGGATGTTCTCTCATCTCTCTTCACCTCACCACCAAAGGTGGGTGACTCAAGCTTCCTAACTTATCCAGGCACTAGCCAACTCCTGATGGGTTCTACTGCCTCTTCTAGGGGTTCTTCTTATTGATCTTCCACTAATGTAGCTACCCCTAATGCATTGATGTGTGCATTTTTCATTTGGGCGGTATTTTGGACATCATAATTTCCCTACCCTCATGCTGCTTATAGAGGTAGTAATGACAAAGGCATTTCTTTTGTAGTCCTATCAATTCAAATTATTCGTCTTTGAGTTACTTCCTTTTTCATTGATGGTTGTTGGTTCATGTGTCTAGATTTTACATGGAATATCCTTCCTTTGTTTTTTACGAGAGCATTCTTAAATCAGGTGTTCTCCTCCACAACCCCAACATTTCAATGGCTTATCCTTCTTCCAAAACATACGAGGTTTGTCCTTGATCTTGTCATTCTGACACCCTTCCATATCTCCAATAGTTGGTACATGTTGCAACAACCCTTGCATGTACGAAAAGCTTTGTAGAAGCATTGTGTTTAGCTTTGCCTATTCCTCTTGTATTATAATGAGTTTTTTGTTCTGTTATTTACAGCTCTTTAACTCATCTCTCAAGATTATGAGGATATCCATTCCATTATGGGAACTTTCCTCTGACATTTTTATATCCGAGTCTTCTTCTTGCTCATGATGGGTTTGGTCCATATTGTATTACATCATTATTCTATTTTGTTGAAAATTGTGTCTTCTTATGTGTTGTATCTCACACACACAACTGTAAGCTAAATAAAGCAAATGCATATTAATTCATTACCTTGTCATGCCAACATTAAGGATCATGATCTAATGTTTTTCACACATCTAAAACCCATTGTGAGTTACATAAAATAAAAAAAATACATGTAAGAATTCTATCAAGGTTATCAACCACAAAATATACATGTTTAAAGTCAACATATATAACACTTAAACTATCAGAATAAATTTTCCCTTTTAAAGCCCATCCGATTTGAGTGTTGAACTTGGGTTTTGATACCACTTTGTAACAATTCCACCCCCTTGGATTTTTCTTGGGATGTGGGTGGTATTACCTATTTGGACCAACCTCCAAGGTCTATTATGAAAACGAGGTTAGCAAAGCTTCATTTTTTCAAGTCTACAAAATTTAATTATGGCAACAACATTGTGATCATCTTGTCGAGATTTTTCCAATGACATAAAATTTACCTCAATCCGAGTTTCGAATAAGAAATTATGTTCGTTAGAGTTTTGACTTATTAATAGAGGCCATTTCATCAATATCTTTCTAAGTGGAAATCATGTGGCCTTCACCCTACACACATGGCACTACCACAACATTCGTGGACAAGTTTCAAGTCACCTTGAGACCCGTGTATCTGAGGTGGAGTCTCTTGGACCACGTCATCTTGGTGTCTCAACGTTGGGGGTTTTCTTATCACACACGAACACTCTAGGGAAAGGTATTATGGCCCAATGGAATAGTTCCATAACCAAGGTTGTGCCTCGATCCCACTCACTCCCTTTATACGCACACATATTATGTTTTAGCCAGGTCTAAACCGAAATTACTAGTTAACACGAACCCATCCAAATGTGATTTTGAATTTGGGGAAGGTGGGCGCAAAAATTAATCTTAGTTATTGCTCAAAGATAGGAGGGTTGGCGTTAATCCCAACCGCGCCCCTCCCTGATCATTAACATTGACCAATAAGGGGGACCCGTTAATCAATCTTGACTATCGATGAAGGTTGTGCAAATAATTCATCTGATCAACTTGAATAGAGTTTAACACAAAATTCATGGGTGAAAAGTTGATACTACTCTCCATCCATATGGGCCAACCAAAGCGATTTCTCCTCTTTTGGAAATAGTTCTATCTTTTTAAAGTGTGGAACGAAACCAATATGATTTGTTGGAGACTAGGGTCCAATCCAAGTCACATCATCATTATGCTTCCACATGTCATCCATTTGGCCTTTGCATGACACCCTCTTAGAACTTCCATGCAACATTACGTGGGGTACTATGAGTCTCCACTATACACCAATTGAATCTAGCCCTAGTTATGTTCGTGACTACACATTTATGTGAAATTTTAATACTATTGTAGCTAACTGGTTATTATTCTTCTATCAAATTTATTATTTTTCTTTTGCAATTTAATTGCAGCAAATACTTAATACAACACTACTCCAAGTTCACAAAAAATAAATAAGCCACAGGAACTGAGAAAATATTTCACACACACAAAAATAATGAACACCAATATTTTTGAAAAAATTTCCCTCGAAAAAACCCAGTGTGGGGAAAACCAGTTCTGCAGATGAGTATTTTATTTATTTTTCAACAAAATTCTATGATTGAAAAAATTACAAATATTTGTCGTAAATTAACAAAGCTCTAGAAAATTGTTTCTTTCACTTATGTATGTAAATTTGGCTTCCTGGAGACAACTTGATCCTTGTAATCCAATTCATACTCCCTTTGGATCACTGAATGAAACCACATGTGTAGCCTTGGAAACTTGACCCTCACTAGCAAACTCAAACTAGTTGGAAATAAACCTGATCTTCTCTACAATTCAACTTCTTCAGGAAATATCGACTTCCTTTGAGAAAATCGATCTCTTTGGAAAAGTTCTCCTAGCTATGACAACTCAGCCTCTCTGAGTCAACTCACACATGTATAAACTCGACTTCTCTCAATTATTATAAAATTGATCTCCCTCTAAATCTAAGAAACTAGAAATCGTTGTGAAGAATTTCCTCAGGCTACGTGGATGGGAAACACATGCCCATGGAGTCCTGCTCGCCCTGGGACATTTGTATAAGTGGAGGAAATTATGTCTTCAATCATTGTTGACATCGATACGTTGGTTCCCTCATGCTATCATTGTGCCCTTACTATCACTACAAATCTATGTCTATGATCTGTTCTCCAAGTTCCCATCGATTTCCTCTCATAATATATTGTTGATGAATCAACTACTACGATCTAATCTCAATTGACGACGAAGATCATCTTGACCCCATAACATGACTTTTATAGAAGGCACTAGAGGAAAGTCAATTTAACTCAATTAATATTGATTAATTAAGCAATTTCTCTAAGTTGTACTTAATAAACTGTCTAATTATCTAATTAAGATAGTTTTACTTAGAAAATTTTTCTAGGTATCAGAGAAAATCAATCCTTTGTGTTCCTTAGCCTCATAGACACCATCCGAGACTAGAACACCTATCCTAGCTACAAAAACTAACACTCCCTCTTAGCTAGGAAGGTGTTTTGCATAACTCCCATCTTGTCCGAAGAAGATGAATCTTGCCTTCCCCAAAGCCTTCGTCACGATATATGCTACCTGCTCATCTGCGAGTACATACTATAGCTAAATAATCCTATGCTACACACAATATTTGATGAAGTGGTACATTATGTCTATATGTTTGGACCTATCGTGAATCACTAGATTCTTAGACAACTTGATGCAACTCTGATTGTCACAGTGTATCGCCACTGTCTCCACAATATGATCAAACATGGCTACTAGCAGGTTCCAAATCCATATGGCCTCACATGTACCCATGCTTGTTGTTATGTACTCTTCCTATACAAAATTCTGTGCCACATACTTCTTCTTCTTGTTGTACCAAGAAACAACTCCTAATCCCATGCCAAAGTAGCACCCTGAAGTGCTTTTCCAATCCACTATATTATCTTCCTAGTTTGCATTAGTATAGCCAATTGAACTGACGCCATCACCTCTAGCATACCTGATCCCATACTCGATAGTGCTACACAAATATCTCAACACATGTTTAGCTTTTGTCCAATGACATCTCTTCGATTCCACCATGAATTGATTGAGAGAGTTTACTACATAGGATATATCTGGCATGGTGTTGACCAAATACATGAGAGAACCAATCAACTACCTATATAAGATGGGGTCCACATCATTCTCCTTGGATGCATCTAACTTCCTCCAATTTGTGATCATGGGTGTAGACATGGCTCTACAATCCTCCATCCTGAACCTCCTCAGGACATCGATGCACTATTTCCCCTATGCAAGGAAAATATATCCATTTATTTTCTACACCACCATGCATAGAAATTAATGCATGGGATCTAAATCCTTCATCTCGAACATAGTTACAAGATCCCTCTTTCACTCCTTTATGAGCCCCAATGAACATGTAATAAACAAGTTTTCCATTTGCAAGACAAGAAAGAGAACCTCACCCCTGTTAGTGTCTATGAGTTACCAATGATCAAATGTACTCTTTCAATGTTAGTTGATAGGGTCATAGGTCAAATTGTTATAGTTTCAATTAAAATTTCAATTAAAATTTGATCACTGGTCAGTGTCTAGGTATTATTATTGCTCCCTTCATTTCAAGGTCATAAAATTCCATCATGCTCATGTCATCAAATGAGTGTCTTGGTCATAATTTTGGTCATAAAATTATAATCATGCATACTACAAAGGTTCAAAGTTCCAAATCATGGTTTCACATATGCATTTGGTGTCATCATTAGGTCAGGTCATTAAAAGTCATAAAAGAGCCATGTCATCACCATAATCACCATCACGGGAGCTAGTAATTAGGGAAAAATTGTTCAATTTTTCTTTTCAAAGGTACACTTACCTCTCAATAAATATGTAACCTTGCCTAATAAAGTGATGAAGCTGCAGTACACTGTCCTATCATTTCATTTAAAAAAAAAATACATGTGATGTCACTCCATGACCAAAGAAAAAATAAAATTTCCAAGATATAAAGGATAATCCAAAGCATTCATACACATAATTTCATCTTCATTGAACACCTCTCCATCATCGAGCTTCATCTCAACCAACAGGGCATCGGATTTCTTCATTTAAACCCTTACCTACCTAGTTCGATGCACTTCTGGTGCTTTCATTTCATTTTTGGAAAAGGAGGAAAATATAAGCATCCAAAGGGATTAATTCAACATTCAATAGGTTCCAGGGACTCCAAATGAAGTGAGTAAGCCTTTACTACCTTGCTCATGCAGTCATTTCTCTAAAAAATCATTGCAAATCCCTCTCCTAGGGCTTTGCTGTGCTTTTGGTTTCTCTAAGTTTTTGCTTCATCTCAGTCATAAAATCCCTATTTTTCCTGCTCTATCACCCTCATACACAACTTATATACCTCCCCCAACCATTTACCATACCCATTCCCTTCATATCCCCCATTTTCCCCACAAACCCCAGCCCACGCTGCATTTTTGCAAATTTCCAGGTTAGGACTATGTTTTTTTCCTTTTCCCCTCTTTCCCTCATCCATTTAGCAAAATTTCACTTCCCATGTGTCCCTAACACTCATATACATCTCTCAAAATTTTCCTACTAATTATCTCACTATCCTTACCCTTCGTTTCCCTCCCACAACTTGCTGCTCTTTTCCTCTGTTTCCCAATCCTACCTACCCTTCCCTCCTATCAACTAGGGTTTTATCAAGAAAACTAAACCATGTCCAGTGAGAAGAAGAAGTATAACAAAGGAGTGATATCTCTAGATATGAAACAACTCATATGTTGTAGATCAATGCCTCATCATTCATCAAGAAGTCATTTGGAGATGTGGGTTGCCTAGGGTTTTGTGAGAAGATACAAGAGGTGGGCTGCCATGCTAAATTGACTAGTATTTTTGCCACCCATTTTAAGAGGAACAAGAACACCATAGAAGGGATGGACTCCTTGGTATATGCAGAGGTGATTGGCATGATTTTTAGGGTTGGAGGTCATTTGCTGCACATAGGGATAGTCTTACTTCAAAATCAGTTTATGAAGTAATGAAGATGAATTTTACAAAAGTGAAGGAGGTTTTTGTCAATAATAGAGCAAAGAAAAAAAATCCTCGTTCAGTTTATGCACAAGTGTTATGATTGAGAGAAATTCCCAAAATAAAGTTGCTACATGAGAGTTGCTGCACTTTGGACAAATTGACTTCAAGTCAGTTTTTCAGTGGTTTGAAGCAGGTGTTTGCAGTGCTTGATGAATCTATTGTGTAGTAGGCATCATATAATTTCAAACCATACCACTTTCAGCCCTAAAATCCTCTGGGAAGGCCTCCAAATCACTCTCCAAAATTTCGCTATGCTTCTACTGTGAGCATGCTACGCTTCTGGGATTTTCACTGTGTTTTTAGCGACCAAATTAAAACTTAGATAATGGAAAAACGGGGAAGTATTTTGGAAACCTAGAGGAGGGTTTTGTTCATAACATACCTGAAAACAAACACCTCTCTCAGATTTGTAAAATGTTTGATGTTGAGATAGATATTTCTCTATCTTTGAGCCCTATGTTTGCAGAAAACCTAGAAATTTGACCCTATAGAAATACAACGTGGCCATGCTGTGCTTCTTCTCAGAGCATCCAAATGAGGTAAAATTCACATGTGTGGATAAATCTTGGGTAGTACATCATGGATATGTACTTGGTTTTTCATGAAAGCTCATATATTTCAATAAAAATCCAAAAAACATGAAAAATTTCATGTGTCTGCCACCTTTCAGGACCCCACGTTGTGCTTTTGGAGTAGTCTTCGGAGAATGGATTTTTGCAGGTTTAAAGGTTTAGAGGCCTAGTAGACATCCTAGGATATCTTAATCAACCTTCAATTCTGTTCAAATATTAGGTTAAGCCACCCAAAAATTTCCCCAAAGACAATGTTCTGCTAGACCACACCACGCTTTTGAGATTTTCGTTGCACTTTTGTCAGAAAGTCAATTTTTCGAGTTTTCTCAGTTAAAGTCAATCTCTCATGATGTAAATTATTCTTTTAGGAGTTTACATGATGTAATTAAATGTAATAGTGCTGGTAAAGTTAAATTTTATTTAATTTCATGGTCATCAATGCTTGTAAAGTCAGTTAAGGCTAAATAGTGAGTTAGTTCCTATCCTCCCTAGTTTTAGGTTTGGTCAGAGAGATTGATGTAATTAGTTCCTATCATGATGGATTTGACCCCTAATAGGGGGGAATGTAGTTTTTGATCTATATGTAGCCCTGATGAAGTCGAATCAAAGGTTTGATATCAATTAGTCAAAGGCTTGGAGCTAGTGTACATCATATTTTTGCAGGAAATATATAGGCAGTTGCAGCTATTACCTTGGGATTCTTGTGGTATGCTTTAGTGAATTTTTTTTTTCTCTGTTTTATCATCATATTGAATATTTGTTTCTCCTTATTACCATTAGCATGATTTCATATGATTATCTCATGATTTTTTAATAAGACTTCATAGTTTATATGCTCTGTTTTGATGAGATTTTCATGTTTATGTCTCTTTTCTTATGATAAATGAAATCATAGTCTTATGCTCATTTTGAACCCTCTCTACTTCAACCCTATACCATAATGAAAACTAAAATATGTCACTAATCATACCTACCTTGCCCCATATTATCCAATGCAACTGATCATTTGAAACCCTGACCTAGTTCCCTAGACCTTTGAGCCTGATCCAGGAAACCCTAAAAATAAAAACCTAGTGAGTTGAATATCTAGCCTAAGATCTATTTTTTTATCCAGTCACTTCATTGGCTGTGAGATTATAGAGAGAGCCCTCTCTGATTTGGTAGGGCTATCTACTAAGTCCAAAGTTTGTTTGAGGTTACCTCCAATATCCTTTCTTAGCCTTGGGACAATGTGGAGGATAACAACCCCCAACCACAAAGTAGTAGAGGTTGGAATCCATCCCACTCTTCACGAAGCCCATGCTCGGTAAGTACCCGTTAATGCACTCATACCACACCTTGGGAGCATGCTTGATCCCATACAAATATTTCTTCAACCTGCACACGTGGGTATCTCTACTATGCCACAAATCCCTCCGATTGTTCAATGTACACTTCCTCCTCCAACTCACCAGTTAGGAACGCCATATCGAAATCCAAATGATGGATCTTCCATCCCATTTATGATACTAATAAGATCACGACTCATATATAATTATACCTAGCCACAAGAGAAAATGTCTCCTCATAGTCTATTCCCTCCTAGTGAGAGAACCCATTGGCCACAAACCTTTCCTTGTATTTTTTGATGCTTCCATTTGCACCGTGCTTGATCTTTAAGATACAACATGATCTAACCACCACCTTGTCCATCCGTCTTGGTACAACCTCCCTCACATTGTTCTACATGATTGAGGTATAATCCTCAACCATAAAATCTCACCACCCCTACCACTACACGACCTCCTGTTAGCTAGAAGGCTCACTATTTACTAGCTAATTGACCAACACCTTGTATCTAGTGTAGTTATTTGGTTGTGTCCTCTCTCTTTTTCCCATCCTAGGAGTCCTAAAAAACTCTTGAGAATCCTTGAGTGTTTTCTGAACCTCATGGTTCCTCCTGCCAAATGTAGAGTTAGGAATATCCACCTCTATGTGTAACAACCCCAATTTTAACATGCAATTAATTATATCACATAAACAATGAATAATCAACCCAAAAACTGTTTAACTAATCATTATGGAATTTTCAGAAACACGAGCAAGACGAATTACCTGTAATGGCGATTTTCCTTACTCGAGACTCCAAGGTTGAACGCTATCTGAATCCTGCTGACCACAACAAAGTTTTGGGGACAACTCTCCACCCAACCGTAGGCTCAGCTGTATGTAATATTTCCACAGCTGGCCACCCCCAAGCCCTCAATCAACGTACTACTGCTAGGGTATCCTTTGCCTCACAATACCTTTCTCTCTAGAGAATGGATGAAATAATCCTCCATGAATCTTCCTCAATGTCTATTAAATAGACCAAACAATGGAATGGGAACCACATGCACACATTCACTGTGTCAACATGTAACTTAAGTTTTACTTAATTTAGTGTTCTCTTACTTTTTGTTAGCTTTACTTAATTTAGTGTTCTCTTAGTTCAACTTTCTTTCTATTAGTTTCTTAGTTTAACTTTTTGTTAATTTATTTACTTTTGTTAATTAATTCTTTCTTTAACTTTACTTATTTTTTATTGTTTTAGGACTCTAGTTTATTATTTACTATTTTATTTAGAACTCCACTGATTTTTTAATTTTTAATTTATTATTTATTTATTATTCTCTTGACTATTTATTTATTTAATTATTTATTAAATTAAATTATATTATTTATATATTATTTATTATTTTATAATTATTATGGGACATTACATACTCCCCCTCTTCAAGGAACTTCGTCCCGAAGTTGAGTATTTAATGATATTATATTATATTATTTATTATTTATTACTTCATGTGTGACCAACACCCTCTGTTGAACTAGTATAACCAGCAGGCATCAAAATTTCTTCACAGCACCTGGGAAATCTCAAGGAATCTATGTCCTTTTTCCCACTTTCGGAACCAGGCATAAGCCTCCCCGGTCTGTCCCTAGCCAAGGCTGGGCCCAAGGCTCGCGCCTGACTCAGACCTCATCTGCCCCAAGGCAGGCATTCGGTCCCAGTACTCAATGACTCCGGGCATCTCGCAAGGCTAGCCCACTCCCTCCACAACTCCTTAAGCTGCACAGCCCCAGGCATCGAAGTCTTACACCCACTTCTAGACTTCGGTGTTCCCATCCAATACCAGGCACTTGGCCTCCTCAAGATGGTCCCACAGCCCTTCAAGAACTATCCATCAAGAGCTATACAAGACAAAGGAACCACTGGCATATGTAGTGTTGATTGAGTTTGTCCCCAGCCCATATAGTGTTACATATTCTCCCTCGTAGGTATGGGCTCCCACGACATCATCAAATAAACTGGCCCTCTCGGCCCATTTGTGGATTTCTTGCCAATCACCACATCTCAACATGCATCCAATGCATTAGTTATAATCATAACATCATAGAAAATAATCCACATGCCAACTCTTGCATGTCATCATGATAACATAACATCGTTGTTAATCACAACATTCTGAATAATAAAGAACTGCATACTCTTGCATGTCATAAAATCTATATGTAATTCCACATGCTTCACATCATGAAATACCATCATAAGTTATGACATCAACATATTTGCATCAAAGACATATCATGACATCACATAATAAATGAACCACATGTCAATATATGTCATATCATATGAGAATCATACATAAGAAATTTGGACTAGTTGACACATTTTACAAGATAACTCTAGTCTAATAGATGTCATTAATTGTTTCATTTTCATCAATTCATCATATTGTTTTCCTTCATCCCTATGAGAAGAAACATCATCGAAACAATGTTAAACACTAATTTAAATGTGGAGACACAAATTGTTTCACAATCAATTATGTAATATCCAACTAACAAATTCCAAGCATTACCTTGAGTTGATGTTAATGCATGTTCTTTTTATCAAGATAAAAACTTAATAACCACATGAGACTTAATTGATATTTCTAATCCCTTCACCAAAAAGGTTTAACCATACACTACTAATTTTTCTTAATCTATATATTGGAAAAAATATATTATTATTCTATTAATATAATTCATTCTTCTATAAAATATAATACAAAATTACATAAACATCAAAAATTTCATTCTTTATTTTTTCACTAAATTCAATTTTTTTTAATTTTTTTAATTTTTTAATTTTTTATAAATTCAATAAAATTACTTTATGTTCAATAATTAATAAAAATATACCTATTAGTTTATATGAGTACTATAATACCATCATAGTAATAAAAATACATCTATATATAAAGTAAATCAATAATCATTCAAGGTAAAATGAATCAATAATCATCCTCATATTATAGCCTCAAATATTTTGGAACACCAAAACTTTTACATAATAATAATAATTCTCTCTAATAAAATTAAATTATTTAATATATATCTGTTCTATTATGAAAAAGTTTTTACCTTTCCTTTTCAGTCACATTCAATGATTTAATATATATCTGTTTTATTATGAAAAAGTTTTTACCTTTCCTTTTCATTCACATTCAATGACTCAGTAAGGAAGCATAGACTTAATTTATTTTCCAGTGTTTGTGTCTCTTATATGCTTGCATGCAATGTCAACGTACATGAGAAATATTGTTGAACTCAAGTTAGCACTCTTCCAAACTCCAACTGACTAAAACTTAAATGCTTCCAAACTCCAATTGACTAAAACTTAAATGAAGATTTTGATAACTATCTTTGGCAGTATGTTAGATTTGCCAAGAACTCCGCTGGAACTTAAATCTTACAATTAAAAATTTTGCATTCAACGTTACCTTAACATCTATTTTAGACTCCCAACATCCATTAAAGTGTCGTTGGCCTTGGCCTTTTCAGTTTTCACGTAACAATCAAAGTAAATATTTTCTTTTAGTTTATTCAAGTCGAGTTCAATGTTGACTCGTCGTGCATAATCAAATACATATTTCTATTTAAACCGCGAGATTGAGAATGTTAGGAACGACATCTCTTTTAATTCGTACCCCGTAATCTAATATAGATTTCCAATGCTCATGCAATGGCTAATCGAATTGAGAAGTCATGCAAACACAAATAAAATTTAAATTCAATAAGGTTTGCACATAAACATGTACGTTGTCTACATTGGATTTTATATTTTAAGATAATTAAGATATATTTTTAATTTTAAGTTTGTCTCCATTGAATTTTATATAATAGTTATATTATTTTAAAACAATTTTGAATAAAAGACCAATTGAATATTAATGGTCCATGAGATAATATTTCCCTAATAAAAATCGAATCGTCTTCCCACTTTAGGACAATATCCAATCGAAACCCAAGCCCTCGTGACTGATTTTTTTTTTTTTTTTGTCCTCACAAACCCCAAATTAATTTGAGAATTAAATGTAAAGCTGGGCACTACTGAAAAAACCAATGCACGAATACATATATCTAATTGCAGTTCGATTGACATACAAGTCCCTAGTGATCACGGAAGCATATGTCAAGTGTTTGGAGTAATTGGTTACGAGGTTGCGTTCAAACATTGTGCCCTGCCCCACTTTATCAACATGATTTTTGGTTAGCGGGTTAGTTGTTATTTAATGCGCTTAACCATTGGTGGGTCGTGGGTTAAATCCGTTTTATCCATCTGTTAAAATAAAACATCAAAAATTATAAAAAAAAATAAATTTAAATTTCTACCTTATAATTTTATTTTATTTTAAATACTTTTCTCTTATATTATGTCTTTATTTTTTTTTGTCAAATATATATTTCAAAAATTCAATTGTAAAAGTCGAATCGCTGTAGACATTGCATGGAAAAATTTAACATTGACAAAAAAAATTAAATTCTGATGCCTTTAAAACTCCTCGCACATATTCCAAAAAAAAAGGCGACCCCCATCTTTATTTGGATTTATGCGGAAAATTTGAGTTGTGTATATGCAATTTGTATGGTCTGTAAAGTGGGATGATACAGGGTAGTTTGTTTTGTTTACAATCTGAGAGATTGCATATATGGCGTGTAACGTGGGATGATACAGGGTAGTTTGTTTTGTTTACAATCTAGGAGAATAGACAAACGTTAGAGCCACTCGATCTGGGTAGTTGTGTTTTTGTTTGTTTGTTTATTTTTTTATATTTTAAATTACCTATAAATTTACTTTTTTATTTAAAACAAAAACCACACAATTTACTCCAAAACACTATTTTATTATTATTATTATTTTATTTTATTTTATTAAGCAAATTGGATTTTCTTATTAGGGGAATTTCTCATATTAAATTTTAACTTACAATCATGAAAAAAAATTTCCTCAAATTCTTTTAAAGATTGGCTATTCCATTTTGTTTTTAAATGTTGGCAATAAGAAGATATATATATATATATATATATATATATATATATATATATATAGTATTTAAAAGAAGTGTGCATGTAAAATTTATAAAAAAAAATTAATTTAAAAATATAATCACGGATTTAAGAACAAGCATGTATATAATTACATGCAAAATCAAAATCAAGTTTTAACTTTTACCTAGAGGTCACCTAAAGTCAAGTGGGTCTGATACCATATGTAACAACCCCAATTTTAACATGCAATTAATTATATCACATAAACAATGAATAATCAACCCAAAAATTGTTTAACTAATCATTATGGAATTTTCAGAAAAATGAGCAAGACACTTACCTGTAATGGCGAATTTCCTTATTTGAGACTCCAAGGTTGAATGCTATTTGAATCCTGCTGACCGCAACAAAGTTTTGGGGACAAATCTCCACCCAACCGTAGGCTCAGCTGTATGTAATCTTTCCACAACTGGCCACCCCCGAGCCCTCAATCAACGTACTACTGCCAGGGTATCCTTTGCCTCACAATACCTTTATCTCTAGAGAATGGATGAAAGAATCCTCCATGAAACTTCCTCAATGTCTATTAAATAGACCAAACAATGGAATGGGAACCACATGCACACATTCACTGTGTCAACATGCAACTTAAGTTTTACTTAATTTAGTGTTCTCTTGCTTTTTGTTAGCTTTACTTAATTTAGTGTTCTCTTAGTTTAACTTTCTTTCTATTAGTTTCTTAGTTTAACTCTTTGTTAATTTATTTACTTTTGTTAATTAATTATTTCTTTAACTTTACTTATTGTTTATTGTTTTAGGACTCTAGTTTATTATTTACTATTTTATTTAGAACTCCAGTGATTGTTTAATGTTTTATTTATTATTTATTTATTATTCTCTTGACTATTTATTTATTTACTTATTTATTAAATTATATTATATTATTTATATATTATTTATTATTTTATGATTATTATGGGACATTATACTATGTCCCCCTGATGCATCTCCTTGATATACTGCATCTGATTCTCCATACTCTATGAGGTCTCAGGAACACTTGCACCTGAGCTAGTGATCGTACTGGTCGTTGTACTCGTGCTCTACTGCTCGTGATCCTATTTCTCAACTCTAGGAGCTTCCGTTGGCTGCTCACTCTAATAATCAATTGTTGGAAAATATTTGGACCTCCTATATGCATTTTTCTTTAAGAAATTGACATCTCATTTGACTATAATCCGTCTAGCCTTTGGAATGAAAATCCGATATGCCTCAGAGGTCTCACTGTATCCAATGAAGTATCCCCTCTCTACAATATGATCTAACTTTTAACATGAATCTCTTGGAATGTGAAAATATCCTAGGCTGCCAAATATCTTGAAGTGGCTAACATCTAGCCTCTTCACCGTGAATGCCTCCTCTGGTGGCCCTATTATGAATGTAAAATGTTGTATTGCATGCCTTTACCAATAAGTAGTGTGGCAGATCTTGGTCATACAACATCACTCTCACTACCTCCGAAGTAGAAAAATTATTCCTCTTAGCAACCCCATTCTCCTGTTGGTTGCAAGGCACCATACACTTTCTCTTGATTCTTGCCCTGGTACATAAATCCTGAAAATACTCTCCCATGTACTCACCTCCATTGTCTAACTGAAGAACCTTGATATTATTTCTTGTCGCATTATCCACTAGAGATTTGAAATCCTAAAAGTGACTAAATAACTCATCCTTGGTCTTCAAGAAGTATATCCAGATCTTCTTAGAGAAATCATCAATAAAATTCATGAAGTAATCATATCCGTTGAGAGACTTTGTAGACTTCTGCTCAAATATATCTGAATGCAATAAGTCAAGAATACCCTTTTACTTTTTGTCACTCCTTGTAAAAGTTGTTTTCATAAAATTACTCAACACACATCCTCTCCAAACATCGTCATGATCTATGCTCAGCTATAGAACACCTGTAAATATCACATGAATCAATCTAAGTGCTCCATGATGTATATGACTCATTCTCCTATGCCAAAACTCCCCGTGATCCCTTGGATTGATGTAACTGATAACTAGTGCCTTAGGAGTGTCCATTTCCAACCTCTATAAATGACCGCTCCTAACTCTAATTGTTTTAGGAGATTTCCAATCCTTATGCTTCAACAACACTTGCGCCCCTTTAAAGAGAACATCATACCCTTTATCTTAAAGGATAGACACATAAATCAAGTTCATACCTAAGCCTAGCACATGAAACGTGTTATGAATCAAAATCGACTTGCCATTCTCCCTTAGAAATAGAACAATCCATCTTGCAACTGGGTTTCACTTGGACTTGTTCTCCATATCGATCTAAAATATGATGTCCTCTTCCTTATAGATGGAGAATTACTCTCTAACTCATATCATGTGGAATGAAACCCCACTATATATATACCAGAATATTTATGAGGTCGAGCTAGATAGGAAAGAAATCAAATAAAATTCCCAATCCATCCTACTGGAGAGCTCATTTTCATTCACTGAAGCTACTTATGGCTTCTTTCCATTCCTCTCAATATTATTCCTATGTGGACAATTTCTAACATAGTGGCCGAACTTGTGACATCCATAGCATTTGACCTTGGAAAGGTCCTTCTTTTTATCACATTTTTATTTCGGTCCCTTGCTAGACCCCTTCTTCACTTTCCCTTTCCTCGCTAGGGCCATGTTCTCCTATTGTTCCTCACTCATCTGTGTCCTAATACTGCTGCCAATGAAAAGGTTGAGTCTTATTTCCTCCTTGGTGAAATCCCTCCATTATCAATTCCAACCCAGTAATGAATCTCATCCATTGATCACTTCGTTGAATACATCCCACTACTTCGTAAATCCATTCAAGGTTATACACACCATCTCATCATCATTTGGTTTGTCTCCCAATGCAGTTAACTTGTCCTTTACCAATCCAAGACTGGTGAGGTAACTGGTAATATCTTCTGCCTTTTGTCGCCTTCGTATTCTGTAGCTTCTCTATGATAAATAAATTCTTGTTGGTGGTTGTATCCTGAAACAATTTCAAAATAGCATCCAACATATTCTTTTTTGTATCCAACTCAGAAATATGTGGAACTATATGGTCCTTGACTCCATCAAGGATTATCCTCTGTGTTTTGTTATCTTCCTTCTAGTATGTTGAAAGCTGTGCTGGATTCGTTGAAACAAATATCACATAGAGACCATTTTCTTCCAACAAAAAGGAAATTTTTGCTTTTTCAGACACCAAAATTTCAGTCTCCATTCAATATGCTATTATATCTCAATCCTGCCGAGGCCATTTTACAAACCATTGAAAATGAGAGAAACTCAAATAAACTGAAGAAATTGAACTCGGTTTTAAACCCTCATATTTTCACTTCCCATGCCTTCACAATGAAGTCTTGTTCCCTCAAATATACTCTGATACCATGTTAAATTTTAATGGCGTTGCAGTTAACTAGTTATTATACTCCTATCAAATTGATTATTCGCCTTCTACAATTTCTTTGTGGCAAATATTGAATAAAACACTACTGCAACTTCATAGAAAATAAACAAACCACAAGAATGAAGGAAATATTATGCACACACATAATGAACACCAATATTTTTGGACGAATGTCCCTGGAAAAACCATAGTGTGGGGAAAACCAATTCAGTAGATGATTATTTTATTTATTCTTCAAAAAAATTATGTGATCGGAAAATCACAACTGTTTTATGTAAATTAGAAAACCTTTGGAAGATTGCTTCTTTCACTTTCGGAAGTCGATTTGGCTTCCTAGAGACAACTTGGCCCCTCTGATAAAATTTGGCCTCCCTCTCGGTCACTTAATCAAACCACACACGATACCTTGGCAACACATCCCTCACTAGCAAAATCGTGCTAGCTAGAAATAAGCTCGGCCTTCTCTAGAATTCGACTTCTTCAGGAAAACTCGACTTCGTATGAAATTTTTTATCTCTTTGGAAAATTTATACTTTCTTTGGAAACTTTGCCTCTTTGAGTCAATTTGCAGGAAATTCAAACTCTCTCTATATATAAAATCGTTCTCCCTATAACTCTAAGAAATTGTAATTTTTTGTGAATAGTTTCCTCCTGCAATTATGTCTTCAATAATTGTTGATCTCAATCTACTGGTTCCCTCACAATATCACTACACCCTTGCTATCATTGCAAATCTATGTCTTTGATCTCTTCTCCAAGTTCCCATTGATTTCCTCTTATAATCTCTCGTTGACGAGTCATTGACCACAATCTAATCTCAATTGATGGATAAGATCATCTTGACCCATCACATGAATTTTTTAGAAGTCACTAGAGGAAAATCGATTTATCTCAATTAGTCACGATTTTTTAAGCCATTATCCTAGTTAGAATTAGGAAAATTAATAAATTGGCTAATTAATTCTAGTTAAGGTAATTTTCCTTAGAATTGTTTTTTGGGTATTGGAGAAAATAATTCCACTGTGTTCCTTAGCCTCATAGACACCATCTGAGACTAGAACACTTGTTCGATCTACAAAAAATAAAAATTTGTGGAATCCCTTTCCACCGTTGGATCCTCAGATTCACAGATGACATTATGCAAAGGTTACATTGGTGGAACAACACTCTAGCAATGAAAAAAAATTGGCTTAAATCAGATCTAGGCTATCGAAAGATATGCACCCTTGTCTCCCCCAGATCCCTAGATCTATTCTTCGTGTATTGTAATCAACATATGGCCCAAATTTTTTTATGTGATGCTAGCCCCAAGTGAAGGATGGAAAGGTTTTATCTAGGATTGGGACATATATGGGCCTTCATAGAAGTGTTGGCTCCTATCAAATGTAGACTTCCATATTCCTAGATTCAATCTTCCTTGAAAATAGTCCATACCTGGAGAAATTTGGGCCTTCATAAAAAGTCTTGGCCCTTGTAAACCTTGGATTCCCAGGACCCACGAATTTCAACAATGCAAAAAGAAAAGGGAAGAAGGGAAATTTCTGAAGGAAAAAAGGGGGTGATTGCTCGAATGTCAAATTCTCTGGTTTCTAAGGCACTAATGCTTGAGTCTTAAACCTCAAAATTATTCTTGATATCTAGATTAGGAAACTGGTGCCTAAGACACCATTATATGGATTTCGAAGGAAAAAGGGGACAAATTCCTAGTATCAAACTTCACAGTTTCGCAATCGAACTACAACAGGAAATTGTTACTAATTAAACCAATTTTGCAACCTCTTGTAGGATGGTTTAACATGTTCAAAATCATATATCTATTAATCACATAAATTTTGAACACATGGAACTGCATATTTGCACAAGGAAAGTTACAAACTATCCTTTAAGCAGTATGAATCTCTGATCATTAAAATTGTTATAGTCCTCAATCATGGCAACGATATGCGACGTGCATAAACCCACAAATTATCACATAATTCATGAACTAAGTAATCACCAACACAAATATGGTAATCATTCATTCATATCATATAATCCAACTTGAAAATCCTATGTATGTTAGAAATATTCACAGTGCAAACATTCATTATAACCATATACATAAGATAGTTTCCAATCATGAAAATAAAAATGAACCTCATGCATTCATTCACTAATATACAAGACCATGTATTATTCAATAACATAACAAGGAATATCTTAGCCCATAATCTAAATATTCACAAATAATTATACTCATTTGAATGTTTTAGATTGGTTGGAAACTAAAGGAGGTACTCCCACTTTCCATGCAACCATATGCCAACTACACTACAACTTTCTTGAAGTTGACCATCCCTGATCCATATCCAAGGTATGAGGGGATGGTTTCTTAGGGATTTCACACCAAATTTGGATAAAAACTCAGGATATGGAGTCCATAATCTATGTGATTTATCATCTACTTTTCGACAATAACACTGCGTTGACCCAGGCTTCTCTGAGCTCATTCATGAGATTCACCAAATTTCACAGTGGTTCAAATCAAACACATGTATCAACAATAGCCTTCATAGTTTCTATGTATTCTAAATTCATTGCTTAACTACTCCATGCTTAGATTTGAATAATCTCTATTCTCCAATGAATGATATTAAGAGAGAAAACTCAAGCGCATGCCCAATGACCAACCCGGTCCAAAAATATCTATTGATGAACAACATCCATTTATGTTACGTTGTGGACACACATACACACACATATATCCTTAGTGTCTCTTCACGTATTTGAGAAAGCACTCCTTTGGCTCTTCAATATACTCATGGAATTGGGTATCACCCTCTTTCTTTCATTGTATCCTCTATTTGCGAGGGGGAATGGGCACCATATTATGCCCCTCACTGCCCCAATCCAATCTATTTAGTTTTTTAAGACGATGGATTCTCTTCAATCACATCTCTTACCAAACTCTATCAGAAAATGTGTTTTTCTTGTAATTGGTGACTCAATGATTTAATTTAATCAGGTTATGGCTTATAAGGTAAGAAATCAAGCAAGCTTCCCTCAAGATATGGATCTATAAGGCAGTTGTTCCTTTAGTTCGTACTAAATTAATTTTAAATTTTAAATTATCATATTAGCGAGTTGTGGCTCTCCACACTAGAAGTACAGTCAAAATATCATATTACATAGACATGTGTAAAGTGATGGATGTTAAGCTTCAACCGAGTTAAGTTTACCTTAACAAGGGGAAGGTAAAACCACAACACAATAAGTTTGTAGAGGGTGAAAAATCCTCTATAAAAGTGGATGAGTTTTCATCAAAGTTTGTGACAACCTTTCCACAATCTCATGAATTTCATTTAATGTCGTGTATGGTATAAAATGGTATGTGGATAATAGAGCATCCAAACATATGACCTTCAATATGGATGTAGTATTATTTTGGAGTAGGAGGTAGGCATAAAGGAATAACTTAGTGATGATGCGATGAATCTAGTAGAAGGAGTGGGATCATCACATTTTGGATGTCCGTAAGTGTCATTATTGAGCTTGGTGGTGTTTTATATGTTTTTGGTTTCAATAATAATCTAATTCTAGTTTCAGTGATCATAAAGCTAGGATGCATAATTGAGTTTTATGATTAGAAAATCTTTTGGAGGAGATGCTCGAATCCTAATTGAGTTTTGGATAGAGGTATTTGAGAGGGAAATTTGTACAGGTTGTCGATGGATCCAATGAGAGCCTTAGTACATGATAGTGACAACTTATGTGAGCTTTGGCTCAATATTCTATGTCACTTTCACTTTGGAGTGTAGTATTTCTTGAAATACATGGTGCAGGTATTATATATTTTGAATATTGAGAAAAGAGGGGTGTGCAAAGGCTATGCACTTGTCAAGCATGCTAAGACTATTTTCCCAAGTAGTTCACATAAGTCAAGAAATTTTTGACCTAATAGATTCAGATGTATGTGTATCCATGACTTTAGCTTCATTATTAGAAAACATTTGTTTCATTTGTTTAAGATTCTTCTCATAAGACATTTCTACTTTTTTTTTATATAAGTAGGGTTCAAGAGGGTGTTGATGGTGCCTTGAAACCCACAACATAATTAGGTTTTAGAAAGAAGAAAAATTCCATCATAGAGGCTGCCAAGGTAATGATCAATGACCTATATGGGTCCCATTTAAGTTTGGGAATAAGAATTTTGCACAAGATTCTACATTTTGAATAAGTATCCTCATATGGTATTAACTTAAAAAACACTAGAAGAAGCTTTCATCATTGAGAAATCATAGGTAACACATTTTCAAGGCTTTGGTGGTCTTGTATATATTCATATTTTGGTGGAGAAAATAACAAATTTGGTTCTATTTAGTTTGAAGGGTATTTTTGTGGGATATAATGAGACTTATAAGGTTTAAAAAGTCCAAATTTTGTCTAAGGGGAAGATAATTGTAAGCCAATATGTCAAATTTTGATATGGATGTAGTTTCCCCTAAGTGTTAGGAGCCTTCAAGAGTGATTAAGGAGGTTGAGAGGCTTGTTTTAGAAAACACTAATATACATATTCTAGGTAAATAAAATTTGGATCAATGAGGTTCCAATACAAGAATAAAGGCAATGTTACTTCCCAATGTGGTTAGGAGGTTGATGTGGCTTATACAAAGTAAGAGGTATAGGAGCAAGTTGGTGCTCCAAGAAGCCTCTTGGTTATGTTGCATTGAGGTCTTCCATATTGATGTAGAGCCTTCTATTTATGAGGAGCCAATAAATGAGAAAGTATGGAAATATTCTATGGTGTAGTACAAATCCAGCATGAATAATGATTTGTGAGATATTGTGCCTAGACCAGGGGAAATAAATGGTTAATACCAGAAAATTGTACACGGTAAAGCATGTAGTTGATGGTAGCATGGAGAAATATAAGGAATAGTACATGGTAGCTAGTGTTCCTAGTTCTATATCCATCTAGATGATCAAATTGATACTAAATATGACATGAGAGATGTTGGAATCTATTGTGGTTTACACTGAAAATTAGAGTTGTATCAAACTCTTAGAGAATCCAATTTTCTATGACCATTCCAAGCACATTGACATTAGGCATCACTTTCTTTAGGAAAAAGTTTATAAGGGAGTAGTGGTTCTTAACTATGCTAATATAGATCAATAGGTTGTGATATCTTTAACTAAGCCCCTAAAAAAGGGAAAGTTTATGTTCAAAGAGAAACTTAGATTGGGGGAGAACACTTTTCTCACTAAGAGGAAGTGTTACATTTCTACCTATTTATCTTGGTTGTGTCCACTAAACTAGAGAACACAATAACAAATTTGTACATAGGGGTTTTTTGCAAAAAATTTCCTAGGTTCATGTGTGCAACATAGTGTGAGGGAGACACAAATGTGTAGGGAGTAGAGGGAATATGCATTTAGTTTCCATGTTTTCAACAATATTAATTTATTTCTATTTTTGTCACCCTTTTTTCATTTCTATTTTAGAATTAGAAAGTTAGTTTCAATTCAATTTCTATTTTAGTTTTACTTTCAATTCAATTTAGTTAGGGTCCTTGCATGAGGCAATGAGTGCGGGTGCATATACCAAAGGGTGTGCATGCATACATGGCATACTAACCCTCTGAATGTGGAACACTAATTATAACATTGTTATTCATGTAGGAAGGTGTACTCATTGTATTAATTAGGGTCATGGTTTGATTTTGTTAGTTAGGTGAATTTCTTGCATGTGGATATACACATTATATCTTGCCTTGTCATTTATTATATAAAAGAGGTGAAAGGTTCACCACTGAGATAGTGAGTTAGAATTTTGGGATTTTGTTTGGTGTTTATTTTCACACTTAGTAGAATATAAACACTATATTGAGAGTTCAATTTCACATCTTTACTATAAACATTATTCAACATAAAATGTGTGAGTTAATGTACTCTCTAATTTCCAGCGGGGGTTTGTTCGACGGTGAAGAGTGTGTTGTTAAGACACTCATGATGAAAAGGTCACCGGTACCAATCCCCTGAAGGAAAAAAAAAAAATATAGCCATGATAAGGGTTGGTGTGACCGAGGCTGGGTGCGACCCCGGGTGATTTTGATGGCTTAGATTCCCCTCGGTTGTGCTTTCTTACACCAAAGGTTTGGCGTGATGTCATGTTAGGACCCACATAACCAAGAAAACAAACAAAAAAATGTACTCTCTAAGTATTTTAATTTGTGTTTTCAATTTTAATCTAGTTAGAGGTGATCACCTTGTTATGAAGTATTGTGTAAAAAATGAGATTCAAGGTGAAATCGCCCATGGTCAAACCAACAAAAAAATAAAATAAAAATTAAACTATCTAGAAATTTGATTAAATTATTCAATGCAAAATCAACTTACCATGGATTGTTTCTTCACATCAAAGTTGTGGCATCGAGTGGAATTAACATGTATAATATAAAGAATCAATCCTTGAGAGACCTGCTTAGGTTAAAATACTTGCAAAGAATTGAAGATTTGGACATTTCATCATCAAGAAACTTTGATTTTCATAATGACCAATATCTCTAGTTATCTTTATATAGTGAGATTGTGGCCTTGGTTGGAGATAACATGTATAATTTAAACAACCATATTAGGAGTCTCTCACCTAGGATAACATCATAGCTAACATGAAGAGTAGCATATGGGCATGGTCATCCAAATTTTCAGGGCACATATAGATTGTTTGAACGAGCTTGTACTATTCACCTTGCTTTAAAGTGGTTTTAATTAGATTGCTTTAGAGAGGACGATTTATATAGTCATGAGGGTCCTCATGTTATTTTTATTTAGTAGAAATGATTATATATTGTATTTAAAAAATTTGTGGCATAGCCAAATAACATTAAAAAAAAAAAAATTAAGAATGCTAATCATGACATTCAAGTCTTTCCCCCTCTCATCATAGTTTTGGGAGGATATTAACCTACTCTTTCTACTACACTTGCACTTTATTAAATTCTTAATAATAATAATAAATTCTAACAAATTGATTACACTATAGAATGTGGAAAAAATACATGACTAAATTGGGTTAAGATTCCCACTTCTTGTCACAATTCACTATGTGATTACTGCATTTTTTTTAAAAGTATTGTCATCCATGCTTCCTTCTTGTCTTGATTTGACAATTTTGGATTTAACACTAGCTCAATTTTTTAAACTTGATTAGCCCAAATCACCTTAGGTTGAGGGATAAGCTAGGGCACTGCTACAAGACTTGTTAAATTTGGATTTGATGGTAGAAAAAATTCCTCTTTTAGTGGGGTATTGTCCTCTAAATCTCATGGAATTGATTCATGGGTCATCATATTCATGTCGTGGATATAATTGAAAACTAATAAATGATAATTATTGGAAATTTGTAAGTGACTATGTTGATCTCCCAAGCCATGGGTAAATCATGGTTACTTCATAACCATGGAGTTACTAAACCCTAAAATTTAAAATAATTGATAGTTATACTAACTCCAAGGGATATCCATGTTACAATATGTTTCACTGAATAGTAATGGATAATTATATAATTTCTCATCTATTTTTGTACTTTTCAAGTGAAAAAAATGGAGTCATGGATTTTAAGTTCCATTTTAAGGGCATGTTCTATTTTGGTGATTTGGGGCCATGAAACTTTTAAAGTTGATTTGACGTATCAATAAATTATTTTTGGTGTCATTGTGCATGAGGTTCCCAATCCTCCATCTCCATTCTAATTGAAAAAATATTTGCAATGGTGAAAATATCATCTTAATCAAAGTTTGTATGAGGTGATTTTGCCTCATGTAAGTGGATCTATGCTTTGACCACAATGCAGATCTCACAAGCCATGGGGAAAACATGGTTGTTTCATAAACATGGAGTTACTAAAACACTAAAATTTAAAATAATTGATGGTTACACTAACTCCAAGGGGTCTTGATGTTACAATATGTTTCATTTACTAGAAATGGATCAAAATATAATTTGTATCCATTTTGGTACTTTCCAAGTGAAAAAATTGGAGTAATGGATTTCAGGGGCATATTTTATTTTGGTGATTTGGGGTCATGAAAATTTTAAAAGTCCATTTGGGGCATCAAACAAGTTTTTTTGGGATCAAAATATTGTGCATGAGGTTCGTATCCCTTCAACTTTATTCTACTTGAAAAAAGATTTCCAATGGTGAAAAAATCATCTTAATTGAAGTTTGTATGAGGAAATTATACCTCACGTAAGTGGATCTATGGTTTGACCACCATAATGGATGGCATGTTAGTTCCCTTACTCACAAGTGGAGCTAGATACATGTGGAATTTCATGAATATTATAGAGGGTCAAAAATTGTAATCTTAAATATGAGTTAAGGCATGCAAAATTCCCAACCTTAACCCTAGATGATTATCATGACATACTAAAATTTGGGGCGTTACTAAAGGAAGGGGTTCTATTCCTATTGTATTGGTTCACTATTCTATAGTTGATCAGACAAAATGATGGGATATTTTGAGCATGACAAAGGAAGTAGAAGGCCCTATAATAACCATTCATACATTTTGTGTGTTGCAACACTAGAGTGAATCTACCCTTTTTTGTATTTGCATTATATACCCATGAAGAAAAGAGTAGACATAACCTTCACCTTTCTGATTGGGTTTTGTAATATCCCCAATTAATTAATTTTGTTACGAAGAATTTCCACTTTTGCAATTTTAGCAATTGGGAGATATTTTGGCATTAAACTTAGGAAAGTGGATAAATCAAAAGAAGATTTATTTTTTGGGTAAAGAGATGGACCCGCTTAGAGAAAAGGGAAAATCGTGGAGCTAGTGGAAGGTGGGGACCGCTCCATGAGGGAATATGCACCCCTCGGAGAGATCGACTTGGAGAGAGAAGGAGAGAAAATGAAATTCGTTGGGTGGAGCCCACAAGGAAAGATAAGGAGCATAAGTTATAAACCAAAGGTGGAACAGTCATTTTGGGGAATTTTTGCTAATTTGATATTTTTAACTATTTTTTCTCAAGCTGTTTAGCTGGGTTAATAGTTGTGCATTCAGCACATGATCTCCAACTCCTACTTGATTATTAATTTGAATTACCTAGGGGAATTGCTTTAATTTTTTGGAGCTGCTCCAGAGGTATTTCACATGAGATTCAAGTTGTTGAGGAGTTGGCTGGCTGCAGTAAGGGACTACATACATCTTAGGGAGTGAGATTCATGGCAGAATTGGTTCCAGGAATTTAGGGGCTCATTTTTTATCCGAGTGATGGGTCCCATTAATAGGTATATTTTGAAGTTCATGTTGCTATCCACCAACCCTTAAAAATATCATCTTATCACATTAATTCAAATTTTTAGTCATGATATGCTTAGTAAGAAGACTAAAAGGTGTTTTCATATTATGTGGCCTAATATGGTTGAATTGTAGGAAAAGGAAGAATTTTTGAGGCATTTACTATGCAGGGGCTTTATGGAGACAACCGAGAGAGATTATAGGGGAATTTTCCACCTCCTTCACTCTCTAACTCAGCTTGAGATCATAGAATCCTCACTCAAAAACTCAAATTCACTGGAATCCGAGTGAGTCCAAGTACATGTGAAGCTCAAGGAGGATGAGATCCAGAATTCTCGAGATCTTGGACGAAATCACTCCTCTTTTCAAGGGTGTTTCCATCAACTACCTTTGTGTATAAATAAAAATGCTAAAAGGCTCATTAGGATTCATTTTTTTTTCCAGCTAAGAGTAGTCATTGAGCCTAGTGCTTAGACATTGTTTTTCTTAACTTTCAAATTATGTATGAGACAAATATTTTCTATTAATTAGAAGTGTACCACTGATCTACATTTGAGTTAGTTTTAGAGGGTTGGAACCCTTGGGTTTGGGCCCAACGCAGAGGCTTTAGTCCCTCTTATAAATTTATTTCTTGTTCTTGTTTCAAATCATTCCATGTATTTATTTTGTTTTAGTATATGTTAAGCTATAAAAAATGTGATTGCAGGCTTTCCTATCATCTCTCTTGTGGGAAGAGTGATTAGAAAGATTTACAATCTTAGTCTAATTTTTATTTTTATTTTTATTTTTTATGATTTATTGGAAATGGATAGATGTTAGTTGTGATCCTTTTTCATGATTATTCTCTAAAACTTAGGAGTTAGTTTAGTGATCATATTAGTGTTGTATATATAATATATTTTAATCAAATTCAACTCATCTTTTCCATGATAATTTATTTCACTGTGTTGTTGCTCACTTAATTCATGTATTTGGGTAGCTGCAGGGACTGTGTTGATATGTAGGGTGGGAATACCTTCCCATATTCACTTGGAATTTTCCATCCTCCTCCAAGGCACCTCACACTACTTCCAACCTCTATCTCTAAAGTCACTATGTCAAGGAAATTAAAGGACACCATGGGAATCTACTTTGGTGAAATATAGACACCTGAGGGATACTAGGATTCATTCATCACCTTCTACCTTTATCTACCTTCCTCCAACCCTAAGACACCATTTCCATCCTTAAAAACTCTCATACCCCCTCCCGTAGCAAAACATGACATCTTGTAGCAATACAAGAACTCCTGTAGCACCTCCTGTAGCAGACCTATAATAATGTTATTTTCAACTCGTTTTGCTTCCCACTTTGATCCTAGCCTAGTTAAGTTGAATAATGACCCCAAAATTGTGATTTGATGATTTAGAAAGGTTCTAATACTACTCCAACCTCCTCCTTTCCTCACTGCAACCATCAAACAACAAAACATAGTTAGTAGAATTAGTGTTTTTATTCATAGGCATGTTAAAAATTAGTTTCCATATTTTCAAGAAAATGTAGAGTAGATCAATGATGCATACAAATACGTTACTGATTTGATTAAATGTGAAAATTAGAGTAGCATGGTGTACTTCTGCAAGTAGACTATCCTCTCCCTTTCATGCAACGTCAATTAGCATTTACATTTGAATGAATGACATTTTCACTTTCATAGCTAGAATCAGGTTAAATTATCTTTTCATAAGAAGCTTTCACTATAGTTAGTTGGAGGAGTGTCTATGAACACCTTGAAATGATTTCATGACTGAGGGTGTCATGAGTAGAACCTACCCTACTATGCATATAACACTTTCACCTCTAAGTTTGTACGGACCCTGGGTTGATAATTTGAGTTGAGAAGCCCTTGGAATTTTCAAAATCCTTGGCGCAATACCGGGGCCCATAAAGTTTTGGAACCGTTTCCAGGGAGGTGTCTAAGTAAGTGTTTTTATGCTTAAGCATTTCTTTTTTTTGTTTCGCATCAGTCTAGTTTCTTTGAAAAAGTGAAAAATTAAAAAAATGAACTTTTTATTTCATGCCTCATAGGAGTAGGGATAACCAAGGACAATTCTTACCAAAAACCCCCACCCCCTCAAGCAACCAACCTTCATTCTTATTCGGTGGATGTGGAATACCCTCTCTGAATACAAGGGAGTTATAAGACACTTTAGGTGAGCAACCTAAAATATTTAAAGAACTCGTAGGAGAAGAGGAATCTATACCACCTACCCAAACTATGGTTGAAAACAGGAACAATGAGATTTCCCTATTAGAGAAATCGATGGAGAGGCTGGAATGAAGAATATAATCCCTTCTTCCCTTCAAAATTTCCATGGCCCAACCTCTGAAAAATACCGAGACTATTGTAGGTCCAAAGAAACAAAGGAGGATATATTTAGGATGAATCTTGGACTTGATGAATCCCTAGAGGACTATGAGGAAACATTTCAAGTCAATTATAGGAGAGCCAATTGAACCCTTGATCCTAAGTCACTCAATATAGTTCTTCTCAGAGGGATCAGGGAAGATGTGATGGAAACCCTAAACATGCTATTTGGAGGATATATCTGCCCATTACCTTATGATGACATCAATAATTTATTCAAGAATCACTTTAGGGCTGCTAGGAAAAAGGTTAGGTCTAGCCAAAGCTTGGTCAGTTCCTATCCCTCCACAACAACCATCAAGCATGAGATAGAAAATATGTTGGAGGATTTCAAGAGTGAAAATTTTCATACCTTTTCCCTGCAAATGAATACTGCGAAAATCAAAATAAAGAAAAAGGAAGCAGAAATAGCACTGGATATCTTTTGCCCTAGATGTTCTAAAAGACATCCTCAGAATGAAGGCCCATTGGATGTCATAGAATTTTTCCTAGTCAGTGAAGAGAATCACACAACAGAAAAATATCCCAGGCTTTGATAGGCCTAAAGGCTGTATACCAGGGAGGATTAGAGAGTGGGTTCGAACAACTATGCTTCCTTAACCAAAGGATACCCCTAAGACTTGGACCATATCAACAAGGCATGCAAGGTGCACATTATGCTCACTACAATCCAAATCAGAATGCACCTTTCTAGCCTTGGTATGCTTCCACTTATCCATCATGTTACACACTCCCTCCTTGGCCTTATGCTCCTCCATATACTCCTCAACCTATTAACCATCATTTTCAGCCATATCCACCTCAATCTTCCCAATGGGGCAACCAATCACCAGGGTGGAGGGATAAAAAAAACCAACCTACTACTTTACTGCCTCCACCCAAATCTCAACAACAACTAATTCATCATACCCCATCTAAGAAACCTTAAATTCCTGCTCAACCCAATCTGAAACCGAACAATAAGCAGGCATACTAGGTCTACATTGGATATACATCCTATCCTACTTATGTTGTGGAAATCCAAGACATCAACCTTCGGTCTGGGAGGGTGTTCCCAAATAATAGCCCACATTCTCCACCTAAAGAGCCAAGGGAAGAGAAGGAATAAAGTTTCCCTCAAGTCAATGCACCCCTTTATCCTGAAAGGTTGGTCCACCCTAACTAGCACACCCCAAAAGAGGTTGAAATTATGGGGGAATTGAAGAATTTATGTGTCAATATACCCCTTCTCTAGGCCATTAAAGATGTTCCCATTTACAACAATATTATTAAGGAAACATGTTTCAAAATTCCTGGGAGAAGAAGAAGAGATACCCACGCTATTAATGTTGTTGGAAAACTATCTGATCTGATGCTTGGGAGGGTGATATCCCTAAAGTACTTAGACCCTAGTAGCCTAGTAGTGGATGTGCACATCTATGACATTATGGTTTTTAATACCTTGATTGATCTTGGGGATGTAATCAATGTGATGACCAAGGAAACCATGCTAAAGCTCAATCTCCAAGGGGATTTGAGAAAGACGACCACAGTGCTACAACTTGCAGAAAAATCCACAGTAGCTCCTGAGGGAATGATTTAGGATTTCATGGTCTCCATTGACTCCTGGGAGTACCCTATATATTTCTTGGTCCTCCAACACAAAACAAAGTTTAATGGCTATCCCCTCATCTTATGAAGACCTTGGTTGGCCACTGCCGATGCCTACATTAGTTGTAGGGCTAAGAACATGAATATTACGAATGGAAATTTATCAAAACAACTGGGTTTTTATCCTTGTGCTTGACCTTCTATTGAACATGATTTACCGTAATGGTTAGAGGATAAGGAAGAGGATGAATTGTATCACGCAAAACCCTACCTAGTCTGTAGTCTAGATACTATTATAGGAGGGGGGAAACTTGGTTAATATGACCTTATTGACCATATATTACAAAATCAACCTCCTAGTGCCATACCAGTTGATGAACTGATGAAATAATTCAGGATTATTCCTTGGAATGACTTGTGCTCTATTGAATCTAGCCTAGAACATGCCAATATTGTAGATTTTGGCCCATCAAGAACTCTAAAGACGAACCCCTCTCTCTCAGCCAAACATGAAGAAAAATTGCTCAATGCACTAAGGCAACACCTGAATGATTTTTCTTGGGATTATAAGGGAATGAAAGGTGTGCATCCCTCAGTTTGCACTCCTCATATTTACATCAAAGAGGGATGCACGCCTATGCACTAATACTAGAGAAGGATGAACCCAACCCTTAAGGAAATTGTGAAAGAAGAGTTACAAAATCTATTAGATGCAGGGTTCATATATCCCATTTCAGATAGTGAGTGGGTGTCACCTCTTGTTTTAGTCCCCAAGAAGAATGGGAAGTGGAGAATCTATGTTGATTATTTGGAACTTAAAAAGGCTACAAAGGATATTTTCCCTTTTCCTTCATTGACCAAGTCCTAGATGGCCATGTAGGAAAAAAATTATTCTATTTCCTGGATGGATTTAGTGGATAAAATTAGATTCAGGTCAACCATGAAGATCAAGATAAGATCACATTTACATGTCCTTGGGGTACCTTTCCCTATAGATTTCTTCCATTCGGTCTGTCCAATGCCCCTTCTACTTTTCAGAGGGTAGTTTTAAGTATATTTTCTCAAATTTTTCATGACTATGTTGAGGTATACATGAATGATTTCACTCCTTATGGATGTGAATTCCATGAATATATTTCTAAATTGTGCAAAGTCCTGAAGAAATTTATTGAAATGCAGCTCTCATTTATCCTTGAGAAATGTGAATTTTTGATGAATGCAGGGGTTGTCCTTGGCCATTCTATATCCAAGGAAGGGATATAGGTTAACCCAAACAATATTTCCATCATCAAAAGGGTCCCTATCCCTCAAAATAAAATAGATGTCAGGATTTTTCTTGGAATTTTCTAGGTATTATAGAAGGTTCATTAAATATTTTAGTAAATTGGATTCACCCTTGTTTGGACTGATAGTTAAAGATTTCCATTTTTGTTGGAAAAAAACTGTTAAGAGGCCTTCGAAATACTAAAACAAAAGCTGACCACTGCACCCATCGATAGGGGTCCCAAATAGGAATTACCTTTCCATATACACAGATATGCATCAAAAAAAGATGTAGGGGCCACCTTAGGACAAGTAGAAGAAAAACTATCTTTTTCTATCTATTTCATCAGTAAGAACCTTTATAAAGCAGAGTTTAATTATACTGTCACTGAAAAGTAACTCTTTAATGTGGTGCATTCTTTGAAAAATTTTAGGCTTTATATCACTGGCTATCAAACTTTGGTTCACACTGATCATGCAACCATTAAGTATTTTTTCATGAACCTCCAATAGACATGTCCTTGATGTAAAGTTATCTTTTTTTTCTTCTTATTTAAATAGATATAAGCATAGCCTAATTGTACTTCTTCTATTTCCTTAGTTGTAAATATTAATTGAGTATGGTTTTCAAGTAGGTAATCTGTATTTTTTCCACCTTATATAAAGTTGATAATCTTGGTACCCCCATTACTACCAAATATTAATAATGAGTTCTATGGAGCATGACACTTTACTATAACTCCCTTACTTCTCTTATGTTAACTATCCCTGGTTTGATTTCCTACTATCCTTAGAACTAGGTAACTTTTCCATGGGTATTAACCATATTTCATCTCGAAAGGGAAGAAGTAACATGGTAACTAAATTCATCTACCTAGTCCAATTTATTTTTCGACCTTTACCTGCATAATCATATTATCACCTTGATATAGTTATATTGTAATAGTCATTATATACCTAAGGGTCAAAGCTTTCATAATAATAACACCCATACTATACAGCTAAAGTAGTATGCTATCATAGTATTCATAATTTCATTCCCTTATATTAGGCCTATGATAACATATCCACCCAATTATTAATGCATTTCAATCACTATGACATATCAACTATGGACCTTGGGGGTATTTCAAGATACATACCATTCAAAATTGTTCCACCATTGTGTTACCTCCACATATGTGCTCCCCACTTGACTGCCACGTGGTCATGGCATGCTTCCATCCTTAGGATGTGGTCAATGGTGTAGATATCTTACTTCGGATCCAAAGACTGAGAGGGTGGTTGGGAAACCCTAACCCCAACTCAGTTATTCACTATATACTCAGGAAAAACCTCACTATGGTTTTTATTTATTGTTACAATTCTTGGCGAGCCAACTTTCCAGTGGCTTCCCTGTTTTCGTACCATTTGTATGAGGGTGGGTTATAGTGCCATGCCAACACCATGCACCAGTGTGTGCATTACTGTCATTTTTCCTTTTCGATTCAGGGATGAGCCATTCATATATTTCTAGAACTCCAAGAGGATGGTCACCACACCATCCTTATGGTGTCACTTCAACACCTCCAGGTATTATTCCACTCAATGTATGTATTTTCCCTTCATATGATTTCACCATTTATTTCCTTATTCCTCATTTTAACTAGTAGGTCCTCTATTTTGCACAGGAGGAGTTATCAGGCCTCCGAGTTTGTTGTGGAAGTCCCACCAACATGAACCCTGTGGAAATGGATACACAGGTAATTCTACCCCACTTTTACTCCTCTTATTTCTCTTTTGTGTGTAATTTTTTTTTTCTAATCTAATGGAGTCAAGAAGAGTTGCCTAGAAATCTTGAGCAGCCAACTACTGCGACGTCATCCAGACTCTCCTTTGTCCTCTAGTTCGTAGGTAGTATTTTCATTTTATTTTTCCTATTTCTTGCATAAATGGTGTGATACCAAGGCTTAAATTATTAAAGGAATTTTATATGTGTAGGATATAGCAATGGGGTTATGTATGGTTATCCCAATAGTGGTCGTCTGAAACTTTTTCTACTTGTGGAAACCAAGGTAATGAAAGTTTATGCCCTCTTGTTTTGAATGAATTGTTTTGGGTTTATAATTATTTGATGAATAGCTCAAGTGAAAATCTTTGTGTTGTTATTGGTACAGGTTTGGTGAAGGAGGCAAAACCTCTTCTCCTGGGCGCCCTACAGGTACAAATTTTTTTCCCCACATTGATTTTTGGCTATCTATAACATTCAATTTTGTTCTTCTTTCCAATTAAATACTCACAACATGTCATTATTTCTGTCACAGGTACTCTCAGAATGAGTCCCCTTGATACCAGCTCTATACCATCTTGGTTTGCAATGAGTTTTAATGTGCTGCTTCACCCTCTAGGTCAGTCTCACGGATGCTTTCGTATTCTCACCAGATTTCTTCTTTTGGGAGAGCACACCTAGTCTCGACATTTCTCCAAGACTGAATTCTTAGTCGACGATTCCCATGTGCTTAGAGCCGTTTCTTGCCTTTAAAGTTTCGATGCAAGGGTGGTGAGCCCTGGTATTTCACCAAGAGTGCTGCAACTCCTAGAGGCTACTCCAATTTACTTTATTAACTCGAGGTTCGTAAAAACTTGGAGGTGGCAGTGCTATATGCACAATAGATGAGTTCTACTCATGCCATCCTCTTCTCAGTTCTACAATGAGGTGTTATTGCTAGGGTTACTTCTAGGAAAGGAAGTCTGTCACACTTCTGAATAAAATCTGAGACTAGAAATAGATCATGACCATTACTCTAGATCATCAGCTGGAAAAGAAACTACTCTAGATCATAATGATTCATCTAGCTATCTTTAAGAAAGATAAATCCACACTTAAGCTAATGCAAGAAAGGAAATTAAACTAAGTGGCATTCATAATTTAAATTGTTGAATTGAAATTTCAGAAAGGGAAACTAACCTAGGCATGCATGAAAAACCAAATGACTGATTGAGTTATATTTATCTTATGCTTAACTACCATGCTTAACAATGCATCTATCAATGAGATAATTACACTTTTAAATGAATCTATTTTGCAACAAAAGAAGGAGGTGTTGAGGTAACCTAAGAGTGTCCATGACTCAAGGTTTTAGAGTTGAAGGTGTGTTGGGGCTTGGCTAAGCTTGGATGAGGTGAAAGAGTGGTTTTGGGCTGAAGGAGTGAGTGTTTGGCACTGCTATAAGATTCCTGTAGTGATACAAGATGTCCTGAAATGCTACATGAAATAGGCCGAGGGTATTTTGAGGCAAAAAATGGTGAGGAAAGGGTTAGGAGAGGTGGAATGAAGGTGGATATAGGTAGATAAAGGGTAGCCAACCCCTTGGTAAAGCTCAGAACTCTTCACAAAGGCTGTCTTTCACCTCCAAGGTGGCTCTCTGTGGTGTGGTGGAAATTTCCAAAAACAGGGCTGAATGTGTCTTGGATTGAAGCTGGTTGATGAAAGGTGGAGACTGAAGCTAATGGTGCTGGGGAATTCCTCCTCTGCTGCTTTATTCAAACCTGTAAGCAAACTAATTGTTCATGGATTCATCATTGACAAATCTATCATAACAATGGTGGAAAGTATGAGTTGAATTTAAATAAACCTACCTATGCAATTGAAACATAAATATACCTTTGCATCTAAAACATGTCCATGATAAGATAAACAACCTATCTAAATTTTCCAAGAAATCATAAAATTAAAATAAATTTTGGTATGTGGTGAAGATCTTCCCTCCTTAAGCTCCAATGGAAGAGGTGAGAGAGGGAGGTTTTAGCACAAAATTTTGAGATCTAACCCACAAGCTCAGCTCCCTGAAACTAACTTAGTGGAGAAGAAACCAAATGCTCATTTTATTTCATAACTAGTCTTGTACATAACATATGAAAGTAAAAAATGTCTAATATAAGGGCTAAGAGTGCTCTAGCTACCTCCAAAAATCGAATCCTAGTTAGCTCAGTCTATGGCCCATTTATCCTAGAGGGTAGCTACCGACAAATCCCTAAAAAGTAGGTGTTTGTCCCCTTGGGACTCGAGAGAAGTGGAGCTTGGCTCCCCTTGATCTTCCACCTGCTTGGATATATCTGATTTCGCGATTATGAAATCTTCCTAAAAAATGGCATATTATCTTGATTTTCCTGCATTTAAACCACATTAGGCTTCGAATTATGGCAACCCTTAATACACCATCTTCACTAAGAAGCATATGAAAATAATGTAATTAAATGGGAGAAAGAGAGAATAATTAGGCTAAAAATGTGACAATTAACCCCTTAAAATTTACCTAATGATGGTTCTCATAATCACCTCCCTACCAAATGGTTTCTCATCATATAAGCAACTTAGTCCTCTTTCTTCATTTCTTTTAGTGCCTTGGTGGCATCTTTGACATCCCAAGGAATCATGGAAGGAGTTCCCTCAGGAGGGTAGAATCCTGCATTGTTTTATAATTCCTACCATTCCTTGTTCTCTTTAGCTTGATATTTTCCTTCACCCAGTCCCAACAACAAAGGTGGACTGAGTTTTAAGCCAAGCCATTGGATCTTCATTGTCTGCATGGATCTCTTGTACAAAGGTGCCCTTTCTAGGGAAACTCTCAATATTTCTGGAGTATAATAATCCATGTTTCTTAGGCTAAGTGGGAGGCCATTTTATCTTCTCTAACATGCCATCATACACTTCTCTCCCAGTAGTCTAGAAATTTCATCATAATGTGAAATTTCCTATGCTTTGGTGTTGAGGTATTTTTTGGAAGGTTTACATCGTTGGCTATCATTAGGTGATTGTTTATGACCCCTCTTGGGCTGAATAGCTCTGCCCCGATATGGAGAGGCTCTTTTCCTTCCCTTCTCATCACCCTTTTGACCTCCTCTTCCCTAGCCTATTCATTAGTCATCCAAGCGGCTAGGGCCATCAGTTTCACATCCCCCAATCTAGAGTTAGTGTCCCAAATGTTTAGATAAGTTAATATAATATTATGCATATAAACTTATGCTAGTTTCACCCTATCCTCTATGTTGGATTGATTGCACAAATCAATAAATTTCCTGTAATTCTGGAAAGGTAATGACCCATATGAGGCTAGTGTTTTGATATGAAACTGAAACCACTCCTCCTTCAGTTAGATGGCATAAGAGTTGGAGGGATGCCTATGTTGTATTGCCTCCATGCCAGGTCTGCAATGGTTGAAATCTGCTTTTTCTTCTATTTCAATTGGCCATTTAAACTTGCATTGTCTGCTTGTGCCTCAAGTACATTCTCCTTTAGTACTAACTCCTTAAGTCTAACATCAACCAAGTATCTCCCTATCTCAATGATTTTCTCTTCCATGATCTCTACATCTTGCAAATTTTTAGTTTTGGAAATTTGGAAATTTGCATCCATGATCTCTAACTCTCTCTTTTTCTAGCTCATAAAACATGGGAACTGAGAGATTTTGAGGGATCTACCTTCCTCCTTCCATGAATGTGTAATAGGAGCTCAAGTTTGGCTATGGACTAGGATGTGGAACTGCTGTAATGTATTTTGGGACAATTTTTGGAGAGGAAGGCTCCTCCTTTGGTTCCTCCTCTTCCATTCCTTTGGCATTCTGCCCATCAACATCTGCCTCTTTTTCATCATCTTGGGCCTCCTACCCTTCCAAGGGTGCCTTGTTCTCTTCCCCCATGAATTTCTACTCTTCATGTAGCACATTTTGTGTTTCTTATAGCACTGTCTGAGTTTCTTGTAGCAAACACTGTTTTTCCTGTAGCAAAACCTCTTTTCCTTGCTTCCCCTTCTTTTCTTCCTCTTGAAGCTCTGTGGGGGTTTGTACTTGTTTGAGGGATGCTAGCCTTGGGGGTGTCTTCTTATATAGGTCATAGGTGTCTTTTTAGGTGAAGTGACCTCTTGAATATTTCTCTCCTATGGCCCTATTTATTCCTTATTATTGAGTGATTCTTCAATTGTGGTTGGGATCTTGGTTGGAGTTTGATTCTTCCTAGTTTTGAAGTACACGGGGGTCTGTATTTTTCTCTTTTCCTTCACAAGGGTACTTAGAGTGGTTAAGGTGGCAGCCACTTCCTTTTCAATAGTTCTTGGTAAAAGGCTGGTTTCTTGAGGAGATATATCAATGCTAAACTTGGGGTCTAGTATCTCCTCAGGCTTCTATCTTTCCTTCATTTTATTATTCTTTCTCTTCCTCCTCCTCCTTTCCTTCATCTGTTTATACATTTTCTGTGGGTTTTTCTTCTACTTCCACTTTCTCTTCTTCCTCTTCTTCCTCTTATTATTTGATACCCATTTCTCCAAGTCTAGAGGAAAGGGTCTCTCCAGGAGTGATAGCTAGTGTCCTAATGAACGATTCTTTGTCCATGTCTATGAAAGTGGACCAAGGTACAAGGATGTTGAGTCTGTTGAGAGAATCTCCCACTATGAGTTTAATGAGACCATGGTGAGCTAGGTGTTGATAATTTCTCTCCCTTACCCTCTAGCTCATGTATCTAATCGAGTGCAGGATGAAATATGGGATGTTTAGTCTCTACTCTAGGGGTGGATATCCTTTGAATCTAAGCTCATGCAATAATATGAAATGGTATCCATAGACCACACTTATTTATCCTTCACAGGAAATATATTTCATGATATGATATGCTACCTCGTACCATGGATAAGGGAGACTTTCCCTTCTTATCCTTAATGTATTCTTCATTAGGCAAGAAGAAATTCTTCTCAGAGGAAGTGTTAGAGACTCTGTCCTCTCTGTTCCACTTAACTCCTAGAGGCAAGGTTGTAACTCTTCTAATGAGCTTAGGGGTTATGGTAATGGCTACCACTATAACCACTGTGGTGGCCCTATCATCTACTTGGGAGTGCAAGGCTACTGCAAGCTCCTGAGACACTTCATTATGAAAGCCCTTGAGGAGCTCGAAGAACCCCAACCATTGGTGATCTCTAAAGATATCAACCATAAAGGGGTGTAATCTGATTCTTTTTATGTCTGTCGGATCCCTTATGTTAAAATGTCCCCCCATATTGTGACTGTGTTATAGAGATGGTTGTCTGGATTGTGTCCAAAAAAACTGGTGTTATGGGACCCCAAAGGCTTCAAATTAACACAAACTATGATTTTCTCACCCTGAATTCTCTGAAAAACCTCTTAAATTTCTGAATTATGGCTTGACTGTCTGTAAATTTTCTTGAAAAATATTTAAACTTGGTGGGGTGATGTCCACTTACCTCTACAAATTTGATGTTTTCTTGCTTGAAGAATGGTGCTGGTATTTCAATACACTCCGAGGATGGCTTTCATGACACTTTCTAGCACTGTGTGGCCTCCTGGAAACTTCTTGTAGCATCAAAAAAATTTCGTGTAGCATAGGATTGCATGCAAATCTCGACCATGGATCAAAGCTCCTAGGTGGATCCTATCTCTTTCCTGCTCTAATTGATATCAAAATGCACAACAGAGTGAGGGAGAATGAGCCAAAGTACACCTTTTATTCCAAATCGAGAAGACTTGGAGCATAGTGGTAATGTGGATTTGCCATGAGGTTTCCTCATTTGGACCATTGGTCCCACTCGAGCCAATCATTCCCATCTTCCTCGAAATCAAATATGACTCCTCATGATCTCTCCCTTAACTAATGTGACATCTCCATGTGGCATGAAAAAACCACTAACTCTTTACTTTAACTCTTCGAGGGTGGCCAAGTTAACTGGCCACCTTTTTTCCTATTAAAATCTCTATTCTCAACATTAACTCATTTTAGCCAAATGATGCATATTGAGAGGTTGGGGGAGCCATACCTGAGCCTACCTAATGCTGATGAGTGGCCGTATCCTTTTATGTAGGAAGCTAGAGCATGTTGATGGCCATTAGTGATTTATTTCCTTTGCTGTGTTATTTTTTATTTATATTTTTAAATTTTCTGAGTGAACAACTTATTATTATTATTATTATTATTATTTTCTTCTGAGTGAGCTGATTATTTCCTTTGTTTTATGATTCTTTTGAAGGTGTCTCATGGAGATCCTCAAGTGATGATGCTGGTGTGGCTTCCCTTATGGATTCTTATGGTGATCATATGGAGCCATATTCATCAGATATCTCCTAGTTATTTGATTTTCTGGTTGCATGTACATAATTTCTACATGAAGTGATCATCTTCCTATAGCAGTCCCCTTATTGCTGTTTTGGAGCTTCACTAAGCTGAGGAATAAAGAGAAGTAATGCATGGATGCTAGGGATGGAGTTAGGAAGTGAATGGAGTGGTGAAGTGCAGGGGGATGTTAGAGGAGAGGCCATGTGTGAGGATTTAGCTAAACTAGCTCACAATGGCAACATAGATGGTTTAGTGATTGGATATTTATGCATGGAGTGGAGTGATGGTTAGGAGTGGTAGGTATAGGTAAAAAAAATATTTTTCATCTCTTCTTGAGGGTTAGGTGGCTTTGGGTGAGTTTTTTCCTTCTCGGATGAATTTCCTGTAGCAGTACATGGTTTCCTATAGCACTACAGGAAATCCTGTAGCAGGAGGGGACATCATGTAGCACTGCAGAGAGTAGGAAAAACATGGGATTTTTTCTCACCTAGAGGATGAAATGGACAAATGGATCCATACTAGGATTGGACATGGTGTTGATATGTAGAGGAGATATATAAAGAGATAAGGGATGCTAATCCCTTTTCCTAAACTGTCCTTGATCAACAACCTGTAAAATAGAAGCAGGTTAGTGCATAGGTGTTGTTTCATTCCTTATTCTTTTTCCTTCTTTTTTTTGAAGACAGGTGGGCTGCCTCAGTAGAGGTTTTCAACCCACAAGCCTAACTTGGCGTACTCAAAGAGGTTTTCACCAAAAGATATTTTATTTATCTGTTTTTTCTTTTTCTATTTTTTTTTTCTCCAGGATCGTCCCCTGGAGGTTTTCAACCCAGGAGTTGGCCTTGGATTCCTCAGAATGGTTTTCACTTAGGCCTCTTTATTTTTCATGTTTTTTCTTTTTCTAGGAAGGTGAGGGGCTAGAAACTATGGAGCTTCCAATGGCATTCATTTTTTTCATTTCACTAGGTCTTCAAGAAAAAATTTGGTCACTAGGCATTTGGTTTATGACTATTTTCCACTCCTTCCAAATTTTCCAAATTGCTGGTCCATGTCATCAAATAAACTGAGTATATCATTATTCATAGATTTTCATCATCCTTTCAGTCATCACCACCATGATCTCATTCAGTTCAGTGTATCCATTAGGTCATTAGGTTTTCAATGTCTTCATTACTGTCATTTCATTTATAAAATCCGACAAATGAGGTGTTGGCACTGGAATCAACACTTGGACTGCAGCAAGCACATGACCATACACATATTAAACTCTAAGACAATTTTAATGTTTTGTTTTATGGGATTGAAAGATGGTATAAACTCTGATTCACTGAAGAGATATTTTGGTCAAATCCACAGTTCTACTAAAGAGGGTATTGTAATTTGATGTGGTAGTAAGGTGAAAGTTTGTAGTCTATGATGAGAGGAAATTGAAAGAAGAGAGGAGAATTAGTAGGTCTGTAAAACAAAAATCTACTGATTTAGTAGAAATTGACAAAAGTAGCAGTTTGACAATATTCCATTGAGAGAAAGCTATTTATAGTCTGACAAGATTCTCACTGAAATATCATGAAGAATAACTATCATGAGTGATGCTCTTCCATTATTATAACATATATTTTATCAGGAATACTCATTGTGTGAGACTAACAAAAATTGATAAAACACATAACATGCTTAAGTGACTAATAAAAACACATAACAATATGATGATCTTCAAACTGGAACTGGAAGAAAGGAGATATGGAAACTCAAATAGAGTAGACAATACACACAAAAAATTGGTAATAATTCCTCAATAGTATCATTCCATTTCATTCACAAAAATATTACAGTTCATATAAGTCAAAATTCATTAACCACCAACCCTCCCTAAATTCATATCAGTTTGGAATATATATACAAAATATGAAACTATCCTCTTCCACAGGAAAAGGTAAATCTGTTTCAACAGTCATTACAACCTCGTGCAAGAGGTGAGCCTTATCTAAAACTTTAATACAGAGTGCTATGACATAATGAAAATAAAAACATTAAGGCTAATAGTTTGAAGTGGTTTGTATAATGTGGCGGTTTTATGGGAAGACTACTCTTCCATTCTGGTGCAACCAACTCCATAAAAAGTGCAACACAACAGTGAAAATGGTCTGTGGCTGTTCCTTGAATGCTACCCGGTGTTTGGTAAAAACGTTTTGGTACTGAGAGTAGTGGTAGAAAACTGTTTGAGAGAAATTATGCCATTTTTCCGCTGTTCCTTTATCTTTTTGGTTGAAAACCCTTTGTAATGGCTGAAAACTCGAAACTTTTGGAGAGAATGACAAAGTTTCATTTTATAAGAAATTACAAAGAAAATCCTTTGAAATAGGTTTAACTGATAGAGGAGACATGGAGCAGAATAAATGACAAGCGAGGGGGTTAGTTACGTGGCGAAGAAGTGGGACCAATTGCAGATCACGCATCAGAATTTTTATTGTGAAATGTGGGAGTTAAATGTTGAAAATGGCAAAGTGCGATGTGCAATGGGAGAAGAGGTGACATGGAAGAGAAATTGGACCAATTGTAGATCATGCATCATAATTTTTATAGACATACATACGCGTGCAATAAACAACGAAAATTTTATCGAAAATTTTAAACAAAATCACAATTGCTACCAAAAAACATGCATTCATGCAGAATTGTGGTTCTAGGGCCCCACAACCTGGTGACCAATAAGAAGGCATCGCAAATTGGCCGCCCAAAAATTTAAATTTACACTGATAATGGCTAAACCGTAAATATGCGATCTGCGAAATCGTGTGGATGCGCTACCCCGACACGTGGCCCTCACCTCATCGCATTGCAAATCGCTTAACATACCATGCGATCGCTTTAATAATAAACTTTAAAAATTGTGATTTGCAAAATCGCTTCTTTTACGCTTTAATCTCCACCATTGATCTGCGCCCATATCTGACGGTATTCCTTGCTTGTTCTTCGCCTCATCGCATCGCAAATCACGTAACATACCATGCAATTTTACTTCGATAAACTTTAAAAATTGCACTTTGCGAAGTCACCCCATGTGCGCTTTAATCTCAGCCATCGGTCTGCTCCCCTTTGGATATGCGATTAGATCATGGAAATCCGTTCTTTTTGCACACAGTTATTCTCCGTTGCTTCATTCCTTAGTCTATTTCCCAGCCAGTTTCCTTTAAATATATTTTTCTTCTCTTCTCTAGATCTCCCACTCTGTTGGTTAAGTTGTTTTCTTCCAGCTACGCTTTGATTTTAAAGGACACTGGTTGCTACGAACCCTTAATTTTCCTGCTTCGAAAAATGATTACCTGTTTACCTGTAGCCTATTTTATGAGATAACCAAAATATGAGTGAAATTGTTGCACTTTTCACTACGTAGAATATATGACTTCCATTTCTAAGAAATAGCTGCCCTTGACTGTTTTGAAAATAAATTTGCAACAAAAGTAGCTATTATTCCAGACTAGATGACTGCAATTTTATTACCCAAACATCGACTAAAATTCAACACTAAAATAAGCTAAAAAAAATATTTTAACTTATTTTAGGACTCTAAAACACTATGACACCTATTCACTTAAAAATACCTTGATGTTGGGACTCTTTTTCAACTTTTATTGGAAATGACTCAAACTTTTGACATGGAATAAGACACAATAAAAATTTGAAAACAATGACACAATGGAAATTACACCATTAGCATTTTCAGTGCTAACAGTGGCTCCTATTGGGGATGAAGTCCTCCCTGTGAGGCTTCAAGGATTGTAGAATTAGTGCCTAAAAAACACTTGAAACTTAGAATACTTCTTGAAAATAGAGACTAGGATTGACCATTGACATACTGGACTAAAAAATGACCTTATCTATAGACATAAGTACCATTGGGCATGGAATTTATTGACACATCACACCAGATATTTACAATGGAGTGAATCAACTGAATTTACTAAATAAAGAACCTTTTAAGAAAATGACCATTAAATGGACCTCCAGTCAGCTGATCATCATCCATATGTTTGAGCAGAAAAGTATTATTCTCCAAAACTTCAGCAATTTTAAATGGCCCAAACCACAGATTGTCGAACTTACCATGCTTTCCATGGTCTTCTCTCCTAGCATCCCAATGCAGCACCAAATCATTCTCCTGAAACAACTTTTGATTTGGTCTTTTATCAAAAATAGATTTGAATTTAGCCTGATACTTCTGAACTTTTTCCAGCAATGATTCTATGATTTAGTGTGCCTCTATTAATTGTAGCATTCTCCTTTGGATTGGGTTTTCATGATCAAATTCATCGTGTAGGAACTTCGTCAAAGGAAGAGCAAAGGCATTACAACTTCTACACCATATACAAGATGAAATGGAGACATTCCAATTGATTTTTTAACACTTACTCTATTTGCCCATAGAGCATGTATCGGCTGAGTGTCCCAATTCCTCTTATTTTCAGGCAGCATTTTCTTAATAATCCTTACCAAAATTTTATTGGATGACTCAGCCAATCCATTACTTTGAGGGTAATAAGGCGTGGAATGATTCAATTCAATCCCATATTGTTCAAAAGTTGTACACCTTGGTGGACTTAAAGGCCATTACATTATCAATTAGTAATTTCTGTGGACAACCAAATCTTGGCATAATATTTTCCAATATAAATTTAATAGTTACCGTATCAGTAGCATTTCTGGTTGGTAAGATTCAATCCATTTAGTGAAATAATATGTAGCTGTAAGAATCCATCTATGCTGTCTTGCAAAGGTGGATGAAATGAAGTCTAGATCCCATTGCTAGAAAGGAACATCTGCTGAAATGGAAATGAGAGGTAATGGTAGCAATTTATGTTTACCAGCAAATTTCAAACATTCGACACAACTCCTGAGTTTGGAAAAGACATCATAGAAAATATTTGGCCAATAATAGCCAGCTTTTAAGATTTTATTTGCAATGGCTCTCCAATATAAATTCCCTCCACATACTTCTGCATGTATCTCTGTCATAATTTCCTGGGATTATGCTTCATCTACACATCTTAACAAGACTCCAACAAGATCTTTCCAGTAAATATGGTCTTCCAAAATGCAATACTTCATAGCTCTCAGTTTAAAATCTCTCCTTTTAGACTTCTCCATTTCAGGGGGACAATTAAAATATAACAAGAAGTAAACTATATACTTGTACCAATCTAAATTAAATATTTTAGGATAATTAGCAATACCTTCTCTATCTTCTCCTTCAACTACCTCTACATTTATATTTAAAGCTTTACAGTTAGATTCATCTATCAAGAGAGCCAAGCCCTAACCCTTTATCAATTTAGTTGGTTTGATCTCAACATCAAATTCCAGAATCTTGGTCAGCCATCGTCCTCTCCTTCCATCTGTATCTAACTGCAGAAATAAATCTTTAAGAGTGATATCAGGCACAAAAGAAATGATTTTTGAATGTAGCACATAAACTCGAAAATACTTCAAAGCCTTAACTAGTGCATATGCTTGTTTTTCAGTCAAGCTGTACTTTAATTCAACATCCCTTAAAGAACGACTGAAAAATGAAATTGGCTGCTCCAAACCCCTCTTGTTCTTCTGTAGTAAGACAACTGCAATTTTTTATTCTGAAGCATATGAAAAAATTAGAAAATCCTTTTCAAAATCAGGACTAATCAAAACTGGTGCTTCAGTAAAAGCAGACTTAATTGCTGAAAAAAATCTTTAGCTTCATTTTGCCACTTAAATTCTGCATCTTTTTTCAGCAAAACATTTATATGTTTGATCAGCTCTGCAAAGTTAGGAACAAAACTCCTCATAAAATTGATTTTCCCTAAAAATGACTGAAATTTATTCTTATTTCTTGGCAAACCAATCTTCTGAAGAACTTCTACTCTTCTTGGATCAATACAGATGCCACTTTCTATTACAATATGTCCCAATAATTTACCTTCTTGGACAACAAAATATGACTTTTTTGGGTTTAAGGACAGGCCAAAATTTCTGAATTTGTCAAAAACGTGCTTCAGATGTTTCAAGTGGTCTTCATCAGATTTTGAATATACTGTGATGTCATCCAAATAGATGACCACAAATCTTTCCTTTTCTCCTGCAAAGGCAATATCCATTTCCCTTTTAAAGGTTGTACTTGCATTCATCAAACCAAATGGAATTTTGTTGTACATGAATGTGCCCGAGGGTGTGGTAAATGTTGTCTTTTCTCTGTCTTGCCTGTCAACTGAAATCTGATTATAGCCTGAAAAGACATCAATCATTAACAGTCTTTTGGATCCTACAACCTTCTACAAGATATAATCCATCTTGGGCAGTGCATAGTTATCTTTCAAGGAGCATTGGTTCAGGTTGCGAAAATCAACACAAATCCTTATTTCTCCATTATTTATCAGGATTGGGACAATATTAGCTACCCAATTAGAAAATATCAAAGGCAAAATAATCTTTGTTTCCCATAATTTTTTGTTTTCCTTTACAATGATTGGGAGTAGCATAGGATTGATGTGTATGATTTTTTGTGCTATAGAATTTGCATCTGTTTTCAAAGGGATATTGCGCTCCTTTATGCTCTTATCATAAGCTTTCAACTCACTATAAGACCATGCAAAAATATTAGCAAATTCCTTTAGATGTTTGATATATTTTGTTCTGGTTTCCAGAGGAAGGAATTTGGGCACTTTGAATAATCTTGGCTGATCTTATGTACCAAGACATTCTATTGTACTCTCTCCATCAACCTTGCTTTCAGGCTTGAGAAAAAAATCATTATTATCAATCAGTATTTCTAAAGGAACCAAACCCTTAGGAATAAATTTAGTTTTCAAATCTATAATGTTCTTCCCAAATTTGGTTTTAAAAAATTTCCTGCTCATCATCAATTTGTATGTCTACAAACTCTTTTACACATTCTAAATTTTTTTGAATTTCCCTGTCATCCTCAAATACATGACAATGCTTGATGTTATCAGGAATTGAAGGTCTATTTTTTATTTGAACATCATAGACTTCCTTGACATCTAGAGGAACTTTGAAATTACTAGCAACAATAGCTAGTGAATCAAAAATTTGATTTTCTTCTCTAGTGACAAAATTTATATTAAATGCTGAAAAGTAATGTTCAATCAAATCCCAGACTTCATTCCTATAATTCTTCAATTTGGAATTTTTTACTTGGTAATTATTTCTCGCCTTCTTACTCACTAACTTTGAATCACCAAAGGCAATTAGATGTTCTTCTCCCAAATCTTTCGCTGCCTTCATACCCAACACAAGTGCTTCATACTCAACAATGTTGTTAGTGGTAGAAAATTGTAGTTTGTATGATATGGTTATCTTCTACTGAGTAGGAGAAATGAGGACTACACCAGCTCCCGATCCTTCTCTTGAAGAAGCTTCGTCAAAGTACAATCTCCATATCTTTCCTCCTTCTGAATGCTACACATTTGCACCTTGAAAGTGTTGTTTTTCACTTAATTCAGTCTGGAAATCATTATCATCAGCAACAAGGTGTAGAATTGATGACCCAAATTCCTTTTCTTCAACATATATGGGATGATTTGATGAATTGTGCTGATCACTAATGATGTAGGCCATTTTAGTTTCCCTATACAACCTTCTGAATTCCCCTCCAAATACTGGGATGGTAGCATATGACATGTCCATTTGAAGGGTACCTCCCAATTTCTTAGACCAAGATTTGGAAAGTAACATCCCAAATCTGGAAGGAATGTCAGCAACTACAATGTCCATCATGAAGCTCTTCATAGGCAGCTGGGTAAGGGAAACAACCAAATCCTTAATCACTCCTATACACTTGAATTTTTTGGAGTCAAAGGTGTAAAGGTCATGATATTTCTTGGTGATCTCTAATCCAAATTCATCCATCACTCTCTTTGGCATGAGATTGTGGGAAGCTACAGAATCTAACAGACAATTATGCAACGCTTTTTCATGTATATTGAGTGACAGGTAGAAAGGTGGCGAGTTATCATCATTTTGGTCTTGGACATGACAACATAGATAAATAGTAGGATGATCATCCTCAAGGTTAACTGAATCAGGAGTGAGAGGAGGCTAAAACAGACTCTTAAAAGTCTCTTTATATGATGGAATTCTCAATAATTCCAGGAGTGGAACTGGAATTTTGATTTTGTACTAATGCCTTATTTTCTGCATTAATTTTGACCATTGGAGAATAATTTTGAGGTGGAGGAACCTCATTTACCTTGGCCTTTTGTTTAGCAACTTGTTTATCTAAATCTGATTTTTTTTGAGGCTGCTGAACAAGACCTTTTGACCTCAAAGGGTAATTTCTGTTTTGAACTTCTTGCTCTTTCTGATCATTTTGTACATAAATTTGAGCATTCATATCATCAAAAAACAAACAAATTCTTGATCTATCTTTATATTCCTGCAATGTCAAACATGTTGAGTATGAAGTTTCTCCCACATGGTTTATTTCTTCATTTTATTCCTCATTTCCTTGTTGTTCTTCTTCAGCAAAATTATTCGAAGGAGGTTGAACATTTTGATCATAAAAATTCCTCCTTGGAAGTTGTAATATTTGTTGAGGTTGAAAAGGCCTCCTGAAGGGAACCTGATTTCTATTATACTCATTTTGATTGGCTCTAGTAGCTGGTTTGTTTTCTACCTCTAATTTTGACATCTTAGAGGTGAGTTTCTTGATCAAATTGGACATTTGATTGATCTTTTCTTCTACTGAAAGCGACTTGGAAGAAGAAGGCTTTTCTTCTTTCATCTTCTTTTTGTCTTTTATTGTCTTTTCTTCCTCCATTTTTAATTTATTAGAAGCCATGAGATTAGACTGGACTCCAAATGCAACCTCTTGCATAGTTGTCAATGTCTATGCTTTTTCAGCCCTCAACCATAAATCAAACTCAGAATCTAAAGCATTTACAAAATTTATCATAGCTGTTGTTTCAGTGGGTTTAATTTCTTCAGGAAGTTTCTAATAAAAATTTTAAAACCTCTTAGTAAAATTAGCTAAAGGCTCATCTGATTTTTTCTTCAGAGTTCCAAATTCAGTAAGGTAATAGACATAGTCTTTCCTATCACCCCAATGCTTTACAAATATCTCTTCTAATTCATCCATTCCTATAATTGAATTTGCAGCCAAACTTCTAAACCATTTTCGAGCTTCACTATCCAAGCTCTGAACAAAGAGTCTTGTCCATACATCTTCATGTTCAATATTTTGATTGTTGGCATAACTATAGAAAGCCACTAAATGTTCTTCAACAGAAACTCCTTCTCCCTCCTCAGTGTATTTTGGAAGATATTTCAAGTAATCTCCTTGGGAAAGTGGATTCAAGGCTTGAGGGAGAAAAAGTGGAACATATCTCACAACCACTATCTGCTGCATCCTTGTAAGGGCGGGTTGGGCCATATTTTGCAGATGTACAACTAATGTAGTTGTTTGAGAAATAGGAATTACAATTGGTGAATTATGATTCTGATTTGAGACAGTAGAAAATTGGGTGTCTTGAGATGATTTTTCAGGCTTTGGAACTGAGAAGAGTGGGTTTTCAAAAATATGAACAGAGGATGTCTTGACTTCTGCTTCAATAGAAGAATCAGAATCTAAATTTGTCTTTTGAGGGGATGGAGTTAATTCAAATTTAATTTTTTGAGCAAGGAAATTAGATAAGTTAAAAGTAAGACCTTCGGGTACAATATTTTCAAGTGGATGAGAAGAAGATGCCCCAATAGCTAGATTTGGAGAGAAATGAAAATATTCTTGCTGAGGAGTGACAAGAGATTGGTATTCAGGATGAGTCTGAGGGAAATTTATAATAGTCTTGAAGTCTTCTTCAGTCAAAATATCCCTATCAAGAAAATGTGCAATAACCAATACTTGTTCTAATTCACCTTCAGTCAGCACAAATTCTTCTGACTTATTTTCAACACTTGGAAATATAGTTTCTCCTTCTTTAACTAGAACAATACTTATTTCAGATTTACTAGGTGATGAGTAAGAAAAACCTTCAGCTGAGCCTAGGTTAACAATATCCACTTTATTTTCTAGAGGAGTAGCTTCAACTTGATATTTTTTAGTAGAATATTTTGAAACTAAAATCTCTTTAGATTCTAAAGTAGATAGAGGTACATTTTTCTTTGGAACGTACTTTTTTTGTACCTTCTTCACTGACTGAGATGTGGCTTCAATTGATCTCTGTTTTCCTTTAGAATATTTGATAATTTTCTCTGGGTCAGCAACTGGAGTCACAGTTAGAGATCTATGATTCCTCCTTGTAGAAGGAGGTCTTGAAACCCCTCTTCCTCTTCGTGGAGTCGCCAGGTGAACAAATTTGTAGTCTTCTTCAGGTCACCAATTCTTGTTCACCATCAAGAAATGATTATCAACAATTCATAACAATAGACTCAAGAGAATTCTTCGTTACAAGGCCTTCGTCTCCCGGTAGACGCACCAAAATGTGTTGGTGGTGGGATCATCACTTGGACTACAGCAAGCGCCTGACTAGACACATTGAAAATTTTAATGTTTTGTTTTATGGGATTATAAGATGGTATAAAATCTGATTCACTGAAGAGAGATTTCGGTCAAATCCACAGTTCTACTAAAGAGGGTATTGTAACTTGATGTGGTAGCAAGGTGCAAGTTTGTAGTCTATGATGAGAGGAAATTGAAATATGAGAGGAGAATCAGTAGGTCTCTAAAACAGAAATCTACTGATTTATTAGAAATTGACAAAAGTAGTAGTTTGACAATATTCCATTTAGAGAGAAAGCTATTTCTAGTATGACTAGATTCTCATTGAAATATAATGAATAATAACTATCATGAGTGATTCTCTTCCACTGTTATAACATATATTTTATCAGGAATGCTCACTATGTGAGACTAACAAAAACTGATAACACACATAACATGCTTAAGAGACTAATTAAAACACATAACAATATGATGATTTGCAAAATAGAATTGGAAGAAAGGAGATATGGAAACTCAAATAGAGTAGACAATACGCACAACAAATTGGTAATAAGTCCTTAATAGTATCATTCCATTTCAGTCACAAAAAGATTACAGTTCATATAAGTCAAAATTCAATAACCACCAACCCTCCCCAACTTCATATCACTTTGGCATATATATAAAAAATATGATACTGTCCTCTTCCACTTAAAAAGGTAAATCTGTTTCAACAGTCATTACAACCTCGTGCAAGAGGTGAGGCTTATCTAAAATTTTAATATGGAGTGCTATGACATAATGAAAAGAGAAAAATTAAGGCTAACAATTTGAAGTGGTTTGTATAATGTGGCAGTTTTATGGGAAGACTCCTCTTCCGTTCTGGTGCAACCAACTCCATAAAAAGTGCAAAAAACAATGAAAATGGTGTGCGTCTGTTCCTTGAATGCTGCCCAGTGTCTGGTAAAAATGTGCTGGTATTGATAGTAGTGGTAGAAAATTGTTTGAGAGAAATTCTGCCGCTGTTACGCTGTTCCTTTATCTTTTTGGTTGAAAACCCTCTGTAATGGTAGAAAACTTGAAAATTTTGGATATAATAACGGAGTTTCATTTTATGAGAAATTACAAAGAAAACCCTTTAAAACAGGTTTAATTGATAGAGGAGACATGGAGCAGAATAAATGATAAGCAAGGGGGTTGGTGACGTGGTGAAGAAGTGGGACCGATCGCAGATCGCGCATCAGAAGTTGTATTGTGAAATGCGGGAGTTAAATGTTGAAAATGGCTAAGTGCGATGTGCGATGGGAGCAGAGGTGATCTGGCAGAGAAATGGCACCAGTCGCAGATCATGCATCAGAAGTTTTATAGACATACATACGCGTGCAATCAACAACAAACATTTTATCAAAACTTTTAAACAAAACCACAATTGCTACCAAAAAATATGCATTCACACAGAATTGTGGTTCTAGGGCCCCACAACCTGGTGACCAATCAGAAGGTATCGCAAATCGGCTACCCATAAATTTAACTTTACACTGATAATGACTAAACAGTAAATTCTACGATTTGCGAAATTGCGCTGATGCGCTACACCGACATGTGGCCCTCACCTCATCGCATCGCAAATCATTTAACATAACATGCAATTTTACTTAACGATAAACTTTAAAAACTGCACTTTGCAAAGTCGCTCCATGTGCGCTTTAATCTCAGCTGCCAGTCTGCTCCCCTTTGGATCTACAATTAGATCATGGCCATCCGTTATTTTTGCATGTGGTTCTTCTCTGTTGCTTCATTCCTTAGTCTATTTCTTGGCCAGCTTCCTTTAAATATTGTCTGCTACTCTTCTCCGGATCTCCCACTCTGTTGGTTAAGTTGTTTTCTTCCAACTACGCTTTGATTTTAAAGGACACTGGTTGCCACGAAGCCTTAATTTTCCTACTTCAAAAAATGATCACCTATTTACCTGTAGCCTCTTTTATGAGATAACCAAAATCCTAGTGAAATAGCTGCACTTTTCATTGCGTAGAATATATGACTTTCGTTTCTGAGAAATGGCTTCCCTTTACTATTTTGACAAAAAATTTGCACAAAAGTAGCTATTATTCCAGACTAGATAATTGCAATTTTATTACCCAAACATCGACTAACCTTCAACACTAAAATAAGCCAAAACAGAGATTTAAACTTATTTTAGGACTCTAAAACACTATGACACCTATTCACTTAAAAATACCTTAATGTTGGGACTCTTTTTCAAATTTTATTGGAAATGACTCAAAATTTGGACATGGACTAAGGCACAATAAAAATTTGAAAACAGTGACATAATGGTAATTACACCATTACAATTTTCAGTGCTAACTGGAGGAGTGGTAAAAAGCAAGTTTCTTCAATAAATTTTGATTTCAAAAAATGTAATTTTATGTTTCTATATGTAATAAGCACTTCATGTTACTTAAGCTGCAGTTCAAGTTTTGAAAAAAGTTCAAAGTTCGAAAGAAATTCAATGTTCCAAAGAAGCCACAAAAAGTTCAAGATTACAAATTCCAAAGGTTACAAAGTTCAAATAATGAAAGTCATGCATGAAAAATACAGGTGGGGCCCATAATTACTCAAAGGGAGTCATTCCGTGTTTATAAAAGGGCCAAAAAGTCGCAAACATATTTCATTTTCATTCTCATTACCTCTCATCATCGAGCTCATCCCTCATTTGGTGAGAAAAAAATGTTTTTTTGCTCAAACTTGAAAAAATTACTTGGCATTGCGCATAGAGACACTGCGCTACGCTTTTGGAGGAGGCGCTGCATGTAGGAGAAATGTGTTGCACATAGGTGCTATGCATTAGTGGCTTGCGTTGCGAACAGGGCAAATTGCCCAAATTTTCTAGTTAAGCACTAAATTCAAGTTTTTCAAACTCCATTCCAGATTTTTCACTCTCCAAACTTCATAACAAGTAAGTGTATTCATTTTGATGCCCTCTATTCCTTTTCAAACCAAGAAATACGCATAAGCTTAGTCTCCTAGGGTTTGCATGAATTTCATGGTGTTGGTCTCCAATAGATACATTGTTGCTTTAAACCCTAGTATCATTTTCCCTACACCTATGTTTGCAACTTATACATCACCTCCATCCATCACAAAGCCATTTCCCATCATTTTTATTATCTTCCCTATAAACCCTAGCCCTATTTTACCAATTTGGGCAATTTCCCTAGCTAGGAATATGTTTAAATTTCATAGCCCATTTAGCTCACTCATTTCCCTTCATTTCACTCCCTAAATATCCCTAAGACCCCTGTCTATCTCCCTAAATTTTCCTACTCTCATCTCCCTACCCCAACTCCCTCATTTCATCCCTTTACTCACTTTTCCCTTTTTTTTCCCTCCTATCATCTAGGGTTTCAATCATGGAAGGCGATTCTTCACCATCAGAGAAAAGAAAACATCACAAAGGGGGTAAGATACTGAGGTATGAGCCCTTAAATTGCAGTGAAATCACTTCCTCACCATTCATTAGAAAATGCTTTGAAGATGTTAAATGTTTAGAGTTTAGTAAAAAAGTGGAGGTGGTAGGTTTCCATGAGAAGCTTACATATATGTTTGCTACCAATTTGAAAGTAGAGAAGGTCACCATAGCAGGATTTTATTTCACATTCTCAGGAGATGCTATATCTAATGCTATAGGGATACCAAACCATGGTGAGTATTGGTTCAAAGGCATGAACCTAGACCCAGAACATTACAAACCCTACTTGAAATCACAGTATAAAGGAGCTCATACACACATTTTCCCATTCATATATTTTCTGGAGAGATATGCATCATTAATGAAGATTATCATGAATTGTTTTTACATGTGAGGGTAGGTTTTCAAGACTGTATCAATACCACATAAGACTGCTCATGCATTTCATAGTTGTGAAGTCCCTCAATTTATGCAATTTCTTGTATAGGAGTGTGATCAAGATGTATGAAAAGGTGTAGGTGAAGAAAAAAGAGCATTATCCTAGTCTCTTCCATCATAGTTTGGTGAAGGTCATAGTTCTCCATCATTTTGCAGAAAAGAACATGACATGATATTCCTTCATTGAGGTAGCCCTACAAACTACTTCACCTGACCAGCACCAAAACATGCCACATACCATGTAGGAGGTTGGTTCATAAATCAAGGAAGAAGCAGTGACAAAGAGACCTAGGCCTAAGGTCACTCATACTTATCAGAGAGGCATAAGGCTTGCGTTTTCTCCTCTAAATGAGGAAGGGGCCAAGCACACTTCACCACAGACATCACCATCAGCACATCATGAGACATCCATTCATGATGAGGAGCAACATGAGTTTGACATAGTTAAATTGGAGGACCATGATGAGTAGGAAAAACTGGAGAGGGTAATCAAAGACAAGTATGCTTAGATCAAAGAGCTCCAAGACAATTTGGCAAGGTCCCAATTCATCATTTCATTTCTTGAAAAGGAGAACAATGAACTCAAAACAAAGCAACGGATTATGGAGGTAGAGCAATGTAAAGATAAGAGGAAATAATTGAAAGGAAAAGTAGTGAATGAGAATGATGAACATGATGAGCATGAACAATAGGTGAAGAGGAAGGGGCCAATAACCATGGGTCTCAAAAAGGCATTGCAGAGAGAAAGAGAACAAGATCCTACAGATGAAGAACTCAGTTTTGAAGAGAGGATTACAAATGGGATCAATGAGGATAGGGAGTTTTGGCTTGAAAAGGTCAACATCTACATAGAAAATCTCCTTGAAAAAACAAAAAGAGATAATAAGATACATAAACGCATAGCTTCCCGCTACCAAACAAGGAATTAGATTGCACAAATCAAAATCAAGCAATTGTAAGAAAGCTTAAGGAAACCCTAACCAGGAAAAAGGAGAAGGGTAAACTTTATTTTCTTGCTGAAGCCTCCATGATAGCATAGTAAACCTCATTTAGCACTTCTAAACCAATTTTGGGAAGATTTGGAGCAGTTTTTGTTTTCTGGAGAAATTTGGTGCAAATTTAGAAAATTCAAAAATTTCACAAGGTCTAGAAGCGCATCGCCTTGGCGTTGCGATTTTTCCTCAGGGCTCCAAATGCCATAAAAGAAAAATTTCTAAAAATATTTTGGCCTCCTCTTAAAACCCATTTTCTCATATTTTTCATACATGGCTCAAATTTTGAGAAAAATGAGAAAAAGGGGTCAAAAATCAACATTCCGCCCCTCTTTTTGACTGGCATTGCATTTCTGGCAACACCTTGGGAGAATGAGTTTTTGAAGGCCTTCCCATGGGAAATTTTAAAAATTTCAAGATGTTCTGGAAACTAGAAAGACATGGCTAGTTTAAAATTATCTCATATTTCAATTTTGACTTCAGGAAGGTGCCTAAAAATGGCCTCCAAGATGGCACTGCGCATCTGTAATTTTCTGAGATTTTTGTAAAATTTTCATTGTGTAATTTTCTCCAATTTCTAGTTTGAACTTTGTAAAAGTTAAAAAGTGAAAGTAGATTAATGTAAAATTAAAAATGTAAGTGTAAATGGTAAAATGGAGTTGAATAGTTGTCTTATCCTCCATTTATTTCTTTGAGCATATGTCTCTTAGTGGTTATATAAAGGAGGAATTTGTTGTCTAACCTCCCTAGTGTGTAGCAGACTTCAGATAGATGCATGAATTTGAACTTATTGCTGGAAAATTCGACCTCCAAGGGAGGATTTCGACCTCATTAGCTATAGGAGGCCTTTCATAATAATTTTCAAGGGTTGGAGTCTTGGACATTGAGATAATGTATTTTAGTTTGACAAAGTAATACAATGAATATAAAGAAAGGTTGCAGCTTAAATTTAAGTATTCACGTGGTGAGATTGTATGGCTATGCTTCTATTTTGTAAGTCACTCCATTGAATTATTTCTATTTCAATTACATACTGCTTTCACTCATTCTTCTTTAAAGGTTTTAAGCATGATTCATGAGGAATACATGCCTTATTTTGATAAGATGATGTTGTTGTGTTTATTTCCTTCTTAAGGAATGAATTTATACTTATATTCTTGTTCCTAATCTCTGTTCCTCCTACACAATAACCATAAAGCCTAAAGGGTCATTCAAGCTTTCCTACCTTGCCCCTTTATTCCCTTACAATTTTTTCTCTTATAACCCTACCAGAGTTTCAAGCCTAGCTCTAAAGGTCTATTTTCATCCAGCACAAAAATCCAAATCAACCAAAACCACAGAGCCTATTATACCTAGCCTAAAATATCTATAATCTAGTAAATTTGGCTGTGATCTCATTGAGAGAGCCCTCCCAACCTAGTAGGTCTAGCTACTAGGTAAGAGTGGTATGTGGTTACCTTTACTGGTCTCCTTCTCAACCTTGAGAGAACTGGTGGAGTGCTAAAATCTTGGCACCATTTCCAGGGAGTGAAAAGACATATCTTCCCTGGGATATACGAAAAAAATCCATTGAAAGTTGGTCCTGTGGGTGACAGGACTAAGTTTCAAGAAGGTTGATCTGAAAATTGCAAAGAACCGAGTTGCAAATAAAGAACATTCTGGCTTCAAGAAGATACACAAGATCGAATCCTGATCCTCATCCAACTTCTCCATTTGAAGATCTAAAGAAACTCATCCAAAAGCAGAGATCCCATAACTCATAGTTTCAGTCGGATCCATATTCATTGGTAAGATATTCATCATTACCTACAAAAGTATTATCCCTTGAAGATATTCCATTCGATTTGAAGTTTGAATTGTCTCTGTTTAGATCCAAGTCAGAAACTTCATTATCTGAGATAGTGTTTGATCCATTGAGATTATTTCAAGTGAAATAATTGTCTAAATTAGTATATGGTTCCATGAAACTTAAAGATAGCTCACTATCCGAAGAATCCAAATCCGAATCAGATTTTGATAGGAAAGTCTGAAGTCAGTTTGATAGAATTGAAAAATTAGATAATCAACTCCAATATACATTTGAAAAAGCTATCGTACAGTACCAAAAATAGTCTTTGTACATTCCAACACAATATCACTCAGTTGCTACCTCCTCTTCCATCCCTTCTGCTTCATTACCTTCTCAGTCTACCCCTCCCATTGTTACTCCTGCACCACACTCAACAGGATTCATGGCGAGATTTTCACCTCTAATTTTACCTGGTCAACTTGCACCCTTACCACAAGGCTATGGTTAGAAACTCCCTCTCTTTGATTATAATTCTGATATTAGTGCCTGAAAACACTTAGACAAAGTCATTGATTTCATTGACTTAGAAGAGATAGATGCCGATGTTGCAAAAATGAGGATTATTGCCCAAAGCTTCTCCGGAGATGTAAAAACTTGGTTTTGCTCTTTGACTGCCAATTCCATAGGAAATGTGGAGTAGCTAACTAATGCATTCATAGCTAGATGGGAAGTGAAATATAATCCACTTCAGATTCTTTCTGAGTATGATAACTTAAAGAGGAATCCAATTGAGTCAGTTTAGGATTTCACTGCTCATTTCAACCGAGTGTATAACTCAATCCAAAATGAGATCAAACCTACTCCAAGTTTGGCCTTCTTACATAATCCATATGCTTTTGATCTGGACATGGCATACTAGCTCCAAGAGAGAAGTCCTGCAACACTAGAGGATATCAAAAGCAATACAGTTAGTGTCAAAGAAAATTTGATAATTAAAAAGTCAAAGACTAAAGGTGAGAGAAAGGTAACAATCAAAGAAGAACCATCCACATCCTCTGAGGTCAAAATGGATACTCTGATCAAGACTGTGGAAATAATGGTTGATAGAATTTCTATCACTGAAAGACAACTAGAAGCATAGGTTTGGAATCCTAATTTTCGAGGCTAGCAGAAGCAACCTCAGTTTAGGATTAAATAGAGGGAACAAAGAGCTCCAGAGCAGCCATCATAACAACAGATCTGGACTCCTTTCCAACAAAATTATGCTTAAGGGGTTGAAGAAGAAGATGAGATTGTGGAAGAAAATCATTTCTTCATAGCAGATGAACAACGTATATTCTTAACAGAGGATGAAGAATACATTGAGAAAATAGATTTTCCGAAAGATGAAGATTACATACTTGCAAATGATGATGAGTTGGAGGTTTAATCTGATTATTATCATCATGGTTATCTTAATGCACTCATCTCACAACAGAGGAAATATTCATTGAGAAATAGAGATGTTCCTGTCACTCCTATATAGAAGAGGACATCCCAACAAAAAGATACTCAACCCAAGCAAAATACCCAAGCTAGTCCGAACAAAGAAAGGAGCCCGCAGCTGCAAATCAGAACAAGATCAATCAATCATATACAAGCACACCAAGAAAAGAAAAATAAAGTAAAAATAAGGAATCCTCAACAAAGGACCAAACCGACAAGAGGGAGATCTATGTAAAAGAGGCAGATAAGCAATCTAATATTTTTAGCTTAGAAAATGAAATCTTTAGGTTAAAAGTCTCTATCCCCTTGACCGAGATTGTAAAAATCAACCAATACAAATCTCATGTGACTAAAATGTTGAAAGTATATCCTATGTCTGATATGGTAAATGTTGAAGATGATCAACTCGAGCTCATTTTTGGTCCAACCATAGATGGTCAACTAGAATATAGTGAAGTTCCTCCGTTTTATTTGAGTTTGAGAATTCATCAGTGTATCCTTCACAATGCGATGCTTGAATCTAAAGCTTCTCATAACCTGATGCCAAAGGCCATAATGGAAAAGTTTGGCTTGGATATAACCCGTCCTTACCATGATCTTTACTCCTTTGATTTTGGTAGAGTACATTGTCTTAGTCTTATAAAGGATTTGGTAGTTACACTTGAGAAAATCCTAGCTAAAAATGTCTTATTGGATGTGGTAGTAGCTGATATATAGCCACGATTTGGCATGTACCTTCAATCTTGGGGAGAGAATTTGAGAGATACTTTGCAATTGGATTTCTCTTATGCCACCATCCCAATTTTTGGACAACTGAGGAAGTTGTACCAGGAGACAAAAATGAAATATATGATCACCAGTAAAGAGAAACACAAAAATTATCCTATCAATGTTGTACATACTGATATTGAGTAATTTATTTTATTTAATGATAGTGGTTTTAATGATTTAGATAGTCAGCTTATAGAAGTTGAGGAAATTCTAGAAATTTCAAATAGTGTCAGATCAGTTTTGGATGAAAAACAAGGCAATTAGCTGAGTTCTTCAAAAAATTTATTAGAGAATTTAGAAAAAGGTTCAGAAAAAATTGAAGAAGTTGCCCAAAAAGAAAAGACAAATCAGAATGCAGAATTCCAACTTCTGGATGATGAGAATGGTATTTGGACCATGGATTTAGACAGTGCCTTAGGGAAATATGGGGCAGGCATCGAAATCATCCATAGCCCAATTAATCAATCAGGTAAAATGCCAAAGAATGTGAGATTGTGTTCATACAAGTTGGATTTATATTGTTCTAATATTTTATCTGAGTACGAGGCATTGATCACCGAGCTAAAAATTATGAAAAAGTTGGGCGCAAAACGAATTTCTGCTTATGGCGACTCCGAGCTTGTAATCAAACAAGTAAAAGGGAAATACAAGGCTAAGAATCCATGAATGAGAGAATATAGAAATTTTGTACTTGATATCCTAAATTGTTTTCCTGAATATACATTGTCAATAGTGCCAGGAAGTCAAAATATTATGGAAAATTCACTTGCTACATCAGCAAGTAACTTTAAGATTCCCATATTTTCTAATAGGAAGTTTGAAATTCATGTCAAACACTGACCACTGTCCCTGAAAACTTGAGGTATTGGAAAGTGTTCTGGGATGACAAACAAGTGAATAATTTTATGTAGATGGAAGATGAATTTGAAAATTCATTTATTGATGATGTATATGATAAAGATGATTAAGTGATTGAGGCTACTTAGGTTGATGTACTACAGCTGAAAGATAACAACATTCCAAGGGGTCTTGTACCTTTGGAATAATTTTTTGATGAAGATGATGTTGCTAGAAAGAAAACCATGGTTCCTACCGGGAAAGGTGTTGAAGATGTGAATATTGGAACAACAGACAAGCCCAATATGGTCAAGCTATCCAAGTCATTATCTCCAGAGGTAAGAGAAAAATGCATAGCATTGTTGTCTGAATTTTTTGATGTATTTGCTTGGGACTATGAAGATCTGAAAGGTTATGATAATAATATCATTCAACATACAATTTCGGTCAAGCTTGATCAAAATCTCTTCTGAAAAAAGTTGAGAAGGATGAACCCAAGGTTGTTGCCATTGATAGAGAAAGAGGTAAACAAAATTTTTAAATCTAGTATCATTTTTCCCATTATATTTTCTGATTGGATGTCAAATATTGTTCTGGTGAGAAATAAAATGGGAGAAATCCATCTTTTTATTGATTTTAGAAATTTGAATAAGGTGTCTCTAAAAGATAACTATCCCCTTCCTAAGATGGATCATATCCTACAGAGAGTTGTTGGGGCATCCCGAATTTTTCTTCTTGATGGATATTTAGGATACCATCAAATATTAGTGCATAAGGATGATCAAGACAATATTACTTTCATGAAACCTTGGGGAACATTCAAGTATGCTAAAATACCACATAATACTGCTCATGCATTGCACCACTGTGAAGTCCCTCAATTTATGCAATTTCTTGTATAAGAGTGTGATCAAGATGTATGAAAAGGTGCATGTGAAGAACAAAGAGCATTATCCTAGTCTCTTTCATCATAGTTTGGTGAAGGTCATATTTCTCCATCAATTGGAAGAAAAGAAAATGACATGGGATTCTTTGAGTGAGGTAGCCCTACAAACCACTTCACCTAACCAACATCAAAACATGCCACATAGCATGTAGGAGGTTGGTTCATCAAGCAAGGAAGAAGTAGTGACAAAGAGACCTAGGCTTGAGGTCACTCATACTTATCAGAGAGGCACAAGGTTTGTGTTTTCTCCTCGAAATGAGGAAGGGGCCAAGTATACTTCACCACAGGGATCACCATCAGCACAACATCAGACATCCATGCATGCTGAGGAGGAACATGAATTTGACCTAGTTGACTTGGAGGACCATGATGAGCAGGAAAAATTAGAGATGGTAATCAAAGACAAGGATGCTCAGATGAAAGACTTCCAAGGCAATTTGACAAGGTCCCAATTCATCATTTCATTTCTTGAACATGTGAACAATGAAATCAAAACAAAGTAGCTGATTATGGAGGTAGAGAAATTTAAAGCTAAGAGGAAAGAATTGAAAAGAAAAGTAGCGACTGAGCATGATGAACATGATGAGCATGAACAAAAGGTGAAGAGGAAGGGGCCAAGAACCATGGGTCTCAAAAAGGCATTGCAGAGAGAAAGAGAGCAAGACCCTACATATGAAGAACTCAGTTTTTAAGAGAGGATTGCAAATGAGATCAATGAGGATAGGGAGTTTTGGCTTGAAAAGGTCAACATACACTTATAAAATCTCCTTGACAAGGTAAAAAAATATAATAAGATACATAAACGCATGGTCTCCCACTACCAAACAAGGAATTAGATTGCAAAAATCAAAATCAAGCAATTGTAAGACAAGCTTAAGGAAACCCTAATCAGCCAAAAGGAGAAGGGTAAACTTGATTTACTTGCTGATGCCTCCATTATAGCATATTAGACCTCATTTAGCACTTCTAGACCAATTTTGGGAAGATTTGGAGCAATTTTTGTTTCTTGGTGAAATTTGGTGCAAATTCATAAAATTCAGAAATTTCACTAAGTCTAGAAGCACAACGCCTTGGTGCTGCGATTTTTCCTTAGGGATAAAAATGGCATGAACTCAGAATTTATAGAAATATTTTGGCCTCCTCTCAACACCCATTTTCTCATATTTTTCATACATGACTCAAATTTTGAGAAAAATGAGAAAAAAGGGTCAAAACGATTTTTCCTTAGGGATAAAAATGGCATGAACTCAGAATTTATAGAAATATTTTGGCCTCCTCTCAAAACCCATTTTCTCATATTTTTCATACATGACTCAAATTTTGAGAAAAATGAGAAAAGGGGGTAAAAAATCAACATTCTGCCCCTCTTTTTGATTGGTGCTGCGTTTATGGAGAAACCTCGGTAGAATGAGTTTTTGAAGGCCTTCCCATGGGTAATTTTACAAAATTTAAGATGTTATGGAAACTAGACAGACAGGGATAGTTTACCGTTCTCTCATATTTCAATTTTTACTTCAGGAAGGTGCCTAGAACTAGCCTCCAAGATGGCGCTGCGCATCTGCAATTTTCTGAGCTTTTTGTAAAATTTTCACTGTGTAATTTTCTCTGATTTCTAGTTTTGAATTTTGAAAAATTTAAAAATTGAAAGTAGATGAATGGAAAAGTAAAAATGTAAGTGTAAATGGTAATATGGAGTTGAATAGGTTTCTTATCCTCCATTTATTTCTTTGAGTATATGTCTGTTAGTGGTTAGATAAAGGATAAATTTGTTGTGTAACCTCCCTAGTGTGTAGTAGACTTCAGATAGATGCATGCATTTGAATTTCTTGCTGGAAAATTTGACCTCCAAGGGAGGATTTCGACCTCATGTAATATTCCCAAATGGGAAAATAAGGAATATAGTGCGTAAACATGGGAATAACAATGTATAATATCACATCAATACATGAAACCAATATGGAGCCTTTACATAAATCATATCAGCAGAAAATAAGTACAAAAGAATGAGGCACAAATCATATACTATGAGCAACCAAGCCTCCAATGAATAAATCCCCTCAAGAATGAGGTGTTGCTACTATACAAAATGCCGGAGATGCTGCTACAACGCAGTCATAAAGAGCACAACTACAACAGAAGATAATACATTGATATAAAATGACTGATATATGCATCAAGAAGTAATATACATGAGGATCAAGGCTCTATATCAACCTCCAAATAGAACCCAAGAGGGTTTCCAGAAAATACACCAAATTACAGTAGTGAACCGCAACCCTAATGTTGAAGATTCACTGCAAACAAATAACTGGAAAGAATGAAGCCTCCTCCGATAGACTCTATGGATGAAAGGCTGATCCCTTCACTGGAAAACCTTATACCTAGATGGTGTACTGAAACCACCCCTGTAACTCCTCCTTAAAATAACACAGTCCAAGACTGAAACTATGTTGTAGGGGAAAATGATAATGTGGCTTGGTGCCAAATACTGCAAACAAGCTCTAGGGCCTTCTTTATTGGCCTCCCAATGGAAGGAAACATTCCTCCACTGAAAATAAGCATTGAAGTGACGCAAATCAAATCTCCACTGTTGCACCTTGTAATTCAACACATCTCTCAATAGAAACTGCATTTTAGAACAAAGATGGAGCTTGGCCTGAGGCCAGAATGTGGAAATATAGTGCTAATGCTTCTCCTGAGTGGGCACTCGAAGTCCCCTGAGGATGAAGGTGCGATTCCCGCTTGGGAACACCCTGTGATAAACAACAATGCAGTCTTAGATAAACATCTGAAGAGAGAAACAAGTCTTAACAGACCATATCAAAATAATAATCTAAAACATGTCCTCTATGGCTGCCATCCCCTTCCTTATATAAGTGGTGAGCTTCCTCACCCTTGGCCCCACTCATTTAAGTCACTACTTCCATGCATGGAGTCTCCCTCCAAGACTGTGTTGTCCCTCCATGAATGCCACTCCTTCCATTACAACGTTGTTGGTTTGGTCAAAGTTGACCCAGTCTACATGCTCCAACCCCTTTTTACACACAAGGGTGCTTTATCAAGCTACTAAAATGATCTCCATTCACATTAATAGTGATTTTTTTCCTACTAAGGATATTTATGGGTCTCGATACCCTCTTATTCATCAAAATAAGAAGCAATTTTTTTTTTTAATATTCCAACTAGCTTATAGCTAATTGGGAATATTACAATCCTCCCCTCCCAAATGTTGCTTGTCCTCAAGCAACTGTAAAGGTGAGTGCTGCAACTCTTCTCCTTCTTCCTTGGTGACACCTCCATGTGATAAGCTCTCCTTATATACCAATTTTATCCCAATCAATCCCTCCATGAAATTCTCCTCCCAAGTACTCATGAGATGCAAATGAATCACCTCATAAGGAAGAAAAATACCCAATGTAGCAATCATGGTTTGCCTAATGTTCTCCATGAAACATGAAGCATAAGAAACATGGATAATCTCTCTCCAAATGGGCATGTTCAATCCTTGCATCCTTCCTCCATTCATTCCCACAATAAGAATAAGGACATCATCAATGTATGGGATCAAAACCAAGGATACATAAGCTACCATATGCAATATTGGAGGAGGATCATAGTCCCAAAAGTGGAACCAACGCAGTATATCTCTTGTCTGCCTCAGATAATGATATGGTAAGTGGTTTCCCCACCACTTACTTGTTTCCATAGTCTCCTCACATGATTTGAGAAGGTGACTGATGTTTGGTGCCTTTGGAGCACACCCTAAATGATATGTCATCTCCCTATATCATCCTAGGGAGTGGCCATGCTCAATACTATTTATGGCCCCAAGTTGACCATGAGTTTTATAAGGTAGAGTGCCCCCACTTGGAGCAATGGCCTGCATATGTATGGTAAAGGAATGAAAATATTCATCAAGTAAATGACTATGCATAAAAACATGATCCTTACCCTATACTTTTCTCACACTAATGGAGTGGCTCATAGATAGATCCCCTCTCATTCCCAAAGAGGAAAGATGTGTCTGTGATAACTCCATCAAAGAGTTGTGTCTCTCCTCCATCTACACATGATCCATGCATCTCCTCAAATTCTGATATATCTCATCTTCAAAGCCTTCCCATGTGTATCCCTCCATGATGGTATGGTATGCTCTCGTGGAATAAGTGTGGCTGAAGAGAAAATATTCATGTGCTTCTTGTAGTAACTTCTCCTTAAGCTTGGATGCTCTTTATAAGAAGATCCTACTATGATAGTAGATGATCCCGTCTCTTACTGAATATCCCTCATCTAGTAGCTGGTTATCAATTATCATGCAAGTAAAAATATTGTTGGAATAATCCACAACAACTAGTATTTCCAATAAGGATCTATCCCCCATAGTGACAAGGATGATGATCTGTCATGTAGCTGCCCTCCCCTTTGACATCTCCCATGTCAAATTTACATATCGAGATGCTGCTATTCCCCTTCCGCATCTCCTCTCTTAGGGCAAGATGTGAGGTGAGAGTGGGTAATGATGATATTGGGAGAATTTCTCCCTCCTCCTTGAGTCTACCCAAGACTCTCTGCGCTGTAGCATGACCTCCAAATGCTCCCACTCCTCTTGGATCTACGAGTGGTGCAACATGTTGTGAGAAATTTCTCACCAAATCCTGATCAGGTGGCCTCCCAGGTGGTTTTCCACTAAACAAAAATGTCCCATGGGCCAAAGTAATCTGCATACATGATGGGACTATTAGGTCCTTGCTTCCACTGCGCAAATCCAACTCTGTTTTCCTGTGTGGAAGTTTTTTGTGAGGGATATGTGTGCATGCCTCTAACCATCTGATTTTTTCCACTCTTTCTATCCACCCATTCCATCTTCAAAGTCTCCAAATCTGTGGTGACCTTCCCCAAAGTAATCAACCACTTCACACCCAATATCACATTGGTTTCAAGTATGTAAACCACAAATAAGTGATCAGTCAATGTATATGTCCCGATGGTGACAGATAAATATGGAACATAATGCATGAACTGCATAGTTCTAACTCTTGGGACCAAAACTGAAACTCCCTCAAAATCATCAGTGAGTATTTCCCTCCTCTGCACTAGTTGGGCATCAATAAAGTTGTGGGTATCCCCACTGTTAATAAAAAATGAAACCCTCTGATCCTAAATGGTACCTCGAACGCTCAAGGTCAAGTACTTGGGTACTCCTCTCAATGATGCAAGGGCCCCTCCAATTGGTGAAAATGCTCCATTCCCACCTCCTGGTGGCGGTGGATCCTCTCCTGATATCCCAGCACTGTGACCTCCTTCTGGTTCTTCTTCTTCATCCTCCTCATCATCTAAAAAGACCTCTATATAGTGTGCCTTTCCTACTGCACATCTATGTCCAGGTGCCCATGATTCTTGGCATGTGAAGAAAAGCTTCCTTCTCCTAAAATCTCTTTGGACATCATCACTAAGAGGTACTTTGTTTTGGATCTCCTTTGAAAAAGGAGCCTTCTCATATTTTCCCTTTGATGGAAAATTGGAATTTTGCTGAAATGTTGCCTTTGCTTTTGGCAAGGCATCTTGTAGATCTCTAGCCCTTTCAATGGAATCTTGAAGGGTAGTGGGTTTGGTAGATTTAACCAACCCATGTAGAGGTTTTGCTAGCCCATAAATAAACATATAGACCCTACTTTTTGTAGATAAATCAGGAACCATAACAGAAAGTTTTAGAAATTCAGAAATATAAGTTTCTAGATTACCTCATTGTTTGAGCTTTGCTAGCCCCATGAAAGGTGCCTCTGGGTCTCTCTGATCAAACCTCTCCACCAACCTCCTTGTGAACTCTGAATATGCAGTCACATTGGCATGAACCAATGTAGACAACCCATGAAACCACCAATCATGTGCTTAAACCTCAAGGTGCAGCGCTGCTATTTTGATGGCCTCCATCTTTGGTACTTGGTTCAACTAGAAGTAGATGTTTAGCTTCTCTACCCATGATTTGGGAGTGCATTTTGATGACCCATCAAAGTTGGGTAAAAAAAATCTACCCATAGTTTGGTGTAGATCATGATTCTGTATGAATCCTCCACCTCTATTGTGATGCTTGTTAGCCCCCTATGAATTTTTTGAAAAGCAAACAGGGAGATAAAATGTTTTTGAGGCTTCAAGGAATGCATTTCCTCTGAAAACACATCATCCTTGAAGCCTCCTTGTGCCTCTGTCCTTTGAGAATTCCTCACTACTGTTCCTAGTTTAAAAGCCTCTCTATTGTAAAGAAGAATGCCCAAAAGGCCTCCTTTTCCCTTATTTCATTTCCCACTAAACCTCTGTTTTCTTCCATTTTTACTCCTCTCTATTTCCCCCATTAACCCTCTAAATAATTTCCATTCTCCTTTAAACCATGCAAACACCCCTTGTTTGGCTTAATAACCACTTTTTCTCTCTACCGTTAACCCTTTTTTGGCCTTAAAATGCATTGAAAATAGGCCAAAAAACCATATTTTACATATGAGGCTTAGCCCCTTCTGGGCTAGCCCCCTTAACCACTTCCCCATATGCCCTGTGCCTGAGACCAAGTGCTTAAGGCTTGGGTGCTAATCGCATCTGAGAATCAGAGTGGAACATCTTTTTCCTTTGTAAACCATGAAAGTTCCGATGCGATTGTGTTAAGTCTGTCGGCCCTTTGAATAAATCTCCACCGTCGATCTTTTAAATATATGATGGCCAACGCTTGTTTCGTGTGCATCCATCGCCCCGATCCTTCCACCCCTCCGATTACATATCAACCGTTGATCTATCTATAGATCCGACGGCTATCACATCGCTCCAATCACAATCGGAAAAAATTGATGCACCGCTTCCCGTTTCCCCCGATTTCCGACCCCCGATATGATCTCCGTCGTCCATCCATTCTAATCCAACGACCCATATTTCTCCCGCTCCGCTCCTTTACCCCCATCCGTCTCCCTGCCAATTGAATCTCCACCGTCGATCTTGCTCCAGATCAGACGACTGGCGCTCAATCGCGCATCGCCAATCTGAAGTTCCTAAATGTGTCCCCCGCTGCCTCCCCTGGTTGCAATCCTCCAATTCAATCATAGCTGTCTGTTCATCCAAGATCTACAGCCCATAACGCATTGCGCACCTCTACCATATTTCATTCATCAGACCTTCCCAAAAGTTTCATCTTTTATTTTCTGCTATTGATCTCCTCCTGAGATCCAACGGCTCATAGTTAATCGCCCTCCACCCACTGGGTCCCACCATCCAAGGGCCCCGTTTTCATTTCATTTGGCCCCTTTCCTTTGTATTTAGGCCAAAGGCTAAACCTTGGTGTTCAACATTAAAGATCAATCTTCTGCCATTCTTTCACAGTTTCCACAGGCCTTCAAAGCATCCTTCTGCCACCTCCCTAGATTTTATAATTGGTTCATTTTATTGTGAAGGGTTGTTACAGAGTGATGAATTCACTCTATGTTCCACAATCACAGTCACTATGATTTGGAACGCAGAGAGGTTATTATAGCAGTGGTCAGAGTAATAGCAAAGACAGATTTGAAGGATTAAAGCGTATTATTGAATAATTAACGCTTAATCCCGCGCCAAAAGGAAGAAGATGCAGTTTGAAGACTTAAGCACACATTCAGGGTCATATCTGTGTTTTTACATTAGCAAAGCACTTCCCTCCAGAAAGACTGCCTTTCAGCATTCCCCATGCCTCCTCGAGCCCTTAAAAGTTACTGCACTGACAGGAGCTTCTTAAATACTGTCAGGACCACAGTTATGAGGTATGGGGAGACCTGCAGACCTTTCTACCCATGTCGCTTATTTCATAAGGCTACCACAGAGTACCATCAGTCGGATTTCTTCAGAAGAACATACTTGAAGTTATTAACAAGACTTCTGGACCATACTTCAGAGTACACACAGTTAATGAAGAGCCATTTTGTGGAATGGGAATTCGACCTTCCTCTCCTTTGTCTTAATGAACCAATTAAATGTACATCTACTCCTGCTATTACTCATTCTCCTATAAGAATCCCCAAGAACATATTGTAAAGGGTTTGGTTGTTGTTGTTTTTGTTAGGGGAATTTTCTTAGGTGTTAGAACAGTTTTGGGGGAGGGTAGCAGAGTAGTTTGTAATGTAGTAGGCTGGGAGGAGAAATTTTGGACTGTATCAGCCATTGAGCTCAGTGTATGTGACTGGTTTTTCACATCAATTAATCAAGCGAATTTCACAGGATCCTGGTCTATTATGACGGGTGATTTTTCCCTGTATTATTTCATTTTTATCATACTGTTCATATTTCTACGATAAGAATTAGTAAATCAGGCTTAGGATATACCCTTGCATGGTACCCTAATGCCCACTGCTCTTCTTGTCTTTGATGTTTTATGCTTAATGTGTATCTAAGAGCAAATGCATGTAATTTAACTAGTGTAGCAGCTGTTATTCACTGCTAGCTGATGTATGAATTTGGGTTTTTTGCTTGGATGTCCTAGCTGGTGTCAAAGCAGGGAAGGTTAAAAATCCTTCTCCGATCTATAGACTCTAGCTTTGTGTCAAATATTATCTCTATTTTTCTCCCGGAATATGCTGAAGCAGATCTGGAGTTAGATGACCTCTGGTCTGATCTCAAGATGCCCTTTGTGTCTTCATTGAGAGTTTCCTTTAAGTATGTCAAAGCAGGTCTAGAGTTAAATGACCTCTGACCTGATCTCCAGACAGAAATCTGGTGTCTTTCCTTCTTTCACCTTCACTCTTAATGTTCCAATCCATCATCTATTTCAAAGATCCTTTAGTATAGATGACTTTCCATATGAAATTCTTGGCTAGTTTTTTGCAAGTAATCTCCTTTCATGACTCCATAGCCCAATGGATGGCACAGTGTTAACCTATCCTCCTTGCCTGAAACATCCTACTGCTTTTCTCCTTTTCCCCCATTACATTCTCAGTTGATGATCTCATGACCAACTCAACAAACAACCAAATCATTTAAAACCCCTTGTGCTTCATAGATAGCTTAATACCTCTGTTTGAGCTTCAAAGATATATCATCCTTTGTTATTTATAGAGAGATCCCTCTCTGGACCCAGGAGGGCTAGATTCTGAGGTCACAAAGTGGTTTGATGTTGTCTTATCTTTTGGTATTGCCAAATCTGCCAGAACATAGGAACCCCAACAATGCCAGGGTCTCCTATTGTCCTTGATTTTACATAATTCTTGAAAACTCAAGTGATCCTTGAATATCTAAGATTGAGACTCATACTCTAGAAAATAGTCTTCAAGAGTTTCTTGTTCTTGAAACCATCCATTTCCCACTGCTAAGAATGTAGGCATTGGGAAACCTACTGCTTCATTGGTTGATCACTCTAGTGATGAGAAATGCCGGAGCCTTCTCCATGTAGAAACCCTTAAGGTGATTCTTTGTGTCTTTTCATCCTCATATCCTTTATTTCTCTTGCAATGTCTTGCATAGTTTGAAGAAGAAGCTTAGGGAACTCCTTCTCCCCATAATCTTTTGATAAATGGGTCTTACCCTTGTATTATTTATCATTTGTATAATCATATCTTCAGTTTATTTTGGGATACATCTTCTCTCTGTCTGTGAGAGGATCTCCTTCTTCTGATGACATATTGGCTTAAGATGCACAGGTTGAGCCAATATTATGCTCTGATACCATTGTAATATTCCCAAATGTGAAAAGTAGGAATATAGTGCATAAACATGGGAATAGAAGTGTATAATATCACATCAATATATGAGACAAATATGGAGCATTTGCATTAACCACATCAGCATAAATAAGTACAAAATAATGAGGCAAAAATCATATACTATGAGCAACCAAGCCTCTAATGAAAAAATCCCCTTAAGAATGAGGTGCTGCTACTATACAAAATACCGGAGATGCTGCTACAACGCAATCATAAAGAGCATAGCTACAACATAAGATAAAAAAATGATATAAAATGACTGATATATGCCTCTAGAAGTAATATATATGAGGATCAAGGCTATATATCAACCTCCCAATAGAACCCAAGAGGGTTTCTAGAAAATACACCAAAATAGTGAATTGCAACACTAGGGCTGAAGATTCACTGCAAAAAAATAACTGGAAAGATGTGGCTGATATGTTGTAGCATAGAATGAAGTCTCCTCCAATAGACTCTCCAGATGAAAGGTAGATCCCTTCACTGGAAAACCTTCTCCCTAGATGGTGTACTGAAACCACGCCTGCAACTCCTCCCTACAATAACGCAGTTCAAGACTGAAACTGCGTTGTAGGGGAAAATGATAATGTGAAATGGTGTCAAATAATACAAATAAGCTCTAGGGCCTTCTTTACTAGCCTTCCAATGGAAGGAAACCTTCCTCCACTGAAAATAAGCACTGAAGTGACCCAAATCAACTCTCCATTGCTGCACCCTACAATTCAACACATATCTCAACAGAGACTGCGCTGTAGAACAAAGATGGAGCTTGGCCTGATGTTGGAATGTGGAAATATAGTGCTAATACTTCTCCTGAGTGGGAGCTCGAAGTCCCCCGAGGATGAAGGTGGGATTCCCGCTCGGGGACACCCTGTGCTAAATAGCATTGCAATCTTAGCTAAACAACTGAAAAGAGCAACAAGTCTTAATAGATGATATCAAAATAATAATCTAAAACATGTCCTCTATGGTTTCCATCCCCTTCCTTATATAAGTGGTGAGCTTCCTCACCCTTGGCCCCACTCATTTAAGTCACTAATTCCATGAATGGAGTCTCCCTCCAAAACTGCGTTGTTCCTCCATGAATGCCACTCCTTCCATGAGAACGTTGTTGATTTGGTCAAAGTTGACCCAGTCTACATGCTCCAACCCATTTTTACCCACAAGGGTGCTTTATCAAGCTACTAAAATGATCTCCATTCACATTAGCAGTGATTTTATTCCTACTAAGGAGATTTATGGGTCTCCATACCCTCTTATTCATCAAACTAAGAAGATTTTTTTTTTTTTAATATTCCAACTAGCTTATAGCTAATTGGGAATATTACACCTCAGTAGCTATATGAGGCCTTTTGTAATAATTTTAAAGGGTTGGAGTCTTGGACATTGAGCTAGTGTATTTCAGTTTGACAAAGTAATATAGTGAATACAGAGAAAATTTGCATCTTAAATTTAGGGATTCATGTGGCAAGCTTTTATTGCTATGTTTCTCTTTTGTAAGTCACCCCATTGAATGATTTATCTTTCCATTACATATCTACTGCTTTCACTCATTATCTTTAAAGGTTTTAAGCAGGATTCATGAGGCATACAGGCCCTGTTTTGATAAGATGATGATGTTGTGTTTATTTTATTCTTAAGGAATGAATTCGAACTTCTATGCTTGTTCCTAATCTCTCTATTCATCCTACACCACAACCATAAAGCCTAAAGGTACATTCAAGCTTTTCTACCTTGCCCCTTTATTCCCCTACAAGTTTTTCTCTTATAACCCTACCATAGTTTCAAGCCTAGCTCTAAAGGTCCATTTTCATCCAGCACAAAAATCCAAATCAACCAAAACCCTAGAGCCTATTATACCTAGCCTAAAATATCCATAATCCAGTCAATTTGGCTCTGATCTCATTGAGAGAGCCCTCTCATCCTAGTAGGGCTAGTTACTAGGTCAAAGCGTTCTGTGGTTACCTTTACTAGTCTCCTTCTAAGCCTTCAGAGAATTGGTGTAGTGATAACATCGGAAAGGAGGGACACTTATCTGTGGCATGATTCCCCTCACAAACTAAGCAAACCTCTATTACATTTAGTGGAAATTCATTTGAGGGTGTTTTTTGGTACATCTAGGGAAGAATATAACCAAGGCCCTCCCCGCTTCCTCTTGATTCCTCTTGATCTGCATTGTGTCCATTTGCAAGGAAAACGTGTGTAACATTTCACTTTTGAAGTCCTCCAACATATTTCCAATCTCATGCTTGATGGAGGTGGAAGCGGAAGGGGTGTTGGTCATGTTTTGGCTAGCTCTACCTTTCTTCCTAGCTACCCTAGATTGATTTCTTAAGACAATTACGATATCCTCATAAGGAATCTGGTAGATGTCTCCTCCATACAACATATTAAGGGTTTTCATCACCGCTTCCCTGATCCCTCAGAGAAGTACCAATTTGAGTGATCTAGGATCAAGGGTGCAGTTGACTCTTTTATAGTTCAGATGGAATATTTATTCATAATCCTCCAGGGATTCACCAAGTCCTAGAGTCATCCTAAATATACCGTCTTTGGTTTCTTTATACTTGTAGTAGTCTCTATATTTATTTTTAAAGTATTCTTGCATCCGCGCCCAGGTAGTGATGTTGCTCCCAGGAAAACCCATGAACCTGCGCAAGGCTACATCCTTGAGGGTGGATCAGAATAGTTTTAGCTTCTTGCCATATGAGGCATAGTCATAGGTCTTGCAGACAACAAAAAACTTAAACATCAAGGTGTCAGGATCCTCAAAAGTAAGGCCATGGAAATGTGGAAGGGCTAAGGGAATGATTTTATTCATTCTAGTTTCTCCATTTTTGTCTTTAATAGGAAAGAATCCTTGGGTCCTAGTTCCAGCCATGACTTGTGCTAGCACTCCACCAGATCTCTGAGGCTGTGAAGATACCAGCAAAGGTAACCACAGACAAGCTCTCACCAAGTATTTACCCCTACTAGGCAGGAGAGGGATCTATCCAAGGGATCATACCACGAGGGCTGGATCAATTAGGTTTTAGGCTATGTATAATAGCTCTAGGGTTTTGATTGGTTGATTTGGGTGCTGGATGAGTGAATTAGGTCAAAGAGGTTACTAGGTCAGGGAAAATAAGATCAGAATTGCAGGCATATGATGGGGCAAGGTAGGTAGGCACTCTAATTGTTTAGGTTTCTTAGGTAAGATGGATAAGAATGGTGAGGTGTTAAAAAGACCATGAAAGTACATGAATTCTTTTTAAAATAAAGAAATAAAACAAATTATGATGATTCTCCCAAAACAGAGCATAAAAGATGTATTCTTCTTATCAAACTTAGGAATCAAACATATCATAGAACTGAAATTAACTTGGAAGGTACAAAAAATTCATACATATGCAACAGAAGAGGAAACTATGTTGAAATACAATACCACAAGAATCCCACCAAAATAGCTGCAACTCATCCAATATATTCCTGCCAAAATTAGAATACACTAGTGTCTCTGATCAATACAACAACATCCAACCGGTGAAATGAGTAAATAAGTGGAATATATAGACATGAAACAACTTCTCCCAATCTCAAGAATAGAATCCCTGAGTTGTGGAGCTGATCCACAAAAGTTTGAATTATAAACCTAGAGTATAGGGAGGTCAAACTAACTCATCCCTAACTTTAGTGAAACTCATTCATCAATCCTCAAAAATAATTTACCTAATGTATTTACCCTTAGGTAACCCAAAAGCATCATAATTACATTTACACCCATCATTTACATCAGTAAAATCATGATTTTCCATGGTGAAACTAAAAAAAATGAGAAAAAAATTAGAAATATCAGTCACTGGTCAGGAGTACAGCGCTAGTGGTAGGAGCCCAGCGCTAATGTCAAGAACACAATGCCATCTTCAGCTCAACTTTTGAGGGGGTTGATGATGTCCAAATTGAGCTCAGGATAGCTCATTGGAAAGCATGTCCTCTCTAGTTTCCAGAAATGTGCTTGGTTCCAAAAAATGATAATTTTTATCCCTCCAAAATTTCAATCTCCCAAGAATGATTAGGATCACAACGCCTAGCTGAAAAACAAGGAAGAAACCTGATTTTTCAGGTGTTTTTTGACCTTTCTCCCTGCTATATTTATCAAATTTGCTTAGAAAAGTGTCAAAATTGTCTATTTACTACCTTTTGAATCCAATGACAGTCTTGGTTTTGCAATTGGAGGCCTCTAGAAGAAGCGTAGCGCCTAGGGAGTTGCACTCCTAACAGTCTAACTATGTTGAAAACTATCAGAAATTTGCAAAAAACCAAAATTTAAAAATTTGCACAAAAATTATTCAAAATGATTTTGTAGAAGGCTCATGAAGTGTGCTAAAGAATTAGGGAGGCCTTAGCAATGATGTCAAAATTATCTCCTTCCTTTTTCTTGGCTAGGGTTTTCTTATGTTTTCCTCCAATTGCTTGAGTTTAATGCTACATACCTTGTTTTTTTTAATGTACCCATTAGACATGTTTCTGAGCATCTTGTTAGTGTCCATGTTTTCCTTGTGGAGGAGTTTCTAAAGGTGGAGGTTGACCCTATCAAGTCATATCTCTCTATCATATTCAACCTCCTTGGAAATCCTCTCCTCAAAAGTGAGTTTTTCATCCTCTATCTTTTGTTGTTGTAGATCTCTCTTAAGACCTCATATCTTAGGTATTTTTCTCCCAGTTTAAATGTCGCCATGATCAAGATCATCAAGTGACATCATGGCCTTACTTCTTTTTTCTTTGAGCAGCTTTAGCTCCATAAGTACTTGTTGATCTTTGAGCTAATTATTTTCTTGCTAAAGAAATGAAATGAAAAACTGAGCTCTATCCAAGTTAGTTTGCATCTCTCTGATTTAGGCATCCTTCTCTGTGAGAACCAAGCTTGATGCCTCATGATATTCTTGTTGATCCAAGGAAACTAGGTCAAACTCTGTTTCCTCATCATGAGGGTCCTCATCCTCTTGCATGGATTCTTCATCCACAACTGCTTCAATCTGATGCTCATCTTGATGTACCTGCTTTGCTGATGAAGAAGGCAATGCCCCTTCCACAATCTGTGGAGAAAGCGCTTGCCTAGGTCCCCTCTGATAGGTATTGAACTGCTTGTCTTTTTCAGCCTCTTTTCTCTTTTTAGGCTCTTTGACCACAACTCTGCTGGATGACCCAATTTGACTCTAAAATACTGCTGATGGTGATGATATGGGTCCAATAGGCTGAGCTGATGGAGGAATAGATGCTGTGGGCTGAGATGAAGGAGGGATGGTTTCAACATGCTAAACTTGTGGAGTAGTCAAAACATCATTGGCAATGAAATTATCCCATGAATTTTCAACTGGTTCAGCTGATGGAGTACAATGATTTTGATCAGAGAGTGATGGAAGAGGTTGTTCATTTGCTGATCATATTCTCTCTTCTGTACTATGTAGGCCATTTTTTACATGCTCCTGAACAAATAGTATGGGATGTTGAGAAATTTTACTCTTGTGAAGTGCATAAGCAACTTGATATGGTATGTGTAGAGTCTGGAGAACCTTCCTTCACAAGAGAAGTACTTCATGATAGTTTTCATCATGGGGGCATATCTATCAAGAAGGTAACTGAAAGGGAAGATTCTCTTTCCCTCATTTTTGTACCGTGGCTTGATGAATGGTTCATAAAACTGGTCATCTAGGTCTTTGGCTTTAAACCACTTCTCACCCACATTAGGTATCCCTTTGGTAATAGCAATGATGGATGTTGATATGGTGAAGGTGACACTTTCAAGGGTGGTCTCATTTTTCTGAAGGTTTGAGATGAAGAGTCTGCTCAAAACAGGGTGGTGTTGAACTCTTTGAACCATTTCAAAGAAATCAAAGTAGCCAACATATTTGAAGCAAGTGACTGTCATGGGTGAGGCCATCAATTCTCTGGTGTTAGTAGGCTCAAGCCTCAAAATATTTCCTCCCTTGTGAGGTATTCTTTCCTCTCTGTCCTCCTCTTCCATGAAATCTCTGTCTTCCTCCTCCATGAAATCTTTGTCTTCCTCCTTCATGGTGTTTTTAGTTTTGAAACCCTAGGGAAGGGAAAGGGGAGTGGAAAATAGGTTTAGGGAGTGGGGATGGGAGTAGGAAAAATTTGGGAAAGAAGGAAGGGGGTTAGGAAAATTAGGGGAGTGATATGGGATCAAAAAAATTAGGGATATATGATTTAGAATTTTATTACAGGTATGATAACATGGTTACCTAGGAATTAACAGCCTAGGAGCTAGGGTTTTGGGAACATGGATTTACTGATGTAGGGATAAGATTAGGGTTTACTGTGATGTGGAGAAGGAATGTAGGGTCTTGGGAACAATTTTGTGATGTAGGAATGAAAGATAGGGTTTCTTAGCTTGAAAACTAAAAATTTTAAACAAGGAGAGTGAGCACCATGAAATTTGAAATCATGACATGTAAGGAGGATACTGAAGAGTGTAGCTTACTTGATTGGAGTTGAAGAAACCCTTGTTGGTGATTTGGATGAATTTCAAAATTTTTTAAAGGCTGTGAATGAAACTGGGCAGGAGTGCAACGCTTATCTGCCAGGAGCACAACACCTTTACCAGGAGCATAGCGCCTAGCCTCGAAGAGCGCAGCACCACCCAAAAACTTGGATTTTGACCCTGGAAACTTGATTTTCGAGCTGAGGGAGTGGGAGCTCAATGTTTTGGAGAGAAAATGAGTGCCTTCTTTTCCTTTTGATGTGATTTATACTTGGTGATTTTGATGAATTTGATTTTGGGACTCACTTCTCTTCTTCACATTTACTTTCAACTTTGAAACCTTTACCTTTCACTTTTTCTTTTGATATTTGAAGTTTGATCATTTGATAGCTTGAGAACACTTAGAATTTGAAAATTCTGAGCTTTCTTGGTATATGAAACTTTGAGTTGATAGCTACCTTAGAACCATGAACTTATTACATATTGAGAAAACATAAAATTACATAATGAAATACAAATTACATAATGGAATAAAAACTACATATTACATTTCAACTTTACATGGTAAAGTGAATTTATTGGTCACCCTTTTTCTTGCTGGTCTTTTATGCAATGGAAATGATGTTTTAATGTACCTTGAAAACCCTAAGACCTAATGTACACCTTGACTGAAAGATCTTCATGATGACATAACTGATAAGGTGATAAAGACTCATGAATGATGGAAATTAAACATAGTGATGAAATAAGCTGACAAGTGATGAGATGAAATTTTTTAAAAGAGTGAACCTTGATTGAAATCTGCACAAAGTGACCAAATTATTGCATGACCTAGTGGAATGAAAAAAATTTCAGAATGGGACCCCTAACATGACATGAAAGAGTTAATTTGATCACTGGTGTAAGAATGCAAATGCTGACACTAACATTGGCTCCAGCCGAGCATGGTAGCTCCTTGGAGGTGCCAAGAACACCATATACCAAGTGCCTATCCATTGGGAATGGATTCAAAGCTAAAGACTAACTGAAAACTCAAAACTCAAATTGATTTGTAACAAACTCAAACTGACTGAAAAGTGACTTTAAAATTGACTCAAAACTGACCTAACTTTAACCGACTTAATTTTGGAAACAACAAAAAACCAATGAAACTTTATAGCCTTCACCTCGGGCCCCAAGCTTCAGTGATTCCCCGCTTCACACTTTTCAGGAAAGTTAAACTGGTATTTACACTGATATTAAGAAATCTAAAAACTGCATCAATAATAATAATGCTTAGGGAGCCTACCATTGACCTCCTAAAAATTCTTCTCCTTTCATCTGCCGTAGTATAATTGATTTTTTCCTCGAATAAATAAGATCTTGTAGGGCCCATTCCATAGGTTTTCAAACTTTCCATGCTTCCCTTTTTCCTCATTTCTTGTATCCCACCGGAGGACTACATGTTAAAGCTTAAAGTTACCCGCCTTGGTCTTACAGTCATACACCTTCTTTATCTTCTCATGAAGCTTTGAGGTGTTATGAAATACCTCATCTCTTGTATACTGAAGATGGATCATTTGATTGATCTGGCGCTGTACATCATTCTCCTTATTTCCTGCTTCTTGCAACAATTTAATGATTAGGACTGCAAGTGATGTAGGAAAAACAATGTCTATTCCACAAACTAACTGAAAATGGGACATTTCGATAGATTTCTTACTGCTCACCCTGTCTGCCCACAAGGAATTCACAAGTTTTTTGTGCCAGTTCTTCTTATTGGCCTCCAACATCTTATTTATAATATTAATTAGGGATTCATTAGAGGACTTTTCTAAGCCATTACCTTGTGGTTGAGTGTCCTAGGTTGATGTTATATTTGTCACAAAACTCAACCATCCTTTTTGATATGAATGCTTCCACATTTTTATGATTTTAGACTTTTGCGATCCTTATTTTGTAATAATGTTGTTTCTGGATCCATCGGATCAGGTATAATTTTTCTTCATCTATGTTTTGAACCAGCTACTGAGGTTCATTATCAATATAAAAATGAATGAGAGAAGATGATCTCAAGTATGGTAAATAAATAGTTAAAGGATTGGAGAAATGTTATGTCAGTAATAATCTTACGAGGACAATCAAAGTGAGACAATATGTTAGTCTCTAAAAACTGAATAATTACTAGATCTGTTGCTTTCCTTGTTAGGATCGCTTTGATCCATTTAGTGAAGTAGTCGGTGGCTATCAATATCCATTTGTGTTGTGCAAATGATATAGGATGAATCTCTCCGATGAAGTCTAGTCCCCACTACTGAAATGGTGCATGAATTGCAATAGGCTGCAAAGGTAATGGAAGAAGTTTTATTTTACCTTGAAACACTTGACACTCATGACAACTCATCACTATTTTGTAGAAATCTGCAAAGAGGGTTGGCCAATAGTATCCTGTCCTCAATACTTTATTAGCCGTGGTCTTCTAGAAAAGGTGCCCCCCATAGTGTCCTTTATGAAAGTCATTCATAACTTCTTGGGCTTCATTCTCAACTAAACAATTCAACAACATACCTCCGGGGTCTTTCCAATAAAGAGCACTATCTAAAATGCAATATTTGGATGCTTTCAATTTCAAGGACCTACCTTTGCTCTTAGACATGGTTAAGGGAGGATTTAAGTGCTAAAGAACATGTATTATATCTGAATACCATGGAGACGAAAGAAAAATATCGGATACCTGTATAAGAGTGCCATCCTCTTCATTAATGCTGCAATGAGGTTGATGTCTAGAGCATGTAAGTTTGACTCAGTCATGAGCTTAGCTAAGCCTTGGCCCTTGATCAGCTTTGTGGGCTTGATCTCGAGGTCGTATTATAGCATTGATGCTATCCATTTCCCTCTTCTACCTTTCGGATATTTTTTCAGAAGAACATATTTTACAGCTGCATTGGGAACACAAGCAAGAGTGTGTGAATGTAGAATATATACACGGAAATATTTCAATGCTTTTACCAAAGCCAAAGCTTGCTTCTCTATGATATTATACTAAAGAGCTACATCCCTGATAGTTTGACTGAAAAACACAATAGGCTACTCGATCTTGTCCTTCTTTTGCATTAAGACTGCAACTATGGTGTGCTCAGAGGCGAATGAAAATATAATAAAATAAATAGTGTAATCTGGGCTTATTAAAATAGGGGAAGTAGTCAAAGAAAACTTTACTGAGTTAAAATACTTCTTGGCATTCTTGAACCACTTTACCTCATTATCCTTTTTCAACATGTTGGTCATTTCCTTAAGATGCTCAACCAATTTAGGAATAAATCTACGTAAGAAATTCATCTTACCATTGAAAGCTTGAATTTCTTTATTGTTCTGTGGAAAATAAAATTGCTGAATTGCCTCAACCCGAGAAGGGTCAATCTGGATTCCATATTTTGAGATGATGTGACTGAGAAGTTTTCCCTCCTCCATGGCAAAAGACTCTTTTTCGGATTAAGGGAGATTCTGAATTTCCTGCATTTCTGAAAAGTAATCCTTAATGATACAAATTTTCATCATCATAATGGGATAAAACTGTTGAATCATCTAAATATACCACTAGAAAAAAATCTTTCTCATCTGCAAATGATATATGCATTGCACGCTGAAAGGTAGCCCCTACATTCTTTAGTCCAAATGACATCTTTTCATATTTGAACATACCCCAAGGTGTAGTGAAGGAAATTTTGTCCTGATATTTCTCATGTAATAGGATCTAATTATATCTCGAATATCCATCAAGAAAAGACATTCAGGAAGCCCCAACCAATCTCTGTAAGATGTGATCCATTTTGAGAAGGGGGTAATTATCCTTTAGTGACACCTTGTTTAAATTTATGAAATCTATGCAAAGCCTTATTTCTCCAGTCTTCTTTCTTACAAGGACTAAATTAGATATCCAATCAGAAAACCTTATAGGAATAATGATACCTGACTTGTATATCTTGTTCACTTATTTTTATATCGATGGAAACAACCTCGGGTTGATCCTTCTCAACTTTTTCCGAAAGGGCTTTTGATCGAGCTTAATTGGAATGGTGTGTTGTATGATATCTTTATTATAGAACTTTAAGTCTGCATAATCCCACGTGAAAACATTAGAAAATTCAGAAATTAAATCAATGTACTTGTCCTTTACCTCAGGAGACAAAAACTTGGACAATTTGACCATATTAGGCCTCTCCGTTGTCCTAATGTTTACGTCCTCCACACCTTTTTATGTACGAACCAATGTTGGCTTCCTCGCTACATCATCCTAGTCAAACAATTCTTCCAAAGGTATGAGATATTTTGGAATATTTTTATCCTTCAGCTCTAGTATATCAACCTGAGTTGCTTCGATGACTTGGTCATTCTTGTCATAAACTTTGTCAATTGCATAATTCTCAAATTCACCTTCATTTTGTAGAAAATTATTAACTTGCTAATCATCCAAAAATACTTGCCAATAACACAAGTTATCAGGAACTGTAGGCCGATGTTTTACATTAATTTCAAATTTTCTATTGGAATATATAGGGATCTTGATATTGTTTGTTGCTGTAGCAAGTGAATATTCCATGATATTCTGACTCCTCGACACCATTGACAAATTGTATTCGAGAAACATATTTAGGATATCAAGTACAACATTCCTATATGCTCTCATGCATGGATGCTTAGCTTGGTATTCCCCTTTCACCCATTTTATCACAAGTTTGGAGTCGCCATATACTAAAATTCTTCTTGTGCCTAGCTTTTTCAAGATCTTGAGACTGGTGATCAATGCCTCATATTCCTCCTCGTTGTTAGAACAATCAAAATCCAGTTTGTATGAACATAATATAACATTATTAGAAACCTTACTAGGCTGATGAAGAGGGCCACAGATCCAAATTCCAATGCCTGCCTCGTCTTTCCCCAAGGCACCATCAAAATCCATGGTCCATAGACCATTTTCATCCTCCAAGTGCTGGAATTATGATTTTTGTTTTTCTCAACTGTTTGGGCTACTTCTTGATTCTGATTTGAAATTTCCTCTGCTTTATCAAATGGCTGCTCTGAAACACTTGGAAGATTCTCTTTTTCCTTCTCTAAAACTATTCTAATGCAATTAGAAATCTTTGGAACATCTTCTACTTCTACAAGCTGAATATCTACATCATTCAAGCCAATATCATTGAAAAAAATAAAAGATTCTAAATCTATATGTACATCATTAATTGGATGATTATTAGGCCTCTCTTTGCTGGTTATCATGTATTTCATCTTCGTTTCCTGGTACAACTTTCTCAATTGTCCAAAAACTGGGATGGTGGCATAAGAGAAGTTTAGTTGCAAAGTGCCTCTCAACTTCGCTCCCCAAGATATAGAAAACAACATACCAAACCGTGGTGGTATATCATCCACCACCACATCCATCAAGAAATTATTTGCTGGAATTTTCTCAAGGGAGACTACTAAATCCTTAATAAGACCCAAACAATGAACTCTTCCTGAATCGAAGGAATACAAGTCTTGGTAAGGACGAGTGATATCTAGGCTCAATTTCTCCATAATGGCTTTCAACATCAAATTGTGGGAAGCTCCAGAGTCAAGCATGGCATTGTGAAGGATATTTTGGTGGATTCTCAGACTCAAATAGAATGGGGGAACTTCACTATCCTCTAACTGACCATCTATTGCTGGACCAAAGATAAGCTCAGGTTGGTCATCATCGAGATTAAGTATATAAGATGAAGGATATAACTTTAACATTTTGGCTACATGAGACTTATACTAATTATGCTCAACAAGTTCAGTTAAAGTTATTTCCACTTTCAATTATGAAATTTCAGTTTCTAAGCTGAAAGGAGTGGATTTGTCTACCTCTTTATTGATGTCTCTTTTGTCGGCATGATATTTTGATGAAAATTATTTCCTTTGGCTATTCTTTTCTTTACCCAATGAGCTTGTATATGGATGATTATATTTTTATGATTTGTAGCTACAAGTTCTTTTCCTTTACTCTAATTACCTTAAGAATTCTCTTTTGGTTGAGTATCTTTTTGTTGAGATGCCCGCTTCTGAATATGAGTTATTGGGACATATCTACCTCTCAATGTATACTGCCTCCGCTGTGAGCTGAGGGAAATCAAGTATCCTCACTGATAATCACCAGATTCAACCTCCAACTGATGATCTTGGGCTAAAATGTAGTCTTCATCCTTGGGTACATACATCTTCTCGACATACTCTTCTTCTTTAGTAAAAAATATGGGTTGGCCATCAATTATAAAAAAGTGGCTCTCTTCAACAATATGATATTCTTCTTCTTCTTCACCTCCTTGAGAATAATTATGCTACAAGGGTGTCCTAATTTGCTGTGGTTGTGCTGGTTGCTCAGGTGCCCTCTAATCCCTTTGTTTGATTCTGAATTGAGGCTTTTGATGCCCCTGAAAGTTAGGATTTCCAACTTGTGGTTCCGATTGTCTTTCAGTGATAGACATCTTGTCAACCATCCTTTCTACCATTCTTATCAGAGTGTCCAATTTTACATTAGAAGATGATTATGCCCCCTCTTTGATAGTTACTCTCCTTTCACCCTTCATTTTTTACTTCGTTATGGAAAAAATAGCTTCTACACTGATTTATTTTTTCTACATGTCTTCCAATGTAGCACGATTCCTTTCTCACAACTGATAGGCCATGTCTGGATCAAAAACATCCCAGTAATGAAAAAGGGCCAACCCTGGAGGAGGTTTGATCTCATTGGGTTGGAATTGTATACTCTGTTGAATCGAGAAGTGAAGTCTTGCACTGATTCATTTGGTTCTCTTTTCAGATTATTTTATTCAGAAAGGATTTGTAATGGATTCTTATTTACCTCCCATCGTGCTATGAAAGCATCTATCAATTGATTTGAAGTGGCTATGGAATTTTCATTTAATGATATGAACCATACTTTAACTTCTCCTGAAAATCTATGAGCTATGATTCTCATTTTAGCATCATCTGCATCTACTTCTTCCAAATCAATAAGCTTAGTAATTTTAAATACATGCTGTTTTGCAATGATTGGAGAATTTTCATCAAAAAGTGGGAGCATTTTCACCATATCCTTACGGTAACTCATGGAGTTGACTAGGTAAGATGAGGGGTGCAAATCTGGCCATAATTCCTAATGAATGAACTACATGAGTGACAATAGGAAGAGTTTACTGAATAGATAATGAATTAGATGGCGCGGAAGAGGAAACAAAAACTAATTGCGATTGTGTCGGGATGGGTATTGAATCTTGCTGATATTGTATTATGACTTTTTCAGACTGGTACTAAATTTGGTTTGCTAAAATTTCAAGTCTATAGAATTGACTCCATACTTTAGTATAAAATTTTGATTCAGACTTAGTTTCTCCAATGGGTAAATTTTCTTCAAGTTTTAAAGAACGATGATCTAACTTAGATAATTATTTTACCTCAGAAAGCATTAATGGGTTAGATACTATGTCAGATAATGAGGTTTCAGATTTAGATCAAAACAAATACAGCTCAAATTTTAAATCAAACGGTATGTCTTCGAGAGATAGAAATTTTGCAAGCGGTGAAGAAGATCTTACCAATGGGATTGAATTTGACTAAATTTATGTAGCTTCATATCTATGCTTCAGAAAAATATTCTCTGGATCTTTGACTGGATCAGCTGGGTGAGGATCAGGATTTGATCTGGTGTATCTCCTCGAAGCCAAAATGTTCAATTTTCAACAATCTTGGTTCTTTGAAACTTTTTCAGATCAACCTCAACAAAATATTATACCTATCATCCAGAGGCCAAGAATTCGAAGAACTAATGGTACAACTAGGGAAGATCTAACACTTTCCTTCCCCAGTATGGTTGCCAAGATGTTAGCACTCCACTGGATCTCCAAGGTTGAGAAGAGACCAACAAAGGTAACCACAGACCAATCTCTCGCCAAGTAGCTAGCCCTACTAGGCAGGAGAGGGATTTCTCCAAGGGATCACAGCGAAGAGGGCTAGATCAATTAGGTTTTAGGCTAAGTATAGTAGCTCTATGGTTTTGATTGGTTGATTTAGGTGTTGGATGAATGAATTAGGTCAAAGAGGTAATAAGGTCCGGGAAAATAAGATCAGAATTGCAGGCATCTAATGGGGCAAGGCAGGGTAGAAACTCTAACACTTTAGGGTTCTTAGGTGAGATGGATCAGGCTGGCGAGGTGTTAAAAATAGCATGACATTACATGAATTCTTTTTAAACTAAATAAATGAAACAAATTATGATGATTCTCCAAAAACAAAGCATAAAAGATGTATTATGCTTATCAAACTTGAGAATAAAACATATCATAGAACTGGAATAAACATGGAAGGTAAAAAAAATTCATACATATGAAATAGAAGAGTAAATTATGTCAAAATACAGTACCACAAGAATCCCACCAAAATAGTTGCAACTCATCCAATATATTCCTGCAAAATATGAATACACTAGTGTCTCTGATCAATACAATAACATCCAACCTGTGAAATGAGTAAATTAGTGAAAGATATATACATGAAAAAACTTCTCCTAACCTCAGGAGTTGAATCCCTGAGTTGTGGATCTGATCCAAAAAATTCTGAACTGCAAACCTAGAGTATAGGGAGGTCAAACTAACTCATCCCTAACTTTAGTGAAACTGATTCATCAATCCTCAAAAATACTTTTACATAAAGTATTTACCCTTAGGTAAGTCAAAAGCATTATAATTACATTTAAACCCATCATTTACATCAGTAAAATGATGATTTTACGTGGTGAAACTCAAAAAAATGAGAAAAAAATTAGAAATATTAGTCACTGGTCAGAAGTGCAGCGCCAGTGTCAGGAGCATAATGCCATCTCAGCTCAACTTTGGAGGGGGTCGCTAATGTCCAAATTGAGCTCAGTATATCTCATTGGAAAGCTTGTCCTGTCTAGTTTCCATAAATGTGATTGGTTAAAAAAAATGATAATTTTTATCCCTCCAAAAAGAAAATATCCCAAGACTGGTCAGGAGCGCAACGACTAGAAAAATAAGGCAGAAACATGATTTTTGAGGTGTTTTTTGACCTTTCTCCGTGCCAGATTGCTCAAATTTTCTTAGAAAAGTGTCAAAATTGAATATTTAATACCTTATGAATCTAATTATGGTCTTGTTTTTGCGTTTGGAGGCATCTAGAAGAAGCACAACGCCTAGGGCGCTGTGCTCCTCATAGTCTAACTGTGCTGAAAACTGTCAGAAATTTGCAAAAAACCAAAATTTCAAAATTTGCTTAAAAATTCTTCAAATTTTTTTTGTAGAAGGCTAATGAAGTATTCTAAACAATGAGGGATGCCCCAGCAAGTATTTCCAGATTATCTCCTTCATTTTTCTTGGCTAGGGTTTTCTTATGTTTTTCCTCCAATTGCTTGAGTTTAATGCTACAAACCTTATTTCTTGTAATGTACCTGTTAGACATGTTTCTGAGCATCTTTTTATCCTTGCTTGCCTTGTGGAGGAGTTTCTCAAGGTGGAGGTTGACCCTATCAAGACATATCTCTCTATCATCTTCAACCTCCTTGGAAATCCTCTCCTCAAAAGTGAGTTTTTCATCCTCAATATTCTACTGTTGTAGAGCTCTCTTAAGACCTCTTGTCTTAGATATTTTTCTGCTAGTTTGAATTCATCATGATCAAGATCATCAAGTGACATCATGGAGCTACTTCTTTTTTCTTTGAGTAACTCTAGCTCCATAAGTACTTGTTGATCTTTGAGTTTCTTATTTTCCTGCACATGAAATGAAATGATAAATTGAGCTCTATCCATGTTGGTTTTCAACTCTCTAATTTGGGCATCCTTCTCTTTGACAATCAAGCTTGAGGCCTCATGATCTTATTTTTGATCCAAGTCAGCTAGGTCAAACTCTATTTCCTCATGATGAAGGTCCTCATCCTCTTGCATGAATTCTTCATGCACAACTGCCTCTTTCTAATGATCATCCTGATGTACCTGCTTTGCTTATGAAGAAGGTAAGGCCCCTTCCACAATTTGTGGAGAAAACACCTGCCTAGGTCCCCTCTGATAGGTCTTGACATGTTTTTATTTTTCAGACTCTTTGGTCTTTTTAGGATATTTGACCAAAAATTTACTGGATGACCCAATTTGACTTTGAAATAATGTTGATGGTGATGATATGGGTCCAGTAGGCTGAGTTGATGGAGGAATAGATGTAGTGGGTTGAGATGAAGGAGGAATGGATTCAGCGTGCTGAACTTGTGGAGTGGTGAAAACATCATTGGTAATTAAAGTATCCCATGAATTTTTCAACTAGTTCAACTGAAGGAGTACAATGATTTTGATCAAAGAGTGATGGAAGAGGTTGTTCATTTTCTGATCATATTCTCTCTTTTGTACTCTGTAGGCCATTGTTTCCATGCTCTTGAACAAATAGTATGGGATGTTGAGCAATTTGACTCTTGTGAAGTGCATAAGTAGTTTGATATGGTATGTGTAGAGTCTGGAGAACCTTCCTTCACAAGAGAAGTACTTCATGATAATTTTCATCATGGGGGCATATCTATCAAGAAGGTAACTGAAAAGGAAGAATCTCTTTCCCTCATTTTTGTACGGTGGCTTGATGAATGGTTCATAAAACTTGTCATCCAGGTCTTTGTATTTAAACCAGTTCTCACCCACATAAGGTATCCCTGTGGTAGCAGCAATGATGGGTGCGGATATGGTGAAGGTCACACCTGCAAGGGTGATCTGATTGTTCTGAAGGTTTGAGAGAGATGCGAGTCTACTCAAAATAGGGTGGTGTTTAACTCTTTGAACCATTTCACAGAAATCAAAGCAACCAACATATTTGAAGCAAGTCACTATCATGGGTGAGGCCATCAATTCTCTGGTGTTAGTAGGCTCAAGCCTCAAAATCATTCCTCCCTTGTGAGGTATTCTTTCCTCTTTTTCTTCCTCCTTCATGGTGTTTTTAGTTTTGAAACCCTAGGGAAGGGAAAGGGGAGTGGAAAATAGGTTTAAGGAGTGGGGATGGGAGTAGGAAAATTTGGGGAAATAGGGAAGGGGGTTAGGGAACTTAGGGGAGTGATATGGAATCAAAAAAATTAGGGATATAGGATTTAGAATTTTATTATAGGTATGATAAAAGGGTTACCTAGGAATTAGCAGCCTAGGAGCTAGAGTTTCGGGAAATGTAGTTTGGGAACAAGGATTTAGTGATGTAGGGATAGGATTAGAGTTTACTATGATGTGGAGAAGGAATGTAGGGTATTAGGAACAATTTTGGGATGTAGGAATGAAAGCTAGGGTTTCTTAGCTTGAAAATTAAAAAATTTAAACAAGGAGAGTGAACACCATGAATTTTCCAATCATGACATGTAAGGAGGGCACTGAAGAGTGTAGATTACTTGCTTGGAGTTGAAGAAACCCTTGTTGGTGATTTGGAGCACTTGCATGAAGTTTTAAAGGCTATGAGTGAAACTAGGCAGGAGCGCAACACTAGTTGTAGGAGTGCAACACCTATCTTCTAGGAGCACAACACCTTCTCCAGGAGCACAACTCCTTTTCCAGGAGCGCAGCGCCTTGCCTCTAGGAGCACAACGCCACAAAAAAACTTCAATTTTGACCTTGCAAACTTGATTTTCGAGCTGAGGGAGTGGGAGCTCAATTTTCTGGAGAGAAAATGAGTGCCTTCTTTGCCTTTTGATGTGCTTTATACTTAGTGATTTTGATGAATTTGATTTTGGGACCCACTTCTCTTCTTCACATTTACTTTAAGCTTTGAAACCTTTACCTTTCACTTTTGCTTTTGATCTTTGAAGTTTGATAATTTGATAGATTGAGAACACTTACACTTTGAAACTTCTGAGCTTTCTTGGCATATGAAACTTTGAGTTGAGAGCTACCTTAGAACCATGAAATTATTACATATTTATAAAACATGAAATTACATAATGAAATGAATATTACATAATGGAATAAAAACTACATATTACATTTCAAGTTTACATCGTAAAGTGAATTTATTGGTCACCCTTTTTCTTGCTGGTCTTTTATGCAATGGAAATGATGTTTTAATGTACCTTGAAAACCCTAAGACCTAATGTACACCTTGACTGAAAGATCTTCATGATGACATGATTGATAAGGTGATATAGACTCATGAATGGTGGAAACTCAAAATAATGATGAAATAAACTAACAAATGATGAGATGACATTTTTTAAAAGAGTGAACCTTTATTGAGATCTGCACCAAGTGACCAAATTATTGCATGACCTAGTGGAATGAAAAAAATTTCAGAATGGGACCCCTAACATGACATGGAAGATTTAATTTGATCACTAGTGGAAGGGTGAAAATGCTGACACTAACAACTTGAATTGGTGAAGCAGGTTCCTTAGGTGAAGCAAGTTCCTCTTCTTCTCCAATAGGTTCTTCAAAGTTTTCAAGTGGTTCACCTATGGCGTTCTCAACCTCACAGTCACTGAAGAAGAGTGAAGGGTGACTGTGTGGGGATGTGGGGGTTTTTGGTAAGAATTTTCCTTGGTTATTCGTACTCCTACGAAGCATAATAGTCAAACTGTTTTTTTGTTTTTCAATATTTTGGAACCAAATGTAAAAGAAAATCAGAAAATAATGCTAAAGAAGAATAAAAATATCTACTTAGACACCTCCCCAACAATGGTGCCAAAAGTGGTGAGCCCTGATATTTCACCAAGAGTGCTGCAACTCCCATAGGCTACTCAACTTTACTTTATCAACCCGTGGTTCGTAACAACTTGGAGGTGATAGTGCCATATGCACAATAGATTATTTCTACTCATGCCATTCTCTTCTCACTTCTACAATGAGGTGCTACTGTTAGGGTTAATTCTAGGAAAGGAAGTATGTCACACTTCTGAATGAAATATAAGACTGAAAAAGAAACTACTCTATAAACTGGAAATGAAACTACTCTATATTATAATGATTCATCTAACTATCTGTAAGAAAGAGAAATCCACACTTAAGCTAATGAAATAAAGGAAATTATACTTAGTGGCATTCATAATTTAAATTGCTGAATTGAAATTACAGAAAGGGAAACTAATATAGGTACACATGATGAACCAAATGAGTGAATGAGTTATATTTTTCTTATGCTTAACTACTGTGCTTAAAAATTCATCTATCAATGAGCTAATTACAGTTTCAAATGACTCTATTTTGCAACAAAAGAAGGAGGCACTGAGGTGACCTAAGAGGGTCCATGACTCAAGGTTTTTGAGTTGAATCTGTGTTGGGGTTTGACTAAGCTTGGATGAGGTGAAAGAGTGGTTTTGGGTTGAAGGAGTGAGTGGTTGGCGATGCTACAAAATATTCTACAAGATTTCCTGTAGTTCTACATGATGTCCTGAAACACTACAAGAAATAGGCTGAGGGTATTTTGAGGCCAAAAATGGTGAGGAAAGGGTTAGGAGACGTTGAATGAAGGTGGATATAGGTATATAAAGTGTATCCAACCCCTTGGTCAAGATAATAACTCTGCACAAAGCCTTTATTCCACCTCCAAAGTGGCTCTCGGTGTTGTGGTAGAGATTTCCAAAAACAAGGCTGAATTTGACTTGGTTGGAAGCTGGTTGATGAAGGATGGAGACTAAAGCTAATGGTGTACCTATTCATGCATTCATCATTGAAAAATCTATCGTAGCAATGTTGGAAAAGATGAGTTGAATTTAAAGAAACCTACCTATGCAATTGAAACATAAATATACCTTTTCATCTACAACATGTCCATGATAAGAAAAGCAACCTATCTAAATTTTCCAAGAAATAATAAACTTAAAATATAATTTGGTTTGTGGTGAAGATCTTCCCTCCTCATGCTCCAATGTAAGAGGTGAGAGAGGGAGGCTTTAACACACTATTTTGAGATTTTATAAGATACTGAGCATGAAATGGAAAGAGACTAACTACTGCAACATGAAAAAAACATAAGTACATAAGAGAGTCTGAGGCCAATGGATTGGTCCCTAACCCACAATCTCAAATCCCTGAAACTAACTCAGTGGAGAAGAAACCAAATTCTCATTTTATTTCACCACCATTCTTTTACATAACATATGAAAGTCAGAAATGTCTAATATAAGAGCTAAGAGTGCTCTAGCTACCTCCAAAAATTGAATCCTAGTGAGCTCTTGCTATGGCCTATTTACCCTAGAGGGTAGCTACCAATAGCTCCCTAAAAAGTAGGTGTTTGTTACCTTGGGACTCGAGAGAAGTGGAGCTTAGATCCCCTTGATCTTCCACTTTCTTGTTTTTCTCTAATTTCAAGCTATTAGAGGAGAATCTCGAGGAGATATTATTTGCCTTTAGTAGTTAAGGAGGTGGTCAACTCTCCTACAATCACTCCTTGATGTCTACTTTGAGCCCTAATTATGCAATCTTACTAAAATCACTCGAACCATCCAACTGAATTAACTTGGAAAGACTAGTTTTCCTCCCAACCATGAACCATCACCTTTGGTTCTCCCCCGTGCTAAGATCCATTTTCTCCCAAGATCAACAACCTCTTGTACTCCTAGTCAAGGAAATTTATACTTGTTTTCTCTTGCAGTCTTTCTAAAATGACTTCCTGTGTTTCTGGGCTCTACTTAATCCCATAGCCTATATTTTTCCATTTAAAATTCTCTTTTGTCTCCTGCAGTGCTTTATTCACCCATCCCTAGTGTTGTTTCCGCCACACTCAGTGATTTATTATATTTTTCTCTCCCAATCTAAAAAACACATAAATTCACTCTTAGTGTTTTTTAGGAAATGTTTGGGAAAGTATTTAATTCCATCCCATTCATCTAGATTGGAATAATGATCTCATCAAAATAGATTCTTTTCCAAGTTAATTCTCAATTTTTTTCTTTAATATTAATCAACAATATTTTATAAATCACCATAATTTTTCAATACAGTCAAATATGGCTTCCTTTCCATTTCTAAAACTAGTTCAACTACTAAAATAAAATTCACATGAACCTAGGGGTATTACATTTTCCCCCTCTAAAAAAAAGAACACTATCCTCAGTGTTTATTCTTATGCCTCTTCATTCTCGAACATAGTTGGATAATTTTCCTTCATGCTATCTTCTCGTTCCCAAGTGGTCTCCTTGGGCGAAAAGTGCATCCACTACACTTTAACCCGAGCGGCGACTCGATTCTAGAGCATAGCCTCTTTCTAATCCAAGATATGAATTTTCTCTGGAAGAAAGTCTCCTTTGAGTTCCACGTGTATCAAATTTCAGTCAACCACATGAGAAAGATCACACACCTATATTTTAAATAATGATACATGAAATACATTTTTGAAATTTAATATTATTGGGTAGAGCCAAATGATATGTCACTAAACCAACTCGATCGAAAATCTCGAACATCCCATAGAATTGTGGTGCCAACTTGGAAAAAATGCCGATATTGAGAGTAATTTTTCGAAGTTTAATCCTCACATATACATGATCTGCAATTTTGAATTCTTTGTTTGTTCTCTTTTTGTTTGCATAGCTCTTTTGTCAATCTTGAGCTGTCTTAATGGTCTGCTGAAGTTTCCATACTATCCATTCCATTTCATGTAATGCATCTGGTCTGAGGATCAACCTATCCTCAGGTTGGCTCCAATTGAGCGATGTATGGAATTTTCTACCATACAAAGTGGTGAGCCCTGGTATTGCACCAATAGTGCTGCAAATCCTAGGGGCTTCCCTACTTTACTTTATCAACTCGGGGTTCATACAAACTTGGAGGTGACAGTGCTATATACACAACAGATGAATTTTGTTCATGTCATCCTCTTCTTCTTTACAAAAGGGCGCTATTTCTTAAATTACGATAAAAAATGAAAAGTAAATTGTTGTAAGGAAATGACAGAAAGGAAACTAACTTAATTTTCAGAAAGGAAATGACGGAAATGAAACTAATTTAATCTGCAAGAAGGAAATGACAGAAATAAACTAAATTAAATTGCTAGAAAGAAATGACAAGAAGGAAACTAAACTTAAACTGCTAAAAGGAAACTAATTTAATCTGCACTAAAATTTGGTCATTCAGATAAACACACCCTACTTATCTTATGCTTTATCTACCATGCTTCTATCCATGCAGCTAAGCTATCTAGGACTTAATTCTAATTGAATAAGTGTTGATTTGCAGCTTGGAGAAGAAAGGGGTAAAGGTGCTAATGGAGGGATAAACACATGAAACTAGGCTTAGAAGTGAAAAGAGTGGGTTTAAACCTTATTAAAACTTTATTATGGTGCGAAAACAACTTTGGAGCAGAATGATTTGAAAAGTGTGATGGTAGAGATGCGTTGGAGAAAAAATTGCGATATGCGATATTGTAATCGGCAGAAAGAGTGGTAAGTATTAACGAAAATCAACTAAATGGTGTGAAGTGTGAAATGCAATGGCTGATGTGGCGGTGGGACTAGCGGTGGAGCGCGATCGCAATATCGCAATAAGTGGATCAGAGCGGAAAGTCTTAAAATAAAAGGGTAAATGTTGTGAAGTGCGATTTGCGATGGGTGACGTGGCGATGGGACTGGCGGTGGACCACGATCGCAATATCCTAATCGGAAGATTAGAGTGGTAAGTCTTAAAAGGAAAGGGTAAATGGTGCAATTTACAATTCACGATTTTGCAATATCGCAATCGGCAAAAACAAGCGGTAAGTGTAAATGGAAAAAGGTAAATGGTATGATTTGCGATTGCGATGTGGTAAAAAATGCGATATGCGATATGCGATATCGCAATATTGCAATCAGAAAAGGAGAGAGGTAAGTATACAAGGAAAAAAGTAAAATTTACGAAGTGCGATTTTGCGAAAAGGCGAAGTACGGTAGCGGGAGAACTAAGGAGCAAAGGCGGAGGTCAAGTTTTTGATGTTTTTGAATGGTTTTTAAGTTAGAAAGGGTTGCAACAACTGCAAAATGTGAAAGAAGGGATAGAAGGTGAAATTTAAGGTTTTGGGGGAGTTTTCGCGAATAAAAAAAAGGGTGTGGTAGCTGCGATGAGAGAAAAGGAAGGAATAGAAGCGTAAAAGAGGTTTTTGGAAGCATAACACAAAGATGGAAAAGGAAATTCTCTAGAGCTTTAATATTGATTCTTGCAAACAAACCTGTAGATTCACGCATGGGAAAACAAAATAGAATGCATGATAAAACAGTGAACAGAAAGAAGTTTTTTGGGTCTGTGGGAAGGTTCGCCCTCCTCGAGCTCTATTTTCAGAGATGAGAAGGGAGTCTTGATCTACAATTTTTTTTGTTTTTCTCCTCTATTCTATTAATTAGAAGAAAATGAAAAACTAAAGCAGCACACTGAAATAAAGAAATAAGCAGCAATGAAACTATCAGAAGTAAAACTAATTGAATGACAGAAATAAAACTAGCTAAATGGCAGAAAGGAAAGAATGGTAACAACAGAGAAGCCGAGGCACATGGATTGGGGTCTAACCCACGAGCCTAGCTCTCTAAAACTTAAATCAGCAAAATGAAATCAGTCTGCTCATTTCATAAAATAATAGCCTCATTCATGTCTAAAATTTTGATCACTAAGTAAAATGATAAAAAGCTCAATAGCTTGCAACAAAGTTTTGACTAGAATCAACTGGAATTGACTAACTCTTCCTAGCTCTAGCTCCGCTCTATTTATTCTATAGTGAAACTACCAACAAATCGCTAGAAAATTGTGATTGGGTCCACTTGAATCCAAGTAAAAAAATATTGGGTGCACTCCTCTTTGAGTTTCTTGGCTGCCTCTGGAATCGAATTGCTGGAGAGAATCCCCGGGGATCCTTTGGCTGCATTTGGAATTCGAGTTTTTGGAGAGAATCCTCAGGGATCCTTTGGCTGCCTTTGGAATTCAAATTTCTGGAGAGAATATTTGGGATCCTTTGACTGGATTTGAGAGTTAAGGAGGGTGGACAATCTTCCTATAATTTCTATTTTCTATGTCCTCCAAGTATTTATGATAAAAGCCTTATAAAAATGCTAATAATTCATGATTTTCTGCACTCAACCCCATATTAGGCACTCAGAGTATTTTAGCCTTAATCACCACCTATACTAACATCATAAAACCAAATAATAATAAAAATGCAAGAAAAAGATATATAAGAAGGAAAAAAGGTGACTATTAACCCCTCCAAATATGTCTAATGATGGAGCTCATCATCACCCCCCTACTCAATGGTTTCTCATCCTCTAAGCAACTAATCCTCCTCCGAAATTTCCTTCAAGGCTTTGAAAACCCCCCTGATTTCTTGAGGAAGAAGTGTGTGAGTTTCCCTGAGGGGGTAAAAACCATTATTCGTTTTTGCATTCTCCCATTCTCTATCTTTTGCATTTGTGTCCTTTTCATCAGCTAGCCCCAGCAGCAAAGGTGGGTTGAGCTTCAGTCCCAAGCATTGGATATTTTTGGCCTGCATGGCCCTCTTGTATAATGGTTCCCTTTTCAATGCACCCCTCTATCTTTCTGGAGTATGGTACTCCCTGTTATTAAGGCTGTGACGGAGGCTGTTCCATCTCCTCTGGTTGGCCATCATGCACTCATCTTATATCTTCCTAGAAACATCATCAAAATGGCCTATTACCGGTGTTTGAGTCTGAAGGTGGATCTTAACTAGTGCAGGGTCCCTTTCAATATCTCGACAGTTAAGGATGACTCCTCTTGGGATGAAAAATTATGGTCTGATATATAGGGGTTCTCTGGTTCTTCTTCCCATGACCCTCCATATGTCTTTTTCTCTAGTGTCCTCATTCGTCATCCAAGATGCTAGAGCCATTAGCTGCATATCCCCCATTGTGGAATTGGGGTCCCAAGAATCCATATTTGTCAGCACAAGGTTATGCACATAAAACTCTGCCATTTTTTCCTGATCAACCATGTTAGCTTGCTTGTAGAAATCCATTAATTTCCCATAATCTTGGAAAGGTAGGGATCCATGGGAGGCTATAGTTTTGATTTGAAATAGGAGCCATTGCTCCTTGAGGTACACAACATATGAGTTAGAAGGGAATCTATGTTGAAGGGAATATATGCATAATTCTTCCATGGTGGCTACTTGCTGCCATTTTTGCTGCAATTTCTCCTTCAGTGCTACATTCTCTTCTTGTGCCTTTTGCAACTGCTCCTTCAGAACTGTTTCTTCGATTCTTTCCTCCTCCCTTGGTGATTCTTCAATGATAATTGGGCTTGTTGGAGGAGTTTCTAGCTCTCTTTGACTTATCCTCCGACTCTTTTTAGCTCTGAAATACATAGAGGTATGCATTTTTCTCTTTGCGCTTGGAGGAGCTAAGGTGGAAACTACCTCTTTGCCTTGAGAGGATGTGGTGTTGTGCTGTGATTCTATTTCTTGCTCACTTTCTACTACCTCTATGACTTCTATTGGCATCTCTTTTGTTTTTCCTTGGCCCTTTGTCTTTTCCTCTTCTTCTTCTAGTTCTTCTTTCGGTTCTTCCTCTTCTTCTGGTTCTTATTCTTCTTCTGGCTCTTCCTCTAGTTCTTCCTCTTCTGCTGGTTCTTCTTCTTCTTCTATAAGGCTACAAGTGGAATTCTGCCTCATTTGGGTTGCTATAAAAGCTTCCTTGCTCATATTTACGAAAGAGTATGAGGCCATGGGTAGGGTGATGCTGTTCTATTGCATGCTGTTCAAATACGCAACCCACTCTTGGTATTTTTGTGCTGTAGGCTCCCTTTAGTCTATTTCCCTCAAAAATTCCCAATTCACTAGTTTGGATGAGACGATATCTCTTTTTATTATATCGCGCAACTAATTTTGGAGCGCTTCTGTAACTCGACCTTAGCTCTAGTTTTCGTTAGAGACCGTGGTTTCCTTATCTCTATTAATTCATGATGGAATGCGTGTTTCCTCCCCTCGTTCTCCTCTACTCCACTTGATTTAAATTTTTTCTTCTGCATGCCCAGGTGGTGTGATTTTTCAGTTCTCCCTAGTCATACTTCACGATGGTGGCCAAGCTAACTAGCCACATTTTTTCCCCTTAAACTCTAAGTCTGCAAATTTAATTATTTCTGGCTATTATGGATGCATAGAAAGGGGTGAGAATCTATACCCAAGTTTACCTGTTGTTGTCAAGGTGTTTGTAGGAGCTGGAATTTGGAGGCAAGCCTCTTATATGCTGTGTTATTCCTTATTTTCCTGTTTTCTGAGTGAGCAACTTGCTGAATGAGAAACTCTTTGAGTGAGATGATGATATTTCTTGCTCTTCCCATGGTAGATGCTACATAGGGTTGCTCTAGATGCCGTGGGTGGTACTCCTGTCTTTCCTGGGGTCTACTTTATCAGCTCCTCCTTTTTTTTCTTTGTAGTCCGTGAACAACTTTGTTTTTGAAGGAACTTCCTGATGTTTGTAGTAGTTTGTGGCTTGCATTATTTTTCTATATTGTGCTCAGGAATGGAGGAATATGGTGTATGGAGGTGATGGAAGGAGTTATGGAAATGAATGGAGTGAATGATGGGATGGATGGTAAAATAGAAGGTAAAAGAAGATGAATGCTTCTGTGTGTTTCCAGAAACCATGAATGACTTGCAAAATAACAAATACAGAGATGCAGATGTATTTTTTTGTTTTTGTTTTTTTTTTTAAGGAAAGTGGGCTGCCTCCATGGAGGTTTTAAAACCACAAACTTGCCTTGGGCGCCTCAGAGAGGTTTTCACCCATAGATCTTTATTCTCTTTTTTGAGAGCAAGTGAGCTGCCTCCATTGATTTTTTCAACCCACAAGCTTGCCTTGGGTGCCTGGGAGAGGTTTTCACCCATGGATCTTTATTTTTTATTTTTATTAAATTTTTTTTTTTAGGAGGTGTGAGAAACTATGGAGTTTCAAATCACATACACTTCTTTGATTATTGAATTGATGAACTCCACCTCTGACAAAGGCTTCTTGTAAGTTTTAAGTCTGTGACCATTGACAAGCAAGGGGATTCCTTCCTCATATATGGTTTTGATTTGAACTACACCATTATCAAAACATTTTTCCACTGTGTAAGGTCCTAACCATCTTGTCATCAACTTGCATTTGAAGTATTTAAACCTTGAATCATACAACATCACCCAATATCCTTCTTGGAAGGTATTTTCTTTGATGTTCTTATCATGCCAGACCTTCCTTTGCAGCTGAACTACATTTGTGTGAAGAAGTGCTTGCATTATGAACCCTTCCAATCCATTTAGTTGCAGTAACCTCTCTTTTTGGGCATTTGATAGATCTAGATTTAATTCAGATTCCATTCTTAAAGTATTGAATTCAAACTCAACTGAAAGTAGAGCTTTATTACCATAGAATAGTTCATAAGGAGTGAACCTTGTTGTTGTCTTCCAAGTAGTGTTGTAGGCCCAAGTAGCTTCTACCAATCTGTCTGCCCAATCTTTTCTGCTGCTGCTCACAACCTTGGTGAGGATGCTCTCTAAAGCTCTGTTAGTTACTTCTACTCGGCCATTCGCCAAAGGGTGATAGGCAGTAGAAGTTTTATGCTTAAGCTTGTGCTTCCTCAAAATATTCTTAATGAGGTGAGAGGTGAATTGTGCTCCCTGATTAGTGACTATTTCTCAGGGGCATCCAAACTTGTAAAACACATTCTCCCTCATAAATTCTGCTACTTTCTCCTCAGTTTCCACCTTCATTACTTTTGTTTCAGCCCACTTTGTTAGGTAATCAATGCATACTATGATATGCTTATTTTTTCTAGATGGTGGATCAATAGGTCCAAAAAAGTCCATGCCCCACTTATCAAATGGCTCAAGAGCCACCTGAGGATGTAAAGGCATTTCGTCCCTTTGTGCAGGATTTCCCATCCTCTGGCACTGGTCACACTTGCTGGTGTATCTTATGGAATCTTGATGAAGGGTAGGCCAATAGTATCATGACTAAAAAAATTTGTAAGCAGTTCTCTTTGCAACAAAGTGGTCTCCACATGGGCTGTCATGACATGTAGAGAGGATATCAAAAAATTCTTCCTTCCTCACACATCTCCTTAGGATTTTATCAAGGCCTACCTTGAAAAGGTTTTCCCCAATCCATGTGAAAGAGGCATTTTTTCTAATGATTGTGCTCCACTCCCTGAATGAGATATTAGGAGGGAGTCTCCCAACAACCAAGTAGTTGGCTATATCAACAAACCATGGTGAGAGTGATGATATAGAAAAGAGATTATTTTTTGGAAGCTAGTCATCCACCATTCCTTCTTCACCTATAGGGAGAGCTAACCTGGACAAAAAATCTGCAACAATATTCTCCTTTCCAGGTTTATCAACAATAGTCAAATAAAATTACTGTAAAAGTAATAACCATCTAATTATTCTAGCATTAACATCCGGTTTGTTCATTAAATACTTGATGGCTGCATGGTCAGTGTGAAAAAAGGTCTGATATCCAATTACATAATGCCTGAATTTGTTCAAGGCATGGAAAATGGCTAACATATCCTTCTTAGTAACAATATAATTCAGCTCGGCCTTAGACAAGTTCTTGCTGATGAAATAAATGGAATAAGGGATTTTATCCTCTAATAGTCCTAATGCTGCCCCTACAGCTTTGGCGGATGCATTATTGTGGATGTGGAAAGGCAAAGTCCAATTTGGACCTCAGAGGATGGCGACAGTATTCAAATTTCTCTTAATGAGCTCGAAAGCTTCTTGGCAAGGACCAAACCAAATAAACTCAGAATCTTTGGCCAATAACCCAAACAATGGCGAAGCCATCTTGCTGAATTTTTTGATGAATATTATATGATAACCAGCTAAGCCTAAGAAAATCTTGACATCCTTTTGATTTTGAGGACTAGGTACCCTTTTGATGATAGTGATTTTGTTTGGGTCTACCTATATTCTTGCTTAGGATACAAAGTTTCCTAATACAACCCCTGATTTCTTCAGGAATTCACACTTTTCTGGGCTCAAGGAGAGATGAATATCAACTCACCTTCTTAGTACTTTACCCAAATTGGAGCGAGCTTCATGGAAGTCATCCCCATATGGTGTGAAATCATCCATGTAGATTTCGGGAGATTCATGGACTAACTCGAAAAATATGCTCAGGACAATTCTTTGGAAGGTAGGTGGGGCATTGCACAACCCAAAGGGTAAGAATCTATAAGCGAAGGTACCCCAAGGGCTGGTGAAAATCATCTTATCCTGGTCTTCAGGGCTGATTTAAATCTGGTTGTACCCACTGAACCCATCTAAGAATGAAAAGAACTTCTTCCCCGCAAGGCCATCCAGGACTTGGTCTATAAAGGGAAAAGGGAAATGGTCTTTCTTGGTGGCTTTGTTAAGTTCTTGATAATCAACACAAATTCGCCACTTCCCATTCTTCTTTGAGACTAGGACAAGAGGAGATACCCACTCACTGTCGGATATAAGATATATTAACCCTGCATCCAATAGTTTCTGTAACTCTTCTTTGAATATGTCCTTAAGAGCCGTGTTCATCCTTATTTGGGGTTGTCTCAGAAGCTTGCATCCATATTTGATGGAAATATGATGTTTTCACATTGAAGGATTCTCCCATTCATGTCCTTGTAATCCTAAGAAAACACTTCTATATTCTCTGTCAAAAGCTGGCATAACTGCTTCTCTTCTTCATTCGAGAGGTTTGGGTTGATTTTCAGAGATATGGATGGGCCAAACTCAATATCCTTGATGGTTTCAGAGGTTAAATCAACTAAGTGCACTTCCATCCAAGGTTGGATTTCAAACTCTTTGAATAAGGTTTTGAGAGGAATGTTAGTGGAGGACTGGTTTTGAATGGCATGGTTGACGAGTTCATCTTCATAAAGCTGCCCCAATCTAAGAATAATATCTACGGTACACATAGGGGAAATGTTATATAACTCATATTATTCATCCTCCAACCATATAGGGAGATCATGATCAATGGAAGGCTGGGCTGGAGGATATAACACTAGCTGTTTAGATAAAGGCCCATTTTTTATAGTCATGTTTCTGGCCTGACAACTAATATAAGCATCTGCAGTGGCTAACCAAGGTCTCCCTAAGATGAGGGGATAACCATTAAACTTAGTTTTTGGTTGCAGGACCAAGAAATCTGTAGGATACTCGCAAGAGTCAATGGTAACCATAACATCCTCAACAATTCCTTTCAGAGTTACTGTGGACCGATCTGCAAGTTGCAAAAATGTTGTGGTTTCCCTCAAAGTCCCTTGGAGATAAAGTCTCAACATAGTTTCCTTGGTCATGATATTGATGGCAGTCCCTTGTTACACAATATTTTTCCACCATCCCTGCAATCCCCATATCGAACATTGGAGGACCATTTCAGTGGCTTCTCTGTACTGTCATACATTGCCATTAATGTCATTGCATCCATTGGCATATCAAAGACATATCCTCTCTTGATCATTCCTCAAGTAGACCTTTAAAAACACATGATTTTGGGTCGGTGCTAGTAGGCAATTATAGCCTCGTGCCCATGGAGAAATTAAAACTTGGGCCTGCACCCATTGGAGCTCTGTCTCAGAAGGGCACCTGCGCCGAGCTGTTTTTGGAATTTTTTTAAAAATAGAAATGAAGTTTCCATTCTTAACAACTTCGTGAGCAGATTCATCATGGTTTTTTCGACTAAATCACGTCAAGTGTCTCCCTTTGGCTTGTTGGTTCCTAAAATTGTGCAACTACCGAAAGAGATAGACCTCCTCTCCACCTTATGTTGGATCCAAAAACTCCTCCTCTCCTCCTATAAATACTTCCTCTTCACATTGATTCAACTAGCTGAAACAATAGAATAGCTAAGAGCTCATAGCTGGTGTGAAGGAAGCAAAGAATACCCCATCGTCGAGAGAGAGTGTGAGCCCGTTGCCTCATCTGATCCAATGACGAACGAATGCTTGAGACGTGCCCAACTAAGCTCGTCCAAGGAGGCTTGCAACGTTAAGGCATAAGGTTGTAAACTTTTTCTTTCAACATCAATAATACATGACTAAGTTTTGGTTCCAATTTTGTGTTTGATTATATGCAAAATGTTTGATTCTCCTTGACTAATTGAATAGTTATAAATGAATATATATTATCGTATGCTGTCATCATTCATTTGATCTTTGTGTAGGTGCATGGAAATCATCGCTGACAAAACGCGAAGTGTGAAGACAAAGATCGAAGGATCATTGCTGCACGCCACGACACAAGCGCTGGACCGAGGTAGGTCATATATCCATGTCCGTCCTTCATTTATAAAATAGGTATCTAGAGATTTAGCATGTCCCCTTGTTGCTAGACCCAACCTAGGGCTAGAGGGATTGCCTCTGTCCGTAGAGGGTATTTTCCTACACAAAAAGTTGGCGGCCATGTTGGGGAACAATGTGTTTATTGTCTCTCGTTGATTCATTTAGATTTATGCTTGTTTGTCCGACTTTGGTCATATTGCCACTTTTCTGCTTTGTTTTTCTTGTTTGACTGTTTCCATCCATCATACCCACTCTCAGAGTGTTAAGCCTGGATTTTATTTAGCTGCTTTTTCTCCTTTCCTTAGTTTTCTAGCTCGGTGTTGTTGTTTCCTTCACAATCACGCCGATTGGCACGGGTTTCTTGTTTTACAGGTACAATTTTCCTTGTTCAGCGTGGATTACAGCTAAAACGTTGCACAAAATTGTGTAGGTTTGGATTTTTTCCTCCCCCCTGAGTTTTGCCAATGTATCTTGCCTCTGGATTGGTTTCTCTCTCCTGGATTAGTCCACTTAAATTTTTGTTGACTTCCCTATCTCTTTTTCTTCAGAGGATTGTATCTCATATGATTAGTGTGGTTCATCATCCTAGGGTTTCTAGGTGTCTTCCATTGCTTGTTCGGCCACCTCTTCATTGAGCTTCTAATTTGTGTATGAGTCAGTCTGGTCTCTTGTCTTTTCAACTTGTGGACTGATTGTTTGATCTTTTCTCTCGATTCTGTGTCTTTTTGGGTTATTGAAATTTCATCTTGGTGTCTGTTTGACCTTCCATCTATCACTGTGAGCATGGATTACATTGCTCACTGAGTCGATTTGAAATTACTCTTTCTATGTGAAGGAATGCATGTCTGTTTTGAGTGTGTTTCACATTCGATTTGGATTGGTCTCTTCGTGTTTGATTGTTTCTTTCTAATTTCTTAGAACTAGTGCTCATTTTGTCCTTTTAGTGTAACAATGCATTTTTGCTTCTCATTCATGTAAAAGAACAAAATTTTCATTCTTTCTCTCTATTTAAAAATGAAAAATGTTCTTTTTCATTAGTAACTTTCTGATCTTAAAAGTGAAGAAAAAGAGAAGATTTTCTAGTTTTCTGCTTTGTCCGTGTCAAGAGCAATAGGAAATTTCTTCTTGCATTCGATTGGTTGTTGCTTTGTTGTGAACCTCTATCCTTCTCTTAACTAGATTTTCATTGAATTGGAATGATGTTATTTCTCATGTAGTTGTTCATTAGATATTTTAGATTACATTCGGTAAGGCCTTGAAACTGAAACGTAATTTCAAGATCAACTTTAAAACAAACTCAATCCACCTAAGGAAACATTGAAAATTAATGCTCACATTTTAGAGGTCTAGGCTAGTGATGTGTTACGACGTCGTTAAACCTAGTAGCTGTTATTTTCCATCTGGCATTAGACAACACTAGCATGAACTTGTGCTCCCCATACTGTCGATTATATAAATGGATACCCTCAGAGATTTCAATCCTTTATTCATAGGAAGCCAAGTCTACTGCCTTGATACCGTGATACACCGAACACATCATTCGGGGAGACTGCTTGCACATACGTTAAGTCCTTGGTCATTTCTCTTTCATTTGATCACGAAGGTGTACATTGCAGTTCATGGGAGCTTGGTACACCCTCTTTCTTATATTTCTTGAGTATTCTTTTGATCTTTCCATGACTCTTTAAAAATTGAAAATATCATCAAGCACTTGTCCTTTAAATCTCGTCCAAACTGAAAGTGACTAGAGTCAAATTTTTCCCTTTTCTTGACTCTTAAAATATGAAAAGGCAAAGTTTTGTTTCAATGTCATAAAATTAATTACCTATGATCACACACTCGTTATAGTTATTTTCTTGGCTTGTTCACAAGTAATTCATTAGTGATTGGTCTTGAAGCCTCAAATTGATTATCTATTTTCTCTCCTGTTTTTGAGACAAAATCACAGTGGCGGAACCACCCGTTTCATCGTCCCATTCATTAACTCATAGTGAAGAATCTCCCCTCAGAATTTCTTCGGAGACATCTCAGTCTGCTAGAAATCTAGGCTACTGGCGTGCCTTTATTCCAAGTATTTAGCCTCTCACTACTAGATCTCCTCCTGAGGAACCATTTGATATTAATTGGCAACCTTCAGACGTTTGGGTCAGTTTTAGGGAAGATCCCCCTTTACCCTCGGAATCACTTGCATTGCCATTAACGGGTGCTTTACTTACCACCGCTCGTTGCCTTTTCACCGAAAACATGTCTTCATTCGACATGGATTCCGCGAGTCCTATTAGTAGTGAAGAGACTTATGTTTCTACGAGAGAATATCCTTTCCCTCCAGAGAGTTTTCTTTATGTCTCGGGTCAACCTTCTTCACAACCTTTATCTTTACTGGTTGGTTATCATTCTATAAGTCAGATGATTTCTAGTGCTGCATATTTGTATTAGAGTCTGATATGGTCGGGTACATAAGCTCCTTTGGAGGGGTCATTTATATTAGGTCCATCACCTATGACTCCCATTACGTCGACCATCATTACGTCTATCCCAACCCATCCCATGGTTTGTGTGGCTTCATCTGCACCTTCCACTAGTGTGATTCCGTCATTGACACCCTCTTATTGCATGGGACACTTCTTATTTCTTTTGCAATACCTGTTGGACCCGCCGCAACTGGATCACAACCTCATGTGTCGGGAGTCCATTAACCTACTAGTAGTACATCGATCTCTTATAATCCTATTACTGGAGGTTTGACATACAGACAATATATGATGGCTATTCAACAACATAATTTATTCCCCCAGGGTTCTCAGCAAGTTCAAGCTCCCATCAATCCACCGCATTACTACGATGAGCATGGAAATCACATATATTACCATGGGCCTCAACCACAGGGTATGTTGTATGTTCAAACCACTCAAATGTTGGTTTACCCCAACTAGTTCACGTACCTACAAGGACAACCCTATGGCCCACAAGGATAACCTTATCATTTATAAGGCCAACCTTTGGTTCAATAGGGAGAAACCTATGGTCCTAATGGTCAATCTTATGTTCAATTGGGAGCATCTTATTTTCCCTAGGGGAAAACCTACATACCTCAGGGAAAACCTTCTGTGCAACCAAATCAAATTTACGTTCAGAAAGGCCCAAATTTTGAACAACAAGGTCAACCCTCCACTGGTCAACCAGGCCAACCTATTTTTCAGGGGCAACATGGATCGTCTCAACCATTAGGCTAACCTATACCCCGGGATAGCCTGTTCAACCTCAAAATACAGGCCAACCTGTACCGCAGGGATAACCCATTCAACCTCAGCATCTAGGCCAACTTGCACCCTAGGGAAAACCTATCCAACCTCAGCATCCGTGCCAACCCCCACTCTAGGGGTATCTCATGCAGCCTCAAGGCCCACCTTTTATTCCTCAAGGTCAATATTTGATGGTCCAAGGTCCGCCCCATGACACTGCTTATATTTTGCAGCAAGATCCATATGTTTCCCAAAAAGAACCTCAATGGTTCGCTCAGAATCAATATCCTATTCCTCAACCAGTGTATGGGCAGAAGTATCAAAGTTATAACCCCTATGGTAAAAATCCTCCGGGACAAAACATCTGGGGTCAAAATTTATCCCAACCTGGTTGGAATCCAATATTGGTCTCTATCAAAGGCCAGCATTGTCTTTCAATCCGCAATTTCCCTTTCTCGCTACGTTGGAACTACCTGATGTGCCAAAGTTAACGAATGAACCTATCTTTTCTAACCCATATTGGCCTCCGGTTCCCACTAAAATCCCTGGAAATTGTACCAAGTTTGAAGGCAAGTCTGGAGAATACCCGAAAATGCATGTTATGACATACCATCTTTGGTGCTCCTCCAACTCTTGGGTGGACGATTCAATTCGACTTCGTCTTTTCCAAAGGACTCTCACTGGTGCCGCTGCAAAGTGGTAAATTGAACTTTCTCATGGCGTCTTTCAAGATTTCAACTCTTTGGCCATGGATTTTATCACACACTTTCAGTTACCAGTTCATTATGAAACTAGGAGGCATCTCCTTACATCCTTGAAATAGGATCAGGCTACTCATATCTCCGTTCATATTCATGAATGGAGGCAACATCGTCATTTGATCAAGGTTGAAATTTCTGATCAAATTCTGACTGATTGGTTCACTACCTCTTTTATCAGTCCGATTTCTAAGGACATTGCTATGTGGGCATGTGTCACTTAGGAACAAGCCATCTCCCGTGCCCAGTACCTTGATCTCGTGTACTCTCAATCTGGCATGCTTTATGACATCTTTCCCGATGCTCCGCAACATGGAACTACCAAATCACCAATGATGGCCATCTGTCGACGATGTCATTAGTTCTGTGTCTTAGAATTCTCGTAAGTCTTCTTCTAATCCTTCAAAGAAGACATCTACTTCTTCCACAGATACTGCTTCTCAGCCGTCTCTTAATCTTGGTAAGATTGCAGAAGTAAATTCCATCCAATCCACTCTAGTGGATAAATCTTCCAAAGGTAAGAAAAAGGGTAAATGTAGGGCCAAAGTTGATACCCTGAAATAGGATTCTCCTAAGCCTAGTGTTGATAATGGTTCGAAACATAAAACGAAGTACCCTTGTCTAATTTGTGACGACGACCATTACACCAAGGATTTTTCGCGACGATCCGAGGTGAGTCAACTGCTCAAAGGCACTCAAGGTACTCTGGATGTTCTTAAGGAACCCTTCCTATCACAAAAAACTTAGATGGTGGAGCAACCTCAGTCCTCTGCCCCTTTTGGCTCTTAGGTTTTCACGGTGAATGGTGCTGCACCCATCTCTATTGCTACCCGATCAAAATATTATGCCGAACTGCGTTAGGCCGCCTGGAAAGAGATCGTAGATGGTCCTCCTCCCCCACCAACTTCTGGCCCTCTTCACATTGAACGACCCAGTATTGAGCCCGTTGTACGACCACCTTCTAAAGGTGTACTCCGTACGTCTTCCTATAACCCAAACGCTCGTGCCGCTCAAAATTACAGTATTGTTGAGGATTTGGCTCAAGCATCATTTTCTATGTCTGCATTGGAAGTACTTCAGAGATTTCCATCACAATGGAAGGATTTTCTTTTCACTATTTTAGGGGTTGACCTTGCTGATTCAAGCCTTATCCCTTTCGATTTGGAAAATTTCGTTCTGTGTCTCCCTCACCAACTTGCACTGATTATCCATGTTGGAATTAATGGAAAGAATATCCATCGAGTGGTCATAGACGAGGGTGCATATACTTACGTCATGTATTTTTCATGCTGGAAAGCCATTGGTTCTCCAGCCCTTCATCAGTCTTTGAACGCTTTAGAAGCTTTCAATGGAAGGGAGTCTTGCCCTCTAGGTGTTCTCGCTAGCTTACCTATATCGTTGGAAGGAAAAACAATTATTGTTGAGGTTGAAGTCGTTAACGCCAAAATAAATTATAATATTCTCCTTGGTCGCAGTTGGACCCACGCTATGCTTTGTGTTCCATCTACTCTCTTTCATGTTCTTCAATTCCAAATGAGGGAAACATCATTACTATCGATCAGTTATCATTTTTCACTTCTACCTCCTTTGAGAGCAATGTTCTGTATGTTGATCGTATTCCTACGCCTTATGAGAGCATAGGGCCGGGAATTTTCAAAGATCCCACTCTTATGGGACTTTATTCCCTTCCTCGCCCAACACTACTCAGGTCAACATGATCTCCACATCTTTTGATCCATGGATCATCCCTTCGCCTGAGAATAATGATTTGTTTGGTGACGCGATGCCATTAAGACCAATAGAAATTGATTATTTTGAAGTTATTTTGGTTTCATCCCCTCCTCCCTCCGATCATACTCCTTGAGTGTGTCTCTTGACACGTATTCTCAATCCCCTTGGCTCGATGTTTCGAATTCTCCTGATTCTTTGAATGAGATGTTCCCCACTGATGAGGCCATCATGGAAACCATGTCTCTTGAGGATCCTCCTTGGGACGTTAGCCATCATCATTCCTTCTTTATTCTTGGCCTTGAGGTCATGCTTACTTGTCTTGAGAACTTCACTTCCCAAGCTCCTTCCCATCTTGCTTCAAACAACCATCTTGACAGATGAAGTCTTCACGGAAGGTAACATGGGAAACATTATGCAAATGATGCCTCTCGACATCTTTGTTAAACTAGGGGTTTTCGAGAACATTCATGTTGGGGTGACCTATTCTCCTGATGAGATCGAGGTCTATACTAGACTCTTTCGAGATTTTCAAGACGTTTTCACTTGGTCATACGAAGAAATTCCCGGCATCGATCTGAGTATAGTTGTGCACAATATTCCTACTTATTCGGACGTGAAGCCTGTTCAGAAATGTCTTCATCCGATGCACCCTAGGAAGGAAGCCTCCATCAAGGGAGAAGTTGAAAAGCTTCTCAAAGCCAACTTCATTTATCCAATCCCCTTGATAGAATGGGTTTCTAACATCGTTCATGTGGATAAAAAGCAGGGCGCTATTCGCGTCTGTGTGGATTACTGTGACATTAACTGCACTTGTCCTAAGGATAACTATCCCACTCCTTTCATTGACCAAATCATCAAAGAATGTGTTGGGAGTGAGATCTTTTCCCTTATGGATGGGTTTTCTAGTTATAACCAGATCAATATTTTACCGAATGATCAACACAAGACTGCCTTCATCTGTCCGTGGGGCACTTTCGCATATAAGAAGCTCCCTTTTGGCCTCAAGAATGCTGGTGCCACTTTCCAATGAGAAATTTTGTACGCTTTTCACGATATTACGCGCATTGTTCAACCTTACCTGTATGACCTTCCGGCTCATTCTGCTAAGCGTAAGGATCACCTGGATCACCTCCGTCAGATATTTCTTCACTGTAGATGCTACAACATTCAGCTCAATCCACATAAATGTGTCTTCGACGTCGATTTTGGTAGACTCCTTGTGTTTATTATATCTAAAGACAGAATTCGTCTCGACCCTCTTAAGGTTGAAGCTATTGTTAATCTCCCCTCCCCTTCCTCTTTACATCAGTTGCAGATTTTGCAAGGGAAAGCTAATTTCCTACGCCGTTTTATACCTAACTATGCTGAGGTAGCCAAAGGTTTCACATGATTGCTTAAGTAAGACACCTTGTTCCTCTGGGATGAGATTTCCCAGAAATCCTTAGATGCACTGAAGACTTTGCTCGTCAATGTTCCTCTTTTTCATCCACCCAATTATCATCATGACTATTCCTTCTATTTGGCTTCCGCATTTAGCACTATTACCATAGTTCTGGTACATGGCGATGACGATGGTGATGAGTACTCCATTGATTATTCGAGCTGCAATCTTCTTGATACTGAAAACTGTTATGCTCATGTCGAGAAATTTCCGTTGGCTATTTTTCAAGCCGTCCAATGTTTTCGCCATTATATTCTACTTCGCACAGTAACCGTGATTTTTGATTGTAACCCCATGACCTATATATTGAATCGCCAATTGTTGGGGGCAAAATACTCGAAGTGGATAGTTATCCTCCAAGATTTTGATTTGGATTTCACTACCACCAAATCAAAGAAATCATTGGTTTTTTCCGATTTGATCTTCTCTTTACCATCTGCCTCTTCTCCTTCTGGTTCTGAGGAACACATTCTAGATGACACCCTTTTTTTGATTAGCACCCTCGATCCATGGTATGGTGATATCATCTTATATCTCCAAACTTCCACCTTCTGTTTTGAGTTGACAAAGGATTCTTGTCGACGCATCTGTCATCATTTGCAACCTTATCGTATAGTCAGAGATACCCTATATTGCATTGATGATGATTCTGTTCTCCACCGATGTTTAACCCTCAAGGAAGCTGAGAAAGTCATCAATGTCTGCCATTCTGTCGCTTGTGGTAGTCACATGTCTGGATATGATACTACTCAAAAAATCCTTCGTGCTGGATATTTCTGGCCTACCATTTTCAAGAATTGTATTGTCGCTATTCGCAAATTTCATGACTTTCAGATTTACGAGCGCAGGCTACGCGCGCCACCCACTCACCTCCATCCCGTCATTACCATTGGTCCCTTTTCAAAGTGGGACATTGATTTTATGACGTGTAACCCTCACTCGGTCGAGGGGCATGCTTATATTATCATAGCTATAGACTACTTCACCCAATGGGCAAAAGCAATGCCTACACTCACAGTTGACGGTAAGCCAACTGCAAAATTTCTTTTCAATCATGTGATTACCAGGTTTGGTGTCCCTCAAGCCATTGTCACCGATCATGGCTCCCATTTTTACCATTATATGCTGGCTGAGTTGACTTCAAAGTTGGGCCCGCGTCACAACAGCTCAATGGCGTACTACCCTCAGGCCAATGTCCAGGTTGAAGTCATGAATAAAGTTCTAGTCACTATGATTTAGCGTACGATTGGGATGCAAAATTCCAACTGGAATCTCATGTTGTTCTCAGCTCTTTGGTCTTACCGAACCTCGATGAAGGATGCAACCAGATTCACCCCATTCTAGATTGTTTATGGTCTGGAAGCTATCCTTCTAATTGAATGCTAAATTCCTTCTCTCAAGCTGGATATCGAATTACTACCTAATACCTTACCAGAGGAAGAACGTCTTCTATGTTTGGAGAGGCTTAATGAAACTCGCCTCTTTGCTGCTTTGGTCATAGAAGCACAAAAAAAGTGGGTCAAAGCTCATTTTGACTAGCCAGTTTCCCATCATACCTTCGTAGAAGGAGATTTAGTCCTCATGTATGAACAAGCTCATGATAATCTAGGGGCAAGAAAATTCGAACCTATGTGGCATGGGGCTTACATTGTTAAGCGTTTTTTTTGCAGAAATGGGCTTATTGATTATGAAGGTTATCCCTTGGATCAGCCCAGAAATGGGCTGTACCTCAAAAAATATTATGCATGAGTCTCTCGTGCATGTTGGGTTTGTGTTATATTCTTTCCATGACTAATCACACACGGGGGGTGGGGGTAATAGGGGGGTGGTAGCCCCCCCTATCAGGGTTCGAGACAGCGCCCTGGAAAATTTTTTTGGTCCTTATTTTCCAGAGGGCGGACCCACCCATTGTTTTGTGCATGGGTTTGCACATGGTTTTGGAGCATGATGGTTTTCGGCCCCTGGTATTTTGTAGATCCGGTCAAGGGAACTACAGTTATGTTATAATCTAGGGTTAATGGATTGGGGTTTATGTATGCTTCGGTATGTATATATATGTGTTGTAACACTAAAAGGAATATATTGAAAAATCAAGTTGGTTGTCCTGATTTGGGATCCAGGGGAAAATCTTTGTGTTTATCTGTTTTATGTTTTATGCTCTTGCTACTATTTATTTTCTACCTTTAAGATTCATTTGCAGATAATTTCTGTACAGGGTTAAAAACTACATTTGGTATCAGAGCAGTTTTGGCTTCAAGGGGATGCCTTTGCTGCTGAGGGGTTTTTTGCTTGGGCCTGAGGTAGATCCTGTTCAGTGGGAGATTTGCGAGATTGATTCTTGCGGTGAAAGAAGATGGCGAGAGGTGGGAAGATAGAGATCGAGATATTTAATGGTCATAGTTTTGAGTTGTGGAAGCTCAAGATGAAGGATCTACTGGTGGATAAATATCAGTGGATCGCCATAGATCTGGGTACTAAACCAATGAAAATGTCAGATGAAGACTGGAAGAAACTGGATCGGAAGGAAAAGAGCACAATACAGTTCTGTGTCTCAGATTCAGTATTGTTGAATGTATCTGGGGAAGTGTTGTAGCCGCTACAACACTTCCCCAGATACATTCAACAATCTACAACACCACCCAAAATTCTGGTTATATTTAAAATTTCAGGTCCCCCTGATCGCTTAGCCATTAAGGTTTTTGACCTGGCCTGTAGTCTTTGAACCTTCTCACCATCATGATGATATTCTTTCGCTGCAGCCATGCCATGTGTGGGAGGATCATCATGCATACACTCGAATGAAAACTTTTCCGTGCATTAAGTATATTCGTTAGAAGCTCTCTCACCATGGATCATTAGGAATTTTGTTTGGGTAATTCATTTAAGCTCATAAGCTCATGCAGATTAGTTGAGGGGCATCATCCTCTAAAAGGTAACTACAGACTAATGGATTTTATAATGTCTGATGTAGGACAATCCCATGGATGGTAAACCCAACAATATCATCACCATACCAAGGGAAGGAAGATGAGACTAAAACAAAAAGGGCATAGTTGCGGAATATGACACTTTTCATACCTTGTCCATATGAGGATGAGAACTAGGGCTACAGTTGAAGACCACGTCAAGGCAGATGACAAGGGTAGAGGTGGTCGGTGCATAGAGCCAAAGCTAGGGTCTTCTCTGGTAGACAAGGTGGATCATTTCAAAGCTTGAAATAACTGCAAAGGTACTTAGTCACTTTCACGAGACAGAGATGGAGGAAAAGAAATCTTTAACTGCAAAGGTACTTAGTCACTTTCACGAGACAGAGATGGAGGAAAAGAAATCTTGCTGCGAAAGCCGGAGAAGGTCGCAAATTGCCCAAGGTCGCAGGTCGCAAATTTCACAAGGTTGCAGGCTGCAAGTAACCCCTAGGTCACAGGTCGCAAATGGACCAAGTCGCAAGTCACAGATTCTCTCAGGGTCACAAGTCGCAGATTGCCCAGGGTCGCAGGTCACGGATTGCCCAGGGTCGTGGTTGAAAATTTCCAAAGGTCGCAGGTCACAGATTGTTAGAGGTCGCAGGTCGCAAAATCCAATGAAGTCTCAAGGTCGCAAAACAACACATCCGAGGGAGGCTTCAACTGTTGTGACTACCCGACTGTGCGACCTCCACCGAGTTGTGAGGCGGTCATCGATTGCTTGAGGTAGCAAGTCGCAAAATCCAGTTGGGTCGCAGGTCACAACATGGGCTGAGGTCATAGGGCGTAAAATCTACTAAGTTGTGAGGCAGCCCAACGGCCAGGAAGATGAAAAGTCAAGGAAGCCCAAAAGGAAAATCCCACGGAGGGTAAACCAAACAATATCATCACCATACCAAGGGCAGGAAGATGAGACTAAAACAACAAGGGTGCAGTTGTGAAATATGACACTTTTCGTACCCTGTCCATATGAGGATGAGAACTAGGGCTACAGGGTAGAGGTGGTTGGTGCGTAGAGCCGAAGCTAGGGTCTTCTCTGGCAGACAAGTTGGATCATTTCAAAGCTTGAAAGAACCACAAAGGTACTTAGTCACTTTCACGAGATAGAGATGGAAGAAAATAAATCTTGGTGCGAAACCCAGAGAAGGTCGCAAATTTCCTGAGGTCGTAGGTCACAAATTCCACAAGGTCACAGGCCGCAAGTAACCCCTAGGTCGCAGGTCACAAATGGACCAAGACGCAAGTCGCAGATTCACTCAGGGTCACAAGTCGTAGATTGTCCAGGGTCGTAGGTCACAGATTGCCCAAGGTCGCGGTCGCAAATTCCCAAAGGTCACAGGTCACAGATTGTTAGAGGTCACAGGTCGCAAAATCCAATGAAGTCGCAAGGTCGCAAAACAACACATCCGAGGGAGGCTTCAAATATTGCGACTACCCAACTGTGTGACCTCCACCGAGTCGCGAGGTGGTCACAGATTGCTCGAGGTCGCAAGTAGCAAAATCTAGTGGGGTCGCAGGTCGCAATAGTGGCCAAGGTCGCAAATCGCAAAATCTACTAAGTCGCGAGGCAGCCCAACGGTCAGGAAGACGAAAAAGTCAGGGAAGCCCAAAAGGCAAGTTTTGTTCTATAAATACTTCCTTCGGGAGATTGTAAAAGGACCTTTTGTTTGGGACTCAAAGAGATACAGAGCATTGTATAGAAGGACTAGACATTTTTGAGTATGAATACAAGCATGTGTTAACTCCATTTTTGGATTTGATGTTAGTTAATGTGTGAACACTATGAGTATTCTATTTTCAGTTTCTAACATCTTTTGATTAATGAAATTGTGTCTCTAATTACATCATTTATGCATTATAGTTTTCTAAATATGCGTTAATGGTGCTAAGTTTATTTCGCTTTCACAATGAATGTTAATAACTTTGTTTACTGACATTTATATTATCACCAAAACATTTAAGGAAGTGAAGGGTATTCTGCCATAAATAATTGTTTCTTCTGTGGTTAGAATAGCATACAAGGATGACCCTAATGATATGTTGTTGACAACATTTACTTTGGCCCCATGCTTTATAATTCAGATTTCTACGCATAGTGTTGTATGTTCATTTAATTCATCAATCATGTGTCTTGTATCATCCAAATAAACGTGTGTCCACAGGTTTATAGAGTCCTACTAAGACCCAAGGAAAGGATAATTAAGCGGTAGCCAGACCCACACCTCGGACAGGATCCCTATTCCAAACGATTTAGAGTCTATTTGGGACTTTTTACTGGGGAGATCCCCTCCTGTTGGCCGGATAGATTTTCCCGTCAACAGAATTGGCGCTAGAAGGAGGGCCTGATGACAAGCTGAGCCCTTAGAGCCTGCAGTTAATCTCATATCTGTAATGGCTCGTCCCCAAATCATTCTCCCGAGATGTTCGTCGGATTTCTATGAGCCTCGATGCTCAATCCCTGATGAACTTATGTATCACTTGTCCCAGTTAAAATTCAATGGTGAAAACAGAGTTTCCATAACCAAACACCTTTTATATTTTTGTGACTTTTGTGAGTGCTACGAAATTGAAAATGAAGGGTTGAATTGTATTCTTTTCTCCCTCACTCTCGAAGGTCGCGTTAAGCAATGGTGCCGCACGTTTCCGGAAGCTTCTGTCCATTCGTACGAGTAGCTCACCGGTGAATTACAACAAGCTTTTCACAGGTATGATTTTCATAATGTGTTAAAAAAGTTAAATGACATCATAATGGAACCTTAGAAACTTCTAGATGAATTCTCGATCAGATTTGTTCATTATTGTTTTGAGTTCCCTGAAAAGGATGTTGATTGGAAATTTTTAAGTGAATAGTTCAAGTATGTGATTCTTGTTTCCCTTGTACAATTTCAATTAGCAACCTAGCCTGATCCTAGTGTTCCCTATGACTACCCGCAAGTTACCAGCTATTCAGACTTTGTCCCTAATGTTTCCTTGTCCATCTCCTCGAGTCCAGACCAGATTCAGGCCTCCAAGGACAATATTACTATTTTTGATATTCTCGTTCATCCTTCTAAATTGCCGTGTAGTGAAGTTGTGACCTTGAAAGTTATAAGCAATGATAGATGTGTGCAAGAAGATAAAACCTGTTGTGCCACCTCTGAATCTTCCACACACCGTGTTGAATCAGAGCTTGAAAACCATAGTGGCCCATTATCTCTCTTGGTTCATGAAACCTATCTCGATTCCACTGAATGTTTCCCTAGACACAGTCCTAAATCTTATTCACATGCTAATAATAAATTGACTCTTGTCCCAGATAAAGTTGACTTTACAAAATCATTGGACCATCCTAGGCATGCAAGACCATTGTTCACTCCGGGTGACACCGATGTGCGAGATGAAAGTCCTTGCACGGTCGATACCCTTGCATCTGAATCGTTTCATCCATTATTCTATGATTTATTTCATGAGCCTGCCGCACCAGTAATTTATTCAAGTCATTCAAAATTTTCTTGTACTGGTATTGGCGACAATCAAAAGCACGCGGGGGGTGTTTCGCAATCACGTCACAAAATTGATGAATCTCTTAGGTCTGATATTTTTCATCTGAAATATTTAAACAACCATAGGAGTGAATCCCTGTCTTGGAAACCTCAAGATGTCTCTTTTATTGATCCATCACAATTGTTAACTCCCAAGGAGCCTAATGTTACAGGTACCCAACCTGATCAAATCGATGGCTCCAGTGATCACTGCTTATTTGAAAACATATCCACTCATGGCTCTGAGGACTATCATTCGAATCTATTTTTCGACCATATGAAGCCTTCAAAATTTGATGATATGATTTGTGAAGATTCAAGGACCCATCTGAAAATTGAAGCAATTCAGCTTCTACTAGTTGTTACCTCAAGTTCTTATGATCCTGATGAGACTCTTCAAACAAGTCCAACTAGGGTCCCTCGAATTAGGTTTTCTTAAATGAAGGTTCTGTTGTATCACTCGCCTCTCAGCATAACCACGTCAGATGTTAGCTCATTTGGGTGAGCCTACCATTCAAGTGATGCTTCTCTGAGCCCATCATGCTATCCCCTAACAGCTGATATGCAACAACCGATTTACCCTAATTTATTCACTGGGAGGAAAACACCGTCTGTTGTCTCTAATATTTTCGATTGTTGCCCAACTAGTACTAGTTGCATGCAGGCGCAAGCGTGTGATGTTTGGAAAACCTCTCCCCTGCCTAAAAATCTTCTGGTTAATTCACCCCATCCTGGGAAATCTAAAGAATCTGACACATTGGATTGGCAGTCTATCAGTGCGCAAACATTTGACCGAATTGATATAAATCCCACTGACATTTTTCCAATCACTAAAATTGATGATCACATCCATTCGCCAGTTGATCTCACGAACCCATCAAAGTTTGGAAGCCCCCCGCTCGAAGGCCTAGAATTGGTCCGGGACGGTGAGGAATTTCAGCCTTCACTGACAGTTAATTCAGATCCTCATATCCTCGGCAAAACCTAGGAACAAATTTGAACTAGGATTTTCGAAATTAGGGTTTCTACAAATGGATTCACAAGCATCTCAAATTCTCCTGGCTCACGCCCATTTTTTCCATTCTACCAAAGTGATCATCCTCAAAATCATGATGAGATTCCCGACTGGCTTGATGTATCCTATCCAATGGATATAACTGCAAATAGGAAATGCTTTTCCCCGCTTCCGTTGGACCTAAGGTTGTGCGTGGGTGGGTGTGTGTCATTGATAAATGATTCTATGTTTCAAATACATATTTCTATGTATCAGGATGAAAGTGAAATTCAGCTAGCACAATCCATTTTGGCACGTTCTTTGGTAAGTAGCCATGACCTTCTTTCTATTGCACATTCTCTTTAGGTAAGCCTTGCTGTTGGTGCATGATTTTGTATGCTGGCTCTGATTGCGAACATTGTTGTTCTTGCAGGGCAGGAACTAATGTGGTGGCTACACTGGAAAGTTGATTTTACATAACCTGATCGCCTCTTGGGTTAAACTAGGGTTTTAGGATTAGGCTATCTAGGATCTGCTAATAAAATTTTGTTTGTCAAGTTATTAATTAGGCTTACTTGCTAAGGTTTTTCTTTATGGTTTAGAATTATGCTTGATGTCTTTTCTTGCATTCAGTAGTTTTATGCATTATAATTTTCCATTTATTTTTGCATGCATGCTGCATAATATTCAGATAGTCACTGCATGTGCTTTGCCTTATTTCTCCACCTGCAACTAGTTGATATTTCTCACACATGGCATCACATTGTGTCATAAATCCTCGCCTGTTGCTTCGCGTTCTATGCATTCTTCCTTGCATCATTTGCACTAGTTGTTGAGATAGTCTTGAAAGTTTCTGTACATTGCATACCACTACGTGAGCCCTCATTAAACCCGAAGCCTTGAAAACCTCGATGCCCTAGACTAGCCTTCTTTTGCATGGTTTCAAATCCGGATGGATTGATTTTACCTCTTTGCATGTATCGAAATCCTGATGATCTTTTCTACTTGTTTTTCCTTGATTGCTGAAACAATAAATCCATGGTTTGCGGGAGGTCGCGATGGTTACCTCAAAAGGCAGCTTCTCTCAGAACAAGTCACCGAAGTCATGTTCTCAACATGATGAGTTTAAATTCATTAGCCAGGGAGATACGAGACGGTTTCTTGTGGGGAGCCTTAACGTGTTTGAATGGCCTATACCCGTAACCCGAGCCTTGTGCTCAACATAGTCTCGAACATATTAATGATTCATTTTTCACGCTTCGCCTATGGGTGGTAGATGGGATGTGAAGGCTTGGCATGGGGGAAAACCAAAATTAGGATATCTTTCAGTTTCTGTCAAACAAGAAACAACCTCTCTTGCCCATAAAATAAGTCGAGATCCCTCATCCACCCATGCAAAATAAGTGCCACGAGCACATAAAATAAGTGCTTCAAGCACATGAAAAAATAAGGGTAAAGGATTGAGAAAGGTTTCCTGTGCAGAGAGGTAATGCAACGAATTCTCTAGGGTACTGACCAGGCTCGCTGGCAGCAGAGAAATGTTTGTGATTTCTTGAAGTGACTCTGCCGGGGTACTGTCTAGGCCTACTGGCAGCGGAGCAACAACATAAACTTATTTTAAAATTCTGAATATAATAAGCTCGCTGCCCTGCTCTCTACATCATCAACCAACCATTGGCATTCGTGAACTTCCACTTTGACACGGTTTTATTAATGAGACCTAGCTGCAGCACAAGGATTGGGCATATCCGAAAAGGTCAAAATAATACAAGGGTACCCTCAGAATTTGTTCAACATTCCCTTGCATCACTTCCTGGACTTAGACTGTTGTTGGGGTGTTGACAGAGATGCTGGATTCTACCAGTGGTTCGCCAATTGTTGTAGCTACTACAACACCACCCAAAATTTTTGGTATATTTAAAATTTCGGGTCCCCCTGCTCGCTTAGCCATTAAGTTTTTTGACCTAGCCTGTAGTCTTTGAACCTTATCACCATCATGATGAGATTCTTTCACTGCAGCCACGCCATGTGTGGGAGGATCATCATGCATACACTCGAATGAAAACTTCTCTGTGCATTAAGTATATTCGTTAGAAGCCCTCTCACCATGGATCATTAGGCATTTTGTTTGGGTACTTCATTTAAGCTCATAAGCTCATGTAGATTAGTTGAGGAACATCATCCTCTAAAAGGTAACTATAGATTAACAGATTTTACAATGTCTCATGTAGGACAATCCCATGGATGGTAAACCCAACAATATCATCACCATACCAAGGAAAGGAAGATGAGACTAAAACAATAAGGGTGCAGTAGCATAATATGACACTTTTCGTACCTTGTCCATATGAGGATGAGAACTAGGGATACATTTGAAGACCACATCAGGGCAGATGACAAGGGTAGAGGTGGTCGGTGCGTAGAGCCGAAGCTAGGGTCTTCTCTGGAAGACAAGGTGGATCATTTCAAAGCTTGAAAGAACCGCAAAGCTACTTTGTCACTTTCACGAGATAGAGATGGAGGAAAATAAATCTTGCTGCGAAACCTAGAGAAGGTCGTGTTAGCCACCTGTGAAATTTGTTATACCAAAAGGTGGCTAAAAATCTTTGGAGCCTTCACGGAAAAAAATTTATTGCTAAAAAGTGTTGGCTCTTGAAGAATCTTGAAGGCCTCATGCCTCTGTCCCAATCTTCACTGTTGTGCCCATTCTACACTAAGAAATCCTGCTGATTGCCAAGAAAGAATACTGCTGCAAGCACCATTTTCCTTTTCCCCCTTCTTCCAAAACTAACCTCATCTTTGCCTGTTCTTTTCCCATAAAATATTTCATTTTCATGTTTTTCCCCTTTTCCCTTCATCAAAACCCCTTTGATAAGTTTTAAAGACTCCTTCTTTGCCTTATCGAACCCCTCAAAACCTTTGAAAATCATTGAAAATCCATGAAAGTAACATTTTTTTTATATATTGTAGACTTAAGCCCCCTTGGGCTAAGTCTTTAATCCTTCCCTTCCATACGCCCTAGTGCTAGAACTAGGCACTGGCCACCCACATGCTTATCGCATCACCCTGATGCCGATTAGCCCTCCGTCCTATATCCCTTGGTCGTATTATCTCCCATGCACCCAAAGGCCCCACAGACTGGTGCCAAGCCATATCGAAAATTAATATTTCTCCCCCCCGCACTATAAACCTTTTTTTATATAAAATTTTCAGTTTTTTATTAATTCCTGTAGTTTCTGCCGGTGCAAAATTATAGTCAATCTCCACCGTCGATCTGATCTGTAGATCGATGGTGCGTGATCTATCGCCCCGGTGGTCCCCGCCAGCCACTCACTATTGCAAAACTGGGTGGGATTCATTGCACCGTTTTTGAGAGCGGGGTGGTTTTTTTATTTTCACTATGATTCCATTCACTGCTCGACGCGTGGCCTTAAGCACTGTTCAAAAACCGCCGCTCATCGCACATTAAAGTTCGACTGTGGGCTTGACGCGATATTGATGTGCGCCGTCCAATCTGAGGCCGCTCATCGGACGGTGATCGCTCTCCGAAGAAGTCCGACCGTTAACCAGGGTATGGCGCAACGTTTAAAGAATCTCCGCCGTCGATCTAATTTGCAGATCGATGACCCATACTCCATCACCCCGGTCCCCTCGTCCACGACGGCAGTTAACGGTCCCATAAGAGCCGACGACCCCCACGCCACATCATCGTACATGCAGCAAATTTAATTGGGGCGGGACTTGATCATTCCTCGTCCAATCAGCATTTCCGGACCCGGGAACTTTATTCAGCATGATTTTATTGAAAATTTGATGTCCGGGCATGTTTCTAAGGTTATTAGCGCCTGATTTTCCACCGTCGATCGCTTATGCCACTCTCATCTGACGGTCCACAATCGTCCCGATTCCCGATCTTGATTTTTGATCATTTTTGCCTGAAACAGAGGTTTTTAACCCATTTCTCCGTTTTTCCAGAAAACTGACTCCTCTACTTTGACTTTTCGCCTCCGCTCCCGACTGTCGATCTCTACGCGATCGACGGCTCCGATTTAATTATTCCTCCCTTTCTTTTTGACCTCCTCTAAATCAATCTCGACTGTTGGATGATGCCATCCAACTACCACGATCCCTCCACATGTCCTCTAAAGCAATATAACCTTTACATGCAGGATTTCATAACATTATTTGTATTTTGCAGGGTTCCAATGGTTTTTTCCGCTATGTCCGAAGAAAATTCAGAGGCAGAGGGTGACGATCCTCTTGCCTTCGATTCACCAGAGGAAACCATTTGCAGGAAGATGCTCCACATTTCATCAAATGATTCATGAGGCATTGATGCCATATCACCCCTGCGCAGCCCTGTACACCAGCAAAACACAAAAAACCAGGCACAAATCAAAGAGTATCAGTGTCGAAGACAAAAATACACCAGAACATAAGATTGAAGACATATTTTGTGGGGATTACATCTAAGATGGTTTATCAAAAGCCTAATCCCCAATTAAAACACATTTTGAAGAAAATCTTAAGTGTTTTATCAACAGGAAAGCCTCCACCGCCACATTTGAAGCAAATAAATTCCTCCCAGCTACCACAAAGCCACCTATGCCTCAAAGCATTCAAACAGAGGCCGAAGTTATTGATAAGGATCAGATATTTGTCTCAAAGCACAGCCAGAAGTTAAGTTTGCAAATAAACTTAATGACAAAATATCAACAGAGTTACTTTGACATCACACAGAGTCTCAAAGGTAAAAAAGAACTCCCACTGAGCTTAAATCTTTATGTGAATCATTTAATACAGAAGACACCTATGTAAGTTTCTTCATCGAGCCTCCCAAAGGCCGAGGAACCATTAAGTCTGTATTAATTATCTTTAGAGATCTTTTATCAGATCTCACCTCCTCATTCTTCTATATATACTACTGCAGAAGATGAGTGAGGGGTTGGTTGATGTAGTCGCTGATCATTGTAATGTAATTGAGCTGGAGACTTCTATCTATAAATAGTGTTCACTGGCCCTTGGAGCTCTGCTTGTGATAGATAAGTTAGGCTGAGATGAGTAGATGATTGCTAAACCAAAGCATTGGACTTAAAGCTGTAACTTGTTTGGAGCATCAATACAAGCTGATTTATGGGATCCTGGTCAATGTTGACGGTGATGTTTTTCTCATTGTACCTTGTTATTTTGTTTCTGTTTTCACTGTGTTTCATCTTCTCTTATAAAGAATAGCATGCATGGAGTTAGGACCTACTGTACATCAGTACCCTTCTCTGACTGAAAATATTTATCTTCATGTTTTCTTCCAATATGTGCTATTTGGGAACGATTCAATTCAGTTTAAGCATAGGAATGCCGGCGTTCCCTCGTCTTATTGTCTTAAGCTAAATATTATTCTTAAATGTTATGTTTAGTATTGGTTAAGTAGAGATGAACGAAGGAAGATATGGTGTTCCGTGGTCCTAGTTTTATCCCCAAAGACTGTCTGAATGTTGCCCTTGGAATGTGTTGAAAGTTGGCTAGTTTAGAAGTACTTACCAGATCTTAGACAATCCTTTGTTATCATTAGTGTTTCCCCTTGTTTTTATATGTTTTCTATTGAAAGTGTATCAAAGGCTGGCTAGTTTAAAAATACTTACCAGATCCTAGTTTTCTTTCATGTTTTTCTTAAGTGTATGTTAAAAGATGGCTAGTTTAAAAGTACTTACCAGATCTTAGGCTACTCAATGTTTCTTCATATGTTTATTTCCCCTTCTTGTTGTATCATTTCATTCCATAAATAAAACCTTAAAGAGATCCTTAGACATAGATGACTTTCCCCATGGACCACTCTTGCCTCTTGCTGCTTCAATTAAACCCTATTATGACTCCATAGCCCAATGGACTAAAATATGCAGTTATCTTTCTTCCTGGCCAAAGCTTATTCTATTTGCTTGCAAATTCACACCTTTGAAACTATTTGCATTTAGAACTCTCCACCTCAGTCAGTAATCATGCTCAACCATCCAAAAACAAACAAAACCCTTGGCCTTCATAACTAGCCTAATATCATTACCCAAAACTTCAAAGACAAATCCATCTTTGCACTTATTGGAGAGATCCCTCTCTGGATTCAGGAGGGCTAGATCCTAGAATCCAAAAGTGGTTGAAATAATGTTGTTTCTGTGATTGGACTTTGCCAATATTGCTAATTACAGATTACCAACATTTCTGGCAACTCCACTGGGGACTTGAACCCAGAATTATTGTCATTTTAAGGTAATCATAGGACATCAGAGATTTGGTTCAAAGAACATTTGTTATATTAGCCAGCTGAGCCACAAAAAACTAAAATTTCTGGTGACTCCACTAGGGACTCAGTTGAATTTTCACCTTAGGTTCCCTTAAACACTTCATAAAACTTTGCGAGTAAAAAGCAACCTTTTTCAAGCACTACCAAGAAATAGTAATCATGATGAAACTTGTTTGAATCAGTGACAAACTAGGTAAACCCTAGGATTCTCATAAGCCTTTATCTAACCTTGAAAGATCAACTGGATTAGCCATAAGAATAGACTGTCTTTGTCTCATAACCACAGCTAAGTTTTGAATAGAGTTAGTACATTCTTAGAAACCACACAACTAAAAAATAACTCAAAAAAATCCAAAAAATATTTCAGATTGGTATCCAATAAACATGGTGGTGGACCATAAAACCTTTTACCTCGAAAAGAGCTAAAAAATTCCACTTGGCGACTCCACAATCCTGAACAGGCCTTAAGACTTCACTGGGAAGAACCCTTATCATTGTAATATCATTCAAGCTCAGTTAGAAGACTGTAGGATTAAAATTTGTGTAAACAGATTAGTTAACCTCTCAAAGATTATTATACTTGGTTGAACTTTTCTTGTTTATTTGGGTCTGAAAAACACAGCATAGTGGCTCCTAGAAAGATTCATACTAGAGCCTATCCTGACCCAGATTCACCTGAGACAGTTGATAATCCAGAAAGTATTCTTAGGAATTCTCCTTAGATTAAATCATCAACTATTGTCAGATCACCCTTGAGAACTAATTTAGTCCCTGTAAATCTTTCAGCTCTACAACAATCACAAGTTGACTTAGTAAATCCCTTTAGAACTAGGTCTCTTGGTGATTTAGATCAGTTAGTTTCTGAGTCTTCACTTTCTTCTCCTGAAACAAGTGAACATCTTGGTAGTAGAGAAACCACACCTCTTGATTTACATTTCCTTCACAACTTAGGTGTCTCTCATCTAAGATCAACTCAACAATCTACTCCTGATCCATCCACTTCTGCTCACCCTACATCCACTGTTCAAACCACTCCACTTCATCCCACTTTCCCTTTTGTTAATCCACCTCTTGTAAATCCACCCCCACCACATACCATGGCAACATGGTATGCTCCCTTAGTCCTTCCTGTACCATTAGTCAATCTCCCACAGGACTATTAGTCCAAAATTACATTATATGATGCTAGTGATGCTACAACTGCATCACAACACGTGGATAAGATGAATGACTACTTTGACAGAAATGAAATTGATGATGATTCTGTCAAGCTTATATTGTTTGCTCAGAGTCTGGAGGAGAAGTAAGAAAATGGTTTAAAGGCTTAACCCCCCATAGTATCAATGATCTCCAAACCTTCCATCAAACATTCTTAAACAAATGGGAAGTAAAGAAGAATCCTCTCCAAGTCCTTTATGATTACAAGAACCTCCATAGAAACAATGGGGAAAGTGAACCAGCTTATTGTACCAGATTTAACAGTGTATATAATGCGCTTTCCCCAGATCTAAAACCTCCACAAGGCTCAGCTTTAAACAAGTTTCCTAAAGGGTTTGACCCTGAGATGGCCTATCAGCTGGGAGAGAGAGATCCTGCAACTCTTGAAGAAATGCAAAAGGGTTCTCTCTCTGTGGAAGTCAACTTGATGGAGAAGAGAGCAAGAATGAAAAATGAAAAGAGAGTATCTTTTAGAGAGGAATCCACACCTTCCACTTCCAACTCAAAAATGGAAAGAATGATGGAAGAGATGATGAAAGAGATGAGCATAATTAAGAGAGCACAAGCCAGCCAAAATCAAACTGTTCCTCAAAACAGAAACTAGAACCAGAATCAGAATTTTAGAAGGAACCAACCTCCAAACAGACCCTGGGAAGATGATCAACAGATCATTCCTTTTCATCAAAAATACGTAAGTCAGGTTGAGGAAACAGATGAGATAATAGAGGAAGATGATATCAACATGTTGGGTGTAGATGATGATGACATTGAAGTTCATTATGATATAAAACAAGGTCTATACACACCTTATGATGACATAAGAGATGATGATGAAAGTTATTATCAAGACATGGAAAATGTCATCATAGAGTCTCAAAAAGAATATGACCTTAGAAGAAAAACCAATCAGCAAACTCCCAAAACTAAAACCTCTGACAAATCTTCACAAAACAACACTGCAACCAAGCCTAAAGTTGTCAAACAGAAGGAAAAAACAGTGTCTATAAATTCTGATAAAGGTAAAGAGAAAGGCACTCAAAACAATGACAAACAGAGTGCAGACATTAGTGGTACTAACACTTCAGCTAGTACTCCTGTGAAAACAATTTTGTTAAATGTAAATAAAAAAAATCAGCAATATTATGCTGCTGATAGACCAGCAGCTACTAAGGCTGAGACAAGTTCTTCAAAGAACCAAATCCCTTTCAGCCTAGAGCAGGAAATTTCAAAGATTAAAATCGCTCTTCCCCTCACTGAGTTAGCTACCTAGAATGTATATAGGACCCAAATTTTGAAGGCTTTAAACATTGAAGACAATGAGGACACAGTCAATCTTAATGATGACCAACCAGAGCTGATTTTTGGTCCTAAGATTGAAGGTAGATATCAAGAGGGACCTGTTCCTCCCTTTTATGTAAGTTTAAACGTTCATGACAAAATTTTGCATAACGCTATGCATGACTCAGGAGATTCTCATAATTTAATGCCAAAATATGTAATGGAGAGCCTAGGTATAGAAATCACCAGACCCTACAAAGACCTTTACTCCTTTGACTCCAACAGAGTAAAATGTTTAGGATTAATCAAAGACCTCTGTGTTAACTTAGCCCAAATTCCAGCCAAATGCTTAGTAATGGATATTTTTGTGGCTAATGTGCCCCCAAAATATGGAATGCTATTATCAAGATCTTGGGGGGCTAACTTACAAGGGACTATGCAGATGGACATGACCTATGCGACTATCCCTATTTTCAATCAGAATAGAAGACTTTACAGGGAATCCCATATGAATTACACAGTTACAAGTCAAGACCGACCACAAAACTCTCCTTTGTATTCTGTAAATACAGGCCTTGATTCTTTTATTATGTTTAATGATGAAACACTTAGTGAACAAGTCACTTTAACAGGATTAATGGCCGATAGAGAGGAAGAGGAACACAACGTAGAAGTGTCAAAGCATTTTGCTGCATTTGAAAACATTAGCAAAACAAGCAAAGGTCTTGAGCTACAATTCATAAGTCCATTGCTCTTAAACCTTAAAAATCAAGAGAAAAACCTTCAACATAGTGAAAAACCTGAGGGTTTGAAACATTTGCAACTAAATGCTAATTTTCAACAACAATCAGGAAGCACGTTAGTTGAAGAGGACACTAACCAAGGTGAAACCGAAAATAGTCCTCTGTGGAGTATGTATTTTGACGGGTCATGCACTAGAACCAACGCTAGTGCGGGTGTCTAGATCTGCAACATTGAAAACAACCACACAGAAAGCATTTCCTGCAAATTAAACTTTCAGTGTTCCAATAACATAGCAGAATATGAATGCCTTCTCTTAGGCTTACATCTATTGAAAAAGTTAGGAGCCACAAGAATTAATGTGTATGGGGATTCATAGTTAGTCATTAGGCAAGTCAATGGGGAGTATAACGCAAATCATCCCAGACTTAGAGCCTACCGAAACGATGTCATGGACCTTTTGAAAACATTCGAGGAGTCCAAACTATTTTCTGTCCCAAGAAAAAGAAATATTTCAACCCACAATTTAGCCTTTGCAGCTAGAACATGCTTAACACCATATGAAACCAAAGACTACACTACTTAGATAAAATTTAGACCAGCCATGCCTGATAATGAAAAGTATTGGAAGGTGTTTGACAGAGACAAACAAATAGAATACTTCATGCAATTCAGAAATGAATTCGAATTACACAGTTCGGACTTAGATTATGAAACAGACTGCAGTGAAGAAAATTTTCTTGGGGAAGAAGAGCTGTCTCCTGAACTTGCCAATATAAATATACCTTCTGAAAAACTTAAAAATGAAACAAAATTGAATGCAGAGTTAGAAATAGAGGAGTTAGAAACTCTGCACTCTAAAGACAAAAGTTTGCCAAGCGGTCTGGCACCTTTAGAGGAATTGTTTGATTTTAACAATGTGGCTAGGAAGCCAAAAATGGAACCTATAGAGACTGAAGTGGAAGAGTGAAATATAGGCAGTAAATTTAAACCGAAAATGATTAAACTGTCTAAAACTTTACCAACTCATATTAAACTTAAATACATAGAGCTGTTTAAAGAATTTTCTGATGTTTTTGCATGGAGTTACGAAGATCTTAAATCCTATGACACTGAAATATTACAACACAAAATCCCTCTCAAGGAAAACCAAAAACCATTCAAACAGAAACTGCGCAGAATAAACCCTGTTCAGTTGCCTTTGGTTCAGAAGGAGATCATGAAAATGTATGAAGCTGGTATTATTGTCCCTATTAGATATTTTGAGGGGGTGTCTAATCTGGTGTCAGTTAGGAAGAAAACTGGAGAGATCAGACTTTGTATAGACTTTAGAGACTTTAACAAAGCTTTATTGAAAGAAAACTACCCTTTACCTAAGATGGATCATATTTTACAAAGGGTGGTAGGGTCTAGAAGAATTTCTTTGCTGGATGGATACTCAGGGTACAATCAGATCTTAGTTCACCCTACTGATCAATTAAAGACAACCTTTACTACACCATGGGGCACTTTCATGTATGTGAAAATTCCCTTTGGTCTAATGAATGCTGGAGCAACTTTTCAGAGAGCCATGGATATAGCATTCTCGGAAGAACTGTGCTACTTCATCATTATATACCTTGATGATGTCACTGTATTTTCAAAAACAGATGAAGAGCACTTATCACATTTAAGAAAAGTTTTCGAGAAATGCAGAAATTTTGGGATATCTTTGAACCCTAAGAAAAACCTATTTGGACTCCAAGAAGGTAAACTTCTTGGGCACTTTATTTCAGAAGAGGGTATTAAGATAGACCCAAAGAGGATTGAGGCCATATTGCAAATCTCTCATCCTCAGAACATCAAGGAGTTGCAATCTTTCATTGGAAAGATTAACTTTTTGAGAAGGTTCATCCCCAACCTAGCTGAGCTCCTTAGGAATATCACAAACATGTTGAAGAATGAGCAAGGGGTAAAGTGGACCTTAGAAGCAAAGAAATCCTTTGAGCTGGTGAAACAATCATTAACCAAAACACCGGTTCTTATAAGTCCTGTTTTTTCAAAAGATTTTTATATTTTCTCGTTTGCATCAGAACATACCATAGCTGCTATCCTTCTACAGAAAAATCCACAAGGAAAAGAGCAACCTATTGCTTTCTTTAGAAAGGCATTGAGGGATGCCCCTCTGAAGTATAACATTATGGAGAAGAAAGCTTTTGCTTTGGTTAAAGCGTTGAAAGACTTCAGGGTATACATTCTTCACTCACACATCATTGCCTTTGTCCCAAATTCATTTGTGAAAGACATTATAACACAGGACCCAGATGGTAAGAGAGGTAAGTGGATTGCTGTTATCCTTGAATATGATTTAGAGATAAGACCCACTAAACTCATAAAAGGCCATGGTCTAGCTAGATTAATGGCTGAATCCAATTTTGAAGTTCTTGATATTAATATGATTAATGCTTTGGATGAACAAGAGGAAATCCCAACACCCATTGTTGAAGACCATTTTATGAATTCCTCTTGGTATGCTGATATTGTTTATGTTTTTCTTAATTTGAATACACCTCCTAGTTTGATAAAAACAAAGAAAAGGTTCCTAAAGTTAAAAGCTGTAAACTATGGCATTGTAGATAGATGTCTTTATTGGAAAAATGCAAGTGGTGTATTGCTTAAATTTTTGCCTGAGTTTGATGCAGAGAAGGTTAAATACCAGTTCCATGAAGGAGAGTGTGGAGGTCATTTGTACTGGAAGACGACAACCAACAAAATTTTGAGGGCTGGTTTCTATTGGCCTACTCTTTTCCATGATGTGCACAAGATGATCATAGCCTGTCATAAATGTCAAATTTTTGAAGGCAAAAGAAAACTGCTACCTTTACCTCTGCATCCAATCACTGTTGAAGCTCCTTTTCAACAGTGGGGACTTGACTTCATAGGAGAAATCCATCCACCATCTTTTGCCCAGCATAGATGGATTCTCACTACCACAGACTATTTCACTAAGTGGATAGAAGCCATACCTTGTAGACAGGCCAATGATTCTGTTATCATAAAATTTATGGAGACTAATTTTCTCTCCAGATTTGGCTGTCCTACCAATATCATCACTGATAATGTAGCAGCATTTGGAACAAAGAAGATGGTTGAGTTCTGTCATAGATATCAGATAACATTGGGGAATTCCACGGCCTATTACCCTCAAGGTAATGGACTTGTAGAATCCTCAAACAAAATTTTAGTGAACATAATCAAGAAACTGTTGGAGGACAACAAAAATTCTTGGCACACAAAGCTAGTCCATGCACTTTGGGTTGACAGATTGACTTTGAAGAAATCTATTGATATGTCACATTTCCAGCTTGTGTATGGTACTGATGCAATTTTTCCAAACAGCCTTGGTGTACCAGTGATGAAGTTGATTCAAGAGTTGCAAACTGAAGAAAATGACATGATCAGAAGAATAAATCAGACAATTCATCTTCAGCAAACCAGAGAGGAGGTGTATAACAGAGCATTACAGAAGCAGGACAACATTAAAAAGCTTTTTGACAAAACAAAAAAGGCTAGCAATTTCAATATTGGGGACAAAGTTTTAAAGTGGGACTCAAGGAGGGAAGACAAGGGAAAGCATGGAAAATTTGACAACTTATGGCTTCGCCCTTACTCTATTCATTCAGCTGCTGGTAATAATGCATTTTTCTTGCAGGAGTTGAATGGAGCAAAATTGTTTGGGGGTCCTGTCAATGGCAGGATGCTCAAACATTACTTCTCTTGATCCATGTTATGTTCCTGAAGCCTTTTATCTTTTTCTCATTATAAATATTTCATCCACCACTGCATTCAAAGTTATAAAAATAAAAAATACAAAAACAAAGGAAAGAAAGAAAAGAGAGCAAATTTTGAAAACATGAAAGGTATAGCCCCATACCAAAAAAGAGAAACAAATATGAAAGTGTGAAAGCTCAAATGCCACTCCTGAATAACACACTTCTAGTTAGTCAAATTGTCTAATCTTGACTAATTAGCTTTAAATTTTCTGCGGATAGGATAGTGAATTCGATTTGCCAAACTGTTTAATCTTGGCTTATCAGTAGATAGTTTAGGATAGAAATTAAGGGTTCAAACATGCTCAAAATCTGAACCTAAGGTTTCAAAGAGAGAATGACTCAAATCTACTTCAAATTCTGAGTCAAAATATGTAAAAATCTGGTTCCAATTAGCTCAAAATCTGAACCAGTTAGCAAAGGAAAGATAGCTCAAAACAAAAGTCAAAAGAGAGCTGTAAAAAAGAGGAAGGAAATGTTTTCAAATTTCAGATCTCAAGCCGTCCATTTTGTTTTAAATTTTGTGAAAAATAATGTCTATGTGCAATTTGTTCTTATGCCATAGACCAACATCAAGTTAGACCGTTCAATCCTGACTTGAATGCTTTAAATTTCTGTTGTAGAATTTAGAGAATAAAGTCTGCTAGACAGTTTAATCCCAACAGACAGTAGATTAGGTAGAGAATCATATGGGCCCAACTGTTTAATCTGGGTCCATGGAGAAATAAGGAATAGAAATATATTAGTTCTCCTATTTTCAAAAGAATAAAATGTTGTAAAAGAGTTTTCCAATCCAAGTGCACTCTAATGAAGAAAAAATGTTAGATCAGTAGGATTGGGTAGGTAGAAAGATTGTATTGATAAGGTTCCATTGTTGACCCATGAATGCTAATATGTTTCAGATCAAGAGAAGATCATCCACAGAAAGAAAGGCATCCCAATGGATAAGGCAACTGATCAGCCTCCCAAAGAATGCAAGTCTGAATTTCTTGATGCCTTCAAGAAGGCACCATCCCCAAGTGGAGCCACTGTTAGCCACCTATGAAATTTGTTATACCAAAAGGTGGCTAAAACTCTTTGGAGCCTTCAAGGAAAAAATTTTATTGCTAAAAAGTGTTGGCTCTTGAAGACTCTTGAAGGCCTCATGCCTCTGTCCCAATCTTCATTGTTGTGCCCATTCTACACTCAGAAATCCTGCTGATTCCCAAGAAAGAATACTGTTGCAAGCACCATTTTACTTTTCCCCCTTCTTCGAAAAATAACCTCATATTTGCCTTTTCTTTTCCCATAAAATCCTTCATTTTCATGTTTTTCCCCTTTTCCCTTCATCAAAACCCCTTTGATAAGTTTTAAAGACTCCTTCTTTGCCTTATCGAACCCCTCAAAACCTTTGAAAATCATTGAAATTCAATGAAAATAACATTTTTTTTATATATTGTAGACTTAAGCCCCCTTGGGCTATGTCTTTAACCCTTCCCTTCCATACACCCTGGTGCTAGAACCAGGCGCTGGCCACCCATCCGCTTATCTCATCACCCCGATGCCAATTAGCCCTCCGTCCTATCTCCCTCGGTCATATTATCTCCCATGCACCCAAAGGCCCCGCAGATGGGCGCCAAACCATATCGAAAATTAATATTTCGCCCCCCTGCACTATAAACCTTTGTTTATATAAAATTGTTGGTTTTTTATTATATCCTATAGTTTCCGCCGGTGCAAAATTATAGTCAATCTCTGTTGTCGATCTGATCTGCAGATCGACAACGTGCGATCTATGACCCGGGTGGTCCCTGCCAGCCACTCACTGTTGAAAAACCGGGCGGGATTCATCGCACCTCTTTTGAGAGCGGGGCAGTTTTTTTTATTTTCGCAGTGATTCCATTCACCGTTCGACGTGTGGCCTTGAGAACTGTTCAAAAACCGCTGCTCATCGCACGTTAAAGTTCGACTGTGGACTTGGCGCGATATTGATGTGCATCGTCCGATCTGAGGCTGCTCATCGGACGGTGATCACTCTCCAAAGAAGCCCGATAGTTAACCAGGGTACGACACAATGTTTAAAGAATCTCCGCCGTTGATTTAATTTGCAGATCGACGACCCATACACCATCGCCCCGGTCCCCTCGTCCACGGCGGTAGTTAACGGTCCCATAAGAGCCGACGACCCCCAGCGCCACATCAACGTCCACGCAACAAATTTAATTGGGGTGGGACCTCATCATTTCTCGTCCAGTCAGCATTTCGAGACCCGGGAACTTTATTCAGCATGATTTTATTGAAAATTTGATGTCCGGGCATGTTTCTAATGTTATTGGCGCCTGTTTTTCCGCCGTCGATTGCTTGGGCCGCTCTCATCTGACTGTCCACAATCATCCCAATTCCCGATCTTGATTTTTGATCATTTTTTCCTGAAACAGAGGTTTTTAACCCATTTCTCTAGTTTTCCAGAAAACTGACTCCTCTGCTTTGACTTTTTGCCTCCGCTCCCGACCATCGATCTCTGCACGATCGACGGCTCCGATTTAATTCTTCCTTCCTTTTTTTTTGACCACCTCTAAATCAATATTGACTATTGGATGATGCCATCCAATGGCCACACTCCCCCCACATGTCCTCTGAAGCAATATAACCTTTACATGCAGGATTTCATAACATTATTTGTATTTTGCAGGGTTCCAATGGTTTTTTTTTGCTATGTCCGAAGAAAATTCAAAGGCAGAGGGTGACGATCCTCCCACCTTAGATTCACCAGAGGAAACCATTCGTAAGAAGAAGCTCCATGTTTCATCAAATGATTCATGAGGCATTGATGCCATATCACCCCTACGCAACCCTGTACACCAGCAAAACACAACAACCTAGGCACAAATAAAAAAGTATCAGTGTCGAAGACAAAAATATACTGGAACAAAAGATTGAAGACAGATTTTGTGGGGATTACATCTAAGATGGTTTATCAAAAGCCTAATCCCCAATTAAAACACAGTTTGAAGAAAATCTTAAGTGTTTTATCAACAGGAAAGCCTCCACCGCCACATTTGAAGCAAATCAATTCCTCCCAGCTACCACAAAGCCACCTATGCCTCAAAGCATTCAAATAGAGGCCAAAGTTATTGATCAGGATCAGATATTTGTCTGAAAGCACATCCATAAGTTAATTCTGCAAATAAACTTAATGAAAAAATATCAGCGGAGTTACTTTGACATCACACAGAGCCTCAAAGGTCAAAAAGAACTCCCACCGAGCTTAAATCTTTATGTGAATCATTTAATACATAAGACACCTATGTAAGTTTCTTCATCGAGCCTCCCAAAGGCCGAGGAACCATTAAGTCTGTATTAATTATCTTTAGAGATCTTTTATTAGATTTCACCTCCTCATTCTTCTATATATACTACTGTAGAAGATGAGTGAGGGGTTGGTTGATGTAGTTGCTGATCATTGTAATGTAATTGAGCTCGAGACTTCTATCTGTAAATAATGTTCACTGGCCCTTAGAGCTCTGCTTGTGATAGATAAGTTAGGGTGAGATGAGTAGATGATTGCTAAACTAAAGCATTGGACTTAAAGCTGTAACTTGTTTGGAGCATCAATATAAGCTGATTTATGGGATCCTGGTCTATGTTGACGGTGATGTTTTTCTCATTGTAACTTGTTATTTTGTTTTTGTTTTCACTGTGTTTCATCTTCTATTATAAAGAAAAACATGCATGGAGTTAGGACCTACTGTACATCAATACCCTTCTCTGACTAAAAATATTTATCTTCATGTTTTCTTCCAATCTGTGCTATTTGGGAAAGATTCAATTCAGTTTAAGCATAGGAATGCCGACGTTCCCTCATCTTATTGTCTTAACATGAATATTATTCTTAAATTTTATGTTTAGTACTAGTTAATTAGAGATGAACTAAGGAAGATATGGTGTGCCCTGGTCCTAGTTTTATCCCCAAAGACTGTCTGAATGTTTCCCTTGGAATGTGTTGAAAGATGGCTAGTTTAGAAGTACTTACCAGATCTTAGACAATCCTTTGTTATCATTAGTGTTTCCCCCTATTTTTATATGTTTTCTATTGAAAGTGTATCAAAGGCTGGCTAGTTTAAAAATACTTACCAGATCCTAGTTTACTTTCATGTTTTTCTTAAGTGTATGTTAAAGGCTGGCTAGTTTAAAAGTACTTACTAGATCTTAGGCTGATCTTTGTTTATTCATCTGTTTATTTCCCCTTCTTGTTGTATCATTTCATTCCATAAATCAAACCTTAAAGAGATCCTTAGACATAGATGACTTGCCCCATGGACCACTCTTGCCTCTTGCTGCTTCAATTAAACCCTATTATGACTCCATAGCCCAATGGACTAAAATCTGTAGTTATCTTTCTTCCTGGCCAAAGCTTATTATATTTTCTTGCAACTTCGCACCTTTGAAACTCTTTGCATTTAGAACTCTCCACCTTAGTCAGTAATCATGCTCAACCATCCAAAAATAAACAAAACCCTTGGCCTTCATAACTAGCCTAATATCATTACCCAAAACTTCAAAGACAAATCCATCTTTGCACTTATTGGAGAGATCCCTCTCCGGATTCAGGAGGGATAGATCCTAGAATCCCAAAGTGGTTGAAATAATGTTGTTTCTGTGATTGGACTTTTCCAATATTTCTAATTACAGATTACCAATAGGTCACAAATTGCCCAAGGTTGCAGGTTGCAAATTTCACAAGGTCGTAGGTCGCAGGTCGCAAATGGACCAAGTCGCAAGTCACATATTCTCTCAGGGTCGCAAGTCATAGATTGCCTAGGGTCATAGGTCACAGATTGCCCAGGGTCGCAGTTGCAAATTCCCAAAGGTCGCAGGTCACATATTGTTAGAGGTTGCAGGTCACAAAATCCAATGAAGTTGCAAGGTCGCAAAACAACACATCCGAGGGAGGCTTCAACTGTTGCGACTACCTAACTGTGTGACCTCCACTGAGTCACCAGGCATTCATGGATTGCTCAAAGTCGCAAGTCACAAAATACAATTGGGTCACAAGTTGCAATAGTGGCTGAGGTCGTAGGTCGCAAAATCTACTAAGTCGTGAGGCAGCCCAATGGTCAGGAAGACGAAAAGTCAGGGAAGCCCAAAAGGACAATCCCACGGAGGATAAACCCAACAATATCATCACCATACCAAGGGAAGGAAGATGAGACTAAAACAACCAGGGCGTAGTTGCGGAATATGACACTTTTCGTACCCTATCCATATGAGGATGAGAACTAGGGCTGGAGGGTAGAGGTGGTCGATGTGCAGAGCCGAAGCTAGGGTCTTCTCTGGCAGACAAGGTGGATCATTTCAAATATTGAAAGAACCACAAAGGTACTTATTCACTTTCACGAGATAGAGATGGAGGAAAAGAAATCTTGCAGCGAAACCCAGAGAAGGTCGCAAATTTCCCAAGGTCGCAGGTCACAAATTCTACAAGGTCTCAAGACACAAGTAACCCCTAGGTCGCAGGTCGCAAGTTGCAGATTCACTCAGGGTCGCAAGTCGCAAATTTCCCAGGGTCACAGGTCGTGGATTTCCCACGGTCGTGGTTGCAAATTCCTAAAGGTCACAGGTCGCAGATTGTTAGAGGTCGCAGGTCGTGAAATCTAATGAAGTCGCAAGGTCACAAAACAACACATCCGGGGGAGGCTTCAACTATTGTGACTACTCGACTGTGCGACCTCCACTGAGTCGCGAGGCGGTCACAGATTGCTCGAGGTCGCAAGTCGCAAAATCTAGTGGGGTCGAAAGTCGCAAGTCGCAAAATCTACTAAGTCATGAGGCAGCCCGTTGGTTAGGAAGACGGAAATTCAGGGAATCCCAAAAGGCGAGTTTTGTTCTATAAATACTTCCTTTGGGAGATTGTAAAAGGACCTTTTGTTTGGGACTCAAAGAGATATAGAGCATTGTATAGAAGGACTAGACATTTTTGAGTATGAATACAAGCATGTGTTAACTCCATTTTTGGATCTGATGTTGGTCAATGTGTGAACACTATGAGTATTCTGTTTTCAGTTTCTAACATCTTTTGATTAATGAATCTGTGTCTCCAATTATATCATTTATGCATTATAGTTTTCTAAATATGTGTTAATGGTGCTAAGTTTATTTTTCTTTCTCAATGAATGTTAATAACTTTGTTTACTGACATTTATATTATCACCAAAACATTTAAGGAAGTGAAGGGTATTCTACCATAAAGAATTGTTTCTGCTGTGGTTAGAATAACGTACAAGCATGACCCTAATGATATGCTGTTGACAACATTTCCTTTGGCCCCATGCTTTATAATTCAGCTTGCTACACATAGTGTTGTATGTTCATTTAATTCATCAATCATGTGTCTTGTATCATCTGAATAAGCATGTGTCTGCAGGTTTATAGAGTCCTACTAAGACCCAAGGAAAGGATAATTAAGCGGTAGCCGTACCCACACCCCAGACGGGATCCCTATTCCAAACGGTTTAGAGTCTATTTGGGACATTTTACCGGGGAGATCCCCTGTTGTTGGCAGGATAGATTTTCCCATCAACAGGAAGCTACGGTGAAGACCTTGTGGGACAAGCTAGGGACTTTGTAAAAATCTAAATCTCTGGTGAATAAATTGTTCCTGCAGAAAAAGTTGTATAGTCTGAGGATGAAGGATGGAGACTCAGTGACAGAGCATCTGAATGCCTTCAATACTATGGTAAGTCAGCTGTCATCTGTTGATATTAAAATATTAGATGAAGATAAGTGCATCAGTTTTTTGTGTTCTCTACCAGACTCATGGGACAGTCTGGTTATTGCAATAGGTAGCAATACAACTACCTTGAATTTTGATGATATTGTCTCAGCCTTGCTGTCGAAGGAAATGAGACGGAGAAATATGGAGGGTCAGAATGGAGATGCCTTATCTCTAGGAGGAAGGTCCCAAAATAGAAACAAGAATAAAGTTTCGAGTGGGAGATCTAAATCTAGAGGGAGATCTAAATCTCTTGGAAAGTTTGTAAAGGTGTGCTGGAAATGCAGAAAGGAAGGGCACTACAAAAAGGACTACAGATCTAAGGCTCCTGAGAAAGGAAAGGGATTTGATGATGCTCCTTCTGCAAAGGCAAAAACCACCTCGGATGAAGGTGGGGATGTGTATTTGGCTTCTTCTTCAAATACACATGTAGATCATGAGTCATGGTTGATTGAATCGGGTGCATCTTTTCACTTCACTCCCCATAGGGAGTGGTTCTGCGAGTATGAGAAATATGATGGCAGTGATGTCTTCCTAGGGGATGATAGGAAGGCAAAAATCGTTAGTTGTGGAAAAGTCAAGCTGAAACTGCAAGGTGCAAGGATTAGAACACTTCCTAGTGTTCTACACATTCTTGCATTGGCCAGAAATCTGATTTCTGTAAGGAAGATGGATGATGCAGGTGTAAAAACAGTGTTCGAGAAAGATACCTGTAAGATGGTTCGGGGAGCACTGGTATTAATGCGGGGAGTTCGGATTGGAAATCTGTACAAGCTTTAGGGAAAAACTGTTATTGTTGGTTGCAATAGTTCTGTGGTTCCTGAAAGTGGAGCAGAAAGCCTAGCGGTCTCTGGAGAAAAAACCATGCTATGACATCAAAGGCTTGGACATATTGGAGAGAAGGGCCTTCGGATACTGCATGGAAATGGTATGGTAGAAGGTATGTCTAATAGCTCTCTGGATTTTGATTTCTATGAACATTGTGTATATGGGAAGTAGAAGCGGGTGAGTTTTCCTTCTGGTGCTAAGAGGGCGAACAAGATATTAGAGCTTATGCACAGTGATGTGTTTGGACCTGTGTTGGTTCCATCACTAGGTAAGTATGTGTACTATGTTTCATTCATATATGAATTCTCAAGGAATACATGGATATATTTCTTGAGGAATAAATCTGAAGTCTTTGACAGATTTAAAGAATTTAAGGCTCTGGTGGAAAAACAGACAGAGAGGAAGATAAAGGTGCCGAGGACAGATAATGGTGGGGAGTTCTGGAAGAAGGAATTTGAAGAGTTCTGTAAGAAGTGTGGTATAGCACGACAGAAGACTACTCCATACACACCTCAGCAAAACGGAGTTGTAGAAAGAATGAACAGAACGTTGATGGAAAAGGAAAGAAGCATGCTCAGTGGTACCGGGTTAGGACAAGAATTCTGGGCATAGGCAGTGGAGATTGCATGTTACTTGGTTAACAGATCACCTTCATCAATGTTGGAGGATAAGAATCCACATGAGGTATGGACTAGTAAGAAAGCCTCTCTTTCACATCTGAGGGTATTTGGATGTAATGCATATGTACATGTTCCAAAGGAGAAAAGGACCAATTTAGATAATAAATCTGAAAGGTGCATCTTTATTGGGTATAAGGATGGTTTAAAGAGTTACAAGCTTTGGAACCCGGAAACAAGGAAGGTTGTGTACAACTGAGATGTGGTGTTTAGAGAGGTAAAAGATATTGTTAAACATGAAGTCCTACCAAAGGAACCTGAGAAGATAGAGTTTTAGCTAAAGGAGGATGAATCAGACTCTACAACAGAAGAAGACTCAGAAAAGGAAGAGCCACAAAATCCCTCTGTGAGAAGATCAGTTCGGGAAAGAAGACAACCATAAAGGTATATTCCATCTTCTTTCTGTTCAAATTTTGCTTTAACTATAACTGATTTGATCCAAAAACCATCAAGGAGGCAGTAGATTCAGAGGGTGGAAAACTCTGGAAGGAGGCCATGGTTGATGAAATGGAATCCTTGCATAAAAATGAGGCATGGGATCTGGTGGAGTTGTTGAATGGAAGGAAGCCCATCGGGAGAAAATGGGTGTTTAAGAAGAAGATGAATGTAGAAGGCAAGGTGGAGAAATACAAAGCTCGGTTGGTAGCAAAAGGTTATTCCCAGGTGTTGGGAATTTATTTTGTTGATATTTTTTCTCGTGTTGCCAAAGTTACTTCTATTAGATTACGTTTATCTATTTCTGCTGCATTTGATTTTAAGGTAGAACAAATGGATGTGAAGACAACATTTCTTCACGAGGATATGGAAGAGGATATCTACATGAAACAACCTAAAGGCTTTATGTTGAAGGGGAAGAAAGAGATGGTATGCAGGTTAAAGAAGTCTCTATATGGGTTAAAATAGTCACCAAGGATGTGGTATCAGAAATTTGATACCTATATAAGGAGACTTGGCTTCACAAGAAGCAAGGGGGATCACTGTTTTTATTTTAAATTAATTGGTGACCGTATTATTTATTTGGTCTTGTATGTGGATGATATGTTGTTGATTGGAAATGAAAAAGAAATTATCCAGGATTTGAAGACCCAACTATTCTCCAAATTCGACATGAAGGATATTGGTGCTGCAAACTATATTTTGGGCATGGAAATTAAGAGAGATCAGTCAAAGAGGAAGCTCTAGTTAAAACAAAGGAAGTACGTCGAGACTATATTGCAGAGGTTCAATATGTAGGATAGTAAATCGATGAATGTTCTGATTCCTGTAGGTACAAAGCTGTCTGCTGAATGGTGTCCCAAGACACAAGAAGAAGAGGTGGATATGTCCCGTGTTCTTGTTACACTAAAATTTTTCACCATTGACATTTTAGTACTCCCTTGGAAGTCTACAATATCAAAGTTCCCAAATTCAAGCCTTGAAACTAAGAGAAAAGCTCATAAAAGCCTTAAAACTCTGGTACCACACTTTCTCCTAGTTTTTCTTGCTTTCCCACACTTTTTGGCTATAAATCATGTGTAGCCAAGCACATTTTCTGTTCATTAAAAGTGCGGACCCTTGTAAAATATTAGAAAAGGCACAAGTAAAATCTAGAAGCTCAGTTAAAGTCATTTTTAGAAGCTTCTGGAAACATTCATGCGGTGGAAAGTCCGCTCCTTTCATGTTCATGCATCCCATCCAATAAGGAGCTAACCCCTTGATGTAAGGAACTAATCCCTTTGAAGGAGGATTCTATCCCTTCTTGTATGGAGCTGTAACCTCCTCTCTTTCACTATAAAAAGAGGCATAGGGCAGCTTCAAAGGGTTACAATTGATGAGTTGAAATTTTAGTATTGTTGGAAGCGAAGTGCTGTTGAAACTTAGACCCTTTTAGTTGAGATTTCATGTGGGAAGGATTGCATACCTGTATGTATATCGGTTGGAAGAGTGCAAGGCTGATCAAAGTAAAGGAAATGCCTATTCCGGACCCCAGGAAGACCTGTACAACATCAAGGTGGACACGGTTGTAAGGCTCTTCTTATTTAAGTTAATACAAATAAATCCGTTTTTCTCAATAAACTGTCAATTGACTGGTTTATTTTATGGATTCCTTGATCACCATAATGGATATGATTTATGAATATATGCTATGCAGGTGCTATTTGATGTTTGTTTGTTTGTGATTTCAGATCTTCGAAGATAACTCTTTCGGGCGACTAAAGGACTACTACTACAAACAAGCGTTGGATTAAAGGTAAGATCGTTAAACCTTTATAACATTTAATTATGAATCACAATATATCTAGAGAAAGATAGTTTTGTTTGTCCGTTTGTTGCTAGATGTCCATAGGACACTTGGCAGGTCTGTCTTGTCCGCAAGAACAACTTATCCGTCCAAAAAAATGGCGACTCCACTAGGGAAGGATTTGAGCTTTGATTTCTTTTAATTTTGATTTATGAATTTATGTTTCCTGATTTTGATTGATTTATACTGGCTTGGTTGGTTAATCCCTGTAGGATCCCTGAGAAATCTTTGAGAATTTTTTGTTTTTTCTCTTGTTTTCTTGTGTCTGCTCTTTTCCTTTAGAGACAGTGCAGGAAGTTCTGCACTTTTCCTGTACCCACAGTGCGGGACCACACTAGATTGCACTGAATCCTGTGGACCCTGTCAAAATTTTTGAAAAATCTTAAATTCCTATTTTCTAGATTAGTTTTTTAGGTTCTCAGTGATTACCCAGACCTGTATCTTCTGTCAGAAAGCCTTGGTTAAGAGTTTGTTTCAACATTTTTATTTTTGATTTATTTTATGAAAGATTTGCATGTTATAATGATTTTTGCTTTGTCTTACATCCCGATCAAAGATTAGAAGCCTTGGTATGCCTCTAGATCATCGGTATTCTCTTGTTTTCTTGCTGAGTCTGACATCATTGCAGAAATTGTTTTATGAGATTTAGATTCCATTTTTCTCATTTGCAAATTGTTAAAATTTTTTGTTAATAAGTTTAGAATTTCACTTAAAAAACGAAAATTGGATTTTTTTCGAGTTCTTTCTGATTCAAGCAAATAATTTCTTAGTTAGATCACAAGCTAAGTAAGACATCCTTAAAATATTTGAAGTTTTAATTCAGATTTAGTCTTGAATTTTTAGATCTCAATTTTAATGTTTTTTAGCTTTGAGTGATTTTGCTAGAAATTGCAATGTCCTTTGAAGAAAAATTAGTTTGCAGTGTCGATCTTGAACAAAAAGGGATTTATTATTGAGCATAGATCATTTTGAGTTCTCATTGAAATTATATTTCTTTTCATTTATTCTTGTTTGAAGGAAATATTTGTTTTTAAAAAGATTGCATTTCTCAACTCTTCCTTTAGCTAGAATTCATTGAAAGAAAACATATTGTTTCTCATAATAGATGCATTTTTTTAGTATGATTTGAGTTGGGTCACTTCATATCATCAGTTTCACTTTCGCACCTATTGTCTTAAGAAACAGCCTTATAAAATCAACGCTTAAATTAAAATTAATCTAGTAACTTTTATATTTCTAGGACTCTTTTCACCAATATAGCTTAGGCTAGTGTCTTGGAGTAGGGAGTAATTAAATCTCCAGGATAGTTAAAAAAAACAAGTAGTTGATCTTGCAGTAGGAAAAAATCCAATAGTTGCTTGTATGCTCTGGGAAGCTCCTCTTAAAGGAGTCAAGCACGAGGTCATATCTGAACCAGTGAGATAATCAATTCTATCTCATTAGGAATGATAGAAGATATGCGCGTATTAACAATGGTAAACCTCGGATAGACCATTGTCGAGGAGCTTGGGGTCACTTGTCGATATACCTTGGATTATGTCAAGGAGCCTTCAAGGGGATTGAGCTTTGTTAATCTGCCCTTGTGCGTATGTCGGACCGTAGACTGTTCCCCTAGGTATATTAGTTCCTATTGGTAACCATAGTGACCATAATTTTACGGTTTTTTCCTAAGGTGACGGTGGTGGAAAGATCCCATTGTACCTGGAGCAGACGTCAACTAGACTCACTTGGACTCTCCAGAGGGTTATCTTCACTCGAGATGGTTTAAGTGGAGAAACTTTCACCGGTCCGTTTCATTAAGTAGGTTTTTGGGGTAACTGTTCCAACCGCCCTTTCTGCATTAAATACTACGATGTTGGATTTCATCACTAACTAGTGTTTTTAGTGTGGGAAGTTACTATTTGTGTGTGGTTTGATCTCCTAGATTTTTAAGTGTGTGATTCATTTGTTTGTTTCTTTAGTGACTTTAGGAGTTTTTCATTGAAATTTTCTTTTGATTGCGTGTGATTAATAATTTTTAATCGTGGCTGAATTACCAAGACAATCGCGTAGACTTCAGGGGATGCCCCCTGAATATACACCAAGCCAAGTTGAAGGGCTGCGAGCTCTAGTATCACCTACTGATAGTAGAATTAGATCAATAGAAGCAGGAGAGTCATCTATAGTTGTTCATCCTGATTATCAACTACAAACAACAGAGCATATTCAAGAGCCAATTCCAGTTTCCAAGCTTACTCGTAGTATTTCTCCTTCCAGTGAATTCGCTGAAGAACCTGAAATTTATAAACCTGACACTGAACTTGCTATTTTGGAATCATCTTCAGGATTTGTTACTCCAACTTCTAGTGATCCTAGTTCACCTAGGGTAAGACATATTATTACTGAAAATCTTCCTTCTGACCTCATTTCCATTGAAGAACTTGTCGGTCTAGACGAAGAAGTAACTCTTCCCAAAACCCAACAAACTTTGAATCTTAGGGAGCGTGAATCTATATTCTACAGTCTTTTTAGAAGTGACGCTTGGTATTTTTCATTGACATATTTTTTAGAGAACTCAGGTCTTAGTTTTTCACCACCCCGAATTCCTATTCATCCTACACCAAGAGGTTAATTTCCTTCATCAATCATGTCAAGTGAGTCATCTATGTTTTCCCAATCACCGGAAACATTTTTATACGGTGGTCCTTCTGTTCCTTTGGGGTACCAGTCACTCTCTGGTAATTTCTCAGGAGCAACTCCTCGACCAGCTGAAAAAGTGTTATCAACTGGTACAAATGGAATTAAAACTGAAACGCCGAACGCAGAGCAAATTTTTATGATGTCTGGTAATATTCCAAATCCTCAACCTCAAGGTAGTCAGTTACCACCTGGGGGCAACCTCAAGGTAGTCAGTTACCACCTGGGGGGCAGCCTCAAGGTAATTTTCTACCAGGAAAAATTGTAGGACAATATTATTTACTTGGAGAAAAACCTCAAGGACAGTACATACCTCAAGGACAGTACATACCCCAAGGTCAACCCCAGAATCAGTATATTACTCAGGGTCCTTATAGACCCCAGATTCAGTACGTGCCTCAAGGTTATCAACCTCAAGGTCAGTACCCAACTCAAGGTTTCCAACCACCTTCTGGTCAATCATTTTTACAAGGAGTTGGAAATTTACCACTTAATTATCAACCCTACATTCAATCAAGCTATGGTCCTTCATATGTACAACCTTCTATGGGTCAATACCCTGGAATGAACATGGTGTGGAATCCATCGCAAGTTCAATAGACTATGCAACCTAATGTGCAGTTACCTAATCAACCTAGATAGCCTTTAGTTTTTGGTCCAACCCAACAACTTGTTCAGTCTACTATTCAAGTCCCTGCACCTGGTTCTGTTCAGCAGCCTGGGCCCAGTACACCTCAGACTCCACCTCAAACTGCTGCAACTACTGCAACTGTTACATATTTTTTTGGTCATCTAACCCATTATCATTAGATGAACCCAAGTACACCATGTAAGACCAATTTTACCATAATTAAAATTGCTTTCACCATGTAAAATAACATGTGTCTATATTTCCTAGTCATATTTAACCCAAATTAAGAAAATTAATTAATTAAATCATTATTTATTTAATTATTTCCTAGGAATAAGTTATTTAAATCATTATTTAAATAATATTCCTAGTTAAATTTGACTAAATCATTTTTAAATAATTAAATAAATCATTATTTATTAAATTATATTCCCACCATCTCCCTAAAATAATAAATAAATCATTTATTTATTTATTGTTTATAAATAAAGGAATTGACCTAAGTCAAAAGACCTTTTCCCTCCAACAAATATAATAAATTAATTCCTAAAGGGTGATTCTAGAATTTGATTAATAATATTTTATTCATGCACCGAGTTCTAGAACACCCCAATATTTTGTTATAAATAGAAGGGTTTTCCCCATTCATTAGTCACCTCCATTGCATTAGATCACTCTGGATCTACTCTTGGTCACCATTTTTCCATTTTTGTCTTGTGAGCTCCCATTGAGTTCTATGTTTGTTTGGGTTTTCTACCACAATAAGAGAGAGGAATTTTAGTTTTGAAACGCTGAGGACTTTCAAGAACCCATCCCATTGAGGAGAACCGGAAAATACCTTTCTTGTTTTCCTCTCAGGTGCTCCCTTTTATATAATACAAAAATTCTTTCAAATACACTGTTCTTGTCTTGTCTATTGGATGCATGGAGCCATATTTTACTTTATCTACTTAATGTCTTTCATGTTTAGATATGGATTTATGCAACATTATTTGAATCATCTAATTACAGATTTAAATATGTTTTACAGCCATAATTGATGTTAGGGCTATTTTTTATGCGTAGCTAAAGTGATATTTTACGACGAAAGATTCATACTAACAATTGGCGACTCCACGCGAGTTTTCTTTTGCGACCGCTGTCGTTTTATATATTCCTGTATATCCAGGTGTTTCAGACCCTAGGGTTTCTTTTCCATTTCCTGTTTTTCATATTTTTATGGTGCTTTCCACCTCTAAAACCCTCAAACAGTCAAATTTTTAACTTTTGTGTGTTTCTGGCCTTATTGCGCAGGTGACAGACATCAGTCGCAGCTGAGACGACAACTTTTTCTGAAATCTGCCGTCGCGAGAGCCGGATCTGCAGGTCACACTTATCGACCCAAAAAGTGTGACCTAGCTTTGAGTTTGCACTTTTCTGCCCCAAATCTACGACCTGGACTGCAAACAGGTCAAAACCTGCAACCTGCACTTTTTTCTGCAATTTTCCAGCACTTTTTCTGGGTTTGTCTGAAGCTTCTGTCAGGGTTTTCCAGCCTCTGTATCCACCCGTTTAGACCTGTTTCTGATCTGTTTCACTCAAATAAGTGGGAATCTTTCCCCTTAGGGCTCTAGTACCCTACAATTTTTGTGGGAGAGTTTTGCTATTTCAGAAGTCTGCATTTCCAAGGTTTCAACCTTTTTGCTTCCAGATCTGATACCTCATTTTCAGATCCCTTTAGATCAGCTCTTCTCCCTTTCAAATCACCTCATATAGTTTTGTTTGGGTTCATTTCTAGGGCAGCCTCCTTGTCCCTTCTATTTTTAGCTGATCATCTCCTTTTTAGCAGCAACCTTGCCTCTGCCTCTTTGCTGTTCTCTGCACCTCTTTTAAGCAGATTTCTCCTTTGGATCCCCATCCCTCCCGACCTTCAATCTATTGGCCTCTTTTCAACGTGATTTGCTTAATTTTTTCCCCTCTTATAGACTAGTTTTGAGAGACCCGCCTTCTTGGGTTAGATTGATGCATTGGTAGCTGTTAATTTTCTGTTCTTTCAGTTTTATTTACTACAGATTTATTTTCAGTTACACAACACACTTTTTATTTTACTCTCAAAACGTATGGGTTTAAACAATTAAAATTAACACACGCCACACAATGACCCTAAGTGAAGAAGAGCCCGGTTAACACCGCCTGGCAAAGACTTTAAAAACAATTTTCATTGCACCTCTCCGCCCTTGACCTCACTTGATTTTGTCCCTCCTTGCCTTTGTCGGTTTTTCTTCCCGTCATCATTGTGCCCCCAAGGTGCTTCTCCCAGAGACTTCTTGGCCTTCACCCTCAGTTTCCGATCGGTTGACTTCCTCCTTCCCGTCATCATCGAGTAAGTCCTCCCTTGAGTCCACACTTCGACTCTTCCTCTGATTGTTCGGGTTCTCCCCCTACTTTTGGTTCTCCCTCTCTTACCTTCACCATGTCTAGTTCCGGACCTAGCCCTAACCCCAGTTCTACTGCTGGGTCCGTTTCCAGTGGAACCACTACAAGACCTACCTCGACTGCCCCGTTGCTCCCTTATATGGCCGGTCTCAGTCTCCTTGACTTCAATCAACTGATTAACGATCCTATTTGCCATGATGTCAATTGGCCTGCTATGCCAACCAAGCTCCCTTTCGACATTCCCAAGTTCGAAGGCCTTGCTATTGAAGATCCCTCCAACCATATCTGATCTTTCCACATGTGGTGTTCCTCCAATTCCATCACTGATGACTCCATCCGTCTTCATTTGTTCCAACACACGCTTACCGGTGAAGCTTCTAAATGGTATGTTGATCAAGCCACCTCTTCCCATACCACCTTTGCGACCATTGCCCAAGCCTTCTTATCTTATTTCCAGCTCCCTCTCCGATATGACACTGGTACTGAACTCTTGAATTCTTTTCATCAATCCTCTTCGACCCGCCTTTCCACTCATGTCCAGGAATGGCGACGAAGATGGAGCCTGTGTTGCGCTCCCCCCTTTGAAGATCGGGTTTACATGGAATGGTTCCTTCGCTCTCTCTTACCCCCCATTGGCAAAGATGTCGCATCCCATTTTCCCCAAACCGAATAAGCCGCCCTCGAAATAGCCTTGAAATATGACCTTATCTATGCCCAATCTGGTTATGTTTATACTGTCCTTCCTAACCTCCCCAAGCCCGGTGGCCCTAATGCCTCCGGGGCATCTCACTCTGCCGACTGTATCGTTGGAGCCCTGTCACATACCTCTGTTCAACCTCTTCTGGGCTATGGTTTCCCTCCAGGAGGGGCCAACCCCTCCGGCACTTTCCCCCCTCCAGGTAGCATGTATCCAGGATACGACATGCCTCCTCCTTTTTCCCACACTCCTGTTTACCTCAATGCTGCCCATCCTACCCCTTATCCGTACCCACAACCTGGTGTCCCAGCTCCTCCAGCATTTGGACCTCCCACTCCCTTGCCTTCTCCACCCCAGCAACCACACTTACTACCCCCTCTAGGGAAAGTATTTGCGCAGCAGGGGGCAACTAATCTTCTTCATTCTCAAAGAAAGAAAAAAGGAAATTAATCTGCTCCTGGTAATCGTGGATCCAATCCTTCCAGTATTGACTCTACCACTGCCAACCAGCCACAGGGCTCTCAGCCCAAGTCGGACAGGCCACTTCACACCAATAAACCCTGTTCGTGTTGCAGTGTTTATGGCCACTACACTCACAATTTTTCCTTATTACCACAGATGCAGCAAATGTGGGAGTCTCAGGCCACCGTGCGGGGACAACACTCCTCCCCTACTGTCCCTCCCAATCCACCTACTCCTCAACCTGCTGTGTTTAATGATCCTTTCCCTCAACAAGGATTCGTGGCCACTCAACCTCCTCCTGCCCCGGTAACCACTCAACCTTCCCCTTCTGGTTCCTCCGATTACCAGATTCTCATGATGGCTTCTGACCAACTACTCACTGTCGACCTCAACCTTCAAACTCGGTCCCGTCAGTATTCCACACCTCCCAAGTCCTCATCTTCAGGTCCTATAGAGCCTCTGTCGACACCCAATGGTCCCTTGCAAATCCCTCCGCCCAAAGCTGAGGTTCATACCAAGACTCCTAAGGGTCCATTACGCCGAAATGCTGCCTTTGGTTGGGCTACCCATTCATACAGTATAGTAGATGATCCGGCACAATCTCCTGCTACCATTTCAACACTAGAACTCCTCCAGTCCTGTCCTTCTCAAAAGAAGGCTCTATTATCTGCCGTGGGTGCTGTAGATCCTACTGATGACCAATTGATTATTTTCGATGCCCATCAGTCAGACCATCCCTCTCTTCCTCCTTCTGTTTCTTTCCAAATCCCAGTCAAAATCCGAAATGCCAATGTCGCTTAGTGTATTATTGATGAGGGGGAATCTACCTGTGTGATGTCTACTTCGGTTTGGAAACAACTTGGATCTACTGAGCTGGCCCCTTCCATAATCACCCTTCGTACATGGGATGGCCAACCCTCCTAGCCCATCGGCCTCTTTCGTAACTGTCCTATCACCCTTGCGGGTAAGACTGTTTGTGTCAACGTGGAAGTTATCTATGCCCCTCTTGACTACAACATTCTTTTGGGGCGTAGTTACACCTATGCCATGTTTGCCGTCCCATCCGCAGTCCACTGCAAGATGTTTTTCCCTCATAATGGCAAGATTGTCATGATTGACCAGTTGACTTACCATGAACCAAAATCTCAGACCTCCCCTGAGTCCACCATATCTGCTGTTACCAATAAGCCCACTGTTGATTCTTTGACCAATGTTTCCCCTGGCATCTACAAAGACTCCTCCTTGCTTGGAAATTTTCCTGGTCCTCCTCCTCCTCCTATATCTGACCCCAGCTTAGTGAATGTTTTCATGTTGCAATCATCTCAAGCTGGCCTTTCACAGCCTGCTTCGGCTAGTCAGCAACCTCAATCTCGCCCACCACAACCTGCTCCTAGTCCTTCGCTTCAGTCAACCGAACCTTTTTCACCTAGACCTTCCCATCCACCTCACACTCAGGAATCTCCCTACCCTCTTGAGTCAGTTCCCTCAGGTCTCCACCATGGAGCCATCCCTCCTAGTCATTACCCCGCTGGTCAGATACCTTTCCTTGGTCCCCCCCCTGGCATCTATTCGGTTCCCATCATGGCCACCCTTTCCCTCCCTAATTTAACCTTGGGAATACCAGTATGGTATCTTACCCCTCCAGCTGAGACCCCACCGGGCCACCCCAAACCATACATTGCTGTGACACCCGTGAAACTGATTCCCTTCGCTCCTTCCACCGCTACAGTTCCCCTAGCCCCTCCGCAGGACCCTCCTCATGCTGCGACACCTACAGGAAAGAAAAGAAAAACTCGAAAGGGGGCATCCAAAGACAAGGCCACGCACCCGACCCTACCCCTCCCCCACCCGCCAAACCTTGTGCCTTGTGTGATGGTATCGGTCATCCCACCCATACTTGTCCTGAGTTACCCCGTATCCAACCAATGGTTAAAGTCGCGTTCCCTGAATCTACAGTCCCTGCAACCCCTGTTTCTTCCTCCTCCGCAGCCAAGAACCCCAAGACTCTTCACACCAGCAAACCTTGTGCTCTGTGTGGTGTCCATGGCCATTATTCTCACCATTGTCCTCACCTCACGCATTACCGAGCCTCTTTAGAGGTCATTCGCGAGTACGAAGTTGAACAAAATCAATCCGGCTCTCCCATCCTTGCTCAATATGCATCAGGTCTCCTCGAGGATCCCCCTGCTACCATCGACATTCCTCCCCCTGATGTTGAGATGTCAGAATCTGCTTCTCCCCTCCTATACCTATCATCATCTGCACAACCCTCGGAGTACATTCCCTCTGAATCCACTCCATCTGTTCTGCTTGATCCTCCTTCAGACACATTCTCGGGCTCTTCATGTTTTGACCATCTTTTTACCTGTTCTTCTGTCATTCCCCTTGATGACCCATATCTGTGCCTCTCTTCTCATAATGATGATTTAGGTAGCTTTGCGGTGTCGTATGGTCTCCTTCGCCCTTCCATTTCCTCCCATAATCACGATCATACCATTCGTATCTTCGATGTTCTTCGCAGCCTGAGTTCCCGCCCTTCATCCCATAGTTCTCATTCTTGTCCCTCTCGTCGATTTATGAGTCCTAGACTTCCTACCCAGACTTCTCCCTCCCATAGCCGTCAGTGGATGTCTATCCTCTACTCACGCTACCCTCCGTTTTCTCATCCCTCCCATTTCTTGTCTTGTGACACTATCACATCGGCCCTCTCGTCCACACATTATCTTGGCTATGCCAATGGGGCAAGTCGCTATTCCCAGAATCTCGCTTCGGCAGCATGGGCCATCTTTACCCCCTTTCATACCCTGGTTCTTGCAAATGGGGTCTGCATTGGTAATGCCACCAATAATCAGGCCGAATATGATGTAGTACGTGGTCTCTTAGCCGATGCCCTCTCTCATCACATCCTCCATCTGCATGTTCATTTAGAATCCCTGCTTCTTGTCTTACAACTTAATGGAGTTTATCGTGTGCATAACCCTATCCTGTTTAGACAATATTTACGAGTTAAAATTTTGATACGTGAATTTAGATTCATTACTTTCAACCATATCCCTCAACGTCAAAATCACTACGTAGATCAAATCGCAAATCTTGTTCTAGACTGGAACTTATCACACACAAGACAATAAAATTTCACATCATCAACAAAATGTACATAAATCATATATATCATATATCATGTGTTTTTAGAGTCCATCTGCTCCGAAACATATGACATTCCCATAGCATGGTACAAAAAACAAAAACTACAAAAATGGGGGGCACCACTTGCCCCTACATAAACACTGGGGGGCACCTCCAGCCTTACATCTAATCACTCTCTGGAGGATCCTGAGCCAACGGCTTTGCTCCCGCAACTCCTAGATCACGCACAGTCTGACCGGCCATCGCCATGCATCGTATGATACCTCTCCATTCCGAGGGTAGCCCAATACATAACTCTATGTATTGGTCATCTAAATCCTGCCAACCACGCTCCGACACACCGGTCAACAACCGCTCACATCTACGATGGATTTCCTCCAACAGAGCCGCCATATCCTCGTTCTGTGCCATCCTCGATCCACTTGCACCCATAGCCCCTGCTGCTACTGGTCATCTCATATATCCGGCCGGTTTTACCAGAGCTATATCTGCATTCCAACAAATATAAGGATTATTACCATGAATACTAGTCACAAACTCCAAAATACACATAACAGATTAGTTGCTTGTCACTTACCATTGGGCCCCCACACTTGACCAGGCAGAAGCGGCAAGTCTGGATCTCCCCAATAACTCATCCCACTATAGTGGTAGTCGTCTATGTATAATGGCATCTGATCCCAATGGGCGAAGAACTCTGGTTGGAACACCCGTCTAACCGCCCCTCCCCCTCCTCTACACAATAGTCGTCCCCACCGACGCATCTGGGGCTCTCTCGGACCTCCATCAGGTAACTGCATATGAGGTTGTAAGGTCGGGATCTTCTTAAAGAAGAATAAACACAATACCATCCCATAGGCACAATCATGATTCACTTGCCACTTGCATAGCGACAGCTGTCGTTTCACTGATCCCAACATCATCTGGGCCCACCCATAGTAGGTCCCACTCAGCACACTCTCCAATATCATCATCTGCCCTCCAGTGATGTGATGGAACGCCTGGCTGCCCAAGATCCGCAACACTGCTGCGCCCATTGCCCGAGTCTCCAACCTCTCTAGATCACCAATGGATATCCGAGTCCCTTTGACTCAGACACCTGGTCGAAAATGTCGCTCAAAAAACTCCATAATGTGACGCCCCTGTGGTAACACTGGCTGCGTATTTCCCACCATCCCTAATGGTGGAAGACCAGTCCATAAATACAGATCCTTGACTGTCAGCTCAATCCTGTGCCCCTACACTATAAACGCCTCATGATCGGGATCCCAATAACTGATAATCCGGGCCAACAAGGGCTCCCCAGCCCTCATCAAAGGGTTCTCCAAAAATTTCAGAACCCCAAACCTAGCCAATGCACGATGGACACCCTGATCCGCTTGGATTTCCGTCCGTAATGTACCTAGGTCTCTCTCTCTCCACTTGATCCGTATATCTACCATATCTTTACAAAATAATCATTTTTGTCAGTCTACAGATCAGCAAAACTACATTAACTTACACCAAAACTGAATATCAGCCCATAACAACACTGAAACCACCCACATCTAACAGGTTGCACTTTTTGGGAAAATCTTGGGCCAGGTCGCACTTTTCAGGCCAAAACCTACGTCCCAGGTCGCAATTTTTGCCCCAAAAAGTGTGACCTGACCGTAATGATGAAATAGGGGCAGTTACTGAGATTTAAAACCCTAATATGAAATTTGAATCCATAAAAAACAAAGAGTAGGATTAGGCCTCTTACCTGCAACTGAAGGATCACGATTCCAACGGTCGGTTTGTCCGCTCTGATCACCACAAGATTTAGGGCCTTCTCTCCTCTCCACATTCACCATAGCTACACAAGAAAATGAATGATTTTGGAGGGAAAATGCCTTATTAAAAGAAAACCCCCATTTTTTCTTTCGCCCGCTGTGACCAAACCGTAGCCCCGTTTAACACACCATCTACACCATTGGAAAGCCCTCACCGAGCACTCAAATGGGTATCTATTAGTTTTTCATGTTTTGATACTTCACTTACAACACTTTTACTTGGGGCACCACTTTGCCTCCTTACTTGTCTTCATTCGTGTTGATTTTCGTCATGAGCTACCCTATTGTACTCATGCTTTTATGGTCCCCCATCAGACCTTTACTATGAGGCAGCACCATCGATTCGCCCTTGTTTAGAGCATCCGAGTTGACTCATCAACACATTAATGGAGTCTATCCCGAGTCCCTTTGTACCCCAATATAGTCCTCCATCCTTTCTTGCTTGGTCCCTCTCTCATGTCGCACATTATGGCCTTCATTACCCTTGTCCCCTATCCCTCTTGATATTGTGTCAGTTGCTGCCAAGCCACTCATGCCCTTTATGCTCTAACAAGGGAAGTCGTCCAACCACTCCTCCGTATCCCTCATTCCACCATCATCATTAGTGTCTATCTGTTCGTCGCTCTACTATTTTCCCTCGTGCCTTAGTTGGGGTTCCCTTATTGCCTCACCTATGGCAAACCTACTTCTGTCGACATCAGCTCATTTACTCCAGAAGCCAGGTCTAGGGGGCAGTGTGCCTTGGTTCGAGCTCTTCTCAGCATGATCGTGATCTATACACTTGATGGTCCAGTGATGCAGCAGTAGCTATTGGTGATTCCCAGGAGTGTGTGAGCTGTCTCAACCCTCATGAGGGGGTGGCCCTGCAGGTAGCCCCCCACATGCCCGGATGACTTCTTCATTTCCGCCCTTGATGCAGATCCTCTCATTTGATGATATCGGCCTCAACCACTTGCAACGCCTCATCGATTTGCATGTATCAGTAAGATTTTGTGAGCCCTTCCCCATGTGTAGGGGGAATTTGGGTGTATTTGTATCTCATGTACTAAAATATTCTTGTATAAGTCCTGAAAGTTATTCCAGGCATCACATGTATGTGGGATTCATCATTTTATTTATCTGGCTCATGTTTAGGCCAACACATGCTTCATTATTGCGTTCCATGGTTTTCTGGGTGCCTTATTCTTTGTACTATTGTCTCGGCAGGCATAGGTATGCCTCCCCCGCCGCCTTTAACATTGGTACGAATTCATCACCTAGAGACTTGTTGCACGTGTAAGTCTCGTCTCCTCCGGGTCTAGTCCTTTAGCACATTAGATTACCTTACATTTCTCTCTCTCACTTCCCTCTTGATGCCTAGTGATTGAGTTATTACAACATACTTAGGTCATACGATTTTCTCCTAACACTCGTACGTTGGGGGGCAATGTGTTACACCATTTTTTTGGTCATCTAACCCATTATCATTAGATGAACCCAAGTACACCATGTGTTAAAGGTGGAATTCATTAGCTTGCTTTGCTCTGCCTTCAGTTTGTTTAATTTTCCATGTTTTCATCTGTTTGAGGAGGAATCTTGAGACCCTCTTGCCCTCTTCAGCTCCTCATTGGTCTGATCCATCCATTCATTCAATCTAAAGCATCAAAACAATTTCCTTCCTTGCCCCAATCAGAACTCTGCAAAAACTAGGCCTTATCCCCACACCAAAGCTTCCTTTCCCTTTGATCCAACAAAAACCCCCAAAAACACAATCAAACTCTACTTATATACCTAGCCTAAAATTAGCTTTTATTTCAAGTCATCTCAAGCTCTATTGATTATTTTTGCTGAGATTGACCTGGAGAGAGCCCTCTCCTGTTCTGGTAGGGCTAGCTACCAGACTGAGTGTGGTTTGATGTTACCTTGAACTCTGCCTTCCTTCAGCCTGAGGTAGATTTAGGAAATAACAGATTCTATTCGATTACATCTTTTTCAGAGAACTCTCATTGGTCCAGCTGCCAAATGGTACATTGAATAACCACGCGGATCTTTTAATAACTTTAATGTGCTAGCTACTACTTTCTTAACCCATTTTTAGTTGCATGTCAGATACGACAATGGCACAAAATTGCTCACTTCATTAAAGCAGTCTACGTCTACGTACATATCTGATCACATTCATGAATGGAGATGTAGAAGGCATTTAGTGAAAGTCTTTATTCTTGATCAAATTTTGGCTGAATGTTTTATTAAATCGTTATTTCCAAAAATTACTGAAGATGTAGCCAAAGGAGGCGTTGTTACGGAAGAGCAAGTTATTGCTCAGGCTCAGTACCTTGACCTTATCTATACTCAGTCAGGTACTCTATATGATAAAATCCTTGATTTACCAAGACCTGGTCAGTTAACTGCAACTCCTTCTGGCTCTCATGCTACTGATGGTGTAATTGGTTCTGTTAGTACTGGTAAGAGTAAGAAGAAGTCTTCTAAGACTACTTCTCCTACTATCACTTTACCCAATTCACCCAAAGGAGATTCTTCCCTAGAAACTTCCGTCGATATCCATGCTATAGAGACATCTACGACCAAATCTAAAACCGGTGGTAAGAAGAAAGGTAAGAATAAAAAGAAGAAATATTCAAAAGAGAAAATTGATACAATTGAACCAACTGACGAAAAACGCAAACCTCGATATCCTTGTCTCATCTGTGACCAGGATCATTTTACAAAAGAGTGCCCGCATAGAGCTGAGGTATCAAAATTCGTTGAGGGTTCACCTATACCTACTATCTTGAAGGATCCCTTTCCCACTCAAGATAGTAACATGGTTAGATCTTCCTCCAATCTGGTTGAGGATATTTTCATGGTTGAGACGCGATCGCAAGATTACGGTAGTAAAAATATTGGTAAAGAAGCAGAAACATCCAATTCTGCATCAACTATATCTCCCTTAGTTTCTGATCCATTACAGATTGAGAAACAAAATCCTGACTTAGTGATTAAATCACCTGCAAAAGGTGTACTTCATAAATCAGCTTTTAATCCACATGCGAGAGCTGCTCAGAATTACAATATTGTTGAAGATTTGGCAATTTCCCCTTCAGCAATGTCGGCTTTGGAAGTATTGAAAGCATGCCCATCCCAAAGAAAATTAGTTTTGTCAGCCTTAGGAGCTGTATATCTCCAGGATTTGAACCTCATGATCTTTGATTTAGAAAATTTTACACCGCGCCTACTCATCAAATGGATTTTCAGATTCCGGTAATAGTAAAAAACAAGCGTATCTTTCGTACTGTTGTTGATGAAGGGGATTCTAAGTGTATAATGGCGATAAAATGTTGGAAATTACTTGGTTCTCCGACAATAAACCAATAAAAAACTATTCTCAAAGCTTTCGATGGAAGAGTTTTTAAGCCATATGGTATTTTACAAGGTCTACCAATAGAGGTCGAAGGCAAAGTGGTTAATCTAGATGTGGAGGTGGTTGATGCCCCTCTGGATTATAACCTTCTTGTAGGTCGCAGTTGGTCTTACGCTATGACTGTTGTTGTATCATCGATCTTTCGTCTCATCATGTTTCCTCATAAAGGAAAGATTGTTAAGATAGATCAACTCTCATATTATTCATCCGACCTAGCCTCTACTGATAATATCAAACATATCAGAAAATTGACTATCCCTTATAAGGATGTCGGAGTAGGTTTGATTAAAGATTCAGCTTTACTGGGAACTTTTTCCCTGCCTCCTCCCAACGTACAAACTCCTATTGCTAATATCAATATGATTACATCAAGTACTATTTACTTTGATGATCCTTGGATAGTACCTTCAGAATTAGAATTGGATTTTTTTGAAGGCCCAATGCCTTTGAGTCCTTTTGAGCTAGCATATCAGCAAGTACAGTCATTTTGTGATACCCCTTCAACCGAATCTGATCCAGTGAATGTGATCAATCAAGAGTCATTTTCAGTATCGAGTTTAGCTTCGACACCAATTCTGGATCCTGCTCAACAAGTTTTCCATACTGATGAACACATTCATGAATTCTTGTCAGTAGATGAATTGCCATGGGAAGATCTACACCATAGGTCTTCATTTTTACCTGATCTTGATCATTTTGAAAATTATTTTTCCTCCATTTTTACCACTGATTATGTCAAAGAACCTTAGAATCCTCTCTCACATTCCGATTCTAAATTGAATTTAGAAAATATTTCTACGACGGTTCCTCTTGACATTTCAATAAAACCTGGAATTGTTGAAAACATTCACATAGGTGCTTCTTGTATGCCTAAAGAAATTCAAGTATATAAAGCCCTGTTTCAGGAATTCTGCGACATCTTTGCCTGGTCATATGAAGAAATTCCAGGAATCGGTCCATCAATTGTTGTTCATGAAATTAAGACATACCCGAATGCTAAAACCGTCAGACAGAAATTACGTCAGATTCATCCGAGAAAAGCTGCTGCTATCAAAGCAGAAGTTGAAAAATTACTTTGTGCAAGCTTTATTTATCTGATCTCGTTAATAGACTGGGTATCTAATATTGTTCCAGTCAATAAAAAACAAGGAACAATAAGAGTATGTATCGACTATAGGGATATAAACCGAGCTTGTCCTAAAGACAATTATCCAACCCCTTACATCGATCAAATTATTGACGATTGTGCTGGAAGTGAAATGTTCTCATTCATGGATGGATTTTCCGGCTACAATAAAATAAACATACTCCCTGAAGATAAACCTAAAATAGCTTTCATTTGTCCATGGGGAACTTTTGCTTATTGCAAATTACCTTTTGGCCTTAAGAACGCTGGCGCCACTTTTCAAAGGGCCATGTCTTATGCATTTCACGACATTAAGCATATTGTGCAACCCTAACTCGATGATTTTCCTGCTCATTCTTCACATAGAGGAGATCATATTACTCATTTACGAGCCATTTTTATATGATGTAGGTACTATAAGATTCGTTTGAATCCTCAAAAATGTGTTTTTTGCGTAGAATCCGGACGATTATTGGGATTTATTGTCTCAAAGGCAGGCATTCGTGTCAATCCATCGAAGGTTGATGCAATCTTACCTCCTCCTTCTACTCTTCGCCAACTCCAAAGTTTGCAAGGGAAAGCAAAATTTTTATGTCGATTCATTCCTAACTACGCCAATTTAACGAAAGGTTTCACTAGGTTGTTGAAACAGAACATTCCTTTCTTTTGGGACAAGGTCGCTGATAGATATTTTGATGCTTTGAAAAACACATTGACCCATGCACCATTACTGCATCCTCCCAACTACAACCAAGATTATTTTTTGTACCTCGCCACTTCTGATTCCACGATAGGGATGGTTTTAGTTCAGGAAGATGAATTCCATAGTGAACATGTGATTTACTATCTTAGTCGAAATTTGCATCCGACTGAGATAAAATAATCACATGTGGAGAAATTAGCCTTGGCAGCTGTTCAAGCTGTCCAATGTTTTCGTCACTACATGCTTTTATGCAAAACGATAGTGATCTCTGATTGTAACCCTATGATGTACATCTTGAACAAACAATTGCTAGGGGGAAAATACTCCAAATGGATTGTTATCCTGCAGGAGTTTGATTTGGAGTTTGAAAAGTCCAAATCCAAGAAATCATTGATATTTGCTGAACTTATGTGTGATTTCCCACGTATTGATATAGAAACTGTGGTGGAACAACTGATCACGGATGAATCCTTGTTTCTTATTAGTACCATTGATCCATGGTATGGAGATATTATTATATATCTTCAAACCCAATCTTTTCAACCCGAGCTTTCACGATCGCAATGACGAAAAATTCGTTTCCAGTCTCAACAATATCACATTGTTGGTGACACACTTTACCATCATGGTGCGGACTCGGTTTTTCGACGTTGTCTAACTCATGACGAAGCCGAAAAGGTTTTAAATGACTATCACTCCAGAGCATGTGGCGGTCACATGTCTGAGTATGCCACAGCCCAAAAGATATTGCGCGAAGGTTATTTCTAGCCGTCCATGTTTAAATATTGTATTTACGTGGTCCAACAATGTCATAATTGTCAAAAATTCGATCAAAAAATGTGTGCACCACCTGCTCCTCTTCACCCCATAATTGCTGTCGGTCCTTTTGAAAAATGGGGCATCAATTTCATTACATGTAACCCTCACTCGGCCAGGGGGCATGGGTATATTATTCTAGCAGTAGATTATTTTACCAAATGGGTCGAGGCAATGCCTATATTTGCGACAGATGGAAAAACTGCAGCTACTTTCATATTCAATCATGTGATTGCTCGTTTTGGTGTACCCCAAGCGATAATTATTGATCACGGGAGCCATTTTCGAAATATCATGATGACCGAGTTAAAAGACCAGCTTGGCCTACGCCATGACAATTCTACACCACATTATCCACAGGCCAATGGTTTAGTTGAAGCGATTAATAAATTTTTAGTCACCATGATCAAACAAATCATTGGAATTCATAAGTCGAATTGGCATACCATGCTCTTTTCAACACTTTGGGCATATCGAACCTCAGCAAAAACATCGACATGTTTTACCCCTTTTCAACTGGTTTACAATTTAGAAGCGGTATTACCCATTGAATGCGAGGTACTGTCACTCCAACTAGCCATAGAGTTACTACCAGACACTTCTGAAGAGGAGAAACATTTTTTTATACTTGGCTCAATTAGATGAGAATCGGCGCACCGCTGCATTAGCTACCGAGGCTCATGCGAAAAAGAATGAAAGCTCAGTATGATAGAAGTGTTACCCCTCATAATTTTTCAGAAGGAGACCTAGTTTTGATTTATGATGAAGACAACGATAAAATAGGGGCTAGGAAATTTGAACCCATGTGGCATGGTCCTTACATTTTCAAGCGACAGCTTGCAAAAGGGGCCTATGAATTGATTGATTTTGATGGGGTCTCTTTGGGTAAACCCAGAAATGGACTTTATCTAAAGAGATATTATGCTTGACTTCATGTGGAGATATTTTCTGTATATTATTTACTTTTTAGCTGGTGTGCTATAGATTAGAAATGTGTGCCTAGTGTAAGTGTGCTCTTACTATTATTTCCCGCTTATTTGGATACTTTTGATATCACAGATGTCGACATCCTTTCAAACGTATATTGGTTTTGCTAATGGCGCTTGTCATAGTACATGGAACATCTCTTCCGCAGCTTGGGTTATTTACTCACCCACTGACGAGTTAGTATCGATGCATGGGGTAACTCTCGGTCAAACGACGAACAATATTGCCGAATATAGTGCAGTTATTGAATAATTATTGGAATCCATTTCATTTGGAATTCGAAGTTTGATCATTAAGTTAGATTCTGAACTCATTGTATTATAGTTAAAATGAGTATATGCCATTAGAAATCCAGTATAATTAAGATTATTTTTAAGGGTTCGTCTCTTGGAACGAGAGTTTGATTATATTGAATATCAACACATTTCAAGAAATTTAAATACATTAGCAGATGCAATTTCTTCTAATGTTATAAATAGAAATTTGCGATAACAAAGTAACAAATCAACATTCCATAACATGATTGAACAGGTAAACTGAAATAATAGTATATCATAGTATAAATGTAGTGTTCAAAAAATAGTACATCTTCTTCGATGATAGGCTCAAAACGCCTTATGATCGGAAAAAAGTGATACAAAAATGAGTCTACAAGTCAATCATCCAATATCCATGGTGATGATCATGATAATACACTGCTGCTCGTGCCACCCTAGTCAAAAACCTCCTGAATGGTCTAGGAAGACCTATGACATATCTCTGTAGACGGAGTGGGATATCATCTATAGTAGTCTCAGGAATATCTATAGTGAGCCACTCTAGATGGTGCTCTAAGTCAGTCAGGATCTCTGCAGTCTGATCCTGTGGGGGTGGTGGTGGTGTTGTTGCATCCCTTTTCCTTCAGTCAAAGGGGCGAAGAATGGCTGGTCGAGTTGGACCCACATCTGCATTTGAAAATTTTTGTTATCAGTTTTGGATGATTTAAAAACAAAATAAAAATTAGAAATTAGAACATGTCAAAAGATATTTTTTACCTGACTCATCCCACTGAGCTCCTAGAGGAAGGGGTATCTCCCGGTCGCCACGAAATTCGATGCCAACATAAGGAAAATCCTCTATAACAAAAAGTTGGCGTTCCAGCCAACGAAAATATGTAGAGGGAAATCGCAAAATCTCCCCACCCTCACTGTGACAGGCCATCAAAGCAACCCAATGAACCATCCTAGGCTCTCGAGGTCAACCAACATCGACAGGAATATGCTGCGTGGCTAACATGGGGATCCTCTCTAGAGCAAAGGTGACTACAATGGACCCATATCCAAAGTTGTTTAGCTTCCCATTATTTTCTTTGGTAAGTTGGCCTTTCACATTTTCCAAAACTGCCTCGCACCAGTTGAATATGGTGCCTCGAAAGCAATCTATTGCTATGCGCATCTGAGAACTAGTGGCTACATGCAAAGCTGCACTTCCACACAACTTGACAACGGTAAAAGCGATCAATTTCAACTCTTGATGGATGATAGTTTTTATGTCAATCCGTTTGTCCCGGGGATTGGCCTCATCATTGCAGAACTCTAATTGTAGCCTGGCGACAGACTGGCCAGCTGGCCTAGCCCCAAATAGAGATAATGGTTCACCTCTCCTGGACAAACTAGTCAAAAAATATATGTCTTCTAGCTCAATCTCGAGCTGGTGACCTCCGATCACAAAAAACTGGTCCTGAACATCCCATTTACTTACCAGCCAAGTAAGAAGATCCACTTGAGCTCTCATGCCACTGATAGCCCAAAATTTGTAAATCCCGCATACTCTTAAAGCTTGCAAAGTAGGTTGATGATGTATCGCTGCTTAATCTACAACTTCGTGCTCCCGTTCTCGCCAAATAAGCATTTTAGATATCCTACAACAAGCAAAATGAAGGATTAGAATCATTTTTAAGAAAAAAATTTGGGTAATTTAGGAAGAAAATATGTTTTTGAATTTTTCACGGCGCCTCCACACTTTACGCTCAGGGACAGTGCGTAGATATGCACGAGCCCTGTGTTAAAAGTGCGGGGCCCCAACATTTTTCTTTGTAGAAAAATTTCGGGGTCCGCAGGTACCTAATGTCTTAGGTGCGGACCCCCGAGGGCGAATTTTTCAACATATTTTCCTCCCAAAAATGAAATTCTAACCCTAAATTAAAAAATTGAATGGATGAAATGCAAGATAAGGAGGTTGTGGATTACCTGAAACAGACGGTTTTCGATTTCGACGGTCGGTTTTCCCAGTATCTTCTCTAAAGCATTTTTTACCCAGAGCTCTAAAAACTTCACTTCAAATTCAAACGGTAAAAATGAACTTGAAAAAATCCTTTTTATAAGTTTCTTCAAATAGATGAATTTTAAATTTGTTTATTTTTCACTTTAAAAATCAGTTTTTCAAAATATTTTTATTATTGAAATAGGTATGTTTAATTTTTCGAGTTTTTGTGCAGAATAATGGATTTTTCAGGCGAAATGGTCATTTTTGATGAAGAGTAAAATTTTATCACTTTTTCAGGCTCTTTAAATTTTACGAAAAAGCGAAACCATGGAATCCTCTTTTAAGCCCTTTTCAGACTCTCTAAAAATGAAAAGATCACCGAGTACTTGACTATTCGAACTCGTTAAAGTAAATGAACGGTCGTCACTTCAGTATAAGTTTACCCCTTTTCTGGACTGAAATGGACTATATACGAAAAAGGTATACGTTGAATAATCATGGTCAATAGAGTTCTCTCTTGCATTATTTTATCCTTTTTTCGGCCTGAGAGACTAAATTTATGAAAAATAATACCCATGGAGTTTTCTTAAGTTTTTTCTTCTGACTCCCTAAAAATGAAGAACACCAAGTTTCTCCTATACTGGACTCGTTAAAATTTAACAGTAAAGGACTTGTCGATTACAAACAGGAACAGACCACTCCTCCTTAGGGTTCGATTTTAAACTAAGTTGGACTCATCCGAAGGATGAGCTTATAAACAAGCACATGTTATCCTCCTCAAGCTTGTCAAAAATAAAGAGGTACTTGCCAGAAATGGTGGGGGAAAAGAGAGAAAAATAGATTCGTTTGTTACACTTTGATTTGTAAAAAGCATTACACCACTCTTGAACATGACACTTTTTGTCACACTTCTACCTGGGTTGGGAAATCCTTTTCCTATCAATTAATCAAACCACATTGAAAGTCTTCAGCTAGTTTCTGGGTATTATCTTAGGGTAACTGTCACCAAACCATCTGCAGTGTCATTATGTGTTCAAGAGGACAGTCAAACAAACCATTCATCTGCAAAAAATTGTCTCCATTCGCGTTGATCTATGGTTTCGTGTCTTGAGCTTGCTTACGACGGATCACTTTCTATCAACGACAGCTCATCATCTAGGAAGTTGATCTAGAATCCGTCAGTACCTTGGAATCTACATGCCTTAATGGTAGGTTTCTCTCCTTCGATGACAGGTTAAATCATTGACCTTTGATCGAACGATTCCGTGAAATGTTCAAATTTAGATCACTTATTCGAATTTTGTGGATTGTACTAAGTACTTTGAGAGCCATTGTCATTATTGGTGGTTTCTCTCACACTTGTTAACAATTCACATCATTGACTGCTAATCAAGTGGTTTCTACCATGTTTGACTTCGACACATTTAATCGCATGGATAGAAACATACTAGTTTGGGAAGTAGAAATCAAGACCCTGGATCTAGTTTCCACCATCCAGGTTGTGAGGAGTTTTATTATTCATTATGCAGTAGATGATTCATTACAAATGGCTGCGTCCATGCTGTGTCTACACTATTGATGTAATATTAAAATCATTTCTGTATCAAAACAAGTTTAGTTAGTTTTGATCCGAGTATGGGAATGCATACCTCAACGATGATATATATATATATATATGTGTGTGTTTCGTTGAATGTTTTTACAGGGTTTTGACTGGGGTGTCCACAGGCTAATCCTTGAAATGATAAAGCACATCACTCTTCGAATATTCTCAGATTTTGCACTTTAGGGGGGAATTTGTTACACTGAAATTTGTCACCATTGACATTTTAGTACTCCCTTGGACGTATACAATATCAAAGTTCCCAAATTCAAGCCTTGAAACTAAGAGAAAAACTCATAAAATCCTTAAAACTCTAGTACCACACTTTCTCCTAGTTTTTCCTGTGGTCCCACAATTTTTGGTTATAAATCATGCGTAGCCAAATGCACTTTCTATTCATTAAAAGTGCAGACCCCTGTAAAATATTGGAAAAGGTGAAAGTAAAATCTAGAAGCTCAGTTAAAGTCATTTTTAGAAGCTTTTGGAAACATTCCTGCGGTGAAATGTCTGCTCCTTTCATGTTCATGCATCCCATCCAATAAGGAGCTAATCCCTTGATGTAAGGAACTAATCCATTTGAAGGAGGATTCTATCCCTTCTTGTATGGAGCTGTAACCTCCTCTCTTTCACTTTAAAAATAGGCATAGGGCAGCCTCAAAGGGTTACAATAATTGGTTGAAGTTTTAGTATTGTTGAAGGCGAAGTGCTGTTGAAAATTAGACCCTTTTAGCTGAGATTTCATGTAGGAAGGATTACATACCTGTATGTATCTCGGTTGGAAGAGTGCAAGGCTGATCAGAGTAAAGGAAATGCCTATTCCGGACCCTAGGAAGACCTGTACAACATCAAGGCGGACACAGTTGTAAGGCTCTTCTTATTTAAGTTAATACAAATAAATCCATTTTTCTCAATAAGCTGTCAATTGATTGGTTTATTTTATGGATTCCTTGATCACCATAATGGATATGATTTATGAATATATGCTATGTAGGTGATATTTGATGTTTATTTGTTTGTGATTGCATATCTTCGAAGATAACTCTTTCGGGCGACTGAAGGACTACTACTACAAACATGCGTTGGATTAAAGGTAAGATCGTTAAACCTTTATAGCATTTAATTATGAATCACAATATATCTAGAGAAAGATAGTTTTGTTTGTTCGTTTGTTGCTAGCTGTTCATAGGACACTTGGGAGGTCTGTCTTATCCGCAAGAACGACTTATCCGTCCAACAGTTCCTTATGCAAGTGTAGTGGGTAGGCTGATGTATGAAATGGTCTGTACTAGACCAAACATTGCACATGCAGTGGGAGTATTGAGCAGGTTTATGTCAAACCCAAGGAAGGAGCATTGGACAACAGTGAATTGGGTTTTCAGATATTTGCGTGGTACTAGTGATTATGGGTTGTGCTACCAGGGAAGACTAGGATTGGAAAGAGTGTTGGACATTTGTGGTTTTGTTGATGCAGACTGGGCTGGAGATCTGGACCAAAGAAGATCTACAAGTGGGTATGTGTTTAGCCTATTTGGAGGTGTAGTCAGTTGGATGAGTAAAAGAAAGTCTGTAGTGGCTCTTTCAACTACAGAGGTAGAATACATGGCAACCACTCATGTGAGCAAGGAAGCAATTTGGTTGTAGAGATTGTGTTCAAGTATGGGGTTGGTGCAGCAAGCTATAAGGATAGACTATGATAGCCAAAGTGAAATTTTCTTGGCTAAGAACCCTGCTTATCATTCAAAGACAAAACACATTGATGTTCAATATCACTTTGTTAGATATATGGTTGAGGCTAAAAGGGTGTTGTTGGTAAAGGTGGACACTTTGAAGAATGTTGCAGATGCATTGACAAAGTCTGTGAGCACTCATAAGTTCTCTTGGTGTAGAGAAACAATGGGTGTTGCAAAGTTGGGCTAATGAATTAGCTCTCCTGTGGTCCCTTGTGGAAAGAAAAAAACAAGTGGGAGAATGTTGGGTTTGTGTTATATTATTTCCATGACTAATCACGCGGGAGGGGGTAATAGCCCCCTTTGTCGGGGCCTGGGGCAGCGCCCCGGAAATTTTTTTTGGTCCTTATTTCCCGGTGAGCGGACCCACCCATGGTTTTGTGCATGGGTTTGCACATGGTTTTGGAGCATGATGGTTTTCGGCCCCTGGTATTTTGTAGATTCGGTCAAGGGAACTACGGTTATGTTCTAATCCAGGTGTAACATTCCCAAATTAGCATAAAGCTAATTGAAACATTAATTTTGGTTATTTCAGCTAGGAGGAGAATAAAATGGGCAAGGAGACCCATACATAATTAATAAAATATCCATAGATTCCCTCATGAAATGAAAGAGAAGCATCATTACAACTATTTTTGCACACCCATGTGTGAAAATGGATAATTGCAAGGAGGCTAGGTCATATGACCAAGTCAAACTACATAATAGATGGAGGTGTGGATTTCTTGGGAAGCCAACACAATTTCTTGAGGAGGAAGAAACCCTAATGTGTGGGGTACATGGCCAAGGGGCCTTCATTGGCATAGAAGAAGGAAAAACCAACCATTTTCTCATTCATGGTTTTGATATTTCGAATTGCTTGCTCTCTTCAGTTGCTTAACTGAGATAGCTATGCTATTTAGCACAAGGGAACTCCTGTTTAGGATTCCCTCCTTCTTGAGAAGCCTATTGAAGGTTTTTTCTTCAGCTCCTCCACATTCTGGTTCAAGGCCAAAGCATTTCCCTTCAGTACAACATTTTCAGCAGTGCAAGAAACATTGTGTTGCTGGGTTGCAGTGGAGATTTCCATAACATCACTTCCAGAGCTCTGATTTTAGAGGAGATAGCTTCTTTTCATCCGGGAGGCCACTAGAGGAGATTTCAGATCCATTCTCTATATCTTTGCATCAGGCCCAACTCCTCTCATCATTCACATCGCAGTCCCTTCCTTTGACTGCGTTATTTCTGAGCAGAATTGCAGTGGGGTATGCACCACTAGTTTGTAGGGAGAGATCTTCAGGGATTGGATCAGCCTCTCTCTTGAAATATCCATTGGAGGAGAACTATTCAGAATATGTAGCATTTTCAGCCATCTCCATCCATTTTCTGAGTTGCAGTGCTATTCCAGTTTAGAGGCAGAAACTCCGACATTTTGCCTTTTTGTATATTTCAGCCAATCCTCCCAAGGATTGATGTATTATTAATTTCAGGGGTTGAGATCTTGCTCCCCCATATTTATTTGAGCATTATACTTCCATATTATTGTTTTGAAATTATATATACAACAGTACCTCCTATTGATTGCGTAGTTTTAGTCACAAGAATTCTTGTGTAGCAGTGTTGTGATGTATTCCAATATGCATGCCATTGAGGGTTTCTTTGCTCAGCTTGAGTGAGTGATTCCTCAAGTATTTGTATATTATCTTTGCTGATATATAAATTTGGTGACTATTCATAGTTTCATGTACATTTGTTCTCTGAAATAACGCTGCTATGCTAGCATAGGTTCATGTGTTGATGCAACCCTCTTCATTGGGCATTTTCTGAAGATAATCAGGTGGAGGAGGCCTATCTCAAGCTCCTAGAAGGATTCGTTTTGAGCCCACTTTAGGATTTTAGCTCTAGATATATATATTTAAGGGATCCTAGACCAAGGATCAAATCCTGATGCCTCCATTTATGGGAAATGCATTTTCCAGGCTTGGGTTGCCAGCCATTCCTACTAGGAAATTTCACATATCTGTAGACAGAGTCTGCAAAGGGCCAGCAAGCCTCCGGATCTCACCCTTCATTAGAAGGTGACATATCCAGTAAATTCCCCCGCAGTCCATCTTTGGCACAAACTTGTGATATTTCTAAAAAAGGAATATTACAATGGTATCGGAGCTCCTTTCTTGGCTTAGCCTGTGGCTTTCAAAGCCCAAGAAATAAAGAGAACAGAAGATGAAGAGGATGAGATTGATATCATCCATTTTTGAAAAGAAGAAGAACCTCCTCAAGGAGGAAGAGCAAACAGAAAAGGAAGACCCCTGCACTTCCTATTCTCATCTAGAATGAGACAAGAAGACCAACAGGAGAGAGACTCCATCTCTTGGGAGAAGGAAGGAGGATAAGCTCACAAGGATTCTTCCTAAATTTTTTCGAAGAATTCATGGAGGTCTCAAGGAGACAAGGGAGGATATGGATGGAGCATCTCCAAAGGATTTTGATTCTAGGGCAAACTCTAGAGTTTCACATAGTGGGAGTGAGCATGCAGCCACATACCATGATGACCAACGCAGTCCCATGTCCAGAAGTGACATAATTGAGATGAGAGAAGAAGGAGGAGTGACCAAGGAGAGGAAGCAACAACATGATAGATCCATTCTCTCAATTTTTGATGGGTCACTTATAGTCTCAGCCAAAGCTTGGGTGGAGGGGCTAGACTCCATTTTCCAGCAACACAACATTTCTGAAGAAGAAACAACCACAATTGCAGCGCTTCACTGGAGAGGTAAAGCTTACACCTGGTGGAATTTTTAATCCTTTCCTTTTAAAAATGCACATGTTTTATCTCATGCATTAGTCAAGAGATTTGATGGGAGGATTCATAAAACACATGTGGAGGAACACACTCAAAACAGAACCCTACATGTGATGGATGAAACTTGGGACTCCACTCTACTTCATACAACCATAAGGGAGGCTGGGACCTTAGACCATACCTTGCTGGAGGAAATATTTTCATCATATACACTTGACCAGGGAGGCATGAGGGTCTTTTTCCCAAAGGAGGACCTCATTATTGGGAGGTTACCCACCCATGAGGAGGAGTTTGGGAGCAATAGCGCTGGCACAACTAGAGAGTATCTAGTACCTCATGCAGAGGAAGGTGGAGCCCTTGCTCCAATTGGAGGGAATCTTGCATCATTGCAAGAGGGACCCCAAGATTTCATGTATAGAGATCAAGGCACAACACATGATCCATCTGTGCCATTGATGAGGAGGTGTGGAAACTTGGGGACACAAGGAGAAGGTAAGGGGAAGAGCCAACATCGGTTGATAAGGAGTAACTACCCTTACTCATTTTTAGAGGTTGATGCACCATGGAGGGAGACTGGATTGCGCAGTGAGGGCATGGACACATCTGCCCATTCATATATGCAGTCTACCTTTGATGATGATGTCTCACTGCATGGAGACATTCTACCGAGGAGACCACTGGATCAGCAGATGAGGATGGGATGCCTCACATTTTGGGGCACCACTGATTGACTTCATAGAGGTGGAGACCTTGGGAGAGCTTGATACTGCTCAGGGAGCTTTGGGTAGCTACAGGAAGAAGGGGAGTTTTCTCTCATCATCACTATTGCCCACTCCCATTTTAGGTTCTGCGTTGAGGCAGAAGCATCAAAGGGAGGATGGAAATCTTCCCACTTATATCTTTGGCATGGGAGATGTCAAAGAAGGAAGCAACCATATGATAGTGAGTCTACATGAGGGATCATCGGTGCTGTCATTATGGAGGATGGATCCACATTGGAGCTCCCAAATTTGGGTGGAGTATCCCAAGGATATTTTTACCTGCATGGTGTTAGATGACCAGTTGCATGAGGAGGGGACACATCAGCACATGAGGAGATGCAGAAGTCATGCAGATGTAGGGGAGGCACATCCCTCTTTGGGAGAGCTAGCACAACCATTCATTCTCTCCTTGAGGATGGGGGGAGGCATATCCATGAGCTACTCCACTTACATGAGCAGAGTAGATGGTAAGAATGTTAGTCATATACATTCTGATTTTTATATTGCATGTATACTTCCTTTGACCATCTCTGTGCAGGACATTGCTCCAAGAAGGGGCATTCCTTTTCTTAGGCTTCTTGGGTCATTGGAGGCCACGAGCAGGATTGATGAACATGTATAAATTAGCTGAATAAATCACTTATTCAATGAAGATTAACCCGATCATACATCAATTTCGAATTGCATGCATAACACATAACCTTCTTCTACAATTAATTGTCACATGCGGAAAGAATAGAAGCGATAGCACATCAAATCATCACACACATTAACACAGTATGTATGGGGAAAGCTTATAGCTGAAAACCCCGCATCTATAGTATATTATAAATGGAGATAACATGCAGCAAATACATAGTACAAACTCCTCACAAGTACTCAGTACTATCTCCCAAAGCTACACAAAAACTAGCTTGGTTTTGAACAAGTCACAGGTTCAAAACACACCCACTACTTCTCTGCCTCTATTGCGCAATAAAGGCTGGTATAAATAGAGATCCAGGTTCGAATCTCACTGGCTTCAACTGCGCAATCATCATTGGTAATTTCCTCCAAGTGTGATGCAAATCCCATGCAAAACTGATCCTCCAACTGATAGCTATACTCACCCTTTCATCTACCTCTTTCACTGGTCTCCACTGAACTGTCCATGCACTGAGTTAAACTGATGTGTTCTTTAGTTGAATAATGAGTTAATAATTAGTGAATTAAATAATATTTAATTCACACAACTCATCTCTAGTGTATTAGCCAGTTAAACTAAATATAACTAGTTCAACTAGTTAACCAGAACACCACCTCCATTAACTCCTCAATCAACTCCACCAAAACTCTGCCACATGAGTCTAACTGAAGTCTAACATGCAATAGCTCACTTAACTCATAGGAAATTCGAATTTCCTTATGTCAGCTGCATGCCCCACCTCTGGGGGTCAAACTGAAGTGCTTCAAGAGGATAAACTGCTGTTTATAGTCTAAATATTATTAAGGGTAAATAATATTTGACTTCCATATTTTTAGGAGATACAGTCTAAAAATAGCCTAGGTCCTAAAAATAAGGGTCTCATCTATTTTTACCGACATGTCGCATACTTCAAGAATCTCCAACTGGAATCTTTGAATCATGCTCCGTATGTCTAAAAATAGACATAGTCTAAAAATAGACTTTGCGACAAAAATCACATGTGTGGTCCCCACCTAGTTTAGGTGATCACTTTCCAACTAGGATCAGGAAAGATGTTTCAGGAGGCCTCCTTCACTGTTTCTTGTTGCCATTTTCAACACTCCCTCTCAACAAGAAAGGACTGTCATTGCATGCGACATGCAACTCCATGCATTCGCCCGGCAACCTTCACAAGCGCCATGCAACTCCATGCATGCGACATGCAACTCCATGCATTCGCCATGCACCCTTTGCATGTGCCATGCAAACTCATGCATGCACCATGCAACTCCATGCATCTACTCTGCAACTCCTCTGAAACTGAATAGGCTCCAAACAACTCAATCAATCTGATGCATCTATCATCAAAGTCTTCGAATTCTGCTTGGCTAACTGCACATGTCATCAGGAACCACTGCGCTGTTGAACTCTTGCACCCATGCACTCTTGCACTTGCTGTCAACTCTGATCCGCGCTCCAGTATCCGACACTGTCACTTTGATCTGCCTGCATCACTCCAACTGATCTTGCTACTGCCATGTTGTGGGCACCTCGTAGCCAGGTTCAATCCATGAGATCCACACCATCTCATGAATCTGCCCAGAAATCTCCTCATGGGATTACTCATGCATGTCGCCCCACCTCATACCTGGTGGTATAGCTGCATGCACTCCCTCTGCCCGTCTGGCATGAAATTTCTTTGCATGAGTGTTCTCTTCCACTCCATGATCCTCTTGTGGCTGCTCCACATCCCGAGGTTCACTATCACCTGCATGCAAAACCCGCTCCCTCTCAAGCTTCAATTGCATGTCTTCCTCCCACTTCCCAACAGTAGGAAGCTCCGTAGACATCCCATCTACTTCAAGTCTCTAGAGATTCTTTGCTCGAATCCCAACCTTCTTGACTTGTCCCGTTGCCTTGTGCCGAAGGAACACCTTTCCTTCTCTAAAGACAACTTCATACCCTTTATCCTCTAACATTGCAACTGAGATCAAATTCTTTGTTAGACCTGGTACATGCAATACATCTTGTAAAAGAATGAGTTTACCTAACTCCCTCTGAAAGGTTATGGTACCAATGCCGGTCGCATTGTATCGTCCACCGTCGCCCAACTCAACATGCATCTGGAGACCTTTCTCCACCAAGTCACCGAAAAGATTTGCATCTCCCGTCATGTGAAAGGAAGCGCCACTATCAATATACCACCCCGATCCCAATGCACTAGACAACATGCATGCGATCAATGAGAAGTCTAGCTCAAATTGCGAGGCAAGAGCCTCACCAGCTGCAGATCCAGCAGCCTGCTTGTTCTTCTTCTTCTTGGGGAAATTCGTGGCGTAATGTCCATGATCGTGACAGTGAAAACACTTCACTTTGGACATGTCACGCTCTTTGCCATCCGCACCGGATTGAGAAGCCTTCTCCTTGCCCCTCCCCTTCCTTGCTTTGGCAGCCAAAGCGCAGTCTTCTTCATCATCTCCCTTTGACGAAGAACCATCTCTGGTATTTCGCCGGATCTCCTCTTGCACGAGATCAGACCATAGTCTTTCCCATCCCGGCAACTTTTCCCGACCATTGACACTATCTTGATATGCATGCCAACTCTTCGGCAAACCAAGAAGCGCCAAACTCAACTAAACATCCTCATCCTCCTCGTTGTGTAGATTAATCCGTCTTTGCGGACAAGACCTTTCGATTCTCTAGTACAAAAGGTAACTAATAAACAACCAATTATACGAATTCTAAGCATATGCAATTTATAAAAACACTATACGGCAAAAGGGGCCCACCTTATATCAACGCTTTGCTTGCTTACTTGATTTTGTTGAAGTCCTTCTGCACCGAAATAACGTCCTTCGTATATCCTAAATCACAAACAAGGAAAAAGATTAAGGAAGACCGTATAGACATTATCATAAATCATACTTATCATAATGATCAAGGAATTCATGAATAAAAAACCACAAATTGACAAACGCTTAATGAGAGAAATGAGTATATTTGTATTAATTTTTTTAAAGATAGAAAACTTTACAACCGTGTTTGATGTTGTACAGGTTCCTTCCGGGTCCGACAGTAACCTCTCGCGATTTCGACAAGTATTGCACTCTTGAACCAGACAAACAGTGATATGATTTAACCTCATAGTCTTTTGTTACCTGTTCAAATCTTCAAACAACATTTAACTTCAAATCTCATAAGCTTGAACCCTTTGAGACTACCCACATTTCTTTATAGTGAAAGAGAGGAGGTTTTCAGGTTCCAAATATGAAGGGATAGAATCCTCCTTTCAAAGGGATAAGCCTTACACTGGCGGGGTTAGCCCCATTAAGAGAGGGACAAAGGAACCAACTTCAAAGCGTATCCATTCGAAAATTCCCGTTCAGAATCTTCTAGAATTCACTTGGACCACTTTTTTAATTCCCATTTTCTCGCCTTTATGTTTTACAGAGGTCCGCACCTCCATTACACAAAGAACGTGCGGTGGTTGTCTCCGGGCGTGTGCTGAGATTTAGGTGCGGGACCGCAGGGAATGTACAGAGAAAGTGCGATACCAATTCTTAGGGGATTTTAGGGATTTTCCGATTTTGAAGCTTGATATGAGGAGCTGGCATATTAGACTTGGTGAAAGGAGGAAGTATATGGCACAATGAGCTCATACTATTGCAACAGTAATGTCAAGGTGACAAATAAAGGTAACAAATTGCCCCCTAAAGTGCAAAGTCCAGACAGATGAAGCTATAGTCCTGCCAGATACAAACAGTGCGCATTTTTTATCATTTCAAAGACCATCTCAGACACCCTGCACCTGCACCGTAAAAACATTCAAATGCACAGGTATATAAGACAGGCGGTTACCACCGAGGTAGGCATTCCCATACTCGTATGTTAAAAAACTAACCATAAACTAACCTGGAATCATTCTCACATGTGAACACGAACATATCATAGTACAAACATATACAGACACAAAGATGGACAGCCCTTCCTCGTTTATCAAAATTTACATCAGACAGATGACAACAAAATTTCTTTGCATTGACAGAAACTAGATCCGTGGTCTTGATTTCCGTATTCTAACTGGAAGACGATTCTACTCCATGAATATTGCTTAACATGGTAGAAATGAGTACTGATTACCAAACAATGATGAAATCGTTAATGCGTGAGAACCACTGCAAGAATGTCACTTATTTTGAAAGTACTTCTCAAGACAACGCTAAAATGAAGGAATGAGCTGAAGTTTAAATAGAACATGAGGTCATTCGACTGGATGTCATTAATGTAACTGGCTGCTGCAACAGAACCTGCCATCGATACGCATTTTCATGGCACCCATTTATTTCTGGATCAACTTCGTATAGCGGCCGATGTCGACAGAAAGCGACCGTCGTAGGCAAGCCCACAACACGAAATCATAGATCAAGTTTTGAAAAATTTATCGGCAAGACCGACCTGGGGATGGTCAATGATGGAATATGTATTTCTGCGATGAATGGTTTTGTTTAATCGTTTTCAGACACATAATTACATCTAGAGGGTTTGGTATAATTGACTCAAAGCTAATACCCGTAAACTGCCGAAAATTTTCAATGTGGTTTGATTAATCACATGTATGATTTCCTAACCTGTGTGAAAATAAGTGTCGTGTCCAAGATGTGGTCGACCCAGTTTTTATTAATTTTAAAACATAACAAACATGCTCATTTTTCTTCTCTACCATTTCTGCAAGTACTTTTATTTTTGATGTCGGAGGAGGACAATATCGGTTGTTATGCTTTTCCACTGTGAGTCCAGACCTTAGTTTAAAATTCAACTCTAAGAAGGAGTGGTTCGTTCCTCGTTGAAAATTAAACAAAGTCCATCGTTGTTTTGAACAGTCCATGAGGTGAGAAACTCTTGTTTTTCAGCTTGTGTGAGCGAAGAAAAACTTAAGAAAACTCTGCGGGTGTTCTTTTCGTAAATTTAGTCTCTTTAGCCCGAAAAAGGATAAAATAAATGCGGGAGAGAACCCTTTGCTTGACCGTATTTAGTCAACGTACACCTTTTTCGTAACAGTCTATTTCCCAGTCCACGTAAAAGGTGTGTAAACTTACACCGAAGGGACCAACGTTCATTTACTTTAACGAGTTTTAATGTTTTTATACCCGGCAATCTTTTCATATTTAGAGAGTCTCGAAAAGGGCTTAAAGAGGACTTCAAGGTTTCGCTTTTTCCGGTGAAACCTTGAAAGAGTCCTAAAGTGATAAAAGTATGTTTCTTTGTTGAAAAAATGATTATTTCACCTAAAAATCCTCGTTTCTCGCACAAAAACTCAAAATATTACACATACTCGTTAAGATAAATAAAAATGTTTTCAAAAATATCCTTTTAAAGTGAAAAATAAATAAATTTTACAATTTCTTCATTCTAAAAAAACTTATAAAAAGGACTTTTTCTATTTCATTTTTACCTGCTTAGTTGCAAGAGAAAAGTAGAAAGCTTTTGGATAAAAAGTCTTCGTGAAGATTCGGAAAATTCAACCGTTGAATAAAAAAAATCGTCAAATTTCATCCACGACCTCCTTATCTTGCTTTTCATCCGTTTATGTATCTGCTTAGGCTTTAGCTTGATTTCTTTAGTGCATGAGAACAAAAATGACACGCGGGTCCGCAGCGGGGGATACAAAGTCAGGGGTCGAGGACCCCATTTTTTCTGGAACGGGTGTGAACTCGGGCGTTCAGGACGCACAATAATTTTTTCGGCGTAGCCACGCTCCTCGCTACAAGCGCGGCGGGCGTGCACCCACACAATAAATTCGGTTAATAGCTTTTCAAATTTCCTCGCTAAAAATTTTCAAATGAAATTCGGCGTTGCGATGCCTTATTTTGTGTTGCGTGATTAACAAGATGCTTATTTGGCAAGAAAGGGAACATGAGGAAGTGGATGTCGCACGATTTCACTTGCTCAATAAAGGCATTAAAAGCATGGCCATGAGTATAAATTCGGGGCCATCTCCGGCATGAGGGCACAAGGGAACTTTAACATGGTTGGTAGATGGGGATGGCATGTGGAGGACCAAAGAGCTTCTTCATTATGGCCACTGCCCGAAATTGAGCTGGAGGATATATACTTTTTTAATCGGGTTTTTCCAAGAGGGGCGCAATATGTATCTTTGTTTGGGACTAGGCCAGTGGCTTAATTGCCGCTAGTCTTCAACTCGAATTTTGCAAAATGACTGCGTATCCCTGGACAAACGTGATTGACATAAAACATATCATCCGTCCCGAACCGAAAGTTATATCTACCCACATTAACCATGTGAGCGCCGCGTTCAGCTATCGGTTCTGCAAATGCGCATTAACAGACCGTTGCAGCACCATTCGAACCCAGCAAGTCGTGCTGGCAAATATAAAAGGCCAACTTACCAAAACATAAAAAACCGAAAACCAAAAACTGGATATGGTTCCATTGTCGTTTTCTTTTGCTTTGGAGAGGGTCCCCCGCTATTTCCACAAGAGAGTATTTCCGTGCTCAGACGTTTATTATTTTGAGAACCACAGATGGTTCATTTGGGTCCAATGACAGTTTGGCCACAAGGCGGCCACTTTCCAGGGCACCGAGATTGTACGATCTTCGCTCAGGTTTTCGTCGTACGGATCGCTGTTCTTACGACAGAGGATTTTCCGTACGTGTGACAGACTTCGCCGAGACAGAGAGATGTCTCTCCCTAGGGAACAGCGATTTATTCGGTAAAAACATTTTTTTCAATGCCAATAAGCTCCAATTTTTTTAATTTTTTATCGTCTTAGAAAAACTAATAAAATCAAAAGTTCTTCAACACAGATGTGTCCACAACGCCCGTCTCTATCTCCAACCTTTTTAGAGGATAACCAACATTGGCGCCTTGCATCACCAAGAAAGTTGGACCAAGAGAAATTTTGATCGTATTTGGAACATCATTCAGAGCACTGACCATAGAGGGTACCGTAGACGAGTATAGATGATATTCTTATTTCGGTGCTTCAAAGATATGTGATTGAGTCCCGTGACCCTTTCAGACCTGCGTGTATTTTACAACAGCCTTATCGAGATCATCATCATGATGATGACTGCAGATCATTTTTGTACTTTTGTGTTACTATTTCGCCGATCATATGGTGTTTCCAACTCATGATCGAAGACGATGTATATTTTTTGAACACACCCCTATGATATATATCAATGTATATACTAAGTATTCCGTACATGAACGAAATGTTTTTTGTTTTATCGTTTTTAATTATTGTAAATGTTCATTTATCAGAAGTAAATTGATCTTAATGTATTTAAACGTCTTGGGAACAGTTGATATTCAATGTAATCAAACTCTACGTTCCAAGAGACGAACTCTCAAAATAACCGTAACAACACCCATCAATAATAAAACCCTATGAGTCAGAATACAACAAGTTCGTAATCCAACCTTACAATCAACCCTGACCCAAAATGATATGGACTCGACATTAACTCAATCATCGCACTATACTCGCAAATGTTATTTGTTGTTTGACCAGCGCTACTTCCATGCATGGATACTAACCGTCGCAGGGTGAATAGACAACCCAAGTCGTTTAAGAAATGTTCCGTGTACTACGACAAGCACCATCAAAGAAACCAATGTAGGTCGAAGAGACGTCGACATCTGCAATATCAAGAGTAAAAACTCGTATACAAAACAGAAAGAAAAACATACTTTGCAACCAGTGACACTTTTTTTAATCTAAAACATACCAACAAAGAAAGAAATCTAAAACTAACAAAAAAATTTCCACACCTTGTTTACAGACATCTCTTTAGATAAAGCTCATTTCCTGGTTTATCTAAAGGGACACCATCAAAATCTACTAACTCATAGGCCCCTTTACACCCCCTTTTGCTTTCACAATATAAGGACCATGTGCCACATAGGTACTAATTTTCCACCCTAGCTTGTCGTTAGCTTGATCACAGAGTCTATTCTCTGGCACCGAGGTCACATTTCACTGTATCTATTTTTTATCTTTAACATGAGCCTGTTTACACAGCAAGACCGCCGATTCTCATCTAATTGGGCCAAGCACAAGAAACGTTTTTCCCTTCTTCGTACGTAGTCGTAACAATCACAACAATTTTAATACGGTGAGCCCGTATCCACCAGAAAGACAAACCTTCTAAACCGTAAACTAGTTGAAAAGGAGTGAAACCCGTTGACAAGCTAACGTAGGTTCGACATGCCCAAAGCGATCGCAGAATAACATGGAATGCCAATTCGTCTTGTGAATACCAATGATTCTTTTAATCATGGTGACTAAAACTTTATTAATAGCTTCAAATCAGCATTCATTTGCTTTCAGATAGTACGCAGTGGAATTATCGTGGCGAGGTCAAGTTTTTTCTCGTTAACTACCATCATGATGTTCCTAAATAGATTTCCACAGATTCGTAATAATAGTCGTAGGAACACTAAACTTAGCAATTATGTGATTGAATACGAATGTTGTAGCAATGGCCGTCACCACAGTGTATCAGCTGCCTATTTCAAGGAACAATTCATACGATAGAATATAGCATGCAGCTTTATGAGGGTTACATGTGATAAAATCGATACCCCATTTTGCAAATGGACCAACAGCATTATAGGGTGAAGAGATGGTGGCGCGCGTATTTTCATCAAAAATTTGACAACAGTATTTCCGAACCGCACAAATGTGCAATTTTAAAATAATGTTACGAAATATCTCCGTACGCAACATTTTCACAGACACACCAGACATATGACCGCCACATGCTCCAATGATGGGCCATTGAGTACCTTTTTTAAATTTTCTTCACGTAGTTAAACAACGTCGGAAAACAAGAACCGCTCCTCGTCGACAAAGAGTATCATCAATGATGTTATATTGTTGGGATTGGGCCGTATTTTCCGTCGTTGAGTTCGTGAAATTTCAAAAGCTGAAAGATTGGGTTTGGAGATACAACAATATCCCCATACCAGATCAAGCGTACCGATAAGAAACAAAGATTCGTCCACAATGGACCTCTTTCCGCCACCTGCTTCAATATCAAGAGAGGAAAATCACACATTAGTTCAAGAAACCAGAAGACTTTTGCCTTGGATTGTAACCCAAGTCAAATTCTTTGTGAGACAACTATCTATTTAGAATATTTGCCCCCTAGCAATTGTCCGTCAAAATATACACTACAGGTTGCAATCGTAACTACCGTGCCTTACGTAACAATATGTAATGTCGAAATGCTGGATAGCTTGGAATAAATCGCTATACACAATTTCTCCACATGTATATTTGATTTCAAATGGATTCAAATTTCGACTAAGATAATAAATCACATGTTCGTTGTGAGATTCATCTCTCGAACTAGTACCATCCCAATAGTGGAATGAGAATAAGCAACAGATATAGAATGTAACTTCGGTTGTAGTTGGGAGGATGCAATAACGGTGCATGGGTCAACGCGTGTTTAAGTGCATCAAAAGATCGATCAGTCGACCTCGTCCCAAAAGAACGAATGTCTTGTTTCGAACAACCGGGTAAAACCCTTGCAGCTCCGCATAGTTCGAATAAATCTGCGTAAAAAGTTTGCTTTCTCGCAAACCCTGGAGTTGGTGCAATGTCGAAGGAGGAGGCACCTAACAACAGCTTCGACCTTCGAAGGATCAACACGAATGCTCCCATTTTGAGACAACAAATCCAAAGAATGACCCGATTCTACGCAGAAACAGTCGATAAAGTGATTCAACTCATCCGACAATGCCGACATCTCATAAAAATTGCTCGTAAACGAGTGATGATCGGCCCTACGTGATGAATGAGCAGTAAATCATCAAGATATGGTTGAACAATGTGCTTAATGTCATGAAACGATAAGACATGGCTCAATAGCAAGTTGCTCCAAAGGTTTTAAGTCTAAAAGGTAGTTTACAATAGGCAAATGTTCTCTATGGACAAATGAAAGTTGTTTTAGGTTGATCCGTCACAGGAGTATGTTTATTTGATTGTAGTCTTTGGAAAAACCATCCATAAAAGAGAATAGTTCACTCCAAAGACAACTGCCGATTATCCGGGACGATATAGGGAGTTGGATAATTGTCTCTTGACACGCGATTAATATCCCTATAATCGATATATACTCTTATTGTTCCTTGTTTTTTAGTCACAGAATAATATTCGATACCCAAATCCGTTAAAGGAATTGACAAATGAACTCGTCGAAGTAATTTTTCAACTTCGGTATTTTACAGTTAAACAGCTTTTCTAGGATGTATTTGACGTAATCGTCAGCTTAACAAAGCTAGTATCCGGGTAAGTCTTTATTTCTCATGTACTACGATCGATGTGGATCAATTTCGGCATTTCTTCGTAAGACCGTGTGCAAACACGCTGCCTAAATTCTTGAAATAGGGCTTCTTTATAAGTCCGAATTTCTTCGTCCGAACAACAAGCACCCATATGAATGTTTTCAATTATTCTTCGTTTTACCGAAATGTCAATTGAACCGTTCTAGATATATTTAATTTTAATTCGGTAATCAAGATTTTTCAACAGATTCTCTTAGGTTCTGGTGGTATTCAAAAGTAGCGAGGCGCATTGAAGCGAAATCATTTTCTAAAATGATCTAATCTGGTAAGAATGAAGACCTATGATGAAGATCTTCCCATGGTAAATCATCGAAGGCATAAAACCCACAAATTTTTCTAACCGTATGAAATACCCTGTGGAAATGTCGCTATGCCCCAACTACAGAAGAAAGTGATTCTCCTTGGATCCCATTCATTGGATCAATTTTGCTGAAAAAGGTGTTGAAAAAAAAGACCGCACAATTTAGTACGCAATTTCAAATGGGACTCAAAGGCATCACGCTATCAAATGAGTCAATCTCGGATTCCGAAGGTAGATTCAAGGATCATCAACAAACCAAGGTTCCATTTAAATCACATGAACATGTCAGAGAAGACGATACGTTAGAGGACAGCGAAAGTTCCTAGCAAACCGTAATCTTTAATGAAACCTACTCTAAAGTATCCTTAGAAGAGACAGTCGTTTTACCAACATGCCGGATTGTTTCTCGTAGGAGGCCGGGTCTCACTTAAAAATAAGTTAACCGCATCTATTGTCACGATCCTTCCTTGATATGGAAATTTTTTATGTCGAAAGACCGAAGAGACAACAGCAGCTACAGTACAAGACCAACTACTTACCCGCAGAAGGTTGTAATCTAGAGGGGCATCAACCACTCTACACCTGCATTAGCAATTTTCCTTCAACCCTATGGGTAAATCCCCATAAAATACCATAAGGTTGAAAAACCTCACCATCAAAAAGTGAATCGTCCGAGATTGGTTAAGTGTAGGAGAACCAAGAGACGAACACCGGGCGGCATAACAAGACGTTAAAGCTTCCTCACTGGGTCACATCAAAATAGGCTCGTTTTTGACTAACATCGTAACTGAAAGCTATTTGACAGAGGAAGACGTGTGTACTAGCTTTAAAATCGTATTATATAAGGAATTATTAACATCGTCAGCCTTGCAAGGGTATAATAACAATTTACTACCGTGGTCGACACGACCGCAAAGACTTGTGTCAGACATTGCTAAAGGAGAAATAGCTAAATCTTCAACAATGTTGTAATTCGAGCAGTTTCGTACGTGGATTGAAAGTCGATTTACGAAGAACACCTTAGCAAAGTGCTTGATTATCAAGCTCGATTTTGTTTTCGATCCGTAGCGATCAAAATGGAGGGGAGTTGTATTTGATGCGTTGGCATTGGAAGACCTCCTTCTTTGCCATCAACCTGATTCTTAGAAACCGTAATCTTGCGATCGCGTCGCAACCCTTATATGAGACATCATCATAATAGGCTCTTCTAAAGTGGTTTATAACCAATCATTTTACTATCTTGAATCGAAAAGGATCCTTCAAGACAAGAAAGGTTACGACCATTGAGCTTAAACTCTTCTTCTCGATATGGGCATTCTTTCGTGCTGATCTTGTTCATAAACAACAAGGATAACGAGGTTTACGTTTCTACTGGGATTCTTTCTATATCCTGTTTTCTTTCTTTCGAATTTTTTCTTGTTTTTATTCCTCCTTTTCTTTTTTACCACCGGTTTTTTGATTTTGTCAGAGATGTTTCAACGACATGAATATCTACAGAATTTCTTGAGAGACCTTTCAATCAGAAGTATACGAGAAGAAATTTTTGAAGATTTCTTCTTACTTTTGGAACTAATCGTACTAACTTCATACCGCGATGCAAGATGAGACCTCGAAGGAGGAGCACCTGACCTTGTTTGGGTAAATCAGGAATTTTTTTCGGCGTAAAGGGCACCGATCAGCGTAAACGAGGTCTAGAGACCGAGCTCGAGCAATTACTTGCTCTTCAAGAATAAATACCCACTCTTTAGCTACATATCTTTCACATCTTAGTTAGCGATTTTACAAACCACTCGCCAAATTCTGATCCGAATATAAACCTTCTACCAATCGCTTCGCTACGGTCCATGAACATGATCGTAAATACACGTGGACGAGATTGTTTTAGTGAAGCATACCTCCGTGCTACTGTCGTATCCTCGACAGTAAATCGGAAATGACAGACATACAATCGGGATCGAAATAATGAAACGAGCTCCGTGGCAACTCAATGTACCATTTGGTCACAAGACTGCGAGTGTCCTTTGAAAAGATTAAGCGAATCGAATCATCAATAATAGAATTAGATGTACACCATAAAGGTGATAAGTCATCACATGATTTGATGGATCCTCTCCCGACTTACCTTCAAATTTTGGTATGTCATCGGGCACCCTATGAGGTATCGTACCGCCGCTCGATAATAGAAAATAGACCATTAGTAAGGCGCGCTAAATCCGGTAAATCCAAAGTTGCGATGAACGCAGAATCGCCGTTAGGGTCACGAAACCTTGAGAAGCCAAAGAACATCCAGGAGGCGGACACCAGGATAACGAGGGAATTGATTAGTATTAAGTATTGCATAACCTGACAATCAGGATGAATCGTACTACACCGAGGTTGTTGATATATAATTGCATGGCATTTATAGCTCGGATTCCAAATATAGGGACCGTATCGCGGCCGGCCCCTGGTATGGTTGATAAGTAAACCGAGGTTGACTCGTAACAAATCGTACTTGTACCGAATTGTTCCGTTACATCCGAACCGTAGTTCGAGTCAGGCCCACTCGAGGCATGTAGATTTCGAGGGACGTGCCTGGACATGGTGATAGCCACCACACACACCTTAAATAGTAATAAAGCGATGACGTTGCAAGAACAACAGCTTTTGGGTGAGTTCAGGCATTAGGCCTGCCTACCGCCTAACCTAATTAGGTAAGGTGAGCTGAATAATGGCCGATCAAAGTTGCTGAAATTGAACCAAAAACCATTGGCCCATCAAAGGATAAGGTAAATCGCACATTAGGTCGCAAAGGTCGTTGATATTGGGATTTTATCCTACGGCTCATCATTCTCGGCACTGCCCCGTAGAAGGTTGAACGTAAGGACCAAAACCTCGTTGAACGTAGGTTGATAAGGTAAAGTTCCGGTTTCTTGAATAGATGAAGGACCGCAGGTCGTTTACATCTGTATTGTGCGACCGCCTTGGAGGTTGATAACCTTGAGGCACGATCGAAGTCGGGGTCGTTGAGGACCCGAGGAGCATATTGAGTTTGGGGTTGACCTTGAGGAATGTACCTGGCCCTTGAGGTTGGTAACCTTGGAGGTATGTACTGTCTCGGGGTTGCCCCCTGCAACAATATTGATCCACAGCTTGTTCCGGGAAAGCTACTCTGAGGTTGAGCTCCTTGTAAATCGACTACCTTGTCGCCTTTGTGCGTAATTGCCTACCCCGAGGTTGCCCCCAAGTGGTAAATCGAATTCCCCGAGGCTGACCCCTGCATGAAATTGACCGCCTTGAGCTTGAGGATTAGAAGCCACCGTACATCATAAAAACTTTCTGCTCGCGTTCGACGTTTCAATTTTTAGTCCACCAAGACCGTATGATAACACATTTTTCGATAGGTTGAGGAGTTGCTCTTAGAAAGTACCAAAGACCCGATATCCCGGCAGGAACAAGGACCACCATGTAAAAAGATTCAGCATTTGCGAAAACATGGACGACCTCCGTACCTACAATAGATGACGATAGCAACCTCTCGGGTGTAGGATGTAGCCGGAGCTCGAGGTGATAAAAAGTAAGACCCGCATTTCTAAAAATCAGTTAAAGAAAGATACCAGGATTAGTTCGAATAAAATCGTAGAATGGATTCACGTCCTAAGATTTAACGACGAGGGGAGTTGAAGAGATATATTGGCCTCGGATTAGCAAGTTCTTCTCTATAGAAATTAGTCCGTATGAAGATTACAATGATATTTCTAACCCTCGTGAACCCGGATCGCTATAGTTGGTGAGATAACCCGAAGATGTTTCTGGCTACGCAATATCCGCCCTCGGTGCCCGCAGATCATAGGTTCGTCGATAATTCCTCCGTAGGAGAAATATTTTTAAAGTGATTTTAAACCCAAATCGTGTTCTTAGTTTATATTTTATTGTTAAGAATTTGATGATCATGATGTATCATGCCAGTAGCCACTGTTGATTCAATTCTATTGCCAGTGTGGTACCAGAGTTCGAAGCCCTTCTAAATGACCTGGTGTAAATTGTGGGTTTCCCTTGTATTCTCCTAGATTGCCCCGCAATTCCGCCTACGATGAAAATTATCTAATCACACGCAAACAAAGAAAAAATTTCAATGAAAACACCTAAAGTCTCTAAGAACAAACAATTGAATCATACGCTTAAAAATTCGTAAGTTCAAACCACACACAGTCACAATTTTCCGCATTAAATCATTAGTTGGTGATGAAATCCAACTTAGTAGATTTTTAACACGAAAAGGGCGAAGGAAATAGCTTATCCCGACAACCTCGCTTAATGAAACAAGATCGGCACAATTTTCTTCACACAACCATCCTTCTTATGAAGAGAACCCCCCAAAGAGTCCAAGTGAGTTCAGTCGACGTCTGCTCTGGGTACGGTGATCTTCCTCCGTCTTCGTCACCTTAGGAAAGAATCCTAAAGATTATGGCTCTAAGGTTACCAACCGAAACAAATATACCGGGGGAACAAATTAAGATCCGACACACGCAAGGGCAGAGTAACAAAGCTTCAACTTTGGGTTGCCTTGAACAAGTAATCCAAGGTTTACCGACAAGTGACGGCTCGACAATGGTCTATCCGAGGTTTACCGTTTTTAATACGTGTATATTCTATCGTTCCCAATGAGGAAGGATTGATTACTCCACCGGGTTCAGATACGATCTCGTGCTTAATTCCTTTAAGAGGAGCTTCCAGAGTATACATGCAACAACCGGGAATTCTTCCTACCGCAAGATATATCTACTTGTTTGTTTTATCTACCTTTGGAGAGTTAATTACCCCCTACTCCAAGATACTAGCCTAAGCTATGTTGGTGATGAGAGCTCAAAATAAAGATTACTAGATGAATTTTATTTAAGCGTTACTTTTAAGCATTGCTTAAGTCAAATGGGCGCGGAAACAAACTTTGTATGATGTAAGACTCGACCTCTCCAAAAACACTAAATGCACCTATGATGATATTCAATCTTTTTTTTCTTTCAATGAATTTTTCTATCTAAAGAAGAGTTAGAGAATGCAATCTTCAAATTTCTTCTTCAAACATGAAAACTATGAAAGAAACCATTTTGTCTTTTTCGTTAAACTATCAAAGCTCACAAGAAAAACTATTTTCTTTTCCAAACAAGAAGCTACAAAACAATTTTCTTTCGAAAGAAATTCAAAAAATTAAAATTACTCAAAACTATGAAGACTAATCTAAAAAATTCAATTTAAATTGAGTAAAAGTTTTTTTAGAGTTTTTTTTTATGAATGTTTCTCTTAGTTATTCAAAGAAACTTAAGAACTATCAAACAGACTAAAAACACTCAAAACATGTTTTCCAAAACACTCAAAGAATAAAATGAAATTCAAACTTTTAAAATAAGTTCTTTTTTCGAAGATTTGCAAAGAAATCAAAAGGTTTAATTTCTCAAACTAGGATGTTTTCAAGGTCAGAGGTCGGATTCACAGACAAAAAGAGATCTTATGTGATCCGAGATATTGCGTATTGTCAAAAATTTGAACTACCAAAGACCAAACAGAAAAAATAATCCAATCGGCAAAAACTTCTAGAAAATCATTCAAACACTAACACCGTTGAAGTTCATAAACAATGAATTCTTGATAGACACAATAACCAACAAGGCGAAACCAAAGATCTAAAAATTAACCGTAAAGAAACCTAGAGATTTTTCAAAATTTTTTGCTAGTCCGCATGTGTTAAAGTAAGGATAAAGGGAACCCGCACCGTATTCTATAAAGAACGATGTAACCTGCAATTAATCGTAATGAAGCAGAAAGTGTCCTAGCAAATGATAGAAAATCCGAAATACTGAAGACCAAAAAACAGAAAAATTTAGCGACCCGTACGTATGTGAATCAATCAAAAACTTAAAAAGAAACCTTTTTCAAGTCAAAAATCAAAGAGAACCAAGAACAAAACAAAAGTTCTTCTCGGGCCGGGAGTCGCCATTTTGTCAGGTAGATTAACTGCCTTGCGGACAAGACCGATTCTAGTAAGTAAAGGGTTCAGTAACAAACAACCAATTATACTAATTCTCTCTACATATGCAATTTATAAAAACACTATACGGTGCAAGGCCTACCTTATATCCAACGTCATTATTACTTGATTTTTGTTGAAGTCCTTCCCGTGCACCGAAAGAACGCCCCGATATCCAATCACAAACAAGGAAAAAGATTAAGCAAAGACTTGTATAGACATTATCATAAATCATACTTATCATAATGATCAAGGAATTTATGAAATAACCACAAATTGACAAAGCTTCATCAGAGAAATGAGTATATTTGTATTAACTTTAAAGACAGAAAACCTTTACAACCCGTGCCTTGATGTTGTGCAGTCCTCCCGGGTCCGAAGCAAGAATCTCCTTTACTCGACAAGCATTGCATTCTTTGAACTAAGACAAATGAGGATAAGTGATTTAACCTCGTTGGCAAAGTCTTAAGTTACTCAAGTCTAAATCTCAACAAGACGAATCCCCACAAACTTCATAAGCTTGAACCCTAGAGGCTACCCAAGCATTTCTTTTTTCGTAGTGAAAGAGAGGAGGTTTCTAGTTCCAACATGATGACAGAATCCTCCTTCAAAGGGACACGCTCCCTACATCAAGGAAGTTAGCTCTATTAAGAGAGGATGCATGAATCACCAGCGTATCCATTCCGAAAATTCCCGTTCAGAATCTTCTATAACTACTTGGACCACTAATCTTTATTTTTCGCCTTTTTTATGTTTTGCTAGGTCCGGCACCATTACACAAAGAACGTGGCGGTATGGTTCCGTTGGGTGCCGAGACTTAGTGCGGGACCGCAGGAATGCACAGAGAAAGTGCGATACCAATTTCAGGGGGATTTTGGGAGATTTTTCTTCGATTTTGAAGCTTGACATGAGGAGTCAGCATATTAGACCAGCAAAGGAGGAAGTATGAGTACAATGAGCTCACACACAAAGGGCATGTCAAGGTGATGGGGCCACAGTAACACCCACCGCTACACCAACACTCTCAAACCTCATCCCGATATTGGTGAATCGTGAGGTACTTCGCATACTCCCCTTCTCACACTTGATGTTCCCCGGAAGTCTATCTTTGAGTGCCGGGGCCTTCCTCCGATCACTTCGTTGGTACAGATCCGTCAAGGCTTTCCAAGCATCAAACATGGGAGAGGCTCTCTCCCCCGTGTAAATCGACAGGCCTGTGATCCTTACACCTCCAACCGGGATCCTTCGATATTTTGCTTGTTTCTTTTGCCATGCTTCCACAACAAAGAAGATTACTAGGCGATATTGAATATCTTTTCCACGCAATTCCAACAGCCATGATCATCTAATACAACTCATGCGGTCCTTCCATGCAATATACCCTAATCGTTTTTTCCACATATTTCTAGTCGCAAACTCGAAGAAAGACATTTTCACCGGGTACACCAAGAACACAAACCGCAAACTCGAATTTCACCACCGAAATCGACAACTCAATCGCTTCCGATTCACACTTTTGAGAGCTAATTATTTCCAAATCAGAGATTGATCGTATAAAGCTACTTTCGTACCTTTTCACTTTCCAAAGACAGCATGAATCCTTGGGAGGCTACCGGCCTGGTGATGCGTGTGCCCGTCCGAGGAACAAGTTTGCAATCACCGTAATAGATCCTAACACCATTATTGCTCGATACCACAGAATGAATGTATTGTTCACTTATTCAATGAATATTAACCCGATCATACATCAATTTCGAATTGCATGTACAATACATAACCTTCTTCTACAATTAATTGCTACATGCGAAAGAATAGAAGTATAGCACATCAAATCATCACATTAAATACGTATTTATGGGAAAGCTTACAGCCTAAAACCCTGCATAGCCTATAGTATATTATAAAATGGAGGAGAAATGAAAGAAAGAACACATAGCACAAACCCTCACAAGTACCTCGCATCATCTCCCAAAGTCACACAAACTAGCTTGGTTTTGAACAAGTCACAAAGTTCAAAACACAATTTGATTGGCTTCTCCTCGCCTATTGAGCAACAAAGGCTGGTCTAAACAGAGATCTGTGTGCTCGAATCTCACCTGCTTCAACCGCGCAATCATCATTGGTAATTTCTCCAAGTGTGACAATCTCATGCAAAAACTCGATCCTCCAACCGATAGCTATTCTATCTTTTCATTCACTTTCTTTCGACCGGTCTCCTCAATTAATCAACCATGCAATCGAGTTAAATCGATGTGGTTCTTTAGTTGAATAATGAGTTATTAACAGTGAATTAAATAATATTTAATTCACACAACTCATTCCCTAGTGTATTAGGCCATTAAACTAAACACAACTAGTTCAACCAGTTAAATCCTAACACCACCCATTAACTCCTCAATCAACTCCACCAAAATCTCCGCCATAAGCATGAGTCTAACTGAAGTTCAACATGCAATAGCTCACTTAACTCATAGGAAATTCAAATTTCCCTATAAGCGACCGCATGCCTCACTCGGGGGTCAAACCGAAGTGCTTCAAGAGGATAAATCGGGTCAGCGCAGGTCTAAAGTATTATTATGGTAAATAATATTTGACTTCCATATTTTTAGGAGATACTACCAAAAATACTGGTCCTAAAATAAGGGTCTCATTCATTTTTACCCGACATGTCGCATAACTTCAAGAATCTCCAATCGGAATCTCTCGAATCATGCTCCGTATGTCTAAAAATAGATTCTCTTGCGACAAAAATCACATGTGTGGTCCCCACCCAGTTTAGGTGATCACTTTCCAACCAGGACTGTGAAAGAGCTTCGGAGGGCTCTTCAACGTTTCTTGTTGCTATTTTCAAATAATATCTCCTCAAGGAGACTTGGGGAAGAGCTATGTGTTGGAGGGCATGCCCACTTTGCATCCTACATTGTTCCTTTCCTCCAAACACATAATGAGATCTGGGCAACACACAAAAACAGAAAACCAAAATCTTTTACATTCTACTTCTGGGCTTGCATCAAGATGCACCAGGCCACACATGAGGAACCATAGCCCCACCACTTTCTACACATGGTAGTAGCCAGATGATTCTTATCTTGGTTCTCAGGCCGCTACTCCTATTATTACAAGGAGCATGATCAGAAAGACACTCTTGGTTATGTGTCCTCGAGGGAGGATCATCCTCTCTTTTTTGGCAAAACAAGTATGCTCTAAGAAAAGTATGATAGTTGTGATGGCCATCATTCTGTGACAACTGTCTTTTTATGAGGTGAGCCATATGATGGATATGATGCCATATGATGATGACTACTAACTCATCACATGTGGAGATGTTTGGGGCCGCATAATGCAGGTGACTGTGGAGATACTGAGGCTCAACCTTCATCTTGCCACTTGATGGCAACCTTATTGTAGCGCCCAGGATTACGTACACCTTACAATTATCTTAAGTGGAGGGGCAGAATGGGTAGACTATGTGTGTCTACATTATGAGTAGATTTTCATTCCACCTGCTTTTGCTTTGTCACAAAAGGTGGATGACAGCATTTTCACAGACGCTTCATGAGGTGACTCAATCGAATGGCACATAGATTGGGGATGATGGACCATATGGGGATGATAGTTTTCCCCACCATGTACTTCCATACTCCGAGAGGACCTCTAGACATCACCTATTATCTCTCTTTGAGTATTTCACCATTGCATGATGACAGTCAACAAATCGACTTGCATACTGGAGGGACATTATGAGGATTGTTGATGAGATGGCACCTTGCTACTTGGAGGTAGGCACTTGGTACATGTAAAAGCATATGAATAGGAGGAGTGAATAATCAGCTTAATCTCAAACTTGCTCGAGGGCAAGCAATATTTGGGGAGGGAGGATCAGAATGTTCAAATTAAAGGTATGCTTAATTGGAACATTAATTTTGGTTATTTTAGCTAGGAGGAGAATAAAATGGGCAAGGAGACCCATACATAAATAAAATATCCATAAAGTCCCTCATGAAATGAAAGAGAAGCATAATTAGAGCTAGTTTTGCACACCCATGTGTGAAAAGGGATAATTGCAACGAGGCTAGGTCATATGACCAAGTCAAACTACACAATATATGGAGGTGTGTATTTCTTGGGAAGCCAACGCAATTGCTTGAGGAGGAAGAAACCCTAATGTGTGGTGTCCATGGCCAAGGAACCTTCATTGGCATAAAAGAAGGAAAAACCAACCATTTTCTCATTCATGGTTTTGATATTTCGAATTGCTTGCTCTTTTCAGTTGCTTAACTGAGATAGCTATGATGTTTAGCACAAGGGAAATCCTATTTAGGATTCCTCCCTGAGAAGCTCTGAAGGTTTTTTCTTCACCTCCTCCACATTCCGGTTCATGTCAAAGCATTTCTTCACAAGACAACATTTTCAAAGAAATACAGAAACATTGTGTTGTCAACAGTGAGATTTCTGTAGCATCACTTCCGAGTTCGATTAGAGGAGAGAGCTTATTTGCATCCAGGAGGCCACTAGAGGAGACGAAGATCCATTCTCTATATCTTGCATCAAGCCCAACTCCTCCTCATCATTCACAACAATCCCTTCCTTTGGATCGCGTTATTTTTGAGTAGAATTGTAGTGGGGTATGCACCATCAGTTTGGAGGAGAGATCTTCAGTGATTGGATCAGCTCGAAAGATCCATCGGAGGAGAAATATTCAGAATATGCACATTTTAGCTGTCTGATCTGCTTCTTCGTAGTTGCAGCCTATTCTAGTTCGTATATAAAGAAATTTCGACATTTTTCCTTTTTAGATATTTTGAGCCAATCCTCCCAAGGATTGATGTATTATTAATTTTGTGGGTTGAGATCTTTCTCCCTAATATTTCTTTGACATTATAATTCCATATTATTTTTTTATATTATTTATACAACAAGATTTCCTATTGACTCAGCTTTAGTCACAAGCATTCTTGTGTAGCAGTTGTTGTGATGTATTCCCATATGCATGTCATCGATGTTTTCTTTGCTCATCTTGATGAGTGATTCCCTAAGCATTTAAGCATATTCTTCTTTGCTGCTATATAAATTTGGTGACTATACATAGTTTCATGTACATTGGTTCTCTCGAAATAACACTGCCATGCTAGCATAGGTTCATGTGTTGATGCAACCCTCTTCATTGGGCATCAAGACACTTGTGTGGGGAGGAGGCTTGTCCCTCAAGCTCCTAGAAGGATTTTTTTTGAGCCCACTTCTGCAGAATTCAGCTCTAGACAGATATATTTAAAGGATCCTAGACCAGGATCAAATCTGCTACCTCCATTTCTCGGGGAAATGCTTTTCTAGGCTTGGGTCGCTAGCCATTCCTACCAGGGAAATTTCACGTATCCGCAGACAGAGTCCTGCAGAAGGCCATCAAGCCTTTGGATCTCACCCTTCATTGAAGGTGACATATCGGGTAAATTCCCCCGCAGTCCATCTCTGGCATAGACTTGTGATATTTCTGAAAAAGGAATATTACACCAAGGTTAATGGATTGGGGTTTATGTATGCTTCGACATGTATATATATGTGTTGTAACACTAAAAGGAATATAATGAAAAATCAAGCTGGTCGTCCTGATTTGGGATCCAGGGGAAAATCTTTGTGTTTATCTATTTTATGTTTTATGCTCTCGCTACTGTTTATTTTCTGTCTTTAAGATTCATTCGCAGATAATTTCTGTACAGGGTTAAAACCTACAGTGCATGTCCTTTTGTACATAAGTGTGTTTTTAATTTTTGTACATTTGTGGTTTGGTGTGATTTGCGAGCAACTTTTTTCCTACTTATTATGTATTTGCTTACTGTGCAGATGTCTGTCACTCCTTATGTCGGTTTCGCTGATGGTGCTTCTCGCAGTACTCTAAATCTATCTTCTATGGCTTGGGTGATTTATGATCCTAATGGTGAGTTGATATACCTTCAAGGTATTTTTCTAGGACAAAAAACCAACAATGTCTCTGAATACAGTGCCGTTATTGAACTCTTAACCGAGGCCATTGATCTCAACATTCATGAATTAATTGTGAACCTAGAATCTCAGCTTGTTGTTCTTCAGCTCAATGGGGATTATTCTATTAAAAACCCTCATATTTTAAGGTTGTATTTGCATGTTCATTTATTAGAAAGGAATTTTGATTATCTCACATATCAACATATTCCTAGACGAATGAATGCATTAACTGATGCAGTGGCCAATATTGTATTAGATAGACATTTGTGGAATTTGTAAAATCATCACATAATAAGATTTAGACAGGAAAAAATGCATATATATATATATATATATATATATATATTGTTTTCATCCACATGCATCATAAGTTAAAAATACGTGTGTTTTGGTTACATCCTGAGACATGTAACTGCACACAAAAGCCACCTTAGTAATCGGTGGATGCGGTTATACACCCCTGGAGTGTGCCTCTAATATGCATGAGGAACATCCTCGAATCTCGCATAATCCGGGATCTCGCTTGTGAGTCCCTCCAAGTTGTGTGGATCTCTTCTTCCTTGCTTCCCACACCTTGAGGGGCTGCCTTGAAATCGCGTGGGATCCTCCATGCTATAGGGGACATCCATGTAGGTCTCTCTAGGCCAACATCTGCAAAACGTGGATAAAAATCATAAAATATATAAACAAAAAAATTATAATACTCATAAAAATCAAAAAATGAGTTTTTACCCAAAGCTTCATCCCAGTCCTCTCCTTCTGGGAGTGGAAGGTCTGGATCACCCATGAAATTAGTGTTGTTGTATGGCCAATATTCTATAATGATGAGCTGTCGGTGGAGCTAGTTGAATAATTTTGGCTTCCATGACATATGTTGACCACCTCCTGATCGAGGCATCAACTCGAGCCAACAGACCATCTGTGGCTCTTGTGTTGGTGGTGCTGGTACTATCACCTCTTTGCGTTGAAATATCAGCATTTGTTCTAGGATGAATGATATTAAGATGGACCCGTATCCAAATTGATTTAGCTTTCCCTTCTTGCACTTGTTAGTTGACGCTTCAGATTGATTTTTACGACTTCTACATAGTTAAAAATGGTTGGAGTCATACAATCCAACACAAGTTGAAGTTGTTTCTTTGTAGCTTCATGAGGGGCCTGAGATCCAAAAACTCGTGTTATAGTGTGCAACACTACCTTTAACGCCAAATTAGGTATTTTCTGAATATCTACTTTCCCGCTCTTCGATCCTTTCTTTGCTCCTAGACAGACTCTATCTATTAGCATGCCCATGTTCTCACCCATGGGCCAAGTACTTGTCATGATCAGTTTCACTGCCCTCTGTGACAATCCAGTGATGAAATATATGTCAGAGACTTCAATCTCCAAATATTAGTCATGAATCGATAATTTCTCTTTATCAGTGTCCCACACACTAATCAGATACTATAACAATTCCAACTGAGCTCATAGGCACGGTGCTAGGAAGAATTTCAAGAGCCCATAGTCTCTCAGGGCATCCGTGCATCTGTCATTTCCCATGGCTTGCTCACCTTCTTCCCCGTGTTCTTGTTATTTCCATTCCATGACCATTTTGACTTTTAATTACCTGTAAAACAATTATTGGGACTTCCATTATTCAAAAACATAACTTTTGAACCATTGGAATTGAGCTATTTTGGAGGATTTTCATGCAATTTGATTGTGACGCTTGGCGTTGCTGTTTGTAAAATAGCGACACCAATTGGCGTTTCCCCTTTAGAAATATAGGCAGGTTGGCGTGACTCCGTGCCTGGAACCCGCGCTAACCACCATGCCCAATCCATGATCAAATTCCCCCAAAATTCATCAAAAAATAAAATGTAGGAAATAAAATATAGTTTAAAATGCAGGAAAATATGAGAGCTCCTACCTGGAGAAAACAGATTTGCAAATGGCCTCCTAGATTGTTTGCTGTCAGCTCCACAAGATCGCAGTTAAAATGGTAAAATTCTCACAAGGAAGTGAGAAGGTGAAAAGTAATTTTTTTTACTATTTCTATCAATTTATAACCTTTTCGAAACCCTAATTAGGTTTTAAGCTTATTTTTCGATTATTTTTGTATTTTAACTCGAAAAATGGGTTTTACATTGATTTCTTGTGCAACAACAGGTTTTGAACATGATAACAATGAAGTGACGAGTTTTATTTTATTACTTTTTCGGACTCGAAAAAAACACAAAAAAGTCACTCCCTAGAGTCATCTTTCAACCCTTTTTTGACTCTCGAAAATTGAAAAGATTGCCAAGATTCTTGTCATTTTGAACTCGTTAAAGGCTGAGAAACATCATCTTCCCAGTATATGTTTACCCCTTTTTCGGCTGGGACATATTATTTACGAAAAATGAATACCTTAGTCAAACATGGCTAAGAGGTTATCCCATACATTGTTTTCTACCTTTTCGGATCTGTGAGACTATTTACGAAAATGGACCCACTAGAATTTTCTTTTTTTCTTCTTTGCAAACTCTCTAAACATGAAAATATGTCGATTTCTTCCTTTGTCAGACTCGTTAAAACTTAATGACATCGGAAATCGTCACCATGAAGTTACCGAGTTCCTCCTTCCTAGGGCTCCTAAAATGTATTAGGATGGATTTGTCTGAAGGAGAAACTTACATGACAAGCATATGCTATCCCCTTCAAGCTTGTTTCCAAAAATAATTGGGGCACTCGCCATAAATGGTGGGGGAAAATGGAACCAGTTTTCTATCGTGTCAGCAGTATGTTGCTCTTTAACATGACACTCTTCTGAAGTTGGTGTCAGGTTGGGGATATCCCACATTCCTCATTTTTCCTCCATGGGTTTGGGTTACCTCTTTTGACCTCTCATCTACTCTTTTCCACGTCACCATGACCTCAGATCCCTTGATGTCAAATACTACCAAATTCTAGAGTCGTGTCGCCAATATGTTCAAGAGAAGTCCTTCTGTAGTTTTCAACCACTGATCCTTTGTACAGTCATGATTCACCACCATCTTATTCCTCTTTCTCATGTCGATGATGTGGGAAAAATTATGGCCCTCCTTCGACCGGTCGCTTCCTGTCGACTTCAACTCATTATCCAAGAATTTGACCTAGAGACTCCTTTCTAGTACCTTAGAGCTTGCATGCCTCAATGGAAAGTTCTTCGCATTCGATGATGGGTTCTCATCACTGTCCTTCGAACGAGTGATTGCATCGATGTTCGACTTCAACTCATTATTCACATTCCATGGATTGTACTGGTTGTACCTTGAGAACCATTGTGATTACTGGTGGTTTCTCTCATGCCTGTTAATAGCTTTCATTATGGGCTGGTAATTAGGTGACTTTCTTGCATGCCTGACTTCAGTTCATTCATTCACATGCTTGAATTTGTACTATTTTGGGCCGAGATGGAGCACAAGACCCTAGATTTTTTCTGATAAAATCTAGGCTGCGGGATGATTTGGTTTATCATAACTATATGCATGACTCTTCTGATTGGATGATTGCAACCATACCCGAGTCTATTTGATGATCCTTATGATTGGATGGTTGTGACCATACCTCAGATCTTATTATTATATGTACTCTATTACAGATGGATGCGCCCATACCACATGTTCATGTATCAAAGATATCAGTTGTGCTTATGCTTGCAAGTCTTCCGACGACGGAATTTTGGTTTGGCTATGTTATCATAAATCATTTCACACCTCCCTCTCTCTTAGACCTCATGCTTTAGGGTGCATCTGTTACACAGTATTTTGCCACCGTCCTTGCCATCCCCATCCTGAACATTGGAGGACCATTTCAGTGACTTCTGTGTACTGTCATACATTACCATTAATGTCATTGCATCCCTTGGCATGTCAAAGACATATCCTTGTTGATCATTCTTCAAGTAGACCTTTAAAAACACATGATTTTGGGTCGATGCTAGTAGGCAGTTATAGCCTTGCGCCCATGGAGATATTAACACTGGGGCCCACGCCCATTGGTGCCATGTCTCAAAAGGGTACCCATGCCGAGCTGTTTTTGGAATGTTTTTTAAAATAGAAACGAAGTTTCCATGCTTAAAAACTTCGTGAACAGAGTCATCATGATTTTTTCGACTGAATCACGTTGAGTTTCTCCCTTTGGCTTGTTGGTTCCTACAATTTTGGAACTCCCCAAAGAGATAGACCTCATCTCCACCTTATGTGGGATCCCAAACCTCCTCCTCTCCTCCTATAAATATTTCATCTTCACATTGATTCAACTAGCTGAAATAGTAGAATAGCTGAACACTCATATCTGGTGTGAATGAAGGAGAGAATACCCCATCATCGAGAGAGATTTTGAGCCCATTGCCTCATCCAAGCCAATGATGAACGGATTCTTGAGATGTGCCCAACTGAACCCGTCAAAGGAGGCTTGCAATCTCAAGGCATAAGGTTGTAAAATTTTTCTTTCAACATCAATAATTCATGACTAAGTTATGGTTCCAATTTTGTGTTTGATTATATGCAAAATGTTTGATTCTCCTTGAATAATCGAATAGTTATAAATGAATATATATTATCGTATGTTGTCATCGTTCATTTGATATTTGTGTAGGTGCATGGACATTATCATCAACAAAACGCGAAGTGTGAAGACAAAGATCAGAGGATCATTGTTGCATGCCACGACATGAGTGCTGGAACGAGGTAGGTCATCTATCCCTGTCCTTCCTTCATTTATAAACTAGGAATACATATATTTAACATGTCCCCTTGTTTATAGACCCACCCTAGGGCTAGAGGGATCGCTCTGTTTGCTTTCTTGCACAACACCCCTAGATCAATCAGAGTGTTGGGGACTATGACACCATCTATATGCACATCAACAATTGGACTACCAGGGTCTAGGTACTTTGGAAATATCACCTTCCCTAACATGAGTTCATATAGTTGTCCTACCACATTGATGGTGAGGGTATCTCTCTTCCTTCTACCAGGTTTCTTGAAGAAATTTTCTTTGATGAGCCTATTGTATATAGGGACATCCTTAATGGCCTAGAGAAGTGGTATATTTACACACAAATTTTCCAATTCTCCCAGGAGTTAGGTCTCCTCTGGGGTGTGTCGCCTAGGGTGGATCAAGCACTCAGGAAAATGAGGTTGTTGGATCTAAGTGTTACCTTATTTTTCCTCCTCAACCTCTACAGGTGGAGATGGAGGATGGTTTTTTGGGAGTACTCTTCCCGACTTGAGATTAACCTCCTATATCTCCATAGCATAAGTTGGATGGGATGTTTCTCCACTGGGAGCCTGCTGTGCATGTCTGTTGTTCGGGTTTGGATTGGGTTGTGCAGGTATAGGTAGCCTAGTTGGAGCAACATGAGTAAGATGAGGTTGAGGTTGGGGTGGAGGCATTAGAGAAGGTGGTTGATTTTGTTGAGGCCTCCACCCTTGGGATGGGTTGTTCCACTGAGGTTGTTGTGGAACATACTGCTGAAATGGTTGGTTTACTGGTTGAGGATGATATGAAGGGTTGTAAGGCCAAGTAGGAGGTGTAGAATAGGATGGGGGGGGGGGGGGGTGGGGGTGTACCAAGGTTGCACAAGTGCGCTCTGATTGTTGTGATAGTAAGAGTAAGGTTCACCCTGCATAACTTGTTGATATGACTGAGGGCCTTGAGGCCTTCTCTAGTTGATGAAACATTGTTTCTCTGGCATTGCTTCCCCACCTTGATATACAGCTTTAAGTCCAGGTAAGGAAGGACACTTTTCTATGGCACGATTCTCCTCACAGACTAAGAAAACCTCTATGAAATTCAGTGGACATTCATTTCTTGGGTGCTTCCTGGTACCTCTAGGAAAAAATATGGCCAAGGCTCTCTTTTCTTCCTCTTGCTTCCTTTTTACCTGCATTGTGTCCATTTTTAAAGAAAATGTGTGCAACATGTCACTCTTGAAGTCCTCTAGCTTGTTTCCAATCTCATGTTTTATGAAGGTGGAAGAGGAAGGGTTATTGGTAGTACTTTGGCTAGCTCCGTCCTTCTTCCTAAATGCCCTAGAATGGTTCCAGAAGATAGTTTTGATTTTTTTGTAGGGTTGTTGGTAGATATCTCATCTTGTTAACATATTCAAGGTTTCTATCATCTCTTCACTGATCCCTCAAATAATTACAAGTTTAAGTGAGTCAGGATCAAGAGTACAGTTGGCTCTCTTATAGTTCAATTGAAACCTCTCTTCATAGTCCTCTAAGGATTCATCCAAACCTAGAGTCATACTAAATATCTCATCCTTAGTTCCCTTATACCTACAATAGTCTTTGTATTTGTTGTTGAAGGTATCTTCCATCTGTGCCCAGGTAGTGATGCTATCCCCAAGCAAACCCATGAACCAGCGCAAGGATGCATCCTTAAGGGTGGATGGAAATAACTTCAACTTCTGATCATTAGAGGTATAGTCATAAGTCCTACAAACAACAACAAATTCAAACATTAATGTGTCAGGGTCCTTAGAGGTAAGTCCACGAAAGTGTGGAAGAGTTGAGGGGCTAATGTTCTTCATCTTAGTTTCCCCATCTGCCTCTCTTATGGGAAAGGAACTCTGGATCCTAGCCATGGTTAAGGTATGTGAAGCAGGTGCCTCAGTTGAAACAAGGTCTTCTTCTTCTTCCCCAATAGGATCCTCAAAATATTCAGAAGGCTCTCCTAGAGGGGGTTCACTCTCACCGCCACTAAAGAAGAGTGAAGGGTGGCTAGGAGGTGATGTGGGGGTTTTAGGTAAGGCTTGTATTTGAGTATTCCTAGTCCTACGAGGCATGAAAATAAAATATATTTGTATTTTTTCAATATTTCTGAAATGACATGAAAAGAAAGGAAAGCAGGAAAGAAGGCTAAAAAAAAAATCAAAACATCTACTAGACACCTCCTCGGAAACGACGCCAAAAAGTGGTGAGCCCTGGTATTGCACCAAGAGTGCTACAACTCCCAGGGGCTGCCCTACTTTACTTTATCAACCCGAGGTTCATACAAACTTGGAGGTGACAGTGCTATATACACAACAGATGCATTATGTTCATGTCATCCTCTTCTGCTTTACAAAAGTGTGCTATTTATTAAACTATGATAAAAATTGAAAAGTAAAATGCTGAAAGGAAATGACAGAAAGGAAACTAACTTAATTTGTAGAAAGGAAATGATAGAAATGAAACTAATTTAATGTGCAGGAAGGAAATGACAGAAAGAAACTAAATTAAATTGCTGAAAAGAAATGATGGGAAGGAAACTAAACTTAAAATGCTGAAAGGAAACTAATTTAAACCACAATAAACTTTGGCCAATTGGCTAAACATACCCTACTTATCTTATGCTCTATCTACCATGCTTCTATCCATGTATCTAAGATATCCAAAACTTAATTCTAACTGAAGAAGTGTTGATTTAAAACTTGGAGAAGAAAGGGGTAAAGGTGCTAATGGAGGGATAAACACATGAAATCGGGCTTAGAAGTGAAATGAGTGGGTTTAAGCCTTATTACAGCTTTATTATGGCACAAAAAACATTTGGAGCGGAATGATTTGAAAAGTGCGATGGAGAAAAAGTTGTGATATGCGATATCACAATCGATGGAAAGAGCGGTAAGTATTAAAGAAAACCAACTAAATGGTGCAAAGTGCGAAATGCCACGAGTGATGTGGCAGTGGGATTGGTGGCGGAGTGTGATCGCACTATCGTAATTGGCGGATCAGAGTGGTAAGTCTTAAAATAAAAGGGTAAATGTTGTGAAGTGCGATTTGCGATGGGTGACGTAGCAGTGGGACTAGCGACAGAGCGCAATTGCAATATCACAATCGACGGATAAGAGCAGTAAGTCTTAAAAGGAAAGGGTAAATAGTGCGATTTGCGATTTGGAAATATGAAAATCAGCGAAAACAAGCGGTAAGTGTTAAGGGAAAAAGGTAAACGGTACGATTTGCGATTGCGATGTGGTAAAAACTACGATATGTGATATGCGATATCACAATATGGCAATAGGCAAAGAAGAGTAGTAAGTCTTCAAGAAAAAAGGTAAAAGTTACGAAGTGTGATTTTGCGAAAAGGAAAATTACAATAGCGAGAGAACCAAGGAGCAAAGGCGGAGGTCTATTTTTTGATTTTTTTGAATGATTTTTAAGTTAGAAAGGGTTGTGACAGCTACGCAAAGCAAAAAGAAGGGATAGAAGGTGAACTTTAAGGTTTTGGAGGAGTTTTCGCAAATAAAAAAATGGGTGTAGTAGCTTCGATGAGACAAAAGGAAGGAATAGAAGCATAATAGAGGTGTTTGGAAGCATAAAACAGAGATGGAAAAGGAACTTCTCCAGAGCTTTAATACCGGGTCCTGCAAAAAAACCTGCATATTCATGCACGGGAAAACAGAAAAGAATGCGTGATAAAACAATGAACAGAATGCAGATTTTTGGGTCTGTGTGAAGGTTCTTCCTCCTCGAGCTCTATTGTAAAAGATGAGAAGGGATTCTTGATCCACATCTTTTTTGGTTTTTCTCATCTATTTTATTACTCATAATCAAATGAAAAACTACAGTAGCACACTAAAAGCAATAACTAAGCAGCAATGAAACTATCAGAAGAAGAACTAATTGAATGACAGAAAGAAAAATAGCTAAATGGCAGAAAGGAAAGAATGGTAACAAGAGAGAAGCTGAGGCACATGGATTGGGCCTTAACCCATGAGCCTAGCTCTCTGAAACTTAAATCAGTAAAACTAAATCAGCCTGCTCATTTCATAAAATAATAGCCTCATACATGTCTGAAAGTTTGATCACTGAGTAAAATGATAAAAAGCTTAATATCTTGCAACAAAGTTTCAACTAGAATCAACTGGAATTGACTAACTCTTCCTAGCTATAGCTCTACTCTATTTATTCTATAGGGAAGCTACCAAAAACTCCCTAGAAAAACGTGATTGAGTCCAATTGACTCCAAGTAAACAAATATTGGGTGCACTCCTCTTTGAGTTTCTTAGCTGCCTCTAGAATCAAATTGCTGGAGAGAATCCTCGGGGATCCTTTGGCTACCTTTGGTATTCGAATTGCTAAAGAGAATATTTTGGATCCTTCGGCTGCCTTTGAGAGTTAAGGAGGGTGGAAGATCTTCCTATAATTTATCTTTTCTGTCTCCTCCAAGTCTTTATGATAAAATCCTTATAAAAATGATAATAATCCATGATTATCTGCACTCAACCTCATATTAGGCACTCAACATATGTTAGCCTCAATTACCACCTATACTAACATCATAAAACTAAATAATAATAAAAATGCAAGAAAAAGAGATCTAAGAATGTAAAAAGGTGACTATTAACCCCTCCAAATATGTCTAATGATGGAGCTCATCACAAAGCTTTAAAAGGGCTCATTTTTATATAGGTTTAATAGCTATTGTTATACGAAAACTTAGCTAAATGCAGAGAATCTTCCCACTTTGTGGGTCTGTCCATTACATACATTCTAAGAATTCCCTCCAAATCTGATTTGTTCTTTCAATTTTTCCATCCTTTTGAGGATGGTATGCAATACTGAAGTTCAACTTGGTCCCCATTCCCCGAACAAGGCTTTCCATAAATTTGAGGTGAATTTTTCATATCTGTCTGAAACTATCATTTTTGGTATGCCATGAAGTCTAAAAATTTATTTCATAAAATTGTTGGCAACTTGTGTAGTCCCAAAGGTAGAATGTAATGGTATAAAGTGTCTCGCTTTAGTCAAGGTTTCTACCACAACCATAATGGAGTCATGTTGATACTCGATCCTTGTTAACCCAGCTATAAAATCCATGAAGATCACCTAACATTTCCATTATGGAATTGGTAATGCATTCAATAATCTTGTTGGATGTTGGTGCTCCAATTTTACCTGTTGAAAATCTAGGCATTTTTCCAAATAATCTGCTACCTCCTTCTTCATGCCTAGCCAAAACAACTTTTTCCTTAATGTCATGACCATTTTCTAGTATCCAGGGTGACCAACATATGATCTCTTCTGATACTCATCCAATATTATCTATTTCAACGTAGGCACATTGGAATATACAACTTGTCTTGGTAAGCAACTAATCCTTCCAGACTTATAGCATACCCTGGAATTCCTTTCTATTGTATTTTTAGTTGCATTTCTTGATACTGAGGATCTTGTTGCCAATATTTCCGCACCTATTCTTCAAAATATGTTTTTACGCTGCTACCAAATAATGAGAATGTCTACTTAGTGCATCTGCAATTTTGTTTACTTCTCCTTTTATATGTTTTATTTCAAATTCAAATTCACTGAGGAAGGGTAATCACCTTTCATGTCTTGTGTTTAAATCAAGCTGACTAAAGAAGTATTTCGAGCTAATATGGCCAGTTACCCAAAAAAAATTATTCCTAATAAATAATGCCTACACATTTTCAAGGCATGTATTACAACAACTAGTTCTAAATCATAGACAACATATTTGTTCATGGTTTTTCAACTTTCTTGATTCATAGGCTATGGCAACATTATCATTTAGTAACACACCTTCCAGACCTTCTAAACAAGCATACGTGCACATAGTAAATTCCTTGTTTGGGTCTGAAATTTTTCAAATAGGATTTGTGGCCAAATTTTGTTTCAGTTTGTCAAATCTTTCTTGGCATTTGGCCATCCACTCGAATTTTACTCCCTTCTTTTGTAGAGAGGTAATGGGGTAGGCTATTTTTGAAAATACCTCCAAAAATATAATATAGTATACAACAATCCCCATGCATTAGGGGAATTTTGAGGTCTAAAATGTGCCTAAGGAAATTATAAAATAATAGTGGAAATATTAAAATAAGATTTGATTACATCATCAAATTTTAGAGGGAAATAAGAAAAAACTATTTTTTCAACTCATATTTTTAACTTATCTCCCAAAGTTTTTACTCAAATTTCAAATGAGAGTACTCATTGGATGCAAAATTTAATTCCTCATCCAAGGAGTACCCATGTTGCAAACTTTAGATGGGTCTTGCTACATGAAAAATGAGAAATACGTGAAAACTGTGATTGTAATAACATTTTTTATGTATTTCTCATATTTCGTGTAGCCAGGTCCATCGAAAGTATGCAACATGGGTACTCCTTAGATGAGGAATTAAATTTTGCATCCAACAAGTAATCCAACTCGAAATTTGAATAAAAACTTTGGAAGATAAGTTGAAAGTACAAGTTGAAAAAGTGGTTTTATTATTTTATTATTTTTTAATGTTTTTACCCTTTTACTTAAAAAATGGTGAATCATCCCCCATGGTTGAAATCATCATCTTGAATCCTACTAGTTCTTAAAAAGTTTATTTTTGTTGCACATTTTTCTTAGGAGCCCATTTTAGACCTCTAAATTCCCCTAATGAATGAATGAATTGATGATACATCTTTTGGTACATGCCAATTCATAATTTCTTTAACTTTCCAAGGGTCCAATGACAATCCCTCTATGGAAATAATATGTCCCAAATACTGAATTATGGGTTTATAAAAATCACACCTGTTTATTTTTAGATAAATATGATGTTCCCTTAATGTTTGTAACACTAATATGAGATTCTCCTGGTGTTTCACTTTTAGAGTCTACCAGAATGTCATCTATGAAAAATAATATGATTGTGTCAATATACTTGTGGTGGAAACTATTCATTAGACACATGAAGGTTGTGGGTGCATTGGTGAGACCAAAAGGTAACACCACAAAATCATAATTATTATACTGTATTATAAAGGACGCTTTATAAATATATTCGTCTCATATGCGTAACTGATGATAACCAGTTCAAAGATCAATCTTTGAAAAACCAGCTTCTCCCATCACTTGGTCAAACAAATCGTTAATCTAGGGTAGAGGATATCTTTTTTTTATTGTCAACTTATTAAATTTCATATAGTCGATGAAAATTCTGAATGTGCCATATTTTTTCTTCACAACAACACCAGAGCTCCCCATAGTGACACACTCGATCTAGGATAACCTTTGTCTAACAATTCCTATAGCTGAATTTTCAATTCTAATAGTTATATTATACTCATTCTATAAGGAGCTCTGGATACATGTGTAGCACCTAGAACCAAGTCAATAGAGAAATCTCTGTCTCTACAAGGGGGTAGCTTTGGAATTTCCTCAGGAAAAAAATCCCGAAATTCTCTTGTTATAGGAAATTTTTCTAGGATATTTGTTTCTATTTGATGTCCTCCTTCTTCCACATGAATCATATAGACATGAAATCCCTTCCTTGCTATCCTTTTTAGCTGTAAAGAGGATATTTGCCTGACTGAGACTAGTTTTGTTTTTCCTTTGATCAAGAATGACTATCCTTGGGAGTCAATGCAGTTTACAGTCTTTTCTAAATAATTTATAACAAACTTCTATTGTTCCAACCAATCCATACCAATTAATATATCATATGATCCTAAGGGAAGGATATTTAATTTTAAATATGTGTTATACCCATTCAAATCCACAATACACTGTTTTAATTGATGCGTTACTTTTCATTAGGTACCAGTAGACAACTGTACCAGCTAAGAATTTTAAATTTTTATTGGTTGTAAATTACACTTCTCCACAATATGAGGACCAATATAGCTTAAAATAGCCCTAGGATAAATTAAAAAATACAATGGTTGGTTTTGGATAGTAACTTCTATCTCAATCGTTGTAGATTGATGTTCATCCTAGCCGCACCAATCCTCAGAATGTTCCTGGCCACATTGTTCACTGTAGTTTCTTCATGTACCACTTGAATATTCTGAATTGATATGGGATTGTGTGGAAAATATTGGAGCAGATTTGGTTCTACACAACCCCAACATTTCAGTGGTTCCCTCTCTTTACCTCTTGGGACTTTCTTGTTGTTCACTTCCATGGGTTTGTACCCTGTATGTGATTGAGCTGGCTGAATTGTACCTCCTTTATTAAACTTCTTCCTTTGGTGATATTTTCTGAAAATTTTCAGGTAGGTAGGATTTTTTATTTTCACATTCATTCAAGCTTTAATTTTATATTTATTCTTCCATGTTCTCAAACTTTCATTACAATTTTTAAATTGCTGGTAACAAAGTCTGTCTTTTATGACCGCTTCATCCATCGCTTTCAGGTTGTCAAATTTAATCCTTTCCTTATATACTGTTGGAATACAGTTTAGTATTCTCTGCACCTTAGCTTTCGCTTCTCGTATGTATGGCACATATCAGAGTAATTTTGTGAATTTTGTTACAAACTCATCTATGGTAAGCTACCCCGACCTTAGTTCATGGAATTATTTTTCACAATCATCATAGTATCTTTCACTTAGATACTGAGACTTAAATTTCTATTGAAAATCCTCCCATGAGACTGTCCTCTCATCCAACTGATGTATAAATTTTGTTTCCTCCCACCATAGAGTAGCTTTACCTTGTAGTTGGTACACAACCAATCTAGCTTTAAGTTTATTTGCACACTTGTACATGTGAAATTACTTGATCATATTCAGAATCTATGCTTCCACATCTTCTTTTCCCAATCAAAGGTAGGGGGTTTTATTTTCTAAAATTATCCTTAAAACTCCTTTTTCTTCTTGTTTGACTTAGAATCTGTTTTACCAAATTCTTCGGCACTTTAAGGGTTTTGTGAAATGGTTTCAACCTCTTTTCACTTCGATTTTTCCTGTCCCACACTTTTGTGGCTGGAATTTTCTAATAATTCTCTTATCATACATTCCTTCTCATTACTTACTTGCAACAATATTTCATTTCTATTCCTTAACTGTACCAATTCCTGTTGAAAATTTATTATTATTCCAAAAATATGAGAATTTGGATCTGGGGCAATACCTCCCTCCCCCAATTCCACATACAGTTCCTCCCTTCCTGACATGTTTGTAAATGCACAGACTGCCATGCCTTATATTAGACAACATAAACCAGTTATCAATATTTATAACTCACCAATAAAAACATATTTGATATTTATAATATATGTTTTTGTCCATGATGGTCCATCTTAATCCCGGTGTTAAACAAGGGCTCCGATACGACTTGTCATGAACCTCCAATAGACATGTCCTTGATGCAAAGTATTTTTTTATTTTTCTTATATAAATAGATAAAGGCACAACCTAATTGTACTTCTTCTGTTTCCTTAGTTGTAAATATTAATTGAGTATGGTTTCTAGGTAGGTACATTGTATTGTTTCCACCTAATATACAGTTAATAATACTGGTTCGCCCATTCCTGCAAAATATTTATAATGAGTTTTATGGAACATGACTATATTATATAACTCCCTTACTTCTCTTATGTTAAATATCCTTAGTTTTATTACCTACTATCCTTAAACCTAAGTAACTTTTCCATGGGTGTTAACCATATTTCATCTCAAAAGGGAAGAAGTAACATGGTAACTATATTCATCTACCTAGTCCAATTTAGTTTTCAACCTTTACCTGCATAATCATATTATCACCTTGATATATTTATATCGTAATAGTCATTATATACCTAAGGGTCAATGCTTTCATAATAATAATTCCCATACTATAGGGATAAAGTAGTATGCTATCTTAGTACTCATAATTTATTTCCCTTATATTAGGCCTCTCAAAACATACCTTCCTAATTATTAATGCCTTTCAATCACTATGACATATATAATATGGACCTTTGGGGTGATTCGAGACATGTACCATCAAGGATTGTGCTGCCAATGTGTTACCTCCACGTATGTTCTCCTTACTTGACCATCACATGGCCACAATGTGCTTCCACCCTTGGGATGTGTTCAATGCTATACATATCTGCCTTTGGATCCAACGTCTGAGAGTGTGGTTGGGAAACCCTAAACCTAACTCGGTTATTCGCTATATACTCAGGAAAACCCTCACTATGGTTTTCTTTTACTATTACAATTTTGGGCAAGCCAGCTTACCAGTGGTTGCCCTGTATGTGCACCATTTTTATGATGGGGGGTTGCAGTGCTGTGCCAACACCATGCACCAATGTCTACATTACCATCATTTATGCTTTTCGATTAAGGGATGAGCCCTTCATATATTTCCAAAACTTCAAGAGGATGGTCACCATGCCATCCTTACGGTGCCACTTCAACACCTCTAGGTATTATTCCACTCAATATATGTATTTTCACTTCATACAATTTCGTCATTTATTTCCTTATTCCTCATTTTAACTAGCAGGTCCTTTGTTTCGCACAGGAAGAGTTCTCAGGCCTCCAAGTTCATTTTGGCAGTATTGCTAGCACGACCCCCATGGAAATGGCTACGCAAGTAATTGTATCCCATTTTTTCTCCTCTTATTTCTATTCTCGACTGTGTAATTATTTTTTATAATCTAGTGGAGTCAAGAGGAGTTGCCCAGAAATATTGAGCGACCAACTACTACACAGCCATCCAGGCTCTCCTCTGTCCTCTAGTTCGCAGGTAGAATTTTCAATTCATTTCTCCGGTTTCTTGCATACCTAATGCGCTACTAGGGTTTCAATGATTAAAGGCCTTTTATATGTGTAGGATATAACATTGGGGTTATGTATGGTTATCCCGGTAGTGGTCGTCTAGAAGTTTTGCTACTTGTGGAAATCATCGTAACGAAATCTTATGCCCTCTTGTTCTGAATCAATTGTCCTAGTTTTATAATGTTTTGATGAATATCTCAATTGAAAATATTTTTGTTGTTATTGGTCTAGGTTCAGTGAAGGAGGCACAAATTCTACTCCTGGGAACAATACAAGTACAAAATTGTTTCCCCACATTAATTTCTGGCTATCTATAACATTCAAATTTTTTCTTCTTTCCAATTGAATACTCACGACATGTTATGATTTTTATCACAAGTACTCTCAGAATTAATCCCCTTCATACCAGATCTATACCATCCTGGTTTGCAAAGAAGTTTAGTGCAATTCTTCACACTCTAGGTCAGTCTCACATCTACTTTCTAATTCTTACCGTCTTTCTTATTTTGGGAGAGCACACCTGGTCTCGACTAGTCTCCAAGATTTAATTCTCAGTCGGAAATTCCCCTGTGGTTAGAGCCACTGCTTTCCTTTAAAGTTTCAACGCAAGGGTGTGAATACCCCATGTGTAGACAAACTGTAGTTAGCTAATTAACTATAGTTTGTTGTTAGTAAGTTTGAAATGGTCATGTTCATCTTTGAGGCCACACTGGTACTTAGGTTTTTTTTTTTTTTCTTTTTTTCCGTACTCCTCTCCAGGGAGATATATGTAATTATTTAAGTCTTCTTGGTTCAAAACAACAAATTTAAATTTCCTTCATGCAAAATTATGTTCATCATTGTTTTCTTACAACACTACTGTTTTATTGAATATATATATTTATATAGAGGGACACACACAATCTCTATTCTACAATTTTGTTGTAAATACTTTCTTCGTTATACGAATTATGCATAAAAAGTTTTCACTATTTGGTTTAATGAAAAAACGTAAGGTTAAATTATTAATTTTTTTTAATTATATATACATGCTTTTCTCAATCTGTTTCATTGTTATAGCAAAGTTGACTCATATATATACTCCATGTATTTCGCTGCAACAATAGATGCTTCAATTTTGTTTACCATTTTCCAAAATAGTCCAAAGGGTTAACTCTATTTATTTGCGTCATTTGTATTGGTTACACTATGTGGAACTTATGTTACTATAGTGTGAACACAATATTGTCACAATTTTATTCTCCAGAGACTGTTTTGTCATATTGAACCATGTTGCAGTCACTTTCTACAATCTATCTTAGGTTCGCCACCATTGTAGTTTGATAGCCATCAATGGTCCAATATTATAGTATAATTTAAGTTTGAAACATAACCCACCATTGATAGTCATTCCTTGGGGTAATTTCATAATTTCGTAATGAAAATCGGGTCTTGTTTTGGCACTAGATGCCATAAATTCACAAAGAGAATCCTATGGATGGAAAATGATACCAGAGAACAATTTTCCATTTGAGGGTATCCATTTTAATCAAAGCTAAGGTCATTTATAATTATTTGGGTATTCCAAAAGTCCATAATTCCAGTCGATATTTCCAAGACTTAATAATAACGCAATTGGCCCTAGATCTGATCCTCCTTACACAAGTTACAATTATTAGGATTATGACCCTTAGAACATTATCTAACTTCAAAGTAAACAAACAATATCTGACAATATTTATGTATGAATGCTAAATACAAAATGATAGCATAGAATCAATTTCTCTTTCGGTGAAGATCACCACTAACACTTCTTATGTCAAGAATTGAAAATTCGAGACAATCATTTTGACCTTCTTGTCGAGAGGTCATATTACAATATTTACTTACAATACTATTCTTTCAACAATTTACCAAATTAAATATTTATATAGTGCTTTAGAAATTACATGAAATATTTTTTCTCTAGTGACAATGAAGGAATGCTATATAAATAAAACAATACTATATCCATTCCCTAACAATATATACAATACATAGTGATATATTCATTCCTTAACAATACATAAACCAAACTTTACGCCCAACACATAGTAACAGTGTAGAAACTACCACAACATATGTTGTTCACGAGTTAAAAGTTCACTGATCATGATAACCAAATTAACTTGGAAATACTAGTTTGGCTCCCAACCATGAACCATCAACTCTGGTTCTCCCCGTGCTGAGATCCATTTTTCCCCCAAGATCAACAACCTCTTGTTCTCCCGGGCAAGGAAATTTATCCTTTTTTTCCCTTGCAGACTTTCTAAAATGACATCCCATTTTTCTGGGCTCTGCTTAATACCAAAGCCTAGGCTTTTATGACAAAAGTATACATTTTCCATTTAAAGCCAAATTTTATCCCCTGCGGTGCTTTTTTCACCCATCACTAGTGTTGTTTCCTCCACACTTAGTGATTTATTAGATTTTTCTCTCCCAATACAAAAATCACCTAAATTCGCTCCTAGGGATTTTTAGGAATAATGTGGGAAAGTATTTAATTCCATCCTATCCATTTGGATTGGAATAATGATATAATAAAAATAGATTATTTTCCAAGTTGATTCTAAAAAATTTCCTTTAATATTATTCAAAAATATTTAATACATCATCATAATTATTCAACCCAGTCAAATATGGCTTCCTTTCCATTTCTAAAAATAGCTTAGCTACTAAAAGAAAATTCACATGAACCTAGGAGTATTATATATTGAATGAATAAACCAGATGGGAATGCTAGCATAATTATATGGTTGTTATTATTCCAATAATTTGATTTGACTATTATTGATAAACCAGGGAAAAATAATGCTTTTGTAGATTTCTTGTCAAGACTAATCTTGCATGTAGGAAATGAAGAATTGATAGATAATCGACTTCAAGATGAACATATATTTTCCATATTGGTGCTTTCTCCTTGGTTTGATGATATAGCCAAATATTTTGTTGTTGGGAGGTTCCATCCTAACCCATCCTCCAAATAGAAAAGCAAGATTGTCAGGAAAAGTGCCCCTTCACTTGGATTGGGGGGAATATTTTCAGATTCGGGCTAGATTAGTTCCTGAGAAGATGTGTGAGGGAATAAGAGGTCATTTACATCCTATCAGCATGCGATGATGGACCCTTTTGCAGCCACTTTTATACTAAGAGGAAAACCTTCAAAGTTCTACAATAAGGTTACTATTATCCCACTTTACATTAGGATGCAAGGAGGTACACCACCATATGTGACTAGTGGTAAAGGATGGTTAAGCCAACACCCAAGGATGAAATTCCCTTACATACTCAAGTGACTCTAGAGCCATTTGAAAAGTGGCGCATGGATTTAATTGGACCTATTAACCCCCCATTAGGGCACAAAAGATATATAATTGTATGCACTTATCACTTGACCAAATGGTCTGTTGTGTAACCAGCTCCAAAAATAGAAGAAAAAAGATATCAACGCCTTAGAAATAAGACACTTCGAGGGGAAAACCTCCAATACATTACATAAATGCACAATTCTTCGATGATCCAATTTACAAAACCTCCTTTCTATATATAGGAGTCCATGGGGCCATAATGTAATCCTAGTGGGCCACAATGTAATCCTAGCCGACCTAACAATAATAATTTAAGGGCACAATAATAACAAAATGGGGTTTACAAGGGTACAATAATAACAATAAGGGGGGATACACTAACATAATAAGGGGCTACACTATTAATATAGGGACTTAACATGCCCCTCTCCTTCAAACAAGTGTTGTCCTCAACGCTTGATTATTTCTTGATGCTTCTGTATAAAATTCTCATCCTCCCATGTGAAATATTTGACAGGAAAGTTCATCCACTTGCTGAGATACTCTGAAATTGATCGTACTTGTCGAGTTCTTGTTTCTATGACTGCTTCATAACTTCTTTCGATGTGATGTTGATCTTCCTGTTGTTTCATTAGATTCTGCACCAAAGTTGGGTTATCCTTTGAGAGTTGGAGAACTTGTTGTTGATGCTCGATGTGATCTTCCACTAATTTATCATCCATATTTTCTATTATTTGATCCTTCAAACCATCCAAATTAGCCTCCATTTCTTCTTTTAAACCATCTATTTCATCTTCAATTGCTCTTCGTAAGATTGAAAATTGTTGCACTTGGTACCGTAATTTTGATATCTCATACTGCAACTCTTCCTCTTCATGCGTCATAGTATAGATTTTTGAGGGATTATTTGGTATAGAATTATTTTTAGGAGGAATTTCAGAACCCAATACTGAAATATATGCTTAATAGGCCCTTGGAATCACTTCAAACTGATTTTTCAAACAAGATTTATGCAATTCGGGAAAAACAATACACACCTTTTACTAGCTTTTAGGAGATCGATATTGAAATTGAATTATCTCTGTAATTGAAAATCTTCGATATCTGAAATTCAGCCCTGTAGTAGCCCTCTGAAGCTTCTTTCAAATGCCACAAGTCTGACCTGATTTTGATTCTCCAAGACAAAGTTGTGTCCAATCTCCCACAATGACCTAATTCTGGACTGGTTCAGTAGAGCGAACTTGTACGACTTGCCACGTGTCACTGTTTCTCTTCATCCTTTGTCTCTAAACATAGAAAATAAACTGCTAGCCCGTGTACTTGACCACTTTTAACTCGCACTCCAATCCGATGCCTAGAGAGAGAAAGCATTGAACTTTTCCCACGATCACCTCTTTGAGATGCAATTCAAGAGCCCGAAAAGCACTACCTTCCACAGACACACCTCCAAAAATACAGGAACTAAGATCTGAAATTTTTTGATGAATTTCCTCTCAAATGACTGCGAATTCGCACCATATGAATTTAGATGAACTCAGAGAAAATTTTTATAGCGCAACAAGCACATGACCCGTTTAGGAGCTTGAAAAAGACCTAACCTCCTGTGATGATATCTCCGAAAATATTACTTAACCAGTTTCCAAATTTTGACATAAGCTCAGATTTGAGCCAAGACCCTAAAAATTTCAGCTTCTGAAGCTTCGTAGAAAAAACTTTATAGCGAAAATTCCACGATGACCTGTTTGGAGCAGCGAAACCCTAGAATCCAAACCTCTGATACCAAATGTTGTGTAACCAGCTTCAAAAATAGAAGAAAAGAGATATCAATGCCTTAGAAATAAGCCACTTCGAGGGGGAAACCTCCAATACATTACATAAATGCACAATTTTTGGATGATACAATTTACAAAACCTCCTTTCTATATATAGGAGTCCATGGGGCCATAATGTAATCCTAGTGGGCCACAATGTAATCCTAGCCGACCTAACAATAATAATTTAAGGGCACAATAATAACAAAATGGGGGTTACAAGGGTACAATAATAACAATAAGGGGTCTACACTAACATAATAAGGGGCTATACTATTAATATAGGGACTTAACATGGTCTGGAAAAAAAAAGAAAAAGAAAAAAAGAAAAAAGAAAAAAGGAAGCAACTGAGGAAAAGGTGGTTGAATTCCCGAGGGAGAAAATGTTCTACAAATTTGGTTTTCCAAGGGATTTAATCACTGATCAAGGAGAATAATTTACATAAATTTTGATTGAAGATATTATGAAGCAACACCACATCAAGCATGGTACATCTACATCTTATCACCCTCAAGAAAATGGGAATGTGTAAGCCACTTGGGCCTACAACACCACTTGGAAGACCACCATTAGATTAATTCCATTTGAGCTGGTCTATGGGAAGAAGGCCTTGATGTCTATTGAATTTGAGTATAACACCTTGAGGATGGAAGATCAATGAGACTTGGATCTCACTACAACACAGCAAGAGAGGATGCTCACACTTAATGGTCTAAATTAATTTAGGATGAAAGCTCTCCTGCACACTGAGGTAATCTAGCTAGAAGGGAAGATTTGGTATGTTAATCACATCAGATAAAGGAATTTTCAAGAAGGATATTGGGCCTTGTTATATGATTCTAGATTCAAGGACTTCAAGGGAAAGTCAATGAAAAGATGGTTGGGTCCCTATATAGTAGAGAAGTGTCCTGATAATGGGTATGTCCAGATCAAAACAATTGATGAGGAAGGGATTCCCTTACTTGTCAATGGTCATAGGTTGAAGTTGTTCAATAAACCTCTATCCAAGGAATAGTTTTTCAGTTCAGTTAGTAGAGAAATAAATGTGTTTTGGAGGCACATAGCCCTTAGTCCACAAAATCTAAAAAAAAAAAAAAAAAAAAAACAAGAGGGCCTAGATGAAAACCACCATGAGGCATCTGAGGAAAAATCCTGGTTTGAAAACCTCTCTGAGGTAGCCCAGGAGCATCAAAAAAAGAAATAAAAAATCAAAAAATAATAAAAGCTGAAAATATCCCCGGGTGAAAATATCCTCTGAGGCAGCTAGGGTAGGCATGCAGGTTGAAAACCTCTGTAGAGGTAGCCTGCTTGTCTAAAAAAACAAAAGAGAAAAAGAAAAAAAAGAGTGAAGGAGTTCTTACAATATTTTTGCTAACATATTTTTCTTTGCAGGACTCCAAATAGTCAACAGATTCATGGATATAGGGTGGCATCTACAACTGTGTTCCTCCATTTTTGCTGGTACTGGAAAAAGGCATACTAGAGACAACAAAAAATTTAGGCTTAAGTCCAAGGCTCTGCACCATGGTATATGTGTAGTTTCTAGGTGTCTGTTAGCCACCTATAAATTTTGACATAGCAAATAGGTGGCTAAATTTGTTTCCCAAGTCTTCAAGAGATACATTTCCTTTGAAAACCTATCATTCTTGAAGTATCCTTGTGTTGTGTATCCTCTGAATAGCCCTCACTTCTGTTTCCATTGAAAAGCCTCACTATTTGTGAAAGAATTGTGCTCAAGAAATCCTCCATCTGCTCCCTTTTATCCCTGCAAATTCCCCATTTTAACCCTTTTTTCCCTTCTCAAAATTTCCCTAAAAATCCCCAAAATCCCTTCCTAAGTCATCTAAATCATCAAATTCCCCTTTTAAAACCTTGTGAATCCCTTCATTTGGTTTAAAAACCCCTTTTTCCTTTTATCGGAACCCATTGTTTAGCCTCAAAAACTTTGTTTTTGGCCTAAAAAACCCACTTTTCACCTTATAACAGGCTTAAGCCCCTTTCGGCCTGACACTTAGCCCCTTTTCCGCATACGACCAACGCCAAGACCAGGCGCTAAGCCCTCGGGCACTAATCGCAATTGGAAGTTTGTTGTGAGCACTTTTCCTTTGTTAATTAAAAATTCTCCGATGTGATTGTCATTCGTTCTGTCGACCTCCACTGTGATATCAACCGTTGATCTGTATAGATCTAACGGCCAGCACTTAGGTCTCACCGTGCCCATCACATCTTTCATTACCCCGTTGATTGTATGCAGACCGTTGATTTCCCTTCGTAATCCGACTGCCCTCGCATGATCGCCAATAGAAAAATCTTAATGTGCCACCCTTTGTCACCTCTGATTCGCGATTTTCCAATTCAATCTTGGCCATTGAATCCACAAGAACCAACGGTCAAGATTCGTTGCGCCTGTGTTCATAGAGCCCATCATCACCCCGCTGGTTTTAATCTAGACTATTGAATCCACAAGAACCAACGGCCCAGATTTAATCGCACTCTGCCCCTATGCCCTCCATCACTCCCCCTCCGATCAGATCTCCACCGTTCATCTCCCCACCGATCCAACGGTCCGCGCGTAATCGAAAAATCAAAACCACGGAGTTCGGCCCCCTGCCTTTCTCTGATGCGATTTAATCCCCTCCGTTCGTTCCCTTCGATCCAACGACTTTCCTTCTCCCCACCCATTCACTTGAACCTTTGCCTCCGCTTCCTTTTTAAAATCTCCGTCGTCCATCCCAATAGATCCAAGGGTCAGGATTTGTCCCACCCATCTATTATATTCTTTTCCCCTTTGTAACATTAGCACTCCTACCAGGGATAATTTTAAGAACCCCCCTAAATTTTTATATATAAAAAATAGGCGAATCCCCATGATACATAGGAAAAATGGAAGGCGATTTTATTAATAATATAATATGTATATATAATTTTTTGGCGAATCTCTCACGAGATTATATTATCCCGTAAAATCATGGTGAATCACCAGTACAAATGGCGAATCACTACTACAAAATGGTGAATCATTGTCTAGTGGAGTTCGGAGTGTTGGTTCCAATGAAGATATGGTAATTGAACCAGGAGTAGAAGGAAGAGAACCACCGAGACCAAGCATGGCACATGGTGACTCGTGAGGGAAGTAGTTCTCGTGTAGTTTGGAAAACACGTTCTTCTAGTTCCGCTAAGCGTAGTGTTGTTTGTCATGTTACTACTAGCACTGATATTGAGGTTGGAGAGGAGTTTGAGGAAAGGTAGCAGTGGTGGAGAATTACAAAGAGTACCCCATGATGGGCTCCATTTTTCCCTTTGGTATTTGTGCCTGCAAGACCTTTTGTCCATTGAACCAACAATTAGTCGTTCAACCAACAATCAACTTGAATGAGTTGATTAGGTACGAGTCAACTTATACTAATCTTCAAAACTATGCTTTGCACTATCCCATATTTATCACACTAATGCTACACAACATTGTGCATTTGCACCTAACTCTCAATAATTCTTTTCCAAGAAAAATCTATAATAAGAAAAATAATTTACTATATTCTAAAAGGCGAAGATGTCGAAATCATGCCACAAAGTGAAAGGAAATAAAATATCTTTCCTCAAAACACCAAATATATAAAGAAAACAATAATGATTATAATAATAGAACTGGATCTATCGATCTATCGATATATGCATGATATGAGAACCATAAGCATTCAAGAGACTAATTTCAAGCTCAACAAAATCCTCTAAACAAGAAACAAACAAACCACTAAAATTTTCAAAGATATCAAGGCTAGACATTAACACAATTTCATGTACTTGAATAAGCCCATTGTTGCTTAACGTTAGACTTCTTAAATTAGTTCTTTATCATTTAATACTATGACACTATCTATGTGAAAAGAAATAGGTCCCAACTTCATCAAATCTGATTTCATTTCCAATCAAAGATCAAAACTAGCTTCGTTTCCAATACCAATATAAAATCACACATTTTCCCAATATCAATAATTATTTTCCAAGAAAATATAAAACTCAAAACTCAACAAAATTCCCCAAACACAAGCAACATATATACCATTAAAATTTTCTAAGATGTCAAAGCTAGACATCAAGGTAGTTTCATGTACTTGAATGAGCCCATTGATGCTTTGCATTAGTCTTGTTAAATTAGTTATTTATCATTTAATACTAGTCAAAAACTATCTATGTGAAAATAGGTCCCAAAATCATCAAATCCAGCTTCATTCCTGTCACAAATAAGAAGCAAAAAATGTAAGGATTAAATATGAAACATCAATCTTAAAATAACACACATGAAAGAAATGTAGCTGCAATGTTACAATGAAAAATACAAAATATAGAACCCATTTTTACCTCAATTTGACATGTAGTAATCTTGCATGATCAACGGAACATGTATACCAAAATAAGAGTCCTAGGGTATTTCAATTTCCCAATTCTCATCTTGGTCATCATTTTCTACATTGTGAACATGATCTTCTCCAGATGTACTATCATTATGAGCCTCCAAAACATTATGTTCCGTATCAAGTTCATTAGATAAATTTGTTATATTGTTTTCTCCCCTTCTATCACAATCTGATCGCCAAAGCGCTAGTGCTCTTTCATATGGAAAATTGTCAACGTCATACTTTGTCACATATAATCTTAAACATGTATCCACATGTTTATCAAGCTTGTTCCTCAACTTTGACTTCAAAAATGATAGTGCACTAAACATTCTCTCATCCTCCACTGATCCCAAAATCATAGTTTGACACAAATCTGCTAATTTAAAATATTCTGATATGTTTTCTTGCAGGTATTGGCTAGCACTTAAAGTATTCCATAATCTTGTTATAGCATCGTTTTCATTAGGATTCTCCAAAAAAGGATATTGCTTCCACATTGTTTCAGCAAAGCGTCCACCTTGTTGATACAATTTTGATGAATCTAAAATACCTTCAATCTGTTCTCCATGTATCGAGACTTTCTTGCAAAAGTGGTCTACTAAACATTTTAATCTCTTTTGAAAATAGGCTTTTAAATTTCTTGAACATTGACAATTGTTCCAATATTGAGGGTATACCACACACATGGCCTCCAACAATTCATCTCGAGGAAATCGTTCTCTTATCTCTGATGATAGTGATCTTGCAATTTCTATCAAATTTTGTCTCACTGAGATAACAATATCATCAAATTGGTCTCTTGACACGGGGCAATCTTTGGTGATTCGTCCCGTCTTACTAATATAATGAAAGGGGACCATATACCCATGCACTGTGATACATAGTATCCCTTTTTCATCAAACGTCAAAAAATTTTCAGTATTTTCTATATTGATGATCTTAGTCCAACTTGTAAACTTTGGACCAGTAAAAGAGTCCCGCATCATATACAAATTATCCAATGCAAGGCATGCTGAATTTCTCGCATTTGTGTATTCGGCAATATACATTGTGCGATTCTGAGACATTTTCACGAGGACATTCATTTCATGTAGCATAGGAAGAATTCCAGCCAATGTCAATAATGTTTCTATATCAGTTAGTCGAAAAAGAAGATCTTGAGCTTTGTCTACATAGTAGCGATTTGCATACATCAACCCTACCAAAGATTTGAACTCACTAAATAGTCTTTGAGCTGGTCCATTTAATGAGATCCATCTTGTATCAACATCTTTCAGTAGTTTTTTTCCATCCGTAACACCATATGCAAATTTTTGAAACTCTAAATATCGTTTGGGACTACGAGAAAAGTATGCATGAGTCTCACGTACAAGATCTTCAACTTTTGAAACTAATGGAAACTTGCTTACTATTTTAAATGCAAGATTCATCCTATGAGCCATACAATGAATATTAATCATATATGGCGAAGCTGATAGTTGTAGTCGAACACAAAGACCATTCCTTTGTCCTTGCATTACCGATGCTCCATCCGCTCCAACACATACCAACTTTTTTGCAATCGTTAAATGATCCATACCACTTTCCTTCAAAGTATTAAGAACAAGTTCATAAATATTTTCAGCTGTAGAAGTCTCTCTCATCTTTTTAATCCCAAGTAGATAGGAATGCCTAATATGGTCATTAACCATATAAATGCTCATGCAAATCCATGAAGTATTATCAATAGTTGTAACCTCATCCAAAGACAATGCCAAAAACCTAGCATTTGCAATCTCCTATTTCAAATCATCAATTTCTACTTGAGCTAGATATCTTGCCCATTCCCAACCACTAGTTATGGACCAATGAGAAGATGGAAAGTTTGGCACGTGAAGAAAAGATAGAAATTTCATCTGATCTGGATAATCTGTCATAGGACGACCTTTACTTAAGATGTGAAATACAATGCTCAATTGTATCGTCTTGGATAACAAACTTCTTTCCATCGTCTTTTCAAATTGAGATATGATGGTTCCTCCACTTGCCTCAAGTTTCTTCTTATTTATTAAATATTTTTTGTATTCTTCCACACATTGGCTATGTCGGCATTCCTCCAAAGATTTCCATCTGACAATAGATTTCTCTTTACCATTTAAAATTTTCTTTTCATAAACCTTTCCTGCATGCTTTTGTACTGTATCTAGCTTCATCTGAAATTTCACTACCTTGCAACTTTTCCAACTACACACAAGACATTTAACTTCTCGTAAATCCTCATTTGTAGAAGGTATTTCTTCAATAAATGGAAAACTTGAGAGCCAATCATCTTGGAATTTTCTCCCTATGGTCCACTGGCCTTTTTTTCTTTTCCGTGAATGGTTTGTGTCACCTTCCAAGGAAATATCTTTAACATTTTCATCATTAATTTCTGTTGAAACTGCATTTATCTCACCCTGATCACTTGCGGAACCTATTATTTCATCCATCATATGGATATCAGATACATTTTCACAAGAGTTAACATCTCTCTCAGTAATAGATTGTTCAAAGGAGCTTGAAGCATGAAGAGAATGTGTATTCTTGGATTGAGACTTTTTAAAGTATGATAATACATCAATTTGCCATGATAGTTTCTTCCCAGGATTAGATTTTGACATCTCACTGAATATTCCAGAAGTAAAATTTCAAATCGATCTAGAAACCTGCATCAATAGTTTCCAAGAGTTGAGAATTACTAGATTTGTAAGTAGCTTTCAAAGTAAAATAAGTGTAATGTTCACAAAAACCATTATGCAATTTTTTATTAAAATGTTGCGCCAAGGCCCAAGCCCAAAAGCAAAAATAAATCATTATACACAAAACAATAACATCATGAGTCATCATCTATAAAACAAAGAACATCATTCAAATATAAAATATAAAAAAAATTTCCACTAAATTAAATCATATCTCCAAATCACCTAATGAACACTTGAAAGATTTAAACAAAACAACAAAATATTACAATAACTTTAATCATCCTTTCCAAAACACCTCTCCCTTAAGTTGTAAATAATTGGTTATAAGAAGTTGAAACATATCCTCTATCATTTTCCATGATAAAAGTGAGGAAGGAAACTAGTCAGTTACTAGTGATTCTTTTACTTATCAATGGAAAGAAATCCCTTAAGACATTGTCCTCCTATTGACCATAATTTCCTTTCCATAGTGAAACACGTCCAGTATGGCCATGAAATAACCTAAAAAGACTCAAATGCTTTCCATGATTTGTAAACACACGGGTGCCATGTAAAGTTTCAGGCCCAAAAAAGCACGTTTGGGATCCTATAAAGCAAAATTAATTATTGTATCAAACATTTAAAACTACTAATTAGCACTTAGTGTTTGTTATTTAACCAAGTTCCATTGAAATAACAGTCATGGGATGTTACCAAAGAGTTAACCGATAGATAAATGCACACCACAAATCATACATTCACTGGAACTTCCCCTCCCATGAATGACCATCTAAGGGAAAGGGGCAAAAAAGAAGAAAAGAAGTCAACGAATCACCACAGTCAGCCAATGATTCTTAGTGTCAAATCATTGGAAACTAAAAATCAAGTGAAAATTTAACCCATGCATCCATGGGTTGACAAAAAGAGTTTATAGCAGCCACAAGCTAATCATTCTACGAGTCTACCCAAATCTGACACAAACTCCTAAAACTTGTTGATTAGAAATTCCCCAAGAAATTTCACTTGGTTCATGAGAGAATGAAAGACAAGTGCAAATAAACTTCCATGAAAGACGAGTGCAAATATCCTTCCATGAATGGATATCACTCTCCAAAATCATTTTGGGCATATTCCAATATGTAGGAGCCAGGGAAACATGGTGCATAACAACAATCTATTGTGCCTGAATTTAAACTGCATCAAGGGAACATTTGCACTCTTCACACATTGAACATTGAAGACAATTAATTAATGCCTGACATGACCATAGCAACAAAAGCATCAAGCAGATACTATAACAAGATTATGTGAAAGTGAGAAAGAACACCCATCATGAAGCATCAAGTAATATCATCCACAACATCAACATCACTGTTGGGCAGATTTTGATCGCCTTCGCCTACTAGAAGTAACTTCTAGTGGTAAAGGTGGTTTTAAAGCTAATCTACGCGAACGACGGGGGGTAGGATTATGTTCTTCCATGATTGCTGATTAATTTTAACCAAAAACAAATAAACAAAAATAGGGTAATGCTAGGCAAAAGGGTTTACCAGTAAACTGTGAACTGCAGAATACCTCCTGGCAAGCCAAGAAGTACGGGCAGGCAATCTCCCCGAATGCTGTGTTCGGTGTATCACAATTTAAAGGCGGCCAACTCGGTTCACTATGGATGGATAGCACCTAAAAGTTGTCCTCCCAAATATACCCGAAGGTACGTGGAGGCCCAAGTCCGTAATAGCGCTGTCTAATGCGAAACCGCACAGTGAGAGCACCACCTATATACTTATCGTACTGTAACGCCGCCCCAAGGGACGTGCTACGATATACTTACGTACGTGGGGTGAGATATCAAACTCGGAATGTATCGCAGACAAGTTAACGACAACTGCTATGTTTTACGACGCCGGAACACGTCTCTAGCCTAGACCTTCTAAATGTTATTGTTATGGTTCCAATGCATTTTTAGGTAAATTGAGATTAATTTTATGTTGATCTTGCTTAACAATTTGCCTTTCAATGGTACCGCGATGATGTATGTTGAAATTCCTAAATTCAAACTAAGAATGATAAGCAAACTTTTCACTTTTAGTTTTTCAATGAAAGACCTAGCTACAAAGGGAAGAGAGAAAATAATTTTGTGAGCAAGCAAATCAATGAACAAAAGAAAACATTGAGCACAAAACTAAATGCAGATTTCCTAATGTTCCTTTTTTGCAAAAAAAAACACAATCCTACATGCAAATGCAAGTTTTTCTTTTCAGTTCCTTTAATGTTATGAATGCAAAAAAGAAACTAAGTGCATCAAACAAATGCTTATGAACGACAATTGTATAACTGCCATCATTGCCAGCGTATACATGCCATTTACAAAATGTCAAGGAACTAGATTAAGAAGAGATATCTCAAAGATCGAATTAAAAAGGAAAATAAAACAATCATCATGATACAAGAAACAAAAATATCAGATGTCTTAAATATCAGATTTTCTCTAACCGACAACAATTTGCTTTCTGTCTGCTCAATATTAGTTCTTATTTTTCTGTTATCCATTCTCATTTATTTAAAATTCTCATAAAATTTACATAAAAGGTCCTACAATTCCCTAATTTATTCTTCATTTTGAGGTTTTATTTGAATTCATCACATTTACTTTTCATTTATAAGGTCTACTTCCTTTTCTTCGTAATTGAATATTTCTCTGAGGAACATGTCCAAAGAAATTATAGCTTATTTTTCCAACGAATTTCCATAATCAGAATCAAGCATAAAAAAACATCTATGAACCAGGTTCACTTATGAGAATTAACTACATTCTATTTTTTAATAAGAAAAAGGAGGCTTGTATCAAGATAAGACAATCTCTCCATGCAAGGAACAATTTCCAAAGTATAATATTAAATGAATTCCTCAATGTAAGCTATTAACTTCTCTATGGTAGTATCAAATTGGTGTTTCAAGTCAGGATGAAATCATGAGGAGGCTTTCATTGATATTTACTTTTCTTAAAGATATTTTCTAAAGGAATCTACCTCCAAATGTAAGGAATCTCTGTCATTTGCATTTTGAGCGGCTTGAAAATCCATTTCATGTGGCCCAAAAATATCGTACCACCTGGAATCCATAATGTTTTACCTACCACTCAACATCTAGATCCCAATTTTTGCTCTATGCCTTAATGCCCTCTCTAGAGAATGACCAATACAGTAAATTTTTGCACAACTCATCAACCCAACCTTCATTGTTTTCCTTGAGTTCTCTTACCTCTATCAAAACTTTTATAAGACTTTTGTTGTCTCATCAAGACATGCTGCATGCTCTGAAACAGATTGACTGTTCTTTCTACCATTTTCCACAAACAAATTACTTTAAATCTTCTCATCATCATGAACTTGAGGATTTGAATTATTGTTCCCATTGTTATTCTGCTCCACAATTGATACATATACACAACATCCGGCATGATGTCCTTTCCGATGGTTTCCTGCCACATGATGCCACTCTGCATGTTTCAGTAGACCACCAAATTTTCCCCCTTTGAATTCAACCTGAGTGGTCTCTTCATTTTCTGTCTGTGTCTAAAAAGAATCAAACCCTCAAGCTCTTTCCCCAAATTACCCTGGATCTGTTTATTAATAAACAAAGATGTTGAAAAAGTGGCATCCATTATGTGCTTTATAATTAAACTCCACGTGTAGGGATAGAAGGCCCTTGCAATAGCTTACACTGGCTGTAACTGTACAGGAGATAAGTGACATCCCATTTAAATATTAGTGGTGTATGAAATTGTGGCACGGGAATGAATATCAAATGTTCTATTTACTTATGCAAATTTCAGAATTGAAAAATAGCATCCATCTGTGGCTTTGGTCACTTGTGTTATAATCTGTAGCTTCCAAGTTTGAAGGCATCTAAAAAAAGACCTAAGTAGACTCCTGCTTTCTAGAAGTTTTCTGTAACTAGAGACTGTAGCTTGGCTATGGGTATGGGGTTTCTATACACAACAATGCAAATTCCCTCAATTGCAGCAAATACAATACCAGCTACTAAAACATCCCAATCACCTGTTTTCCCAATGATTGTAGCTAATGCATTTGCTGTATAAAGTTGGTGATGGAGTTCGAAACTTTGAACCGCAACTTCACAAAGTTAAATTTATTCCTTTAAGTGCATTGTGGAAGGTCATTTGTGAAGCTGTGATGTATACTTTAACAACTTTCTTCCTACCACAATACAAATTGGTAGCTATAGCCTATGATAGATAAGAATCAAGATTACTCATTGATGGAGTTTGAAACTTTGAAACTTGAAGGATGAAACACAGTAAAAAAGTACACCCCAGAAATTCAGTCACAGCCCAAATACTCAGCCTAGGTTTGGGATCATGGCCCAGAAACACACCCTACAAACAAAGCCAAAATGCAGCCCACAAATGCAACCCAGAAAAATAGAGAATTGTGGCCCAAAATCACAATGAGTCTTCTCTCCAGATGAATTTCAGATAATAGTTTTTAGAATCACATGTATTGGATGAATCTCAACCTTAGTAATGCACAATGGATTAGAGAAAACAATCTGTCCTTGGGATTTTTGATTTAGTGGGTATTTATAGGGTTTCATCCAATTTTAGGGTGTTTTTAAAATTTAGAACTTGTTTTTGCGTTAGCTGTACAATCAGGACTGTATGTGTACTGTATGGAAAATATTGTGTATCCATACTACAGTCATACTTCCTTACAGGAAAGGCAGTACGACCAAATCTTGCTACTATTATCAGATGACCACGAACAAGGACATAAAATAGACAAGTTTAGTGCAATATTATTTTGAAAATAAGCATGTCTTCATTTTGGTGCTCTTGAGGGCAAAAATAAACTTGTTATTCCACTCTAAATTATGTTATAAAGATATCTTTGGGTGCTAGCAATTATGGTAATTAAAAACAATTTACATCTGGATTATTGTCGTTTTGCTTCAATAATGGCATGAGCCAAGCCATCTATTATATCAATACCTTCCTTTCACTATAGTCCTATGAGATCTAAGGTGGTTGTTGACTTGGTGATTTTTCTCGCATATAAAGAAATAATTTTAGCTGGACAAATTCTCTGGGAGCAAAGATAAGGATAAAGATTCATGAGGAGCATTTCACCAAAGAGCATTTTCATTTCCACTGTTAATGAATCAATAAGTTTATTTTGCCACCCATCTTCTTTGGCTATTGCACCTATGATTGCCCTGTGAAATCTTTATCGCCATCTCCTAATGCCATTCAAAATGCTTGATTTTATATGAATTTTGTTTAATTAAACTTAACCTATAAAATTTTTTAGTCCAACCAAGCCATGTTGTCAATGTGGGTGTCAACTCGAACCTTGAAGTAGGACAACAAAAAATCAAAATCTCATGTCATTAGAAACTTTTGCTGTAGACTTAGAAGGTCAACATGCATATCTTGTGGCTAGCATTCAAGACTATTTGAATGATTGTCATTCTTTTTTTGCTATTTTGTAAGAATTCATGTAATTCAGTTTGCAATATCAAAAGCATTTAAAAGCTAGTTTCATGCATTCTATTAGCTGAGGTCATACCCTGTTCTCTAGAGAAGCACACCTGTACATGAGCATATTCAATATTTTTATGCAAAAATGTAACTTAGGGTAGCTTACCTAAAGTTGTGATCTTTTGAATGAATTCAACACTAATTTTGGGGATTGCAATTCTTGCTAATATCCACCAGGTTCTAGTGTGTGCACATCTTGAATACCATGGCATTACACAATCCAGATGTTTCCAGAGATCACAGTGTAGGAGTTTGTGTGGGAAAGCCAGCCCCTCATGTGGAAATTCAGATTGAACCAAGAAATTATAGTATCAAAGCTTGTTTCCCCAGTAATGCAACAAAATTCACACAACTCTGTTAGGTGTAATTGCTTATTCATTACCAATTAAGGCTCGTTGAAGGGGTTCAAGCAACAGACCTGTATAACTCATTGCGAGATTTCGTTCTTGTACAAGTATTATGTCTAGTTTGAATCAATTGCTGACACAATTTACTCTCTAATTTATAAATGTGCCTCTGTTAGGTTGTAGGGATAGAAATGAGTGCCCCTGCTGTTGCATATGCTCAAATAAATGCAGAAATCAATGGCATAAAAAATTGCAAGTTTGTTTGTGCCAAGGTGATAAAACTAGGAAGTCCAGACAGCATCATGAATTCATTTGCATTTGGTTCTAAACATATACTGCTTGTCTGATTTGATTTTTGGTGGAGGCATTTTATTATTGCACTAATTAAGATGGGATTGTTATAGGCAGAAGATGTGATTGATTCATTGTTGAAGGAGTATCTCGAATTGCCAGCAAAGATGGCATCAGATATCTCAGATAATGCCATTGACAAGGATATTCACAATATATCCAAGAAAAGTGCCAGTGAATATGGCACGCAGGGTAATACTTCTTCAGTGTCTACAAATGACACAAAAATAAAAGGTGACACTATTGCCAAGGAAACTGAACATATTGGTAATATGAGCAGCAAGTCTCCAGGAATCGCCAGTGAGACAAATGAGCTTACTGAAAACAAGAAAGAAGAAAATATTTTGGAGCGGTTTAGAGAAGTAGTTGTTATAGTTGATCCTCCACGTTGTGGCCTCCACCCTGTTGTAAGCATGTATTGGATTTCAAATGCAATATGACGATTGTTTATGCCTTCACCAAGTAAATATAATATGACTCACATGAAATGAATTTCATAGTTTGGAGTAACTTGTCTGAAATTATTTGTTTAAACTTTACAGGTCATCAAGGCTCTTAGAACTCACCCCTGCTTGCGTCGGGTAGTGTAAGCAATCAGAGTGCTTTCCTGTTGTTTTTATTTGATGAAGTTCATAATATCGATAGTGTTGTCTTGTGCATCAGACACAAAGAAGCAATGGGGTGGGAATTTAAGACACTCAGATTTAACTTCTTGTGTTGTTTGCAATGTGCAGTTATATCTCATGTAATCCAGAGACCTTAGTAGCTAATGCAATCAAACTTTGTACACCATCAACTGGTAAAGTGGAGAAAGTAAAGGGGAAGAGAGGTGGATAGTAGCTAATGCAATCGAACTTTGTACACCATCAACTCAGAAAACGTTATGTTACTTACAGCTACTGTCGTGACAACACCAGGTTTCAGAAACTCCTCCAGAGAATCGTATTCAATTTACAAATAGAACTGAAGGTGCATACCCTTGAACAGACTGGCGAAAAGCGGTGTGCGCTTGAGGTCGAGCGAACTGGTAGATCCGGCGTGCGCTTGATGTTGAGCGAACTTGTAAATCCGGCATGCGCTTGAGGTCGAGCGCGGCTCTGGCACACTGTTATCTCCCACAAGAACACCAATACCATATTTTTCGAACTGCATATCTCTGCTATATACCAACTGGAAGGGCCCTAACAACGAACGAACCAGAGAGGGTCGCCCTGGCTCAGCCAGCAAGAAGATCGGTGTCCAGCGGCCAGCCACCTCTCCTAAGTATTGAAAAAATTGGGGCGAATCCTGTAACTCCCCATTTGAACCCTGTAAATCCAGGCGAATGCCATGGAAATTTGTTCCATAAGAAAAAAATCGGGCGAATTCCATTTTTCCAGGGTTATGCGCCCCTATTTTTGGTGGGCTAATACTTAATTATTAATTATTTTTAAAATATTTATTGGGCTAACTTTTTAAACTATAGAAAATGGGTTTTATGTAAAAAATTAGCCCCATTAAAATTGAAAATCCCTTAAAATTCGCCTTTGGGCTAAAATTCGCCCCTAAAATTATCCCTGACTCCTACATTTGATCATGACCATCCATTATTCAAATTTGACGACCCACAGTGAACCCACTTTTGACTTTTCCCACCTTACCGACCATGCATCTGTCCATATCGCACACTATCTTGCACCGTCAGATCTTCTCTTCCTGCATCTAATGGCTGAGGTGCATATCGCGTAGTTTCTGTGCCCGAGGTTTAACACTTCAAATTTACGTGATGAAAGCAGTTTTGGGAGGGACACGTGTCGTGCAGCAGAGCATATCGTGTTCTTTCGGGAAAAATTTCAAAACCACTCCTAAGCCGCGCAAAAACAGTTGTTTTCTTCTAAAAACTACTTCTCCCCCCTTTTTGCTTCCGAAAGCTCCATCTGAAGATCTCAACCGTCGATCTGATCTAGATCGACGGCTCATATCACATCGCGTTCCATCCACTTTTCTTTCATCGGAGCTACCAAAGGACTTCGCTGGAAGATATCTGTCGTTGATCTCCTCCCAAGATCCAATGGTCCACGTTCAATTTCCCTCTGCCATCCCGGTCCCACCATCCAATTACCCCGATTTCATTCATTTTCATCTTTTTTCCTTTGTATTCACCCAAAAGCTAAACTTTGGTGTTTACACTAAAGGTTAATTTATTTCACCTAACCTTTACAACAGCTCCACTGATGAATCCCGACCGTTGATCATCATCTTCTAGAGTAATCTAATGGTCTAGAGTCCTCTTCGCACCAAGCCTCCGTCAAATCGTTCTTTCACCATTTCGGAGTGATTTTCAGCCATTTTCCACTACGTCCACCACGTCCGTCACTGCACCTCCATCTTCCATGAGCCTCCACAACATCCACCTCCACTCCTATGGATTTTTCTTAACAATTTTATTGTGTTTTGCAGGGCCACAGATGATTAAAATTGCTCCCTATCTCACCAGCACAGATAGGAAAATATAGAGCGCAGAGAAGCTTTTTCAGAGCCAGAGATTGTAGGAAAGACTCCTGAGGGGGTTTTTAAACACATTTTCTATCCAAATCAGAGTTATTAACTCTGTTTCAAACCCTCCAGCGCCATGAAAACCTGTAGTATTCACAGAGGCAGTCAACAGAAGCAGAAAAGACTATCAGTGAAGGATTAAAGAGATTAAAAGCCTGTTATTGAAGATTAATATCATAATCCAATGTTAAAGGGAGAATATATAGATTGAAGACCTCATGAATGATACAGGAGGCCTAATAAGGCCTAAAGCACATGAAACAAACCTCATCAGCGTTTCACATCAACGAAAGGTTCTTTCCAAATAAAGGATGAGTTCCCATAATGTATTTATTCTCCATCAATGTTCCCGAGAAGATCACCACCTTGATAGTATTCCTAAGATTGCTAGAGAATTTGTTACACGGTATGGCAGGCCTGAAGTCATTTATCTGCCTTACTTGTCCCAAAGTACTTCAGAGTACAAACAGTCGAAAAGTACATCAAAGAACATACCTCTAAAGTTATAATTAGCCTGTCGAAGACCACTCTTTCATCCAAAGAGTACTGAAAGTCAATGCAAGGATATTAAAACAGAATGGGCCTTGAGAATTCTTCTTTCCTTGTTTTAATGTTTCATTTAAAAATCTATCTACCTCCACTACCTCTCATTCAGCTATAAGAACTCAAGAAAAATGCATTGTAAAGGTTGTTGTTTGGATAACCTTGGATTGTAAGCTGTTTCTTTGAGATAGAGCTCTGTGTGTATTAGTTTTAAAATAGGCTGAGGAGATGATTTTAGACTGAATATCAAGCTGTTGGACAATGATGTATATGACTGGTGTTTCTCTTTAATATGACAAGCATGTTCATTTGATCCTGATTTAAAGCAGCGGTGATGTGTTCTATCATTGTCTATGTTTTCCCTCTGTAATTCATCATATTTCATTTCTCTGATAAGAAATCAATAATCTAGGTTAGGATATACCCTTACATGGTACCCTAATGCTTCCTGCTCTTCTTATCTTGGATGTTTTCTACTAATTGTGTGATCTAAGAACAAATTTGAGATAATTTAACCAGTATAGTAGTTGGTTATTCACTTCTTACTGATGTGTGAATTTAAGAGTTTGTTTTTAGATGTTCTTGTCTGGTTTTAGCTGAAAGAATTGGGATAATGGGAGATTTAGAGTTGATTCTGTCTCACTAGGGTCCTTTTCCAACAGTTAAGTCTTTCTAAGATCCCTTAAGTTGAATTACAAAGCATTGAAAGTTAAAAACCTTTCTCTGATCTTAGGCTTCAATTTGTGTCAAACCTTAAGTGTTTTCTATTGTCTGAAGAGTTAGCCTCATTAGGAGTTTGGTCATAGATGGTTAAGGCGTGCCCTTTTTTTTGCTTCGTCATTCCCTCCTTTTCATCATCCTTTTTCACGACTCCCATTTCCCAATGGACTTGAGTTCTCTTTGAATTATCTTCCCATTTCCAAAATCCTTCTTTTCCCACTTCTTTGTCTTACATCGAACCCTTCTGTCATATTTCCCAACAACCAAACAAACAAACAAGCAAAACAACAACCGTTGTGCCCTATAACTAGCCTAATACCTTAAAATTGAACTTCAAAGATATGTATTCCTTTGCCTTTATAGAGAGATCCCTCTCTGGATCCAGGAGGGATAGATCCTAAGATCCCAAAGTGGTTTGATGTTGTCTTGTCTTTTGGTATTGCCAAACCTGCCAAAACACAGGAACCACAACATAATGGCGACTTCGCTGGGGAGGTTTTGAGTAAAACACTCCTTGAAACATTTCTAAGACTCAAAGAGGACCATAGTAGCCTTGTTTTGGTAGTTAATCACTGCAGTGGGCAGTAAACCTTCTTGAGACATTTCAAACCCTCCACCTGGAGACTCTACAGTTCCTTAATGACTAAAAGACTCGACTGGTGATCAATAGGCCTGCTGATTATCTTGGTTTTCACAAGACTCCACTAGGAGACCAGTTTGCATTACAACATCATCCATATCAGAAGAAACACATAGGATTAAGCTTCTTGGTGAAGAGACAAACATACTGGCTTCAAGAACCATTCATACTAGATCTTATCCTAATCCAAACCCCCCTAAAATAGTTGACAACCCTGAGAGCATTCTTAGAAAATATCCCACCCCTAGAAAGCCAACTATTATCAGACCCAGCCATAGAGCTAATTCGGCACCCGAAAACTTTGCAGCTCTATCAGACACTCATTTTGACTTAGACTTACCCAGTGCTTTACTAAGAACTAATTCATTTAGTAGTCTAGATTAGACAGATTTTGAGCCTCCAAGATCACCATCTCACAGTGGTCAGCATATTAGGGATAGAGAGACCCCTCCATCTACACGTCCTGATATACATTTCATTCAAAACTTGGGCCTCTATCACCCTAAATCAATTCAACAATGTGTTGCTGGTCCTAGCATTTCTATCATCCATATACCTGCTGCTCAAGCCAATCCTTTACCTCCACAAAACACCATCATGGAAGCCTGGTATGCACCTCTAGTGTTAGCACAGCCTTTGTCTCCACTACCCAATTATTATCAGTAAAAAATCCCTCACTTCACTGGAAAAGAGTCTACCACAGCTCAACATCATGTAGATAGGATGGAAGATGCCTTTGATTATATGGAAATTGAAGATGAAACCATTAAGATGAGAATCTTTGCTCAGAGTTTAGGAGGATAAGTGAAGAAGTGGTTTAAAGGCCTACCTCCTAATAGCATCAATGACCTTCCCTCTTTACATCAAATTTTCATAAACAAATGGGAAGTCAAAAGCAACCCTCTCCAAATACTAGCAGAATATAAGAACCTTAAAAGAAACCAGGGAGAGAGTGTCCATGACTATTCTACCAGATTCAATAATGTCTACAATGCTCTTCCACCCCACATGAAACCTCCCCAAGGGATGGCCTTAGTGAAATACCCTGAAGGCTTTGATGCTGACATGGCTTACCAGCTTAGGGGGAGAGATTACAACACATTGGAAGACATGCAAAAAGGAGCAGTAAGTGTAGAAGCAAACCTGATTGAAAAAAGAGCTAGAATGAGGGATGAGAATAAGGTAACCTATAGGGATGACACATCAGCTTCCACATTTGATCCCAAATATGATAGTCTAGCCAAAAACATGGAAAGGCTAGGAAAAATGATGGAGAAAATGGTTGTGCAAGTCAGTAATCAAAACCAGAACCAAAACTTTAGGAGAAACAATCCCCCAAACAGACAGAGAGACTCTGATCAACAAGTCATACCCCCATTTCAAGAGAATTTCCTTGATGAAGATGAGGGGATAATAGAAGAGTCCGAGGGAACCACGATAAACATGGTAAGAGTAGACAACCAAATTCACACCTTCTCCACAGAAGATAATCGGACCTCACGCTCAAATAGGGACGAGGAAGGGTTAGAATTTGAGGATTATAGGTTGGGATTTGAAAATTCCATCATGCAGGTCAGAGAACAGTATAAACTTAGGAGCAAAAAGAGCTTAGAAACTTCCAAACCAAAAGCCTCTGAGATTTCCATTAAGAAAATACTTGAGAAGACCCTTAAAGTGACTGTTGAAAGTAACAAAATAACAGCTGAAAGTTCTGGGAAAAACAAAGAAAAGGACATCCAAACTACTGATAAACCAAATCAAGAAACTAGCAGCACTAGCATTGCAGTTAATGCTCCTGATAAAACAGCTTCAAACGTTGTACATAGTGAGAATCAACAAGCTGATTCTGCCAATAAAATGGTGGCCAATAAAACAGAATTGAGCCTTTCAAAGAGTCCATCTCCTTTCAATTTGGAAAGTGAGATAGCCAAAATCAAAATTTATGTTCCTCTCACTGAGTTATCCACCCAAGATGCATATAAAGGTCAAATTTTGAAAGCTTTAAATCTAGGAGAAAACAGTGACACTATCAATTTAAATGATGATCAACCTGCTCTCTTGTTTGGCCCAAAAATTGAAGGGAAATTTCAGGAGGGGGTGATACCTCCTTTCTATGCCAGCCTTAATATCCATGAAAAAATCCTGCATAATTCTATGCATGAATTAGGGGCTTCACACAACCTAATGCCCAAAGTGATAATGGAAAAGTTAGGCCTAGAAAATACTAGACCTTATAAGGACTTATATTCCTTTGACTCTAGCAGAGTGAGGTGCCTGGGCCTAATCAAAGATATTTGTGTGAATTTGACTCAAATCCTAGCCAAGTGCATGGTTATGGATGTTGTAGTGGCAGATGCGCCTCCTAAGTATGGCATGTTGCTATCAAGGTCATGGGGTTCCAAGCTGCAAGGTACAATGCAGATGGACGGGACATATGCCACAATCCCTGTCTTTAGCCAGCTTAGAAGACTGTATAGAGAGGCACACATGAAGTTTATGGTTAGAAACCCTGAGAAACTTGAAAACTCACCTCTCTACTCTGTCCACACAGATTTGGATTCCTTTATCCTATACAACGATGAGTTTACTGATGAACAAGAGCTAGGAAACACAGATCTAAACAACAGAGTAGAAGCCACAAATTTTAAAAACCAAGACTATAAACTGCAGATTACTCATCACTCTGAACTCCATGCACATCATGAAGAACAAAACATTCCACACCACAGTGCAGACCCCATAATACAACATAATGGTGAACCTAGCATTAGGGATGAAAATGATGATAAACCTGAAAACAATCCCTTATGGAGAATGAAATTTGATGGGTCTTGCACTAGGAAGAATGCCAGAGCTGGGGTATGGTTACACAATACTGAAAGTAACTATGCTGAGAGTCATACCTTCAAGCTAGATTTTAAATGTACAAAGAACATTGCAGAGTATGAGGCTCTCATCCTAGGATTGAATCTACTGAAAAAACTAGGAGCCCAAAGGATAGCTGTACATGGAGACTCTAAATTAGTCATCAAACAAGTGAACGGAGAGTACACTGCAAAGCATCCTAGATTGAGGGCATACAGGAATGATGCCATGGATTTATTGAAAACCTTTGTAGAATAGGAGCTTGTGTTTGTTCCTAGGAATCAGAACATTATTGCAAATGGATTAGCCTGCGTTGCTAGTTCATATCAGAAATATCCTAGGGACAAAAAGATCATCATTCAAACGAAATATAGACCTGTAGTGCCAGATAATGAGAAATATTGGCAGGTATTTGAGGGCGACAAGCAGATAGAGGATTTCTTGCTTGGCAGGAATGAGTTTGAAATTTCTGATTCAGACTCTAAATCCGATGAAAACTGCATGAATGAAGATCCCCCTGTTGAAGAAAAATCACCCCACAATGTAGAAATAAACATGTTAACTAAAGAATTTGGAACTCAAACTAAAGAATACAATAACGCAGAAAAAGAAGACATAGAGGTGTTGCAGTCCAAAGACAAGAATATACCCAGAGGACTGGCACCCCTAGAGGACCTTTTTGATTTTAATGATGTAGCAAAGAAACCCACTATAGAACACACTGAATCAGATGTTGAAGAATGAAATATAGGCACCGAGGATAAGCATAAGATGATTAAATTAGCTAAATCATTGCCAGCGCACACCAAGAAGAGATACATTGATTTGTTTAAAGAGTTTGTTTATGTGTTTGCCTGGAGCTATGAGGACTTAAAAGCCTATGATACAGAGATCATCCAGCACAAGATCCCTTTGAAAGAAAACCAAAAGCCCTTTAGGCAAAAACTACACAGAATTAACCTAGTACAACTGCCTCTAGTTTAAAAGGAAATCAAGAAGATGTACAGGGCAGGAATCATAGTGCCCGTGAGGTTTTCCAATTGGGTCTCCAACCTGGTAGCTGTGAGGAAAAAGACAAGAGAGATTAGACTATGCATTGATTTTAAAAACCTTAACAGAGATTCACTTAAGGACAATTTCCCCTTTCCCAAGATGGAACACATCCTACAAAGGGTAGTTGGCTAAAAAAGGATCTCCCTGTTAGATGGCTTTTCAGGGTATAACCAGGTTTTAGTACTCCCAGATGATCAACTTAAGACAGCTCTCACCACTCCATGGGGCACTTTCATGTACGTGAAAATGCCTTTTGGACTAATGAACGCTAGCGCAACCTTCCAAAGAGCTATGGAGATAGCATTTTTAGAGGAAATAGGGCACTTCATTGTCATTTATCTTGATGAAATAACAGTTTATTCCAAAACTGATGAGGAGCACCTCAAACATCTGAGAAGAGTATTTGAGAAATGTAGAAGGTTTGGGCTGTATTTAAATCCCAAGAAGACTGTATTTGGCCTTCAAGAAGGTAAGCTTCTTGGCCATATTATATCAGAAAAGGGGATTAAAATAGACCCGAAAAGAGTTGAGGGAATACTGAAGATTAGTCACCCAAGAAACATTAAAGAATTGCAGTCCTTTATTGGGAAAATTAACTTCTTAAGGAGGTTTATTCCCAACTTAGCAGAACTCCTCAGAGATATGACAAAAATAATGAAAAAATATGTAGGAGTCAAATGGAGTCTAGAGGCCAAAAAATCCTTTGAATTAGTTAAACTTGCACTTACTCGGGCACCAGTCCTAATCAACTCTAATTTTTCAAAAGACTTCCTTATATTCTCCTTTGCTTTCGAGCATACAGTGGCTGTTGTCTTGTTGCAGAAGAATCCAGAGGGACAGGAACATCCTATTTCTTTTTTCAGCAAGGCACTGAGGGATGCACCCTTGAAATATAACATAGTGGAAAAACAGGCGTATGCCTTGGTAAAGGCCTTGAAAGACTTCAGGGTGTATATTCTGCATTCTCACGTCATTGCCTACGTGCCAAACATAGTGGTAAAATACATTTTGTCCCAAGATCCAGATGGAAAGAGGGGCAAATGGATTGTTGTAATACTAGAGTACGATCTGGAGATCAAACCCACAAAACTTATCAAAAGTCAAGGCTTAGCTCAACTAATGTCTGAATCCAACCTACAAGCCCTTGACATAAACATGGTAGATGCCTTGGATGAGCATGAAGGATTTCCTAATCCTACTGTTGAAGAAAAATTTCAAAACTCTCCTTGGTATTATGACATCCTGTATGTGCTTACAAATCTTAATGCTCCTCCTGATTTATCAAAGACTAAGGAAAGGTTTCTGAAGTTAAAGGCTAGAAAATATTTCATTTTAAATGAATGCTTATACTAGAAAAATGAAAATGGTTTGTTGCTTAAATGCTTGCCTAAAGCTGAAGCAGAGAGGATCAAACATGAGTTCCATGCAGGGGAGTGTGGAGGCCATCTCAACTGGAAAGCCACTGCTAACAAAATACTTAGGGCTGGCTATTACTGGCCCACCCTGTTTAATGGTATCCAAAAAATGACAGTTTCCTGCCATAAGTGCCAGATCTTTTAGGGCAAAAGAAAACTCCTCCCTTTACCATTACAACCTATAACTGTTGAAGCTCCCTTTCAGTAGTGGGGCCTAGATTTCATAGGGGAGATCCATCCTGCTTCGTCTACCCAACACAAATGGATTCTCACAGCCACAGACTATTTCAAAAATTGGATAGAGGCCATCCCTTCTAGGAATTCCACAGATTCTGTTATCATTAAATTCCTTGAAGACCACATCCTCTCTAGATTTTGCTGCCCTAGGAAGATTATCACTGATAATGCTACTGCTTTCGATTCCATAAAGATGATTGATTTTTGTCACAAGTCTCAGATTGCACTTGGTCATTCTACTGCTTATTACCCATAGGGCAATGGTTTAGCAGAATCATCAAATAAAATTTTGGTGACCATCATCAAAAAGATGCTTGAAGAGAATAAGAAATCATGGCATAACAAGTTAGTGCATGCTTTATGGGCTGACAGGTTAACAACAAAGAAATCCATTGGAATGTCCCCATATCAGTTAGTCTATGGAGTGGATGCAGTGTTCCCCACCAGCCTGGGGGTACCGGTGATAAAATTGGTCCAAGAAATTCAGTCAGAAGAGGACAGCATGGTAAGGAGGATAAATCAAACCAGACATCTCCAGTAGACAAGAGAAGAAGTCTACAACAGAGCTCTGAAAGTGCAAGAAAACATAAAAAAGTTGTTTGATCAGAGAACAAAGGCTTGTGACTTCAAAATTGGAGATAAGGTACTTAAGAGGGACTCTAGGAGAGAGGAAAAGGAAAGCATGGAAAATTTGACAGTTTGTGGCAAGGTCCTTACATCATCCAATCCACCATTGGTCCAAATGCCTTTTTTCTGCAAGAGCTAGATGGTACAGATATGTTTGGGGGTCCTGTCAATGGCAGGATGCTCAAGCATTACTACTGCTGAGTTCTAGTTTAAAGCTTTCATTTCCATTGTAAATACCATTTCTATGTTTTGTTTTAAAGAAAAAGAGAAAAAATGTTTCAAAAAAGAGAGAAAAGAAGGGTTCAGACATGCTCAAAGCTTGAACCTCTGAAGTTCCAAAAGAATGGATCAAACAAGCTTAAAACCTAAGCCAAAGAAAGGGAAAGGCTAGGTCTAAAATGCCCAAAACCTGAACTAGCAAAGAAAGAAAGAAGAATCAGCTCTAACAAGCCCAAAACTAGAGCTGAAATGAAGAAGAAAGTGACTCTAACAAGCTCAAAACCTGAGTCACAGGGAAAAGAAGGATGCTCTAAAGTTTCACAATTTCAAGCCTTCACATTTTGGTTTCAATTTCCTACAAATTTTAGTCCATGTGCAACTTTCTTTATGCCATGGACCCACAACAAACCAGACAGCCTAATCCTAGTTTGACTGTTTTTAAATTTCTGTTGTAGAATGTAGAGAAAGAAGTCTGCTATATAGTTTAATCCTAGCATATATTAGTTTAGGTAGAGAAGCTATGAGACCAACTGTTTAACCTGGTCCCATGGAGGAATAAGGGTAGAGTTAGATTATTTTTTTCTCTACTTTCAATAAAAAAATGATGAAGAAGGTCTGCAAATATAAATGCACCTTGAAGAAAAAATGTTAGGACTGTAGGATGGGTAGGTAGATTGTTTGGGGAATATCTTCTGCTGAATTAATATCCATCATGTTTGTAGCAGCTGATCAAAGAAGAAAAATATGGTTCAAATATTAGGCATCTGGCCTACTTCCCAAAGATTATTTCTGAAGTTCTTGACACCTTCAAGAAGATTCCATCCCCATGTGGAGCCACTGTTAGCCACCTATAAATTTTGACATTGCAAACAGGTGGCTAAATTTGTTTCTGAATCTTCAAGAGATACATTTCCTTTGAAAACCTATCATTCTTGAAGTCTCCTTTTGTTGTGTATCCTCTGAATAGCCCTCACTACTGTTTCCATTGAAAATCCTCACTGTTTGTGAAAGAATTGTTTTCAAGAAAGCCTCCATCTGCTCCCTTTTATCCCTGCAAATTCCCCATTTTAACCCGTTTTTTCCCTTCTCAAAATTTCCATAAAAACCCCCAAAATCCCTTCATTTGGTTTAAAACCCTCTTTTTCCTTTTACTGGAACCCACTGTTTAGCCTCAAAAACTTTGTTTTTGGCCTAAAAAACCCACTTTTCACCTGATAATAGGCTTAAGCCCCTTTCGGCCTGACCCTTAGCCCCTTTTCCGCATACGACCGATGCCAGGACTAGGTGCTAAGCCCTCAGGCGCTAATCGCAATCGAAATTTTGTTGTGAGCGCTTTTCCTTTGTTAATTAAAAATTCTCCGATGAGATTGTCATTTGTTCTGTTGACCTCCGTTGTGATATCAACCATTGATCTGTATAGATCTAATGGCTAGTGCTTAGGTCTCACTGTGCCCATCACACCTTTCATTAGTAATTTGACGGCCCTCGCACGATCGCGAATCAAAAAATCTTAATGTGCCACCCTTTTTCACCTCCGATTCATGATTTTCCAATTCAATCCTGGCCGTTGAATCCACAAGAACCAACGATCAGGATTCGTCGCGCTTGTGTTCAGAGATTCCATCATCGCCCCACCGGTTTTAATCTAGACTGTTGAATCCACAAGAACCAATGGCCCAGATTTAATCGCGCTTTGCCCCTGTGCCCTCCATCACTCCCCCTCCGATCAGATCTCCACTATTGATCTCCCCACCGATCCAACGGTCTGCGCGTAATCACAAAATCAAAACCACGGAGTTCGGCCCCCTGCCTTTCTCCGATGCGATTTAATCCTCACCGTTCGTTCCCTTTTATCCAATAGCTCTCCTTCTCCCCGCCCATTCGCTTGACCCTTTGCCTCCGCTTCCTCTTTAAAATCTCCACCGTCCATCCCAATAGATCCAACGGTCAAGATTTTTCCCACCCATATACTATAATCTTTTCCCCTTTGGAACATTAGCGCTCCTACCTTTGATCTTAACCGTCCATTATTCAGATCTGACGACCCACAGTGAACTTGCCTTTGAATTTTCCCACCTTATGGAGTACTTCCCTCCGTCATCCCGGTCCCACCATCCAATTACCCCGATTTCATTCATTTTCATCTTTTTTCCTTTGTATTCGCCCAAAAGCTAAACTTTGGTGTTTTACACGAAAGGTTAATTTATTTCGCCTAACCTCTACAACAACTCCACCGATGAATCCTGACCATCGATCAACATCTCCTAGTCTAATCCAACGGTCCAGAGTCCTCTTCGCACTAGACCTCCGTTAGATTGTTCTTTCACCATTTGGCAGATATTTTCAACCGTTTTCCACTGAATCCACCACGTCCGTCACTGCACCTCCATCTTCCACAAGCCTCCACAGCATCCACCTCCAATCCCATGGATTTTTCTTAACAAGTTTATTTTGTTTTGCAGGGCCATAGGTGATTAAAATCGCTCCCTATCTCACCAGCACAGACAGGAAAATCTAGAGCGCAAAGAAGCTTTTTCAAAGCTAGAGATTGCAGGAAAGACTCCTGAGGGGGTTTTCAAACACATTTTTTATCCAAATCAGAGTTATTAACTCTGTTTCAAACCCTCCAGCGCCATGAAAACCTGCAGTATTCACAGAGGCAGTCAACAGAAGCGGCAAAGAGTATCAGTGAAGGATTAAAGAGATTAAAAGCCTGTTATTGAAGATTAATATCATAATCCAGTGTTAAAGGGTGAATATAAATACTGAAGACCTCATGAATGATCAAGGAGGCCTAATAAGGCCTAAAGCACATGAAACAAACCTCATCAGCATTTCACATCAGCAGAAGGTTCTTTCCCAAGAAAGGACGAGTTCCCATAATGTCTTTATTCTCCATCAATGTTCCCGAGAAGATCACCACCTTGATAGTAGTCCTAAGATTTCCAGAGCATTTGTTACATAGCATGGTAGGCCTGAAGTCATTTATCTGCCTTACTTGTCCCAGAGTACTAAAAAGTACAAATAGCCGAAAAGTACATCAAAGAACATACCTCTAAAGTTATAATCAGCTTGTCGAAGACCACTCTTTCATCCAAAGAGTACTGAAAGTCAATGCAGGGATATTAAAACAGAATGGGCCTCGAGCACTCTTCTTTCCCTATTTTAATGTTTCATTTAAAACTCTATCTACCTCCACTGCCTCTCGTTCAACTATAAGAACTCAAGATAAATGCATTGTAAAGGTTTTTGTTTGGATAACTGTGGATTGTAAGCTATTTCTTTGAGATAGAGCTCTGTGTGTATTAGTTGTAAAATAGGCTGAGGAGATGATTTCAGATTGAATATCAAGCTGTTGGAAAATGATGTATATGACTGATGTTGCTCTTTAATATGACAAGCATGTTCATTGGATCCTGATTTAAAGTAGAGGTGATGTGTTCTATCTCTATCTATGTTTTCCCTCTGTAATTCATCATATTTCATTTCTCTAATAAGAAATCATGGTACCCTAATGCTTCCTGCTCTTCTTATCTTGGATGTTTTCTACTAATTGTGTGATCTAAGAACAAATTTGAGATAATTTAACCAATATAGTAGTTGGTTATTCACTTCTTACTGATGTGTGAATTTAAGAGTTTGTTTTTAGATGTTCTTGTCTGGTTTTAGCTGAAAGAATTGGGATACAGGGAGATTTAGAGTTGATTCTGTCTCACTAGGGTCCTTTTCCAATAATTAAGTATTTCTAAGATCCCTTAAGTTGAATTTCAGAGCATTGAAAGTTAAAAATCTTTCTCTGATCTTAGGCTTCAATTTGTGTCAAACCTTAAGTGTTTTCTATAGTCTGAAGAGTTAGCCTCATTAGGAGTTTGGTCATAGACAGTTAAGGCACACCCTGTCCCTAGATTTGCTCCTAAGTGGTCACCTTGGAAGTTTTCCTTGTCATTTACCTTCATTCCTTGTCATTTCATCCCATATATCATCTTTAGAGATCCTCTGTTTTAGATGACTAGCCCATTTGAAAGCCTTGGATATTGAATTGCAAGTAAACCCTTTTATGACCCCATTGCCCAATCGACTTGAGTTCTCTTTGAATTATCTTCACATTTCCGAAATCCTTCTTTGCCCACTTCTTTGTCTTACATCGAACCCTTCTTTCATATTTCCCAACAACCAAATAAACAAACAAACAAAACAACAACCCTTGTGCCCTATAACTAGCCTAATACCTTAAAATTGAACTTCAAAGATATGTATTCCTTTGCCTTTATAGAGAGATCCCTCTCTAGATCCATGAGGGCTAGATCCTAAGATCCCAAAGTGGTTTGATGTTGTCTTGTCTTTTGGTATTGCCAAACCTGCAAAAACACAGGAACCACAATAGTGTCAACTCGTAGTAATAAACATAACCGTTAATCCCGTCCTGTCTGTCAGCCAATTCAGTTAATCTCATGCCAAGGTATGTGTTTTTTGAACAGAGGAGATCGGTTATCATAAGACTTAATGCAATGAACGGTTGGTTGGTCGCACAACGACGCTGCCAGAAATTTAGGCCAATAATCAACAAGACAATGGAGGTGACTACCAGTCATAGATCCGCTTGCCTTAAGCCACCTGTAGCAGTATATCTGAAGTTACATAGCCAACTGAAGATTATTATGGCCATCACATGGTACACAATATGGTCAAGGATATTTTCCATCATGGAAATATATTGCATGGGGTGATGAACCATGGTTGTTGTTTTAAAACCACCGAAAAAAAAAGAGCATTTTCAGTTGTGAGAATAGCTATTGGAGATCGAAGTTGTCATAGAGTTATAGTTTGAGGAGGAGTCTAGATTTCAGATAGGATTTCAAAGGAACACATAAGAAACACCTGTAGATGATCGCTTCTAGCTCTACCACCTATTAGTTTTCAGAGACAGAACTATTAATTTCTAAATATGACTAAAAGAGGAGGGAAGATTAAATGAATTGAACCATAGGGTGCTGACCTAGTGGATGCAAATTCAAAGGTGAGAAGATTTTTTATCCAGGAAGAGTGGTATTTTTTGTGCACCAGACTAGGAATATCTCAATTAGGAGTAGCTCAATATTTGTTTAACTCTTTCAATGGACAGGAATCCATAGTTCATGGTCTTATATTGAAGGTTTTAGCAGATTCCATTGTTGAAGAATTCAACCTTCCACAGGAAGGATAAATATGGTTTAAAGGTTAGGTTATAACAAATCCTAACAACTCACACAATGGTAGGTCCAAACCCACTCCCTTATCAAATGGATGAAATTGTTGCTACAAGGTATGCCCCTTTGGTTTTACCTCAGCCTATGAATGCATTACCTGCAGAAGATTATCTCAAATACATGCCTATGTTTAGTGGCAAGGGAGAGGTAATAGCTAAATAACACCTTGCTGATTTTTATGCCCATGCTAACAATATGGATATTGAGCATGAAGATCTCTGGATGAGAGTTTTTTTTAGAGTCTTGAAGGCGATGTTAGGAAAATTTTTAAATCTTTGATAGCTGGTAGCATCACTGGAATTGAAACCCTAGATGATACATTTTTAAGAAAACGGGGTGATAAGAAATATTTTATGTATTATATCATTGAATTTGGTTCAATAAAAGTTAAAGAAAGAGAATCAATTTCTGATTTTTCTAAGAGATTCAATAAGATATATAGAAAAGTACCCACTAAAATCAAGCCTACTAAAGCTTCAACCAAAATCACTTATGTTCATGCATTTGATCCTGATTTTTTATTATTATTGAGAGAAAGAAAATCTACAACACTAAAAAAAATGTAGGACAATGCACTGGAGGTAGTCTAATGTATTAGCAGTTGATAGGCTCAGAAGAGGGCTTGACAGAGAAAAAGGAAAGAAAAAAGATGAAGTTTCAACTTCAGGAACTTCAGACATAAATCCTAAGTTAGATGAGGTGACCAAGATGGTCAAGTCATTTACTACTGAGATGTCGAAGTTCAATATGGAAGCAAGACAAACTACTACTAGAAATGTTTTATTTGATCAGCCTAATAGGGAGAAATTTAGAAGACCTATAGCTCCTCAAATTTTGCAGCGAGAAAGGAGAGATGTTGATGATAAAAAAGTACAACCTCCTTTAAAGAATGCTATATATGAAGATGAAGAGGAAGATGAAAGGTTGGAGAAAGGTGTTTATATCAATTTTATGAGAGATAAAGAAGGGTTGATCCATCTTACACAAGCAGAGTATGAAGATTTCATGTCATATACTCATAATAATGAAGAGATTCCTGATCATTCCATGATTGCAGCTGATCACAAAAGTAGATACAATCTCATATCAAAGAAGATTGATGATAATCCAAATCTTGTTGCACAACCCAAGAAGAATAAGGATGCATTTAAAATTCCACCAGAAAAGCATGTTGCTAAAACAAACAGACCTGAAATTCCAGTAGCAGTTAATCCTCCTTCACTTGAGGTAAAAATTTCTCACAAAATGCCCCCTCTTTTCAATTTTGATAATGAGATACAAAAGATAAAGCTTCATGTTCCTCTTGTAGAACTCATGAAGAATGATGATTTCAAAAATACTTATATGAAATCTCTTCAACCTCCACCTACCGAAGTAGCCTCTGATTTTGTTAACCTTCAATATGACAAGCCCACTGTTATTTTAGGTCTATTGGAAAAATACATAGATGACTCTACCCATAATTTCTATCTATCTCTGAATATTCATGATAAGATCTTTCATAATTTCCTAATGGACTCTGGAGCCTCACATAATTTAATTCCCAAGGTAGTGATGATGAACTATGTCTTGAGGTAACTAGAGAATACCAAGATCTCTACTCCTTTGATTCCCGGAAATTTAAATGCCTTGGTGTCATAAAATACCTTGCAGTAAGCCTTTTTCAGTTACCGATGAGAGGGATGGTGATGGATATTATTGTAGCTAACATTCCTCATAGGTTTGGCATGTTACTTTCCAGGTCATGGATTAGAAGGTTGGGAGGAAATTTGCAAATGAATTTCACTTATGCTACTGTCCCTATTTTTAGAGGAGAACAAAGAATAATTTATAAAGAAGCTCAACTGACATATATCATTAGTGACAACAAATACCCCACTAATAATCCAATTTATGCTAGAACAACTGACGTTGGTTCAAGCATTTACACATGGATAATGTTGTCCTATCTGCAATTTTTTTTTAGATTTTGAAGCCTACTGAAAAACAGATCTGTCATGAGGGTTCCTAGCTATGAAAAATGTATTTTGATGGCTCATGTTCTATAGAGGGAGCTGGTGCATGAATAGTTCTCATTTCGCCTTTGAAAGATAGCTCCAGTTTTTCTTTCAAAATTTAATTTGAAGAAACTAATAATGTGTCTGAGTATGAAGCTCTGCTGATTGGTTTAAAAACAAAAAAAGATATGAATATTTCAGAAATTTCTATTTTTGGAGATACTAAACTTATTATTCAACAAATCGGAATTTTTTATCAAACTAAGCATCCCAGACTCAGATATTACCAGAATGCAGTATGGAGTATTGTAGAAGAATCATTCCTAGATTTTAACATTTCTTTTGTTCCAAGGGAAAGTATTATTTTGGATGACTCACTTTCTATTTCAGCAATCTCATTCAAGATTCCAATTCCTAAGAAGCTGAAATATGAAGTGGAAGTTAGGTTCAGACCTAGCATTCCTGATAATGTCAAGCATTGGAAAGTTTTTAAAGATGATCAGGAGATTAGAAGATTCATTGAAGCTGCTGAAGAGTTTGATGTTCTAAACATTTTTCAAGATGAATATCTCATGAAGGATGATGTTGATTTGCAAGGCACCAAAAATATGCAAAAACAAATTGTTGATCAACCTATCATTCAACTGCCTACCAATCACATTCCCAAGGGGTAAATCCCACTTGAGAATCTCTTTGATCACAATTATGTCTCAATAAAACCACAGTTGGATGAAATAGAAGCATAATTGGATGATTTCAATTTGGGTACATAAAAATAACCAAGGTATGTGAAGTTGTCAAAAGATTTATCAGAAGAAAGAAAGGTTGAATAGCATAAGATGTTTTGTGAATTTTTTGATGTTTTTGGTTGGAAATATGAAGATATCAAGACATATGAGACATCAATCATTGAGCATAGGATACCATTGAAATATGGTACTAAGAATTTTCGACAGAAGTTAAGAAAAATTAATCCACTATTGCTACCAGTGCTGGAGAAGGAAGTGAAAAAAACTTTTGGATGCCAAAATCATCATTCCATTGAGATAATTAGATTGGGTTTCTAATCTAGTTCCAGTAATAAATAAGAGTTGTGAAGTCATATTATGTGTATATTTTAGGAACCTTAACAAATTCTCCAAGAAATATAATCCATTTCCAAAGATGGAGCATATTCTTCAAAAGGTAACTGGTTCAAACAAAATTTCCATGTTAGATGGGTTTTTTGGGTACAATCAAGTTTCTGTTTGGCGAGAAGACCAAGAGAAGACATAATTCACTACTCCTTGGGGAACATTAATGTATGAAAATATGCCATTTTAGCTTACAAATTCCGTAGCTACTTTCAGTGTGATATGGACTTTGCATTCATTGGAGAAAAAGATAAATTCTTGGTCATCTATTTGGATGATATTACTGTTTTTTCGGCTTTAGATCAAGAACACCTTCTACATTTAACAAGTATTTGTTAAATGTAGAAAATATGGTATATCATTGAACCCAAAGAAGTATCATTTTTCTCTCAAAGAAGGTAAGGTGTTGGGTAACATAGTTTCTAATGATGGAGTGAAAATTGATCCTAAAAGAGTGATTGCAATTCAAGATTTAACACTTCCAAGATCCAAGAAAGAGGTTCAATATTTCCTTGGTAAGATCAATTTATTAAGAAGGTTCATTCCAAATTTTGCTGAAGTGGTGAAGGATATTACTTGCATTTTGAAGAAGGACAAAGAAGTCAAGTGGAAAATTGAATCCGAAAATTCATTTGAGCTGATAAAAAAAGATACCATTGAAGCACCTCAGTTGGTAAGCCATGAATACTCAAAGCGTTTATTGATCTTCTTATTTTCCTCTCAAGATACTATTGATGTTTTTTTATTAAAAAAATATTCATAAAATAAGGAAGCTCCCATAACATTTTTCAACACAGCTCTTAGAGATGCAGAATTGAAGTATGAAATATTGGAAAAGCATGCCTATGCATTAGTGAAAGCTTTTAGAGTTTATATTCTACATGATCAATTTATTGCATATGTACCTTCATCTTCTATTAGCGAGATATTAGTTCAGCCTGATATTGATGGAAAAAGAAGAAAGTGGGTGACTAAATTTCTTGAGTTTGATTTAGAGATAAAGCCTACTAAAATAATCAAAGGTCAAGGATTAACCAAACTACTAGGTGTAGAAAATTGTAAAGTTTTAGGTTTGAATTTCATGGATAAAAAATTTGAAGGGTACATTTATGAACCTATAGACAACATGGAAGTGGATGTAAATATTTTTGAATGCTGCTGGTATAATGATATCATCTATTTTATGCAACATTTTAAACCTCCTCCAAATTATGATAAAAGCAGAGTAAGATCTTTGAAGCTGAAAACTGTTAATTCTGCATTAAAGATAATTTTTTATATTGGAAAGATCCTATAGGAGTGTTGTTGAGATGCATTGACCCTGATGAGTCAAAGAAAGTTATCTTTGATATGCATAGTAGTATGTGTGGAGGTCATCATTATTGGAGAACTACTACATACATAATATTGAGAGCTGGTTATTTTGGCCTAGCTTGTTTTCTAATGTATGTGCTGAGGTGAGAACTTGTGAAAAATGTCAAAAGTTTACTGGTAAGAAACATTTGAAGTCTTTTCATCTCAAGCCCATAGTTGTTTCTGCACCTTTTCAGCAATGGAGATTATATTTCATTGGATAAATTAAGACACCTTCAAGTGGACAACATCATTGGATTCTTGTTGCAACTGATTACTTCACCAAATGGATCAAAGAAATACCTACCAGGAATGTTACTCATAAATTCATCATTAATTTTCAGGAGGGAATCATATCCATATTTTAATGTCCATCAAGGTTAGTAGCAGATAATGCAGTAGCTTTTAAAGCTAATCCATTGATAAATTTCTGTGAAGATTATGATATTCAACTCACTCATTCTATAGCCTACTGTCCCCAAGCGAATGGTTTAGTTGAATCATCAAACAAAAGTTTGGCAATAATCATCACCAAGCTATTGGAACAAAAAAAGAAAGCTTGGGAATCAAAACTGAAGTTTTCTTTATGGGCTGATAGGGTGACAATAAAAAAGTCTATTAATACATCACCTTTTCAAATGTTTTATGGAACTGATGTTGTTTTTACAGTCCAATTGTCCATTCCTGTAGCTAAAATTCTGCAAGATCATGAAGCTAATCCAGATGATATGAGTAGGAGAATTTATTAGATCATTGAAGTGCAACAAAAGTGAGAACAAAAATATGATTTGGTGAGAAAATATCAGCAAGCTGTAAAGCAAGTTTTTGATAGAGGAACTGAAAAATAATATTTTCAAATTGGAGATCTGGTGTTGAAATGGGATGCACAGACAAGATCCATGTAAGCATTCCAAATTTGATGTTTTATGGCTTGTTCCTTTCAGAATATCAAATATTCTACACAAAAATACTTTTGAGTTACAACATCTTGATGGGAAATACTATTTGGAGGCCCATTCAATGGCCGCTTTCTCAAAAAGTTCTTTTACTAAGGCTGTTGGTAGCCTAAGTTCACTGTAAATAATGGTGTATTTCATAACAAGATTCCATAGCCCAATGAGAAGGCACTGAAACTAAAAAATATTCCTAGAGCCTCGCAGGGAGAGATCTATCCCTTGTGGAGCCAATATTAGCACAGTTCTTTGCTTAGTCATGAGTCCATTTTAAGTTTTTTGTTTTTAGGATTAGACTTCGAAAATTTCAAATTTTTTTTTTTGGTCGCTACCAAAATTTCCACTAGCGTCTGTTTTAACCTTTTCATACATTTTGAAATATTCCTATTTCTATCTATTTTTCTTTTATTCTAATGCTACCAGAAATTCTAGTAACATACTCTATTTTTTAAAAATAAACGAAAAAGTGCATCCACTTTTCGTCAAGCCACGTGTTATGATGTAAATACGTTTCAAATATTTTTTAAATGATTTATATCATGTGATAGGAGTTGTATGTGGTTATTTATGTTAAATTAAAGTAATGGTATACATGTAGTGTCTAGGTGTCAACCCACAGTAATAAACTCAATTGTTAATCCCATGCTGTCTGTCATCCAAGTCAGTTAATCTCATGTCAAGGAACGTGTTTTTCGAATGGAGGAGATCGTGGATCATCAGAATTAATGCAATGACCGATTGGTTGGGCACAACGACGCTGTTGGAAATTGATCCAGGAGGATCGTACATGTCCAAGTACAAGTGGCTTAAGGAGAAGGCTCAAAATCAAAGTGGCAAAAATGTGTAAAACTCAGTTTCAAGTTGAAGATCTCGTCGTTCTGATAACAACGGTGGGAACGGTTCGTCAAATTGAGTTCATATGTGAAATTTAGAGTTGGTCAAATTTGGTAGTGTTGGGAAAAATACTGAGAGGGGGGGGGTGAATCAGTATTTACATCATATTCAAAACTTTTCACTTTTGCACTCTTTAAAACCCATACGCTACTTTCCTTTATTAAACCCGCGTATATACGCTGATATACTTCATGAAACTTGCATATACCCAGAGATCTAATTATGCCATTAGTTCTTCACTTACATAATTCCACCATTCATTTATTAGATGTTCTATAAACAGTAAACATGTGCAGTAAGAACAGAATAAACCATCACACAAAGCATCACACATGAACACCAGGATTTTTAGGTGGAAACCCAAGTCGGGAGAAAACCACCGCTGCAGTTGCTCAGCCTTCAATATTTTATTATAGAGAAAACATCTTACAACATATGTGGTGGCGCAGACTTGACCAGCACGCAGGCACCCACCTGCGCTCGTTTACCAGCCTCTCCTGGAAGGGAGCTCCAACCCCCTGACTCGTTTACCAGCCTCTCCTGGAAGGGAGCTACGACCCCCTGATCTCGTTTACCAGCCTCACCTGGAAGGGAGCTACAACCCCCTGACTGAAGGCTACAACCCCCAGAAGGCTACAACCCCCATCACCACCTTGACCACGTTTCATCAATTTTCACACCGGATCCAACAACTTCAATAACAACACTCCCGCAGCTAATGCTTGGCATCATATTTTCATACTGGACCCTTTTCATACTTTTAAGCACAGTCAACCATGAAACAGATACATGTAACTCACTGACAGATATCAGTAAACCAGCAGAACAGATCAGACATTTCTTACCACAGTCTTTAGCAAACCCTAGTTTGCATACGCGCTTTCCTTTCTCTGATGTCGCGTATATACGCGCTTTCGTCCACACAAACCAGCGTATACCTCAGTGTATATTTTATTGCGCATACACGCTTTCTCTTCGCTGAAGCCGCGTATATACGCGCTTCCTCCGCGGCGAAGTAGCGTATAGAACTTCAATCATTACAGAGCAACATACTTTCTGCATCAGATATTCAATCTCGTATTTACCCTTTACTCTGTGTATTGGGATAAGTGTTCGCCTAGATGTTCGGTTTCTCATCACGTATCTAGCTCTTCTATGCGTATCTAATAGATACAAGTGCATTTAGATCTAGATCCCCTTCTTCATCATTGGTGCATCATACATTCAAATTTATCTTCAAGTGTGTAACCCTTTCCATTCAGATCTACTTCACAGAGAAGTATTCATTCAAGCTCAGACATCTTGCTCCCACACTCCTGATTTGCACAATGAAAATCTTCTCCTTATATAGGTTTTCCCTTTTTCAATACCATGAGCCCCTTTTTCAATACCATGAGCCAAACCAATACCATGAGCCCAAAACTACATTATACGGGGTCAATTAGGCGGATCATTACCCAATACAATGGGTCAATACCATGGTGATTACCCCTGGTTTTGCACTTTTAGAGCACTTTAGCCCATACGCGACTTGGCACGTTCTTTCCCGCGTGCATACGCGACTTCCCCTAGACATATTTGCGTATGCATAGAGACATACTCTTTTCATCATACTTTGAGCACATTCTGAATTCCTTTCTTCATTGCCTTCTGCACACACTGTAGATACATCATATTTTCTTCATCAAGAACATATTCTATCAAGCACAACTTCATCAAATAAATTGCCATGATCTTCATCAAGTGGATTGTCTTTCAAAGACAACACTCAACATCATATTGTCAACAAACATCACATCACATCAGATTTACATCATTTACCAAGTCCATCAAGTCAAGAATAACTTCATCAAACTATCAAGGACAACACGCATGTCAATAGTCGCATGTCTTCATCTTCATTTAGTGGGTTGCCATCAAGGACAACACTCGCATCATATTTCCAACGTGAAGTTTAACGTATGATCTGGTAGTTTAAGGAGGCAACAAATATGCAAAACTGTACCTACCAGACCCTCTCACCCTAGATTTCGTTGAACATCAGGATTGTTAATTTGACTCCTTCGATAAAAAATTGAGGAGTTTAGAAATGTATTATTATTGTTAAAAAAAAAAAAATAGTAGGGGCGGTCCATGACCCCCGCCCCTACTCCAACGGTTAACAATAATAATAAATATTAAATTTTTGGTGGGGCCGACGGTCATGACACTGCCGCCCCAACCCTGCCTTACCATATATATATCACGATGATAAGGGGCGGGCCACCTAATGCAGGTCCACCCCCCCAACAATCAATGCATACACCACAGAGATAAGGGGTGGGTTGTTTGATGTGAGTCCCCCCCCCCACAAAAACAATACATTGGTTGATAAAACAAAATTTTGCCATTTTGCGAGGGGGCCGGGCTCAATGCCCACCTCCCACAAATCTCGCATCTCTATCAAGCAAGCAAAGGGCTCCTCGGGAGGAGTCTACCCCACAAACTTGTACTTAAACCTCTCATTTCTCAAATGTGCCTAGGTAGACTAGGAGCAACACGAAGATCGAGGCAGGAAGTAGAACCCTGATCCTTTCCAGGGGCAGGTGGAACCATGATTTGAGCTCAACCTTCAGAGGGGCCAAATTTTCCCAGTGTCCAAATTGGATTTTTTTTATAAGGATACTACACCTCTCAGTGACAGGAATCCGATGGTGCTATCCGTTTTTGCAACATAGGTCTCCATTTTTTGGCTAGTTTTTAGATTGGAGGTATAAGGGTGTAATTTTACATTGATGCTTGTACTTTCATTTTGTTTTCCACTTAATAAAAGAGGGCATCCCCACTGATTGAGCAGGACCTGGAGGCATAGTCCCTCCTAGACGAACTCTGATATCAAGTTCTTGTCTTATTTTGCATGATTTTATGTGCTTCTCCCTTCTTGTTTCATTCATTTTAAGTTTCATGGTTAAGATGAAATTTTACATGTAATTATTTATTCCATCTCGAAGAAAAAGATTTTGGATCAAGTGGTATCAAAGCAGGTTTTTGTAGATGTGAATTGCATATTTGTATGCTAACCAAAAATAGGCTATGAAGAGGCGAAGGGAAACTAAAGTATTTTGATCCCGAAATGGGACATGCACATCGAAGAAGAAACATGGATGGTGATGTTAGAAATGAGGAGGAGAAAAACTTCCGCAAAAAATTCTACACAATGGAAGATCAAGTCGAGAAGTTGTTCTCAAGGCTTGAGAAACTAGAAAGAGCAGGGGATAATGTTTTAGAAGGACGAGGTTCAACGCATGGAAATGATGGAGGAGATCCACCTCCTTCTCCTTCCATGAGTGAAATTTCTTCGTCCTCTTCTCACCATCATCATAGGAATTCAGGAAATGCATCTAAGAAACCTTTCTTTAAATTAGATATCAAATTTGATATTCCCATGTATAATGGTGAAAATAATGTAGAAAATATTAGCAACTGGATTAGGAAAATTGAAGTCTACTACAGGATTTCGTAGATAGAGGAGGATGAGGCAAATATCCAGTTGGCTTCTCTTTGATTGAATGGCATCACTCTTGTCTGGTGGGAGAGAAAATTGTCAGGCAATAAAAATTTGGGTAACCTTTTCTCCTCATGACCAAATTTTGTGTCTGCATTGAGAAACCAATTTTACCCTTTGGGATATAAGAAAAAGGCATTAATGGAATGGAAACACCTAAGGCAAGGCAAAAGTCAAAATGTACAAGAATTCACTGAAGAAATTTGAAAAAAAGTATTGAATTTCGACATTCCATTAGATTCACCAGAGATTGTAACCAAGTATATTGGTTCTCTGCATAATTACATAAGAAATTCATTATTATTGTTTGAGCCTCCTTCGATCGATGAGGCCAGTGTGAAGGCCATGCATCTAGAAAGCAGGGGAGGACATGAACAAAGTGACCACCCAAAAGTAACTGCAACAGCCAAGAGAAGGGGAGCAAGGCCCTCTTGTACACATTGTGAGAAAGAGGGACATGACAAAGAAATTTTCTGGAAGTTGCACCCTGAGTTTATACCTATGAGGAATGAAAAAAAGGGGAATTAGAATACAACTACCACCATGCAGGAAAACCAAGATTTTGAATCAGAGGAAGATGAGAAGGTCACAGCTACAGGATTTTCACGAGGTAGAACAATTGACCCAGGGTCTGATTTTGACGATGAAATGAAGCTTGTAGCCTTTGGGATCATAGTAGGAGGACCCATAGACTTGGATTCTGATTCAGGCGATGAAACAAAAATTTCATCAGACATTGTACCAAATATGAATAGGAAACTCACTGTGGCAAAGCTCCAAGAACTTGAAGAGATCAACCAAAACATCCAAGTAGAGAATATTGAGCTAAGGAGACTCCTACAGGAAGCAAGGGAAAAAAAAAAAAGTTTACTACACCAGTTATAAGCTAAGGATGCAGCCTTGGAAAATTTGTGACATAACCAACCCGAGGTAAAAAGAAACCCTTCAATTTCATATACTTTTTATGATGATAATTTCACTTCTTTTGAAAAATATATTGCAGGAATCGGGTCCAAATTACTAAAGAAAATGGGGTATCAAGGAAAGAGCCTCGTCATCAATGGCCAAGGCATTGTAAACAACATTGAAGTAAAGGAATTTCCACGTCATGAGAATCAGATACACCAGAAAGAAAGTTGGAGAAAGATCCAACACAACTAGTGACTAGCCAACGACAGATGATGAAATCACTTCCTCACATTCCAGCGATAGTGAGGGCTCCATGAGTAATTATAGAAGGAACATCAGGGGAAGGTGCTCCAAGGTGACCCATAAAGTTTGGAGGAAAGAGAATCGTTGTAGTCGTTGCAACGAAGTGGGACACCAACAAGCCACGTGTCTAATGATCCATTCCACGAAAGCATCGATAGAGGAGCTGAAATGTGAAAATGTTAAAAAAATGAATCCACCACATTCATGGTGGTCTACTTTATTAAGTAAAAGATGGTTTTCTTTGAGGTATTAGCTCGTTATGGGCACAATTGTAAATCATGAGTTGCAAGTAAATGTAAACGCGATGATGTGTTTCCCATCACTTCGAAACACAATGATGATGTTTTGGCATTTTCTTATGAGTAGTTAGGTATTGGTTATTTTTATGTAATACTTGACCAATGAGTGTGTGCTATAAACTCTTGGAAATTGAGGGTTGGTTGAGTCATGTGTGGTTTGTACATGGTTGAAAATCATGTACTAAGTTTTCGTGCATGTGATTGAAAGTTTGGTTTTTAACGAACAAGCGGTGTGTTGGGTGTGTTAATGATTTTGGTGGTCCAAAAGCTCCTTAGTGGGGAGGAATGATCTAGGAGGATCATATAGGTCGAAGTATAAGTGGCTTAACAAGAAGGCTCAAAAATAAAAGTGGCATAAATGTGGAAAACTCAGTTTCAAGTTGAAGATCTTGTCGTTCTGATTGCAATGGTGTGAACCATTCGTCAAACCGAGTTCATATGTGAAAGTTATAGCTGGTCAAAGGTGGTAGGTTGAATGGATGACTTGGTAGCTTAAGTAGGCAACAAATCCATAGAAATCCTGCAACCAGATTCCAATCAACTCTAGCCAAATTCCAGGCGAATTTGTGGGATCGTTAATTTGACTCCTTCGGTAAAAAATCGAGTAGTTTAAAAATGTATTATATATATATATATATATATATATATATATATATAAAGTGTAGTGGTGGGCCATGACCCATGCCCCTACCCCAAATGTTAACAATAATAATAAATATTAAATATTGGGTGAGGTCGATGGTCATGACCTCGCCGCCCCAACACTGTTGTTGGAGCAGGGTCCCCTGAATGTAATTTTGATATAATTTTGTAATATTTTGAATATTTTAGTCGTGCGCAGCACAAGTTAAGAGAATTTGGGGCGGGTCAAAGTCCCTCATGCATTGTAATGGGAAAAAAGGGTAGATCTATGGGTCGCAAACCACGGTTTGAAGACCCTAGTATAGCGCAAACTAAAGGTATAAATAGGGGTCTAGGAAGTGCCAAAGAAATTGGTTTTTGGGGAAGTTTTGGTAAGATCGTTAATGATAGATCTGTTCTAAGGATTTTTGTGTGAACTTTTCTGGGTAAGGGCTCTTGCTAGCTATGTGCGCGGAGACCATCAGTCCTACTATGTGTGGACCCCACTGGCTATGTGTGCGGGTATATGGAAGAGTGTATAAGAAGAATCTGAGTATTAATGAATGAGCTGACGTTTTGCTGATATTTGAATGTCTTTGTGTTTTTTTATGGGTTACGCTGCATGTTAATCCCCTGTTATTTCTGTGATATTGAATACTGATAGCTAAGTGATAGTGCACGTGGATGCGATGCTTTAAAGAGTAATGAATGCATAGATCTGGTGATGGTTGGTCATATTTAACCTATTAATTGATTACATTATAAGTTATGGGTTGCGCGCAAGTTATTATGTTACGTACATTGCTAAGGGTTTCTGGTTAGGGCTCTTCTTAGTGCAGGTCTGTTTAGATCTAAGGGCGCCCACTTCATTAAATCTATCTCTCTCAGGGTGCAGAAATCTGGTTCCAGCACCCTCCCATGCTACTTCGGGTACCCTGGAATTCCTTTATGTTGTATTTTCAGTTGCATTTCCTGATACTGAGGATCTTGTTGCCAATATTTCTATACATGTTCTTCAAAATACGTTTTTACGCTGCTACCAAATAATGAGAATGTCTACTTAGTGCATCTGCAATTTTCTTTACTTTTCCTTTTATATGTTTATTTCAAATTCAAATTCACTGAGGAAGGCTAATCACATTTCATGTCTTGCATTTAAATCAAGCTGACTAAAGAAATATTTCGAGCTGATATTGCTAGTTACTGTTATACCATTTTTTGCTCATCTAACCTATTATCATTAGATGGACCCAAGTACACCATGTAAGACCAATTTTACCCTAAGTAAAATTGCTTTCACTATGTGAAATAACTTAGTAAAACACCTTTATTAAGTTGTTTATGGTCTAAACAGAAAACCCCAAAAGGAAATAATAAACAAATATAGATTTGTTTGATTTTCCTCATGGAATAATTAATTAAACAATAATTTAATTATTATTCCTAGTTATATTTAACCCAAAACAAGGAAATTAATTAGATAAATCCTTATTTATCTTATTATTTTCTAAGAATAATTATTTAAATCTTATTTAAATAATATTCCTTGTTAAATATGACTAAATCATTTATAAATAATTAAATAAATCATTATTTATTTAATTATCATTCAACCACTTCCTTAAAATAATAAATAAATCATTTATTTATTTATTATTTACAAATAAAGGGATTTGACCCAAGTCAAAAACCTTTTCCCTCCAACAAATATAATAAAATATTCCTAAAAGGTGGTTCTAGAGTTTGGTTAATAATATTTTACTCATGCACCAAGTTCTAGACTACCCTAATATTTTGTTATAAATAGAAGGGTTTTCCCATTCATTTGTCACCTTTTGTTGCCTATGAGATCACTCCGGATCTTTACTCTTGGTCTGACTTTGAGCCAATATCATTGTCACATTTTCTATCTTCACTTTGTGAGCTCCCTTTGAGTTCTATGTTTGTCTGGGTTTTCTTCACCAACAAGAGAGAGAAATGCTAGATCTGAAGCGCTGAGGAATTTCAAAGAACCCATCCCATTGAGGAGAATTGGAAATGCCTTTCTTGTTTTCCTCTCAGGTGCCCTTAATATAAAAATTCTTTCAAAAATATTGTTCCTGTCTTGTCTATTGGATGCATGGAGCAAAAATCTTATTTTTACTGCTTAATGTCTTTTTATGCATAGATCTGGATTTGTGTAGCATTTATCTTAATCAACTAAATGCAGATTTGAAGATATTGGCAGCCATATTTGATGTTAGGGCTATTTGTTATGCGTAGCTAAAGTGGTCTTTTTTCGTACACTTCGACAAAAGATTCATACTAACAGTTACCAAAAAAAAATTCTTTCCTAATAAATAATGCCTCCACATTTTCAAGGCATGTATTACAACAACTAGTTCTAAATCATAAATAACATATTTTTGTTCGTGGTTTTTCAGCTTTCTTGATTCATAGGCTATGAGAACATTATATTTTAGTAACACACCTTCCAGAACTTCTAAACAAGCATACGTGCACACAGTAAATTCCTTGTTTGGCTCTGAAATTTTTAAAATAGGAGTTGTGGCCAACTTTTATTTTATTTTGCCAAATATTTCTTGGCATTTGGCCATCCACTCGAATTTTACTCCCTTCTTTTGTAGGGAGGTAATGGGGTAGGCTATTTTTGAAAATACCTCCAAAATATGCTATAGTATACAACAATCCCCATGCATTAGGGGAATTTTGAGGTCTAAAATCGGCCTAAGGAAATTATAAAATAATAGTGGAAATAATAAAATAAGATTTGATTACATCATCAAATTTTAGAGGGAAATAAGAAAAACTATTTTTTCAACTCATATTTTCAACTTATCTCCCAAAGTTTTTACTCAAATTTCAAGCGAGAGTACTCATTGGATGCAAAATTTAATTCCTCATCCAAGGATTACCCATGTTACAAACTTTAGATGGGTCCTACTACACGAAAAATGAGAAATACGTGAAGACTGTGATCGTAATAACATTTTTTATGTATTTCTCATATTTTGTGTAGTAGGGTCCATCGAAAGTATGCAACATGGGTACTCCTTAGATGAGGAATTAAAATTTTCATCCAATGAGTACTCCCACTAGAAATTTGAGTAAAAAATTTGGGAGATAAGTTGAAAATACAAGTTGAAAAAGTAGTTTTATTATTTTATTATTTTTTAATGCTTTTACCCTTTTGCTTAAAAAATGGTGAATCATCCCCCATGGTTGAAATCATCATCTTGAATCCTATTGGTTCTTATAAAGTTTACTTTTGTTGCACATTTTTCTTAGGAGGCCTATTTTAGACCTCTAAATTCCCCTAATGAATGAATGAATTGATGATACATCTTTTGGTACATGCCAATTCATAATTGCTTTAACTTTCCAAGGGTCCAATGGCAATCCCTCTTTGGAAATAATATGTCCCAAATACTAAATTATGGGTTTATAAAACTCACACTTGTTGATTTTTTCATAAATATGATGTTCCCTTGATGTTTATAACACTAATATGAGATTCTCCTGGTGGTCTTCTTCACTTTTAGAGTATACCAAGATGTCATCTATGAAAAATAACATGATTTTGTCAAGATACTTGTGGAGGAAACTATTCATTAGACACATGAAGGTTGCAGGTGGATTGGTGAGACCAAAAGGTAACACCACGAACTCATAATGATTATACTGTATTATAAAGGACATTTTATAAATATATTTGTCTCATATACGTAACTGATGATAACCAGTTCAAAGAAAAATATTTGAAAAACTAGTTTCTCCCATCACTTGGTCAAAAAAATTGTTAATCAGGGGTAGAGGATATCTATTTTTTATTTTCAACTTATTAAATTTCCTATAGTCAATGAAAATTCCGAATGTGCCATATTTTTTCTTCAGAAACAACATGGGAGCTCCCCACGGTGACACACTCGGTCCGAGATAACATTTTTCTAACAACTCATATAGATGTATTTTCAATTCTAATAGTTCTGGTATGCTCAATCTATACGGAGCTCTAGATACATGTGTAGCACCTGGAACTAAGTCAATAGAGAAATATTTGTCTCTACAAGGGGGTAGCTTTAGAATTTCCTCCAGAAAAACATCCCGAAATTCTCTTGTTATAGGAAAATTTTCTAGGATATTTGTTTTTGTTTGATGTCCTCTTTCTTCCACATGAATCATATAGACATGACATCCCTTCCTTGCAGTCCTTTTTAGCTGTAAAGAAGATATTTTCTTGACTGAGACTGGTTTTGTTTTTCCTTTTATCAAGAATGACTATCCTTGGGAGTCAATGAAGTTTACAATCTTTTCTAAATAATTTATAACAACCTTCTATTGTTCCAACCAATCCATTGCAATTTATATATCATATGATCCTAAGGGAAGGATATTTAATTTTAAATATGTGTTATACCCATTCAAATCCACAATACAGTATTTTAATTTATGTGTTACTTTTCATTAGGTACCAGTAGCCAACTGTACCAGCTAATAATTTTAAATTTTTACTGGCTGTAAATTACACTTCTCCATAATATGAGGACTAATATAGCTTAAAATAGCCCCAAGATCAATTAAAAAATACACTGGTTGGTTTTGGATAGTACCTTCTATCTTAATCATTGTAGATTGATGTTCATCCTAGCTGCATTGATCCTCATAATGTTCCTGGCCACATCATTCACTGTAGGTTCTTCATGTACCACTTGAATATTATGAATTCATATGGGATTGTGTGGAAAATATTGGAGCAGATGTGGTTCTACACAACCCAAAAATTTCAGTGGTTCCCTCTCTTTACCTCTTGGGACATTCTTGTTGTTCACTTCCATGGGTTTGGACCCTGTATGTGATTGAGCTGGCTGAATCGTACCTCCTTTATTAAACTTCTTCCTCTCGTGATATATTCCGAAAATTTTCAGGTAGGTAGGATTTTTTCTTTTTTACATTCATTCGAGCTTTAATTTTGTATTTATTCTTCCATGTTCTCGAACTTTCATTATGATTTTTAAATTTCTGGTAACAAAGTCTGGCTTTTATGACCGCTTCATCCATCATTTTCAAGTTGTCAAATTTAATCCTTTCCTTATATACTGCTGGAAGATAGTTTAGAAATCTTTGCACCTTAGCCTTCGCTTCTCATAGGTATGGCACATATCAGAGTAATTTTGTGAATTTTGTTGCAAACTCATCTATGGTAAGCTACCCCGACCTTAGTTCATGGAATTATTTTGCACAATCATCATAGTATCTTTCACTTAGATACTGTGACTTAAATTTCTATTGAAACTCCTCCCATGAGATTGTCCTCTCATCCAACAGATGTATAACTTTTGTTTCCTCCCACCACAGAGTAGTTTTACCCTGTAGTTGGCACACAACCAATCTAGCTTTAATTTTATTTTCACACTTGTACATGTGAAATTACTTGATCATATTCAGAAGCTATGCTTCCACATATTCTTTTCCCCATCAAAGGTAGGGGGTTTTATTTTCTAAAATTATCCTTATAACTCCTTTTTCTTCTTGTTTTACTTAGAATCTGTTTTATCAGATTCTTCAGCACTTTAAGGATTTTATGAAATGGTTTCAGCCTCTTTTCACTTCAGTTTTTCCTCTCCCACACTTCTGTGGCTGGAATTTTCTATCAATTCTCTTATCATACGTTTCTTCTCATTACTTTCTTGCAACAATATTTCATTTCTATTCCTCAGCTGTACCAATTCCTGTTGAAAATTTATTATTATTACAAAAATATGAGATTTTGGATCTGGGGCAGTAACTCCCTCCCCCAATTCCACATACAGTTCCTCCCCGCATGACATGGTTGTAAACGCATAGACTTCCGTACCTTATATTAGACAACATAAACCAACTATCAATATTTATAACTCACCAAGAAAAAAATATTTGATATTTATAATATATGTTTTTGTCCATGATGGTCCATCTTAATCTCAGTGTTAAACGAGGGTTATGATACAACTTGTCATGAACCTCCAATAGACATGTCTTTGATGCAAAGTTTTTTTTTTCTTATATAAATAGATAAAGGCACAAACTAATTATACTTCTTCTATTTCCTTATTTGTAAATATTAATTGAGTATGGTTTCCAGGTAGGTACTTTGTATTGTTTCCGCCTGATATAAATTTGATAATGTTGGTTCCCCCATTCCTGCAAAATATTTATAATAAATTTTATGGAACATGACTATATAATATAACTCCCTTACTTCTATTACGTTAAATATCCTTAGTTTTATTACTTACTATCCTTAGACCTAAGTAACTTTTCCATGGGTATTAACCATATTTCATCTCAAAAGGGAAGAAGTAACATGGTAACTAAATTCATCTACCTAGTCCAATTTAGTTTTCAACCTTTACCTACATAATCATATTATCATCTTGATATAGTTATATTGTAATAGTCATTATATACCTAAGGGTCAATGCTTTCATAATAATAATTCCCATACTATAGGGATAAAGAGTATGCTATATTAGTACTCATAATTTATTTCCCCTATATTAGGCCTATCAAAACATAACTTCCTAATTATTAATGCCTTTCAATCACTATGACATATCGAATATGGACCTTGGGGGTGATTCGAGACATGTACCATCAAGGATTGTGTCGTTATTGCGTTACCTCCATGTATGTGCTCCCCACTTGACCGTCACATGGCCACAATGTGCTTCCACCCTAGGATGTGTTCAATGCTGTAGATATATGCCTTTGGATCCAACAACTGAGAGTGTGGTTGGGAAACCCTAAACCTAACTCGGTTATTATCTATATACTCAGGAAAACCCTCACTATGGTTTTATTTTACTATTACAATTTTGGGCGAGCCAACTTACTAGTGGTTGCCCTGTATGTGCACCATTTTTATGATGGGGGATTGCAGTGTTGTGCCAACACCATGCACCAACATCTACATTATAGTCGTTTCTTCTTTTCGATTAAGGGATGAGCCCTTCATATATTTCCAAAACTTCAAGAGGATGGTCACCATGCCATCCTTACAGTGCCACTTCAACACCTCTAGGTATTATTCCACTCAATATATGTATTTTCCCTTCATACAATTTCACCATTTATTTCCTTATTCCTCATTTTAACTAGCAGGTCCTCTGTTTCACACAGGAAGAGTTCTCAGGCCCCCGATTTCGCTTTGGCAGTATCGCTAGCACGACTCCCGTGGAAATGGCTAAGCAAGTAATTATATCCCATTTTTTCTCCTCTTATTTCTATTTTCTGTGTAATTTTTTTTTTTTCTAATCTAGTGGAGTCAAGAGGGGTTGCCCAAAAATATTGAGCGACCAACTACTACATCGCCATCCAGGCTCTCTGTCCTCTAGTTCGCAGGTAGAATTTTCAATTCCTTTCTCTGGTTTCTTGCATACCTAATGCGCTACCATGGTTTCAATGATTAAAGGCCTTTTATATGTTTAGGATATAACATTAGGGTTATGTATGGTTATCCCGGTAGTGGTCGTTTGGAAGTTTTGCTACTTGTGGAAATAAATCGTCCTGGTTTTATAATGTTTTGATGAATATCTCAATTGAAAATAAGTTTTTTGTTATTGGTCCAGGTTCAGTAAAGGAGGCACAACCTCTACTCTTGGGAACACTACAAGTACAAAAAATTTTCCCCACATTAATTTCTGGCTATCTATAACATTCAATTTCTTTCTTCTTTCCAATTAAATACTCACGACATGTCATGATTTTTATCACAAGTACTCTCAGAACTGATCCCCTTCATACTAGATCTATACCATCCTGGTTTGCAAAGAATTTTAATGCACTTCTTTGCCCTCTAGGCCAGTCTCACGTCTACTTTCTTATTCTCACCGTCTTTCTTATTTTGGGAGAGCACACCTAGTGTCGAAAAGTATCCAATATTGAATTCTTAGTCGAAGATTCCCCTGTGGTTAGAGCCGATGCTTTCCTTTAAATTTTCAATGCAAGGGTGTGAATACCCCATGTGTAGAAAAACTGTAGTTAAGTAATTAACTATAGTCTGTTGTTAGTAAGTTTGAAATCGTCATGTTCATCTTTGAGGTGACACTGGTATTTTTTTTTCCTTTGGTACTCCTCTCCAGGGAGATATATGTAATTATTTAATTCTTCTTGTTTTAGAACAATAAATTTAAATTTCTTTCATGAAAATTTCTCTTCATTATTGTTTTCTTACAAAGCTACTGGTTTATTGAATATATATATTTATATAGAGGGACACACACAATCTCTATTCTACAATTCTATTGTAAATACTTTCTTCGTTATACGAATTGTGCATACAAATTTTTCACTATTTGGTTTAATGAAAAAATTTAAGGTTAAATTATTACTTTTTTTTAATTATATATACATTCTTTTCTCAATCTGTTTATTGTTATAACAAAGTTGACTTATATATATGCTCCATGTATTTTGCTGCAACAATAGATGCTTCAATTTTGTTTACCATTTTCCACAATAGTCCAAAGGGTTAACTCTATTTATTTGCATCAGTTGTATTGGTTACACTATGTGGAACTTATGTTACTGTAGTGTGAACACAATATTGTCACAATTTTATTCTCCAGAGATTGTTTTTTCATATTGAACCATGTTGCAGTCACTTTCTACAATCTATCTTAGGTTCGCCACCATTGTAGTTCGATAGCCATCAATGGTCCAATATTATAGTATAAGTTAAGTTTGAAATATAACCCACCATTAATACTCATTCCTTGGGGAAATTTCATAATTTCCTAATCAAAATCAGGTCTTGTTTTGGCACTAGATGCCATAAATTCACAAATAGAATCTTATGGATGGAAAATGATACCAGAGAAAAATTTTCCATTTGAGGGTATCCATTTTAATTAAAGTTAAGGTCATTTATAATTTTTTGGGTATTCCAAAAGTCCATAATTCCAGTCGATATTTCCAAGACTTAATAATAACTCACTTGGGCCTAGATCTGATCCTCCTTACACAAGTTACAATTATCAGGATTATGACCCTTAGAAAATTATCTAACTTCAAAGTAAACAAACAATATCTGACAATATTTATGTATGACTGCTAAATACAAAATGATAGCATAGAATCAATTTCTCTTTCAGTGAAGATCAACACTAACACTTCTTATCTCAAGCATTGAAAATTCGAGACAATCATTTTGACCTTCTTGTTGAGAGGTCATATTACAATATTTACTTATGATAGTATTCTTTCAACAATTTACCAAATTAAATCTTTATCTAGTGCTTTAGAAATTACATGAAATATTTTTTCTCTAGTGACAATGAAGGAATGCTATATAGGAAAACAATACTATATCCATTCCCTAACAATATATACAACACATAGTACTATATTTCTTCCTTAACAATACATAAATCAAACTTTACGCCCAACACATGGTAACAGTGTAGAAACTACCAGAACATATGTTGTTCATGAGTTAAAATTTCACTGATCACGATAACCGAATTAACTTGGAAATATTAGTTTGGATCCCAACCATGAACCATCACCTCTGGTTCTGCCCGTGCTGAGATCCATTTTTCCCCCAAGATCAACAACCTCTTGTTCTCCCGGGCAAGGAAATTTGTCCTTGTTTTCCCTTGCAGACTTTCTAAAATAATGTCCCATTTTTCTGGGCTCTGCTTAATACTAGAGCCTAGGCTTTTATGAAAAAAGTATAAATTTTCCATTTAAAGCCAAATTTTGTCCCCTGCGGTGCTTTTTTCACCCATCCCTAGTGTTGTTTCCCCCACACTTAGTGATTTATTAGATTTTTCTCTCCCAATCTAAAAATCACCTAAATTCACTCCTAGGAATTTTTAGGAATAATTTGGGAAAATATTTAATGCCATCCTATCCATTTGAATTGGAATAATGATCTCATCAAAGTAGATTATTTTCCAAGTTAATTCTCAAAAATTTCCTTTAATATTATTCAACAATATTTTATACATCATTATAATTATTCAATACAGTCAAATATGGCTTCCTTTCCATTTATAAAAATAGCTTAGCTACTAAAAGAAAATTCACATGAACCTAGGATTATTACATATTGAATGAATAAACCAGATGGGAATTCTAGGATAATTAGATGGCTATTATTATTCCAACATTTTGATTTGACTTTTATTGATAAACTAGGGAAAGATAATGCTTTTGTAGATTTCTTGTCAAGACTAATCCTACATGTAGGAAATGAAGAGTTGATAGATAATCGACCTATAGATGAAAATATCTTTTCCATATTGGTGCTTTCTCCTTGGTTTGATGATATATCCAAATGTTTGGTTGCTGGGAGGTTCCATCCTAACCCATCCTCCAAATATAAAATCAAGATTGTCAGAGGTAGAGGTAGCAGAAAATAAATAGATTGTTGTGATCATGGCTAATCAGTCAATTAGGTGCTCTAGTTCTACCCATTGCGCAACTGCTTCGTGCTGCTTTGCCTGTGCTTGGGCAGATTTGACAGCCTTGGTTGCAATTTTCTGCTATGCCTCACTTAGTTGTTGTTGCACATGCACTTCTCTGCTTTGTATCTCAGCACATATGAACAAGTGGAGAGCATGTAGCTTCCCACTCATTATCCTTGCAAGGTCGAGGCTGACCTATGCATATGGTCGGACTTGCGCGCACAAAGCTAGCGGTAATATGGTCAAGGCTACGCCCAGGAAGGGGAAAATTATGCTTTCAGTTGCTGTGATCATGGCTGATCGATTACATTATAAGTTAAGGGTTGCGCACAAGTTATTATGTTACACACATTGATAAGGGTTTTTGGTTAGGGCTCTTAGCAGCGCAGGTTTATTTAGATCTAAGGGCACCCACTTCATTAAATATCTCTCTCTCTCTCAGGGTGTGGAAACTTGGTTCCAACACCCTCCCATACTACTTCGGGTGATAACTTGACTTGCACAAGCAGGTCATTTCCGAAAGGGCCAGTAGTATAGGGGTTTGTTGGTTAACCTCAGATCTGAACTTGGGTCAAGACCCCTCAAACCAACACCTGACTTACTGTTGGAACAGGGTCTCCTAACAAGCTACAAAACTGGTCCATTTTGATTACTTTTGGTTATATTTAGTATAGCGCAGGGTTTTTGGGGTAGGTCAAAGCCCCGAACGCATTGTAATGGGTCAAAGGGTAAACTAGGGGTTCGAAAAACATGGGTTGCAGACCATAGGAAAGTCAAAGCTAGATTGTTATAAATAGAGATGTATTTTGTATCGAAAAGTATGGGAATTGATGAGATATTGATATGATTTGTTGCTTAAGCAGTATGTTTGGGTTTTGGGGAATGGACTCCTGCTGCCTATGTGCGCGGAGATCCTAGTCCAACTGTGTGCGGACCCTGATGCTGTGTGTGTAGGTTGGGAAGGGAATTGTAAGGAAAGATTGATGAATGAATGAATGCGAAGGATTATTAGGGATCTAAATCTGTGAGTTCTATTATGTGAATTGGTGATAATTGCTGGGTTATGTATTTTCTGTCTTTAAGCTGCAAAAGGTCTGTGTACTAAGCTCTTGGATATAGATCTGTTATATTATGTTTATGTACTGCTGTGTTGATGATATAGTAAGCCTATAACTGTAGATCTAGTGCACGTGGATGTGAATAGGAACTTAGTTAACCTTGCATAGGACAAGGTAATCTGGGAATTACAAAAATAGGACGCAGCCCTACTTGCCTTACCCATCCTTTCTCAGGGTGCGGAAACCTGGTTCCAGCACCCACCCATACTACTTCGAGTGAGACTGTGACCTGCGAAAGTAGGTCACTGCCGATTGAGCCAGTAGTGTAGGGGTTTGTTGGCAAACCTTGCACACCAATCCTGGGTTAGGACCCCTTAAGCCAACACTTACCATATATATATATATCGCGATGATAAGGGGCAGGCTACCTGACGTGGGTTCATCCCCCCCACAAAAGAAATACATTGGTTTATAAAACAAGATGCCTCAATTTTGGGAGGGGCGGGGTTAGACCGCCCGACCTCCTCCCCACAATTTCAGATCTCCACCGTTAGGCCAGCGGCTCCCTTTGGGGAGCCTGCCTGAAAAACTTATACTTAAACCTCTCATTTCTCATATGCGCCTAGGAAGAGTAGGAGCGACATGAAGATCGAGGCAGGAAGCACAACCTTGAGCCTTTCCAGGGGTAGGTGGAACCATGATTTGATCTCAACTTTTAGAGGGGCCAAATTTTCCTAGTGTCTAAATTGGAAAAATTTTATATGGATCCTACACCACTCGATGATAGGAATATGATGGTGCTATCCATTTCTGCAGCAGAGGTCTCCATTTTTTGGCTAGTTTGTAGATTGGAGGTATAAGGGTCTAATTTTACATTGATTCTTGTACTTTCATTTTATTTTCCACTTAATAAAAGAGGGCCTCCCCACTGATTGAGTAGGGCCCGGAGATGTAGTCGCTCCTGGACGAACTCCGTTATCAAGTTCTTTTCTTATTTGCATGCTTTTATGTGCTTCTCCCTTCTTGTTTCATGCCTTTTAAGTTTCATGGTTAGGATGCAATTTTACATGTAATTCTTTCTTACATCTCAAAGAAAAAGATTTTGGATCAGAAATTTAGGCCAATAATCAACAAGACAGTGGAGGTGACTCCCAGTCACAGATCCACTTGCCTCAAGCCACCTGTAGTAGTCTATCCAAAGTTATGCAGCCAACTGAAGATTATGATGGCCATCACATGGTGCACAATATGGTCAAGGAGATTTTCCATCATGGAAATATATTTCCTGGGGTGATGAACCATGGTTGTTGTTTAAAACCCTTGAAAAAATAGGAGCAATCTCATTTGTGAGCATAGTTGTTGGAGATCGTAGTTTTCATAGAGTTGCAGTTTGAGGAGGAGTTTAGATTTCAGACAGTATTTTAGAGGAACATGCAAGAAACACCTATAGGTGAGCTCTTCTAGCTTTTCCATCTATCATTTTTCAGAGACAGAACTATTAATTTCTAAATATAATTAAAAGAGGAGGGAAGATTAAATAGATTGAACCACAGGGTTATGAACTAGTGGATGCAAATTAAAATGTGAGAAGATTTTTTATCCATGAAGGATGGTATTATTTATGGACTAAACTAGGAAGCTCTCACCTAGGAGTAGCTCTAGATTTTTCTAACTCTTTCAATGGATAGGAAGCCGCGATTTATGGTCTTTCATTGTAGGTTTCAGAAGATTCCATTGCTAAAGCATTCAACCTTCCACAGGAATGATAAAGGTGGTTTAAAGGTCAGGTTATCACTAGAGGAGACCTGAACAGTTTCCTCAAGGATGCTCACGGAGATCCCAACTGGGATAAGAGAATACCAAGAAGCTACCTAAAAAATGACATGGCAGAAGTTGTTAAACTCATCAAGATTAACCTCACTTGTGAAAGGAGGTATACATTTGTGTTTATTTATCATATGAGATTTATTTTTCATGTTGTAGGTATGAAGACCCTCAATTTGCGATACTTCTTTCTGAAGAGTCTGAAAAAATATATTAGAAAGGATCCAAACTCATCCTGCTTCTTTAGAATACAACTTGTATCATCAAGCTCTCATCAAGGTTTTAGTTGAAGATGAGTGAAGGAAAATAAATAAAACCTGGGATCATTTCTTGTTTTACAGGGAAATCCAACCTACACATACACCTCCATCTTCACAACCACACCCTCAGCCTACAAAAAGAACCAAGAGGAAGGCTCAAAAATAAAATATTCATAAGAAGGCCAAGAGTAGGAAAGAAAATGTTTCTTCAGTCAAGGTTGAGAGGAAGTTGGAGAAAGGAGAAAGCTCCCCAGTAAATAAACCCAAGTCTATGAAAATGATTCCCCCTATCCCTTCTTTTCCTAATTTCTACACCAGAGCTCGAAGAGGGAGGTATGCAACTGCATAGAAATATAAAGAGCATATGCTAGTGGAATTCCGGAAGAAGATATTCAATAGAAAATGCAGAAAGACTATCAACCTACAAAATTTGATGAATAACTCCTCAAAGATGTTGGATATGAGATTAGTAGTAAGAAGAAGAAATAAGAAGCCAAACCTATTGCTGGTACTAGGAAAAGGCATACTATAGACAACAACAAATTTAGGCTTAAGTCCAAGGCTCCACACCATGGTATACGTGTAGTGTCTAGGTGTCAACCCGTAGTAATAAACATAACCGTTAATCTCGTCCTGTCTGTTAGCCAAGTCAGTTAATCTCATGCCAAGGTATCTATTTTTCAAATAGAGGAGATCTTCGATCATAAGACTTAATGCAATGAATGGTTGGTTGGTCGCACAACGACGCTGCCGGAAATTTAGGCCAATAATCAACAAGACAATGGAGGTGACTGCCAGTCATAGATTTGCTTGCCTCAAGCCACCTGTAGCAGTCTATCCGATGTTATGCAGCCAACTAAATATTATTATGGCCATCACATGGTACACAATATGGTCAAGGATATTTTCCATCATGGAAATCTATTGCATGGGGTGATGAACCATGGTTGATGTTTTAAAACCACTGAAAAATAAAGAGAATTCTCAGTTGTGAGAATAGATATTGGAGATCGAAGTTGTCATAGAGTTTTAGTTTGAGGAGGAGTCTAGTTTTCAGATAGGATTTCAGAGGAACACACAAGAAACACTGGTAGATGATCTCTTCTAGCTCTGCCACCTATCAGTTTTCAGAGACGGAACTATTAATTTCTAAATATGACTAAAAGAGGAGGGAAGAATAAGTGAATTGAACCACAGGGTGCTGACCTAGTGGATGAAAATTCAAAGGTGAGAATATTTTTTATCCAGGGAGAGTGGTATTATTTGTTCACCATGTTAGCCACCTATAAAATTTGTTATAGCAAAAGGTGGCTAAAATTTTTTTGAGCCTTCAAGTTACAAATTTTATTGCTAAAAATTGTTAGCTCTTGAAGACTCTTGAATGCCTCATACCTCTGTTCAAAATCCTCATTGCTGTTGCCTTTTATACTTAGAAAATTCTACTGATTCCAAGAGAAAGACTGCTGAAAAGCCATCATTTTCCCCCCTCTCCCACTCAAAACTAACCTTCTTTTTCTCCCCTTTTTTCTCTATAAAACTCCTCTATTTTCACGATTCCTCTTTTTCCATTCATGAAAATCACCTTTACATAGTTTAAAACTCATTTTTAACCTAGACCGAAACCCCCAAATCCATTTCAAAACTTGAAAAATTTCATGAAAAATACATATTTTTGCATAAAGGCTTAAGCCCCCTTGGGATAAGTCCTAATCACTTCCCCTCCATGTGCCTCAGCGTTAGAACCAAGTGCTAACCCTGTTCAACACTTATCACATCGGAAAGATTCAAGTGCGCAAGTCTTTTTCCATGTTTCAAAAGTTCCAATGCAATTAGCTCGTGCTTATAAACCCCGATCGTATTATCATTTCCATATAAACCGTGGGCCTGCCTTCCACACTTAAAACCTTGAAAAATCCATTCCCGATCCGTTTTTTCCCTTGTAAATAAAAAAACCCATCTATCCAAAGTTTTGATCTAAAAATCCAAAGTCACGTGTTAATATAAATGGGTAGATTAAAAAGACCCGATCGCGCAATCGCATCGGAGAAATAAATATGGGTTGATTGAAAAGGCCACATCAAACTTTTCGAAGCGATTAGGGCTTATACATGTAAAATCCACCCCCCGCCTCTTTATTACATATGACTTTCACCCGGGACGAAGTGTTAAAGATCCCAAGGCGCTTATCGCATCGGGAAAGTTTAATGGGTAGATTAAAAAGACCAAGCCTGAGGCACCGATTACGATTGGCTCTTTTGAATATATACGCCCCGGGCCCATCATATTCCATAAAACCATGGCCCCACAAACGGGCGCCTTTTCATATATATATTTTTCCGCCCCGATACACCAAAACCTTTGTTTTATTTAAATTTTTGGGGTTTTTGAATAATATAAGTGTTTTCCACCGGTTATTTCTAAAAATTAATCCCTGCCGTTGATCGTAAGTCGATCAAACGGCCAATGCTCAATCGCATCGAAGTTTTTCATCGCATGCCTCTTTTTTCCCCCTCTGATCGGCCATTCCCCCGATTCATTCTCCACCGTTGATCTAATCTTTAGATCGACGATCTGCACTACATCGCATCGCGCAGTTTCAATAACATGCATTTTTTTTCTTCCCCTGATCGCCCATCCCTCCAATTCATTCCCCACCATTGATCTGATCCTCATATCGACGGCCAATGCTAAATCGCATCTCATTTTTACATCGGCGCCAGTTGAGTGTTGCCTCCGATTTCGATCCTCCGATTGAATCTGGACTGTCCATGTGTCCAGAACGGACAGTCCAAAATCACTCCGACTTGTTCATTTCCCCACTCTTCTATATCCTCCTCTAAATAAATCTCCACCGTCGGATGATCGCCATCCAACGGCCACGCTCCTCCTCGAAGCCTCCAAAACAGTTAAACCTAAAAACGCTGGATTTTCTAATATTTAGTGTATTTTGCAGGGATTAATGGTTTTTCCATTTTTTCGAAAGAAATGCCGAAGGCTGGGAAAGACGTTTCCCGTGCCTTTGATTTATCAATGGAGACCATTCGCAAGGGTCGGATTCAATTTTTTATCAATGCTTCATGGGCATTGATGCCTTTAGAGCCCTGTGCGGCCTACACATCGACAAGACACTATGTTATTAAATCACCATTTAAAGAGTATCAGTGTTAAAAGAACAGAGCACAGCAGAATAGAAGATTGAAGACAGATTTGGAAATTACAGCTAAGAAAGGTTATCAAAAGCCTAATCCCCCAAATTAAAACACAGTCAATAGAAAATCATAAGTGTTTAATAGACAGGAAGGCCTCCACCACCTCGTTTGAGGCGAATTGATTCCTCAACTACCATAAGTGCCACCTGTGCCTCAAAGCATTCAAAACAGAGGCCGAAGTTATTGATCAAATGAAGATATTAGCCTCAGCGCAGCCAGAGAGTTACTTTTGCAAGGAACTTAAACGCTAAAAATATCTACAGAGTTACTCCAAACATGACACAAAGCCTTAAAGTCAATAAAAGCTCCCACCGAGCTTAATTCATAGATGTAAAACAATTAATGCAGACGGAATGTTTGCAAACTTCTCCATCGAGCCCCCCAAAGGCCGAGAAGTCTTGAATCTGTATTAATTGTCCTGAGAGATATTTTATCAGATCTCACCTCCTCATTCTTCTATAAATACTTCTGTAGAAGATGAGAAGTTGGCTGTTTGTTGGTTGATCACTAGTTGTAATATTGAAACTCTCTAAAATAATACATAGTCTGTTGAAGTTGAAGAAGAAATTGAAGTCTTGGAAGCCCTGATGATGTTGTTGCGTGCTTGTGACTGAGAAGGCTCTATCATTGGATCCATGAGCTTGGCTGTTGGTGAAGTATTCTGAACCGTTTAATGTTTTTCCCCTATTTTCATTATGTTCCATAACTTCTTACTACAGTAGGTTGAAAGTTTTAGGCTAAGAAAGAGGATTGTGGACCTTAATCGTTCATCCTTCACTGTTTTATGTTTTCTTCTGCTGAAGTATTTTAGAGTCTTTAATCTCTCTCTTTAGTCTTCATGCTCGTTTATTTCTATAATAGCTCAAATAGTTGATTTTAGCATGATTTATGGTTCTCCCTGCTTGTTTTCTATCACTTGAAAGCCCTTATTGAAGTCTCCCTTTGAAGTACCATTGTTTTAAGTTAGTCAAAGAGGTCTGTTTCGATATTGCCATTTTTCATTGCTTGAACAGTTGTTTTGAAGGTCTTTTATAGTTGTAATCATAGATGTATTAGGTGTTCCCTCTTCTATGATTGCAATTATCAGTGAATCTTTTATGTTTTCTAAGTCATTTGAAATAAAAAGGCTGAGGAATAGGTGTCTCTAATCTTAGATTTCATTTTAAAAGTTGTCTTGAAGTCATTGTTTTCTTAAAGAATGTTTGTAGAATTTATGGTTAGCCCTGTCTATCAAATATTTCTTTATTGTTCAAGTTATGTTTTCAAGTTCCCTTCGTTGAGAATCAAATTTCTCTTTCCAAATCATTGATGTCCATCTCATTCCAAAACCAAAGGATCCTGCGGCCAAGTTGGATTTTCCCTCTGATATCCCATATCCATTGATGAATATTTTATGACCTCTTCTTGACTCCATTGCCCAATGAACAAGATGTTTCTCCATTCTATATATCTTTCCTAGATCTTTCATTTTCTGCTATGTCAACCCAACCAACCAAACAAAAAAACAAACACTTGCACTTAATAACTAGTCTAAAATCCATATGCTAAGCACACAAGATAAACCTTTGCAAACAAACATTCGAGAGATCCCTCTCTGAGAACGGGAGGACTAGATCCTGGGACTCTAAAGATTGGTTCTGATGTTGCCTTGTCTTTTGATTTGCCAAACTATCAAAACACGTGACACCAACATAATGGCGATCACGGTGGGACACTGAGTAAAATCTTCAAAAAAAAACACTCACTGTCTAAGTATAACATAAGTAACCTCCCTCAAGCAATATCAAGCAATGGTAATCATGATATGACTTAATTGAGTCAGTGACAAACTAAGTAACCCTTAGGATTCTCATTAAACCTTATCAAACCTTTAAGGAAGCAATTACCAAGCCATAAGAGTGAACTCTGTATGTTTTGACACACTGCTAAGTGTTAATTCAGATTTAGGACACTCTCATAACCTATAAGATCAAGAAACTCAGAAAAACCCAAAACATTTCAGTTTGGCTTCGTAAAAAACATGGTGGTGGAACCATCCAATATCTTACCTTCATAAAAGCTAAACGTTTCCACCTAGTGACTCCACTAGCCCCAGTAGGCCTATTACTCATCTAGGTTCCCAAATCTCTTTAAGACCATGTTAACCAGCCTTGAATAAAGTTTAGAAGCCTAGTCCCATATTAGAAAAAACATCCTAAGAGGTGAAGCTTCCAAAAACAGTCCCTAAAACCCCCACCTCTCTCATTTTTGAAAAGCATTCTGGCTTCACATAGGATCAACACTAGATCCCATCCAGACCCAAATCCTCCTTTAATTGTTGACAATCTTGAGAGAATTTTGTGGCAGACTTCTAACTCTTGAAATTCAATTGCTAATAGGAGCCTCTTAATAACAAATTTTGTCCCTAAAAACCTTGTGGTCTTAGAGGATTCACACTTTGATTTACATCATACAAATAACATCTTTAGAACCAGATCTCAAGGTGACTTAAACCAAACTAACCTTGATATTGCAGATTTGCAACAAAGCTTCAGTAGAGAAGCCTCACCTTCCACTCCTCCTGATTCCCAGCTTCTTCATCACTTTAGTCTTTTCCATATCAATTCTGCTCAAAATCAGTTTGCTGGCCCAAGTATTTCTTCCACTCCAATTCATACTACCACTATGCAAAACACTCCTGTTCAGCCCACTTTCACTACTATAAATCCACCCTTATTTCCAGCCATGGCAACATGGTATGCCCCATTAGTGTTACCACAACCTCTACTTCCCTTACCAAATGATTACCAATCTAAAATTCCTCGCTTCACTGGAAAAGAGTCTGCAATAGCCCAACATCATGTAGATAGGATGGAAGATGCATTTGATTACATGGAGATAGAAGAAGAAACTGTGAAGATGAGGATCTTCACCCATATTTTAGGAGGAGATGTAAAGAAATGGTTCAAAAACTTACCTCCTAATAGCATAAATGATCTCCCTTCCTTGCATCAAACATTTATCAACAAATGGGAACTCAAAATAATCCTCTCCAAATACTAGCAGAATATAGCAGCCTCAAGAGAAATCAAGGAGAGAGTATTCTTGACTACTCCAGTAGGTTTAATAGCATTTACAATGCTCTTCCACCTCACATGAAACCTCCTCAAGGCATGGCCTTAGTAAGATATCCCAAAGGCCTTGATGTTGATATGATGTATCAGTTAAGGGAGAGGGATTACTTAACCTTAGAGGACATGCAGAAAGGAGCTGTAAGCGTAGAAGCAAACATAATTGAGAAAAGAAATAGGTTGAGATTAGAGAAGAGGGTAACTTATAAAGATGACACTACACCCTCCACATCTAGCTCAAAGACAAAACATATGTTGGAAGAGATCATGAAAAGGATGAGCATACTTGAGAGAACACAACCAAGAGAAAATTAGAACAACTCCCAAAACAGAAATAGAAATCAGAATTATAGAAGGGAAAACAATCAAGATAAGTAAAAAGAAAGTGACCAACAGATTAGACCTCCCTTTCAACAGAACTATGTAGATCAATATGAGGAAGATAGGGAGTTGGAAAGGTTGGAAGAATCTCATGTAAACTTGATTGGATCAGACAGTGGGGATGATGTTTTCCTCACTGAGGAAGAACAAGATTTATTCTCTTATGATCAAAATACAAACACCTATGAAGATTCTGATGACTATATATTGGGTTTTGAAAATGCAATCATGGAGTTACACAAACAATATGATCTTAGGAGCAAGGGAAACATAGATAATTCAAAGGATAAGAACACTAGCACTGCTGTCAAGAAAAACGTAGAAAAATAGCCCAAAAAGGCAGCAGAGAAAACCAACATTTTGGCTAAGAAACCAGACTTAAACAAAGATAAAGGTGTCCAGCCAAATTTTGAACAGAGTACCCCTAGCACTTCAGCTAGTGGTCCTAATAAAACTATCCCAATTACCAGTCCAAACAAGGTTAAGCAAATCAAAGTTGCTGAAAAGAATTCAATTGAAAAGACAGATGTAAATATAAATAAGTCAATTATTCCTTTCAGCCTTGAGGGAGAGATTGCTAAGATAAAAATTACCATCCCCCTAGCTGAACTAGTAACCCAAGAGGTGTACAAAAACCAATTTTTGAAAGCTTTGAACTTAGGAAATGATACTGACACCTTAAAATTGACAGATGACAAACCAGAGTTGTTGTTCGGTCCAAAAGTTGAAGAAAAATACCAAGAAGGGGTTGTCCCTCCCTTCTATGTTAGCTTGAACATACATGAGAAAATTTTACACAATTCTATGTTAGACTCAGGAGCTTCACACAATCTAATTCCCAAAGTAGTGATGGAAAGCTTAGGCTTAGACATTACTAAGCCATATAAAGACTTGTATTCCTTTGACTCAAGCAGAGTCAAGTGTTTGGGTTTAATCAAAGATCTGTGTGTTAACTTAGCCCAAATCCCTGCTAAGAGTTTAGTCATGGACATAGTTGTAGCTAACATTCCCCCTAAGTATGGCATTCTCTTATCCAGATCTTGGGGAGCCAAACTTCAGGGAAGCCTTCAAATGGACATGTCTTATGCCACCATTCCCATTTTTAACCAAAACAGAAGACTATACAGGGAATCCCACATGAAGTACATGGTGAGAAACATAGGAAAACCAAACAACTCTCCAATATATTCTATTCAATCAAGTTTAGATTCCTTTATCTTATGTAACGAAGATGAAATCACTCAGCCAGATAAGGAAAACATGGATCCAATCAGTTCACCAGAACAATTAAATCTTCCCTTCAATCAAATTCAAAACATTAATAATCAACAGCAACAAGAAAATTAAAATAGGAATGACATACTTTGGACAATAAACTTTGATGGATCTTGTAATAAAAAAAGTGCAGGAGCAGGTGTGTGGATTAAAAATACAAATCAAATTTTTTCATATAAATTGGATTTCCCATGCACAAATAATATTGCTGAGTATGAATCACTTCTCCTAGGCTTAAAATTGCTTAAACATTTAGAAGCCCAGAGGATATCAGTCTTAGGAGATTCTGAACTTATCATAAGAAAAATCAAAGGAGAATACTCAGCTAAAAATCCAAGACTTAGGGAATATCGAAACGCTACCCTTGATCTATTAAAAACCTTTGAGAAGTATGAACTTATTTTCATTCCAAGATAACTGAATCATCTAGAAAATGAACTCGCTTTCAATGCCAGTAATTGCCAGATACCTGAAATAAATGAACAACTCAGTGTGAAGGTAAAAGATAGGCCTGCTGTGCCTGACAACGAAGATCACTGGCAAGTGTTTGATTCTGACAAACACATATATGATTTCTTGAAATAAGAAAATGATTTCAGCATACCAATGTCAGAAACTAGCCATAAATAAAATCTCTTATATATTGAACAAATCCCAAAATTTAAAATGACATATCCTGCTGATATAAATCATTATGAAAATCCTTTTGAAGTAGAGATAGCTGACAACACAGACCAAGAAGATTTGGAGGTTTTACAATGAAAAAATGATAAAATTTCAATAGGTCTAGCACATTTATAACACCTTTTTGATTTTAACGATGTAGCCAAAGAACTGAGAATAGAGCTTGTGGAAACAAACACAGAAGAGCATAACATAGGTAGTCTAGCAGAACCCAAGATGATCAAGCTGTCCAGCACTCTCCCAGCTCACATAAAACTACAGTACATAGAGTTGTTCAAAGAGTTTAAAGATGTTTTTTCTTGGGGATACAAAGACCTAAAATCATACGATACCAGCATCATCCAACATAAAATTCCTTTGAAGGAAAATCAGAAGCCTTTTAAACAAAAACTAAGGAGAAAAAACCCCCTTTTAATCCCTTTAGTTAAGGCAGAAATTGAAAATATGCATGCTGCTGGGATCATTGTACCAATTAGATATTCTAAGTGGGTATCAAACTTGGTTTCTGTTAGAAAGAAAACAGGGGAAATCAGACTCTGTATTGATTTCAGAAATTTAAACAGAGCCTCTTTAAAAGAAAACTACCCCTTACCCAAGATGGACCATATACTCCAAAGGGTAGTTTGGTCTAAAAGAATATCCCTCTTATATGGGTTCTCAGGTTACAACCAGGTGTTAGTACTCCTAAGTGATCAAATCAAAACTGCTTTTACCACACCTTAGGGCACCTTTATGTATGTCAAAATGCCTTTCGCGTTGATGAATGCAGGGGCCACCTTCCAAAGGGCCATGGACATAGCTTTCTCTGAAGATATTGGCTATTTCATAATCATTTACCTTGATGACATAACCGTTTTCTCAAAAACTGATGAGGAACATTTGATTCACTTAAGAAAAGTTTTTTAGAAGTGTAGGAAATTTGGCTTGTCATTGAATCCCAAGAAGACACTCTTTGGTCTCCAAGAAGGTAAAATTCTTGGCCATATAATTTCAGAAGAGGGAATCAAAATAGACCCTACAAGGATAGATGGAATATTGCAGATCAACCATCCAAGGAGCCTCAAAGAATTGCAATCTTTCATAGAAAAGATTAATTTTCTAAGGAGGTTCATTCCTAATCTTGCTGAGCTATTAAAAAACATTACAAACATGATTAAGAAAAATTTCGGTGTAAAATGGACTTTACCAGCTAAACAATCATTCGAACTGGTCAAACAAGCTCTTACTCAAACACCAGTCCTGATGAGTCGATATTTCACCAAAGACTTTTATATCTTTTCTTTTGCATCTGAGCATACCATAGCTGCAATATTACTTCAAAAGAATGACTTGGGGCAAGAAAAACCAATTTATTTCTTTAGTAGGGCCTTAAGAGATGCTCCTCTCAAATATAACATCATGGAGAAGCAAGCCTTAGCATTAGTGAAAGCATTAAAAGAATTTAGGCTCTACATTTTACACTCTCACATAATTGCTTTTGTTCCACATATTTTTTTCAAGGACATTCTAAGTCAAGACCCTGATGGTAAAAGGGAAAAATGGATTGCAACTATTCTTGAATATGACTTAGAAATCAGGCCCACCAAACTAGTTAAAGGGCAGGGGTTAGCAAAACTTATGGCTGAGTCTAACTTCCAAGAACTAGACATCAACATGGTAGATGTGTTGGAAGAAATAGAAGAATCCACTGCTCTTTTTATTGAAGAAACATTTCTGAATTCTCCTTGGTATGCTGACATTATTTATGTGCTTTTATATTTAAATGCCCCTCCTTTTTCCAAAACTAAAGCTAGATTTTTGAAACAAAATGCTTTGAGTTTTTGTATCTTGGATGGGATATTATATTGGAAAAATGTTGTTGGAATTTTTCTTAAATGTTTACTTGAAGATGATGCAGGGAAAATCATGCATGAGTTGCATGATGGAGAATGTGGAGGTCACCTCTACTGGAAGGCCACAACAAACAAAATTCTTAGATCTGGTTATTATTGGCCTACCATTTTCCTAGACACTCCAAATTTGGTCATGTCTTGCCATAAGTGTCAATTTTTTTATGGAAAAATAAAACTTCTTCCCTTACCCTTACATCCTATCAAAGTTGAGGCACCTTTTCAACAATGGGGTTTAGACTTCATTGGGGAAATCCATCCATCCTCCTCAACTCAACATAAATGGATCCTCATAGCCACTGACTTCTTTACCAAGTGGATAGAAGCTATACCTTCCAGAAATGCTAACGACTCTGTCATTATCAAGTTCCTTGAAACAAATATCCTATCCATATTTGGTTGTCCCAGGAAAATCATAACGGATAATGCTGCTGCTTTGAAATCTAAGAAGATGATTGATTTCTATTAAAAATACCACATAACCTTGGGCCATTCCACTACTTACTATCGCCAAGGAAATGGATTAGATGAATCTTCCAACAAGAGCCTCATCAATATCATTAAAATGCTGTTGGAACAGAATAAAAAATCATGGCACAGTAAACTGATTCATGCCTTATGGGCTGATAGGCTAACTACAAAGAAATCAATAAACATGTCCCCCTATCAGCTAGTCTATGGTATGGACGCAGTTTTTCCCACCTCATTAGGAGTTCCAGTTATGAAACTCCTTCAAGAAGTGCAGATTGAAGAGAATGATATGTAGAGGAGAATCAATCAAACCATCCATTTGCAGCAGACCAAGGAAGAAGTTTATGAAAGAACACAGTTAGTCCAAGAAAATATGAAGAAGATATTTGACAAAAGGACCAAGGCAAACAATTTCCAAATTGAAAATGTTGTTCTTAAATGAGATTCAAGAAGAGAAGAGAAGGAAAAACATGGCAAGTTTGAGAACTTGTGGAAAGGGCCCTATATTATTCATGCTGAGAGGGGTCACAATGCATTTTTCTTGAAAGAATTAAATGGGGAAGATCTATATGGAGGTCCTTATAATGGCAGAATGCTCAAGCATTACTTCTTCCAAGAATCATAAGTTTCAAAGCATTCTATTTTGTCATTGTAAATATCATAGTCTAAACATTGCATTCAAAGTTATGAAAATCAAAAATACAAAAACAGAGAAAGAAAGAAAAGAGGGCAGACTGTAAAAAACAATAAAGGTATAGCCCCATACCAAAAAGAGGAACAAATCTAAAAGTGTGCAAGCCTAAATGCACTCCTAAAAAACACACTTCTAGTTAGTCAAACAGTTTAATCTTGACTAACTAGCTTTAAATTTTCTGCTGATAGGATAGTGAATTCGATTTGCCAAACTGTTTAATCTTGGCTTATCAGTAGGTAGATTAGACTAGAAATTAAAGGTTCAAACACGCTCAAAATCTGAACCTAAGTTCCCAAAAAAAGAATGACTCACATCTGTTTTAAAATTCCGAGTCAAAACAGGGTAAAACTGGTTCTAATCATCTCAAATCCTGAACCAGATAACAAAGGAAAAACAGCTCAAACGAGCTTAAAACCAGAGCTGAAGAAAAGAGGAGGATGTTCTTAAAACTTTCAGATCTTAAAGCCTTCTTCATTTTGATTTAATTTTCTGCAAATAATAATCTATGTGCAGCATGTTTTTATGCCATAGACTAGCTTCAAGTTAGACTGTTTAATCCTGACTTGAATGCTTTTAAATTTCTGTTGTAGAATTTAGAGAATAAAATCTGTTAAATTGTTTAATCCTAACAGATTGATAGAATAGGTAGAGAATCATATGGGCTCAACAGTTTAATCTGAGTCCATGGGGAAATAAGGAGTAGAAATAGATTAGATTTCCTATTTTCAGAAAGAATAAAATGTTGTAAAGAGTTTGCCAATCCAAGTGCACTCTAAATGAAGAAAAAATGCTAGATCAGTAGGATTGGGTAGGTAGAGAGCTTGTTGATAAAAGAACCATTGTTTTTATAGCTGCTAATATGTTTTCAAAAAGAAGATCACTTAAGCAAAGGAAAGCAGCCCAATGGATGAGGCACAGGTCAGCCTCCCAGAGAATGCAAGTCTGAAGTTATTGATGCCTTCAAGAAGGCACCATCCCCAAGTGGAGCCACTGTTAGCCACCTATAAAATTTGTTATAGCAAAAGGTGGCTAAGAATTTTTTGAGCCTTCAAGGAACAAATTTTATTGCTAAAAAGTTTTGGCTCTTGAAGAATTTTGAAGGCCTCATACCTCTGTTCAAAATCTTCATTGCTGTTGCCTTTTATACTCAGAAAATTCTGCTGATTCCAAGAGAAAGACTGCTGAAAAGCCATCATTTCCCCCCCTCTCCCACTCAAAACTAACCTTCATTTTCTCCCCTTTTTTCTCCATAAAACTCCTCTATTTTCATGATTCCTCTTTTTACATTCATGAAAATCACCTTTACATAGTTTAAAACTCATTTTTAAACTATACCGAAACCCCTAAATCCATTGCAAAACTTGAAAATTTTCATGAAAAATACATATTTTTGCATAAAGGCTTAAGCCCCCTTGGACTAAGTCCTAATCACTTCCCCTCCATGTGCCTCAGCATTAGAACCAAGTGCTAACCCTGTTCAGCGCTTATCGCATCGGAAAGATTCAAGTGCGCAAGTCTTTTGCCATGTTTCAAAAGTTCCAATGCGATTAGCCCATGCTTATAAACCCCGATCGTATTATCATTTCCATATAAACCGTGGGCCCACCTTCTGCACTTAAAACCTTGAAAAATCCATTCCCAATCCATTTTTTCCTTTGTAAATACAAAACCCATCTATCCAAAGTTTTTATCTAAAAAGCCAAAGTCACGTGTTAATATAAATGGGTAGATTAAAAAGACCCGATCGCGCAATCTCATTGGAGAAAGACAAATGGGTTGATTGAAAAGGCCGCATCAAACTTTCTTATGCGATTAGGGCTTATACATATAAACTCCAACCCCCGCCTCTTTATTACATATGACTTTCACCCGGGACCAAGTGCTAAAGATCCCAAGGTGCTTATCGCATCGGGAAAGTTTAATGGGTAGATTAAGAAGACCAAGCCCAAGGCTCCGATTGCGATTGGCTCTTTTGAATATATATGCCCCAGGCCCATCATATTCTATAAACCCATGGCCCCGCAAACGGGCGCCTTTTCATATATATATTTTTCTGCCCCGATCCACCAAAACCTTTGTTTTATTTAAATTTTTGGGGTTTTTGAATAATATAAGGGTTTTCCGCCAGTTCTTTCTAAAAACTAATCCCCGCTGTTGATCGTAAGACGATCAAACGACCAGTGCTCAATCGCATCGGAGTTTTTCATCGCATGCCTTTGTTTTCCCCCTCCGATCGACCATTCCCCCAATTTATTCTCCACCGTTGATCTAATCTTTAGATCAACGGTCTGTGCTACATCGCATCGCGTAGTTTCAATCGCATGCATTTTGTTTCTTCCCCTGATTTTCCATCCCTCCGATTCATTCCCCGTCGTTGATCTGATCCTCAGATCGATGGCCAGCGCTAAATCGCATCACATTTTTACATCGGCGCCAGTTGAGTGTTGCCTCCGATTGCGATCCTCCGATTGAATCTGGACCGTCCACATGTCCAGAACGGATGATCCAAAATCACTCTGACTTGTTCATTTCCCTGCTCTTCTTTAACCTCCTCTAAATAAATCTCTAGCGTTGGATGATTTCCATCCAACGCCCACGCTCCTCCCGAAGCCTCCAAAGCAGTTAAACCTAAAAACACAGGATTTTCTAATATTTATTGTATTTTGCAGGGATTAATGGTTTTTCCATTTGTTCGAAAGAAATGTCGAAGACCGGGAAAGACGTTTCCTGTTCCTTTGATTTATCAATGGAGACCATTCGCAAGGGTCGGATTCAACGTTTTATCAATGCTTCATGGGCATTGATGCCTTTAGAGCCCTGCGCGTCCTGCACATCAACAAGACACTGTGTTATTAAATCACCATTTAAAGAGTATCAATGTTAAAAGGACAGAGCACAGCAGAATAGAAGATTGAAGACAAATTTGGAAATTACGACTAAGAAAGGTTATCAAAAGCCTAATCCCCCAAATTAAAACATAGTCAATAGAAAATCATAAGTGTTTAACAGACAGGAAGGCCTCCACCGCCTCGTTTGAGGCGAATTGATTCCTCAGCAACCATAAGTGCCAGCTTTGCCTCAAAGCATTCAAAACAGAGGCCGAAGTTATTGATCAAATGAATATATTAGCCTCAGCGCAGCCAAAGAGTTACTTCTGCAAGGAACTTAAATGCTAAAAATATCTGCAGAGTTACTCCAAACATGACACAAAGCCTTAAAGTCAACAAAATCTCCCACCGAGCTTAATTCATAAATGTAAAATAGTTAATGCAGACATAATGTTTGTAAACATCTCCATCGAGCCCCCCAAAGGCTGAGAAGTCTTGAATCTATATTAATTTTCCTGAGAGATCTTTTATCAGATCTCACCTCCTCATTCTTCTATAAATACTTCTGTAGAAGATGAGAAGTTTATTGGTTGTTGGTTGATCACTAGTTGTAATATTGAAACTCTCTGAAATAATACATAGTCTGTTGAAGTTGAAGAAGAAATTGAAGTCTTGGAAGCCCTGATGATGTTGTTGAATGCTTGTGACTGAGAAGGCTCTATCATTGGATCCATGAGCTTGGCTGTTGGTGAAGTATTCTGAAATGTTTAATGTTTTTCCCTTGTTTTCATTATGTTCCATAACTTCTTACTACAGTAGGTTGAAAGTTTTAGGCTAAGAAATGACTCTGGAAGCACCTTAGACATGTTCATCCTTCACTGTTTTATGTTTTCTTCTACTGAAGTATTTTAGAGTCTTTAATATCTCTCTTTAGTTTTCATGCTCGTTTATTTCTATAATAGCTCAAATAGTTGATTTCAGCATGATTTATGGTTCTCCCTGCTTGTCTGCTATCACTTGAAAGCCCTTATTGAAGTCTCCCTTTGAAGTACCATTGTTTTAAGTTAGTAAAAGAGGTCTGTTTCGATCTTGCCCTTTGTCATTGCTTGAATAGTTGTTTTGAAGGTATTTTATAGTTGTAATCATAGATGTATTAGGCGTTCCCTCTTCTATGACTACAATTATCAGTGAATCTTTTATGTTTTCTAAGTCATTTGAAATAAAATCTTTGAGGAAATAGGGTGTTCCCCGAATCTTAGATTTCATTTTGAAAGTTGTCTTGAAGTCGTTATTTGCTTAAAGAATGTTTGTAGAATTTATGGTTAGCCCTGTCTATCAAATATTTCTTTATTGTTCAAGTTATGTTTTCAAGTTCCCTTCGTTGAGAATTAAACTTCTCTTTCCAAATCATTGATGTCCATCTCATTCCAAAACCAAAGGATCCTATGGCCAAGTTAGATTTTCCCTCTGATATCCCATATCCATTGACGAGTATGTTATGACCTCTTTTTGACTCCATTGCCCAATGAACCACATTTTTCTCCATTCTATATATCTTTCCTAGATCTTTCATTGTCTGCTATGTCAACCCAACCAACCAAACAAACAAACAAACACCTGCACTTAATAACTAGTCTAAAATCGATATGCTAAGCACACAAGATAAACCTTTGCAAACAAACATTTGAGAGATCCCTCTCTGAGAACAGGAGGACTAGATCGTGGGACTCTAAATATTGGTTATGATGTTGCCTTGTCTTTTGATTTTCCAAACTATCAAAACACGGGACACCAACACACTAGACTAGGAATATCTCAATTAGGAGTAGCTCAATATTTTTCTAACTCTTTCAATGGACATGAAGCCACAGTTCATGGTATTACATTGAAGGTTTTAGCATATTCCATTGTTGAAGCATTCAACCTTCCACAGGAAGGATAAAGGTGGTTTAAAGGTCAGGTTATAACAAATACTAACAACTCACACAATGGCATGTCCAAACCCACCCCCTAATCGAATGTATGCAATTGTTGATGCAAGGTATGCCCCTTTGGTTTTACCTCAGCCTATGAATGCATTACCTGTAGAAGATTATCTCAAATACATGCCTAATTTTAGTGGCGAGGCAGAGGTAATAGCTAGAGAACACCTTGCTGATTTTTATGCCCATGCTAACAATATGGATATTGGGCATGAAGATCTCTGGATGAGATTTTTTTTTAGAGTCTTGAAGGTGATGTTAGGAAATTGTTTAGATATTTTAAAACTGGTAGCATCACTGGAATTGAAACCCTATATGATACATTTTTAAGAAAATGGGGTGATAAGAAAGATTTTATGTATTATATCATTGAATTTGGTTCAATAAAAGTTAAAGAAGGAGAATCAGTTTTTGATTTTTCTAAGAGATTCAATAAGATGTATAGAAAAATACCTACTGAAATCAAGCCTACTGAAGCTTCAACCAAAATCACTTATGTTGATGCCTTTGATCCTTCTTTTTGTTTATTATTGAGAGAAAGAAAATCTAAAACACTAACACAAATGTAGGACAATGCACTGGAGGTAGAATCTAATGCATTAGCAGCTGATAGGCTCAGAAGAGGGATTGAAAGAGAAAAAAGAAAGAAAAAGATGAAGTTTCAACTTCAGGAACTTCAGACATAAATCCTAAGTTAGATTAGGTGACCAAGATGGTCAAGTCATTTACTACTGAGATGTCCAAGTTCAAGATGGAAGCAAGACCAACTACTACTAGAAATGTTTTATTTGATCAACCTAATAGGGAGAAATTTAGAAGACCTATAGCTCCTCAAATTTTGCAGCGAGAAAGGAGAGATGCTGATGATCGAAAAGTACAACCTCCTTTAAAGAATGCTATATATGAAGATGAAGAGGAAGATGAAAGGTTGGAGAAAGGTGTTGATATCAATTTTCTGAGAGATAAAGAAGGGCTGATCCATATTACACAAGCAGAGTATGAAGATTTCATGTCATATACTCATAATAATGAAGAGATTCCCGATCATTCCATGATTGCAGCTGATCACCAAAGTAGATAAAATATCATATCAAATAATATTGATGATAATCCAAATCCTGTTGCACAACCCAAGAAAAATAATGATGCAATTAAAATTCCACCAGAAAAGCAAGTTGCTGAAACAAACAGACCGGAAATTCCGGTAGCAGTTAATCCTCCTTCACTTGAGGTAAAAATTTCTCACAAATTTCCCCCTGTTTTCAATTTTGATAATGAGATACAAAATATAAAGCTTCCTGTTCCTCTTGTAGAACTCATGAAGAATGATGATTTCAAAAATACTTATATGAAATCTCTTCAACCTCCACCTACCAAAGTAGCCTCTGATTTTGTTAACCTTCAATATGACAAGCCCAATGTTATTTTAGGTCCATTGGAAAAATACATAGATGACTCTACCCATAATTTCTATCTATCTCTGAATATTCATGATAAGATCTTGCATAATTTCCCAATGGACTCTGGAGCCTCACATAATTTAATGCCCAAGGTAGTGATGGATGAACTAGTTCTTGAGGTAACTAGAGAATACCAAGATCTCTACTCCTTTGATTCCTGGAAATTTAAATGACTTGGTGTCATAAAATACCTTGCAGTAAGCCTCTTTCAGTTACCGATGAGAGGGATGGTGATGGATATTGTTGTAGCTAACATTCCTCATAGGTTTGACATGTTACTTTCCAGGTCATGGATTAGAAGGTTGGGAGGAAATTTGCAAATGAATTTCACTTATGCTATTGTCCTTGTTTTTGGAGGAGAACAAAGAATAATTTATAAAGAAGCTCAACTGACATATATCATTAGTGACAAAAAATACCCCACTAATAATCCAATTTATGCTAGAAAAACTGATGTTGGTTCAACCATTTACACATGGATAATGTTGTCCTATCTGCAGATTTTTTTTTAGATTTTGAAGCCTGCTGAAAAATAGATCTTTCATGAGGGTTCCCAGTTATGAAAAATGTATTCTGATGGCTCATGTTCTATAGAAGGAGCTGGTGCAGGAATATTTCTCATTTCTCCTTTGAAAGAGAGCTCCATTTTTTCTTTCAAAACTTAATTTGAAGCAAATAATAATGTGGCTGAGTATGAAGCTATGATGATTGGTTTAAAAACAAAAAAAGATATGAATATTTTAGAAATTTCTATTTTTGGAGATACTAAACTTATTATACAACAAATTAGAAGTTTTTATCAAACTAAGCATCCTAGACTCATAGATTACCATAATGCAGTAAGGAGTATTGTAGAAGAATCATTCCTAGATTTTAACATTTCTTTTGTTCCAATAGAAAGTAATATTTTGGCTAACTCACTTTCTAGTTCAGAAATCTCATTCAAGATTCCAATTCCTAAGAAGCTGAAATATGAAGTGGAAGTCAGGTTCAGACCTAGCATTCCTCATAATGTCAAGCATTGGAAAGTTTTTGAAGATGATTAGGAGATTAGAATATTCATTGAAGATGCTGAAGAGTTTGATGTTCTAAACATTGTTCAAGATGAATATCTCATGAAGGATGATGTTGATTTGCAAGGCACCAAAAATATGCAAAAACAAATTGTTGATCAACCTATCATTCAACTGTCTACCAATCACATTCCTAAGGGGTAAATACCACTTGAGAATATCTTTGATCACAATGATGTTTTAGTAAAACCATAGTTGGATGAAACAAAAGCATAATTGGATGATTTCAATTTGGGCACAGAAAAAGAAACAAGGTATGTGAAGTTGTCAAAAGATTTATCAAAAGAAAGAAAGGTTGAATATCATAAGCTATTTTGTGAATTTGTTGATGTTTATGGTTGGAAATATGAAGATCTCAAGACATATGATACATGTATCATTGAGCATAGGATACCATTGAAAGATGGTACTAAGCCTTTCCGACAAAAGTTAAGAAAAATTAATCCACTATTGCTACCAGTGATGGAGAAGGAAGTGAAAAAAACTTTTGGATGCCAAAATCATCATTCCATTGAGATACTTAGATTGGGTTTCTAATATATTTATAGTAATAAAGAAGAGTGGTGAAGTCATATTATGTGAAGATTTCAGGAACCTTAACAAATGCTCCAAGAAAGATAATTATCCATTGCCAAAGATGGAGCATATTCTTCAAAAGGTAACTAGTTCAAACAAAATTTCCATGTTAGATGGGTTTTCCGGGTACAATCAAGTTTATGTTTGGCAAGAAGACCAAGAGAAGACATAATTAAATACTCCTTGGGGAACATTAATGTATGAAATATGCCATTTCGGCTTACGAATTCTGTAGCTACTTTTCAGTGTGATATGGACTTTGCATTCATTGGAGAAAAAGATAAATTCTTGGTCATATATTTGGATGATATTACTGTTTTTTCGGCTTTAGATCAAGAACACCTTCATCACTTAAGACAAGTATTTGTTAAATTCAGAAAATATGGTATATCATTGAACCCAAAGAAGTCTCATTTTTCTCTCAAAGAAGGTAAGGTGTTGGGTAACATAGTTTCTAATGATGAAGTGAAAATTGATCCTAAAAGAGTGATTTCAATTCAAGATTTAACACTTCCAAGATCCAAGAAAAAGGTTCAATATTTCCTAGGTAAGATCAATTTCTTAAGAAGGTGCATTCCAAATTCTGCTGAAATGGTGAAGCATATTACTTGCATGCTAAAGAAGGACAAAGAAGTCAAGTGGAAAATTGAATCCGAAAATTCATTTGACCTGATAAAAAAAGATACCATTGAAGCACCTCAGTTGGTAAGCCATGAATACTCAAAGCCTTTATTGATCTTCTTATTTTCCTCTCAAGATAATATTGATGTTGTTTTATTGCAAAAATATTCAGAAAATAGGGAAGCTCCCATAACATTTTTCAACAGAGCTCTTAGAGATGCAGAATTGAAGTATGAAATATTGGAAAAGCATGCCTATGCATTAGTGAAAGATTTGAAAGCTTTTAGAGTTTATATTCTGCATGATAAATTTATTGCATATGTACATTCATCTGCTATTAGAGAGATATTTGTTTAGCCTGATATTGATGGAAAAAGAATCAAGTGGGTGACTAAAGTTCTTGAGTTTGATTTAGAGATAAAGCCTACTAAACTAATCAAAGGCCAAGGATTAACCAAACTACTAGCTGCAGAAAATTGTAAAGTTTTAGGTTTGAATTTCATGGATGAAATATTTGAAGGGCACATTGAACCTATAGACAACATGGCAGTGGATGTAAATATTTTTGAATGCAGCTAGTATAATGATATCATCTATTTTATGCAACATTTTAAACCTCCTCCAAATTATGATAAAAGCAGAGTAAGATCTTTGAAGCTGAAAACTGTTAAATTCTGCATTAAAGATAATTTTTTATATTGGAAAGATCCTACAAGAGTTTTTTTGAGATGCATTGACCCTGAGGAGTCAAAGAAAGTTATGTTTTATATGCATAGTAGTATGTGTGGAGGTCATCATTATTGGAGATCTACTACATACAAAATATTGAGAGTTTGTTATTTTGGCCTAGCTTGTTTTATGATGTATGTGCTGAGGTGAGAACATGTGAAAAATGTCAGAAGTTTACTGGTAAGAAACATTTGAAATCTTTGCATCTCAAGCCCATAGTTGTTTCTACACCTTTTCAGCAACAAGGATTATATTTCATTGGAGAAATTCATCCACCTTCAAGTGGAAAACATCATTGGATTCTTGTTGCAGCTGGTTACTTCACCAAATGGATCAAAGCAATATCTACTAGGAATGTTACTCATAAATTCATCATTAATTTTTAGGATGGAATCATAACCAGATTTGGATGTCCATCAAGGTTAGTAGCAGATAATGAAACAACTTTTAAAGCTAATCCATTGGTAAATTTCTATGAATATTATGATATTCAACTCACTCATTCTACAGCCTACTATCCCCAAGGGAATGGTTTAGTTGAATCATCAAACAAAAGTTTGGTAAGAATCATCACCAAGCTATTGGAACAAAACAAGAAAGCCTGGGAATAAAAACTAAATTTTGCTTTATGGGCTGATAGGGTGACAATAAAAAAGTCTATTAATACATCACCTTTTCAAATGGTTTATGTAACTGATGTTGTTTTTCCAGTCCAATTGGCCATTCGTGTAGCTAAAATTCTACAAGATCATGAAGCTGATCCAGATGACATGACTAGGAGAATTTATTAGATCATTGAAGTGCAGCAAAAGTGAGAACACAAATATGATTTGGTGAGAAAATATCAGCAAGCTGTGAAGCAAGTTTTTGATAGAGGAACTAAAAAAAAATATTTTCAGATAGGAGATCTGGTGTTGAAAAGGGATGCACAGACAAGATCCAGGTAAGCATTCCAAATTTGATGCTTTATGGTTTGTTCCTTTCAGAATATCAAATATTCTACACAAAAATACTTTTTAGTTACAACATCTTGATGGGAAAAACTATTTGAAGGTCCATTCAATGGCCGCTTTCTAAAAAAATCTTTTACTAAGGCTGTTGGAAGCCTAAGTTCACTGTAAATAATGATGTATTTCATAATAAGACTCCATAGCCCAATGAGAAGGCACTGAAACTAAAAAATATTCTTATAGCCTCGCAGGGATAGATCTATCCCTTGTGGAGCCAATATTAGCATAGTTCTTTGCTTAGTCATGAGTCCATTTTAAGTTTTTTGTTTTTAGGGGTAGACGTTGAAAATTTCAATTTTTTTTTTGGTCGCTACCAAAATTTCCGCTAGCGTCTATTTTAACATTTTCTGAAATTTTGATATATTCCCGTTTCTATCTATTTTTCTTTTATTCTAATGCTACTGGAAATTCTGGTAACATACTCTGTTTTTAAAAAATAAACGAAAAATCGCATCCACTTTTCGTCAAGCCACTTGTTATGATGTAAATATGTTTCAAATGTTTTTTAAAATGATTTATATCATGTGATAGTAGTCGTATGTGGTTATTTATGTTAAATTAAAGTCATGGTATACGTGTAGTGTCTAGGTGTCAACCCACAGTAATAAACCCAACTGTTAATCCCATTCTATTTTTCATCCAAGTCCGTTAATCTCATGTCAAGGAACGTGTTTTTCGAATGGAGGAGATCGTGGATCATCAGAATTAATGCAATGACTGGTTGGTTGGGCACAACGATGCTGCTGGAAATTGATCTAGGAGAATCGTACAGGTCCAAGTACAAGTGGCTTAAGGAGAAGGCTCAAAATCAAAGCGGAAAAAATGTGGAAAACTCATTTTCAAGTTGAAGATCTCGTCGTTCTGATTGCAACGGTGTGAACGGTTCGTCAAACCGAGTTATTATGTGAAAGTTAGAGCTGGTCAAGGTTGGTAGGTTGACTGGATGAATTGGTAGCTTAAGAAGGCAACAAATCCGCAGAAATCCAGCCGCCAAATTCCAGTCAGCTCCAGCCAGATTCTAGTTGAATTTGTGGGATCGTTAATTTGACTCCTTTGGTAAAAAATTGAGGAGTTTAAAAATGTATTATTGTTGTTAAAAAAAAAAAAAATAGTAGGGGCAGGCCATGACCCCTGCCCCTACCCCAACGGTTAACAATAATAATAAATATTAAATTTTGGGTGGGGCTGATGGTCATGACACTGTTGCCCCAAACCTGCCTTCCCATATATATATCACGATGATAAGGGGCGGGCTGCCTGATGTAGGTCCCCCCCCCCCCCTGCCCCCAACAATCAATGCATACAACACACGGATAAGGGGCGGGTCACCTGATGTGGGTCCGTGCCCCCCCCCCCCCCCCGACAAAAGCAGTACGTTGGTTGATAATAAAAAATTTCGCCATTTTGCGAGGGGGTTGGGTTTGACCACCCGACCTCCTCCCCACAAATTCTGTTTTCTATCATTGGGGCAGTGGCTCCATTTGGGGAGTCTACCCCACAAACTTGTCCTTAAAACTCTCATTTCTCAAATGCGCCTAGGTAGACCAGGAGTGACTCAAATATTGAGGCGGGAAGCAGAACCATGATTCTTTCCAGGGGCAGGTGGAACCATGATTTGAGCTCAACTTTCAGAGGGGCCAAATTTTCCCAGTGTCCAAATTGGAAATTTTTTATATGGATACTACACCTCTTAGCAACAGGAATTCGATGGTGCTATCCATTTCTGCAACATAGGTCTCCATTTTTTAGCTAGTTTGTATATTGAAGGTATAAGGGTGTAATTTTACATTGATGCTTGTACTTTCATGTTATTTTCCACTTAATGAGATAACGCCTCCCCACTGATTGAGTAGGGACCGGAGACAAAGTCCCTCCTAGATGAACTCCGTTATTAAGTTCATGTCTTCTTTGCATGATTTTATGTGCTTATCCCTTCTTGTTTCATTCATTTTAATTTTCATGGTTAAGATGCAATTTTACATGTAATTATTTATTCCATCTTGAAGCAAAAGATTTTGGATCAAGTGGTATCAGAGCGGGTTTTCGTAGATGTGAATTGCATGTTTTTATGCTAACAAAAAACAGGCTATGAAGAGGTGAATGAAAACTAAAGTATTTTGATCCCGAAGTGGGACATGCACATCAAAGAAGAAACATGGATGGAAATGTTAGAAATGAGGAAGAGAAAAAATTCCCCAAAACATTCTACACAATGGACGATCGGGTTGAGAAGTTGTTCTTAAGGCTTGAGAAACTAGAAAGAGTAGGGGATAATGCTTTAGAAGGACGAGGTTCAACACATGGAAATGATGGAGGAGATCCACCACCTTCTCCTTCCGTGAGTGAAAGTTCTTCGTCCTCTTCTCACCATCATCATAGGAATTCAGGAAATGCATCTAAGAAACCTTTCTTTAAATTAGATGTAAAATTTGATCTTCCCATGTATAATGGTGAAAATAATGCAGAAATTCTTAACAACTGGATTAGGCAGATTGAATTCTACTACAGGATTTTGTAGATTGAGGGGGACGAGGCAAAGATCCAGTTGGCTTCTCTTCGACTGAACGACACTGCTCTTGTTTGGTGGGAGAGAAAATTGTAAGGCAGTAAAAATTTGGGTAACCTTCACTCCTCATGGCCAAATTTTGTGTCTGCATTGAGAAACCAATTTTACCCTTTGGGATCTAAGCAAAAGGAATTAATGGAATGAAAACACCTAAGGCAAGGCAAAGGTCAAAATTTACAAGACTTCACTGAAGAATTTTGAAAACAAGTATTGAATTTCAACATTCCATTAGATTCACCAGAGATTGTAACCAAGTATATTGGTTCTCTGCATAATTACATAAGAAACTATTTATTATTGTTTGAGCCTCCTACGATTGATGAGGCTAGTGTGAGGGCCATGCATCTAGAAAGCAGGGGAGCACATGAACAAAGTGACCACCCAAAAATAACTGCAATAGCCAAGAGAGGTGGAGCAAGGCCCTCTTGTACACATTGTGAGAAAGAGGGACATGCCGAAGAAATTTTCTGGAAGCTGCACCCTGAGTTGATACCTAAGAGGAATGAAAAAAAGGGGAATCAGAAGACAACTACCACCATGCAGGAAAGCCAAGATTCTGAATCAGAGGAAGATGAGAAGGTCACAACTACACGATTTTCACGAGGTAGAAAAATGACTCGGGGTTTGATTCTGACGATGAAATGAATCTTGTAGCCTTTGGGATCGCAGTAGGAGGACCCATAGACTTGGGTTCTGATTCAGGAAATGAAAAAAAAAATCATCAGAAATTGTACCAAATATGAAAAGGACACTCACTGCGATAAATCTCCAAGAACTTGAAGAGATCAACCAAAACATCCAAGTAGAGAATACTGAGCTAAGGAGACTCCTACAGGAAGAAAGGGAAGAAAAACAAATTTTACTACACCAATTACAGGCTAAGGATGTAGCCTTGGAAAATTTGTGACATAACCAACTCGGGGTAAAAAGCAACCCTTCAATTTCATGTACTTTTCATGATGATAATTTCAATTCTTTTGAAAAATATACTGCAGGAATCGGGCCCAAATTACTGAAGAAAATGGGGTATCAAGGAAAGGGCCTCGGCATCAATGGCAAAGGAATTGTAAACACCATCTAATTCAAGGAATTTCTGTGTCATGAGACTCGGATACACCAGGAAGAAAGTTGGAGAAAGCTCCAACACAGCTAGTGACTAGCCAACGACAAATGATGAAATCACTTCCTCACATTCCAGCGATAGTGAGGGCTCCATGAACACTTATTGAAGGAACACCAGGGGAAGGTGCTCTAAGTTGACCCAAAAATTTTGGAGGAAAGAGAATCATTGTAGTCATTGCAACGAAGTGGGACACAAATAAGCCACGTGTCTAATGATCCATGCCACGAAAGCATCGATAGAGGGGCTGAAAGGTGGAAATGTTCAAAAAATGAATCCACCACATTCATGGTGGTCTTCTTTATTAAGTAAAATATGGTTTTTTTTGAGGTAGTAGCTTGTTATGGGCACAATTGTAAATCATGATTTGCAAGTAAATGTAAACGCGATGATGTGTTTCCCATCACTTCGGAACACAACGATGATGTTTTGGCCTTTTCCGATGAGTAGTTAGGTATTGGTTATTTTTATGTAATACTTGACCAATGAGTGTGTGCTATAAACTCTTGGAAAGTGAGGGGTTGTTGAGTCATGTGTGGTTTGTACATGGTTGCAAATGATGTACCAAATTTGCATGCATGTGAGTGAAAGTTTGGTTTTTAACGAACAAGTAGTGTGTTGGGTATGTTAATGATTTTGGTGGTCCAAAAGCTCCTTAGTGTGGAGGAATGATCCAGGAGGATCATATAGGTCAAAGTATAAGTGGCTTAAGGAGAAGGCTCAAAAATAAAAGTGGCATAAATGTGGGAAACTCAGTTTCAATTTGAATATCTTGTCGTTCTAATCACAACGGTGTGAACCATTCGTCAAACCGAGTTCGTATGTGAAAGTTAGAGCTGGTAAAAGTTGGTAGGTTGACTGGATGAATTTGCAACTTAAGGAGGCAAAAAATCCACATAAATCCTACCACCGGATTCTAGTTAGCTCTGGCCGAATTCCAGGCGAATTTGTGGGATCGTTAATTTGACTCCTTCGGTAAAAAATCGAGTAGTTTAAAAATGTATTATTATTGTTTATATATATATATATATATATATATATATATATATATATATATATATATATATATAAAGTGTAGTGGTGGGCCATGACCCCTGTCCCTACCCCAAAGGTTAAAAATAATAATAAATATTAAATATTGGGTGGGGTCAATGGTCGTGACCCCGCCGCCCCAACCCTATTGTTGGAGCATGGTCCCCTGAATATAATTTTGATATAATTTTGCAATATTTTGAATATTTTAGTCATGCGCAGCAAAATTTAAGGGACTTTGGGGCGGGTCAAAGTCCCTCATGCATTGTAATGGGAAAAAGGGTAGATCTAGGGGTCACAAACCACGGTTTGAAGACCTTAGTATAGCGCAAACTAAAGGTATAAATAGGGGTCTAGGAAGAGCTGAAGAAATTAGTTTTTGGGGAAGTTTTGGTAAGATTGTTAATGATAGATCTGTTCTAAGGATTTTTGTGCGAACTTGTCTGGGTAAGGGCTCTTGTTGGATGTGTGCACAGAGATCCTCAGTCCTTCTGTGTGCGGACCCCGTTGGCTATGTGTGTGGGTATATGGAAGAGTCTATAAGAAGAATCTGAGTATTAATGAATGAGCCGACGTTTTGTTGATATTTGAATGTATCTGTGTTGTGTTATGGGTTGTGCTGCATGTTAATCCCCTGTTATTTCTATGATACTGAATACTCATAGCTAAGTGTTAGTGCACATGGATGCGATGCTTTAAAGAGTAATGAATGCATAGATCTGGTGATGGTTGGTCATATTTAGCCTGTTAATTGATTACATTATAAGTTATGGGTTACACGCAAGTTATTATGTTACATACATTTCTAAGGGTTTCTGGTTAGGGCTCTTATTAATGCAGGCCTGTTTAGATTTAAGGGCACCCACTTCATTAAATCTATCTCTCTCTCAAGGTACGGAAACCTGGTTCCAACACCCTCCCATACTACTCTGGGTGAGACCTTGACTTGCGCAAGAAGGTCATTTCCGAAAGGGCCAGTAGTACAGGGGTTTGCTGGTTAACCTCAAATCTGAACCTGGGTCAAGACCCATAAAATCAAAAAATGGTTCTGTTGCTGGGACTAGGAGAATTTTGAGAGAGAAATCAGGTGATGAGTCAGGGTTTATGGAATCCAAAAAAATCTAAAATTGAAGATTGGTTCGAAAAGCAGATCCAAGAGTTTACCCTAAAAGAAAATAGAAGTAAAAAGTTGTCTATGGAAGAGTGGAAGAATAAGTATATTTTCATAAAGGTGCACGATATCTTCTTCGTGAGCTTTGCACATGAATTGCAGAAGTGGTTGTCGAGCTTAGTGTAGTTTCAAACCTGTTGGAAGGACAATAGGGTTACATAGTGGAACTTTGAATTGATCCCGCAATTGGAAAAGACTGATAAAAAAATCACCCAAACTGTAGATCAATGGATAGATAGTATCTTAGATGGATTTGTGACGAAGTTTGCGGTAGATTAGTTTGTATCATATTCTGAAGCTGAGAGAATATTTTTCAAAGGGTTGAGAGGTAAATTCTTAAGAAAATTTCCCTTGCTGATTAAGATGCTATTGAGCGAAAAATGTGTTCTGTGCAGCCACGCCAAGTGAATGAGTTACGAACATGTTGAAAGAGCCACGCACAATGGAAAGTAATATCGATTCAATCAGATTGGGAAAAGAGCTGCATATAGCCCTCTAAGGGATTCACCGGACCTAGAAGAAAATGAGACTACATGCATTGCAGGTTGCCCTCCTGCTACACCATACTCAAAATCACGTAGGACTCAGACATCTCCTACCCCACCGCCACCTTGACCTATAGATGATGTGGCTGTGCACATGAAGCTACCCATTTTTAAGGGTGTGGGGGATGAGTACCTGTATTGGTTCTCGTTTGTAGCTGAGGCTATATGTACAACACAAAATGTTAATACAGATTTTGTAAAAAGAGCGCAACTAGCCATGGATTTTGAAGGACGCGTGCTGGACTGGTTTATGGGATATTTGAAACAAAATGTTGCTCCTATTATCGATGATATCAAAAAGGAACTAAAGCTGCAGTTTAAAAAACTGAAGTCCTTTGCACAATTAGTGGCGGAGCTAAAAGACTTCAAGAAAGGAGAAAAAGAATAGTCTGGGATGCTGATCAGCAGATGAAGAAAACTATCAATGACAGAGGATTTGTTTAAGATGATGATCAACACAAGGAATGGTTCATCACCATGTTGCTACCCCATCTACGTGGCCCTCTAGGAAAACAAAATATTGCTACTTAGGAGGAGGCCCTGGAGATTTCTATGAAGCTAGAGGCTACGCCTAGAGAAGATATTCCCCTTGGGACTCTGGAAATCCAAGTTAGTTAGAAGCTATGAACTTAGAGATACAAAACCTACGAAGATACAAGGGTAAAGAGGTTGGCACAAATGTTTGGTGTATACGAGATGGATCAGGTCATCTTGGATCTGGGATTTGATTCCACTATCCTGCCCAAACAAACCTGGCAAATAATGGGAGAACCTAAATTGGAATGGTCTACCATTCAACTAAATATGGCTAACTAACAAAAGATCATTCCACTAGGAAGGTTGCCTAAGGTTGTGGTAGACATTGCGGGAGTTAAAGTATATGTAGAATTCGAAGTAATCCAAATTGTGGATGATGCGGACCCTTACCCTGAACTATTAGGACTGGATTGGTCTATTGACATGGGAGGTATCATCAACCTGAAAATGAGGACCATTATCTTTGAACATGATGGTACATGGGTAATAGTCCCCCTAGATCCAGCTGAAAGTGAAGGATATACAGAGTCAGTGTGCGATGAGGAGGAAGTTGATCATATTTACAAACTAACTGCATGGAATGATGATTGGGTCAATCCTACCACTGATGGGATGTTAAATTGGGAAAAGAGACAACTCATGCTTCTCAGATTCGGATGGTGAGATGGAAAATTGGCAGAACTGGTTGCATGAAATATCTGCACTGCGCTACCTCAAGATCATAAAGAGCTTTCGATACATCTCCTCTGAGGTAAGAGAACTACCTTACTTTGATAGTTTTGGTAGAGTTAAGGAATTTCTTAAAGTGTTAGAAAAAGATGTCCTTGAGGAATGTCGATTCTGGGAACTTGTTTTGGCCATGCGAGAAACCCCTATGCGATGGTGGGAAACACATAAGAGGGATCTCTAGGACTGGGGGGAATGTCGAAATATGATGATCATGTGCTTTGAACCCCTAGTCAACCCGCCCATGGATCTCTTTTCAGGTCATGTGGATCCACGCAAGCACTTGGCTATGTGGATGGAGGTGTGGAATGAAAGGATTTGGAATGAGTGGGTCAATATGTTTATTCACACTTTAGGGTTGATCCTCACCATCTGATATTTAAATTCAGAGCTTCACCAATGCACTCGCCACTGGGATACAATGACAGAGGATTTCACGGCAACGTTCGGTTGAGTTGGAGGGACAGAGAAATTGGAAGAAGCCCTACAATATATAGATTCTCTTTTCATTAGGGGAATTTTGAGGCCTGAAATGGGCCTCCTAAGGAAATTATAAAATAATAGTGGAAATAATAAAATAAGATTTGATTACATCATCAAATTTTAGAGGGAAAAAGGAAAACACTACTTTTTCAACTCATATCTTCAACTTATCTCCCAAAGTTTTTATTCAAATTTTGAGCAAGAATACTCGTTGGATGAAAAATTTAATTCCTCATCCAAGGAGTACCCATGTTGCATACTTTCGATGGATCCTACTTCACGGAATATGAGAAATAAATGAAAAATGTGATTGCAATAACGTTTTTTCATGTATTTATCATTTTTCGTATAGCAGGGTCCATCAAAAGTATGCAACATGGGTACTCCTTGGATGAGGAATTAAATTTTGCATCCAACGAGTACTCTCACTCAAAATTTGAGTAAAAATGTTTGGGAGATAAGATTAAAATATGAATTGAAAAAGTAGTTTTATTATTTTATTATTTTTGATATTTTTACCCTTTTAATTAAAAAATGGTGAATCATCCCCCATGGTTGACATCATCATCTTGAATCCTATTAGCTCTTATAAATTTTATTTTGGTTGTACATTTTTCTTAGGAGGCCCATTTTAGACCTCAAAATTCCCCTAATGCTTTGATGAGTCTTTTCTCAAAAGGAATGTGTTGCGCCCGCTTGGGATGTGTAGATGTAGGATATTGTCAATTGTAGAAATTTTTCAGTAGAGGACTGTGACGAATATCCTAGGAATATCACAATCCAAAAATCTTAAGGATAATGCACGGTCGCAAGACCCTCATTACAGATAGTGGATGTTACCAAGCCATTGAAGGAACTCAACATTGGGACAGAGGAAGAGCCTAAGTTGGCCATAATTTGGGATTACTGGGAAGATGATATGGTTGGAAAGGTTGTGGAGCTGTTGACCGAATATCAAGACCTATTTTCTATGAATTTATCTGAACTCAAGGGAATTGTAGGAGATTTTGGTGTTATGAAGATCAACTTGAAGTTGGATGCACGCCCTGTCAAGCAGTGACCCTATCGGCTGAACCCTAAGTATAAGAAGAAATTCAAGGAGGAGATAGATAAGATGATGTCCGCAGGTATCATTGAGCCCGTAGAGCAGCATGATTGGGTAAGCCCAATGGTAGTCCAAGAAAAGAAAACCAAAGGAGAGATAAGGATCTGTGTAGAACTGCGCAAGCTGAATGATGCATGTGTGCATGATCCCTTCCTTACGCCATTCTTTGATGAAATATTGGATAATGTGGGAGGTCAAGAAGCGTACTCATTCACTGATGGATTTTCAGGGTATCATCAGATTAGAATGGCACCTAAATACTGCAACAAGACAACCCTTGCAACCAAATGGGGCTCCTTCCAGTACACTGTCATGCCCTTGGGATTGAAGAATGTCGCAGCCATATTATAGTGCGTAGTTGTAGCAGTATTTAAATAATTTATGCATTAGTTTCTGGAGGTCTATTTTAGTGATTGGACAATATTTAGATTGGTAAAGAAACATGTGTCAAAACTGTGCATGATGTTGGATACCTAAAGGAAACACCATATTTCGTTGAATTTGAAGAAGTGTATCTTCTGTGTACCCTTTGGAATTTTTTTGGGGCACATTGTATGTCAGCAGGGACCTAGCCAAGATTGCGGTTATCATCAATTTAGCAGTCCCCGCCAATGAGAAAAAATTGTGCTCCATCTTAGGACATACAAGGTACTATAAATTTTTTATTCAAGGGTATGCCTTGATCACTGCGCTGATGGAAAAGCTGCTAAAGAAGGATGTGTCCTTTTTCTAGGAGGAAGAATCTCAGAAAAGTTTTGAGTTGTTAAAGGAAAAGATATTCACCTATTCTAATATTTCCATATTGGGCTAAGGTCTTTCACATGCATGTGGACGCATAAGGAATAACTCTGGGGTTTGTCTTAGCATACCTAGGAGAAGGAGACATCGATCATCCAGTTGCTTTTTCTAGCAGGAAAATCTCTAGCGCAGAGTGCAACTACTCTACTATTGAACGAGAAGGATTGGAAATGGTGTATGTCCTGCAAAAGTACAGGCAAGGGCACTTTAAAATTTTCACTGACCATTCAGATTTAAAATACCAGGTCAATAATCTTGTGTTGCAGGGGAATATTTGTAGATGGTTGCTATTATTTCAAGAGTATGAATTTGAGATTATTGTGAAGCCTGGGATATTGAATGTGGGACCTGATCACTTGTCTCGAATTGAGACTTGAGAAGAGCCAACTAGTCTGGAAGAAGGATTACCTGATGCACAAATTTTCACTATCAAGGTGGTCGATGAGCACTTTGTAGACATTATTCACTTCTTAACAACTAGAACAAAACCTATAGAATATTAAGTAAAGAAGAAGAAAGATTTGGTGGCTCGTGTAGCTGACTTCACCTTGATTGCAGTACAATTGTATAAGTTGGGGGCTGATGAGGTATTATGGATATATGTATTATAACATGAGAGACAAGAAAAATTGGTTGAGGTGCATGAAGGGGTGGTATAAGGCCACTACGCAGGGAAATCCATTTCTAAGAAGCTGCTACGTGCCGGATTATGGTGGCCCGCATTACATAGTGATGCACATGAGTATTGTCAAACCTGTGATACATGTCAGCGAATCGAGAAGCCCTCGCACAGAGATGAGATTCCCTTGCAACCACAGATGGCCTTACAAGCATTTCATGAATGGACTATAGACTTTATGGGACCAATCAATTCCCCAGGGAAGAATACCAACACACGTTATATCATTACTGTCACTGATTATGTGACCAGATGGGTGGAGGCGAAGGCTGTTAAGGATTCTATCATAGATACTATTGCGCAGTTCATCTTCGAGCATATTTTGACCAGGTTTGGCTGCCCCAAGATCCTGATGAGCGATATAGGTACGCATTTCATTAATGAAGCTATTAAATCTTTGAGAGAAGAATTTCAAATCCATCACTCGAAAAGCACCCTGTATCACCCACAAGCTAATGGAGTAGTAGAGGCTTTCAAATTTTTTTTGGAGAATGCACTTACCATGATCTGTAATGCCAAACGGAATGACTGGGATGTGCGCATCTCCTTGGTTCTATGGGCCTACAAGAGTACATGCAAGAAGTTGACTGGGAAGAATCCTTTTTAGATGGCCTATGGACATGAGGCCATAATGCCCATGGAATATATTGTCCCCATATTGTGCATTGCGGATTTCTCAAATATGGCGGAGCCTGACATCATAGAGGAATGCTTGGCGTAGCTGGTTGCCTTGGAAGAAGACCGGTTTATCGCTAATTTTCATCATCAAGCATAGAAGGCACATGAAAAATCATGGCATGATCGACACATCTAGTCGAAGGTATTTAAGGAAGAAGAATTGGTTTTTCTCTATGATAGCCAATTTGCACGCCACCCAGGTGTTAGACACCTGTAAAATTTGATTATACCAAAAGGTGGCTAAATCTATTTTGAGCCTTCAAGGAACAATTTTCTATGACAAAAAATTGTTTGCTCTTAAAGACTCTTGAAGTCCTCCTGCCTCTGCCCAAATCTGCACTGATATTTACTTCCTAAAATATTCTGAAGTTCTTCTGATTCCAAATGAAAGACTGCTGCAAGACCTTCATTTTCCCCCTTCTCAAACCTTCATTTGCTCCCCCTTTTCTCCATAAAAACTCCCTTGTTTTCATAAATCCTTTTCTTCCATTTATGAAAATCACTTTCCCATAGTTGAAAACCCATTTTTTTAACTATACCGAAACCCCTGAAACCCTTTGAAAACGTTGAAAAATCAATAAAAATGCATATTTTCTATGTATTGGACTTAAGCCCCCTTCGTCCAGGTCCTTAACCCGTTTTTCCATGCGCCCTGGCGCCAGAACCTGGCGCTGAGCCAGTCAGGCGCTTATCCGTTTTAACAAATTTTCCACCTTGAAAATATTAAAAACCTTTGTTATTTGTAAATTTCGGGCTTTAATTTATTATTATAAGGTTTTCCGCCGGAGAAATTTTTTAATAAATTTGCACCGTCGATCTAAGTCCACATATCAGACGGTGTGGAGCACGCCTCCCTGTGGGCCGCCCAACCGTGCGCTGTTTTCCCAAAACCACGTGGTTTCTATCGCACCACTCTTCGACGAAGGGAATTTTTTCTCCAATTGCCAGCAATTCCATACATCACTTGACACGCGTCCCTCGTACTATTTGTAAAACCACCATCCATCCGTTGTCCATCGCGCATTAACGTTCAAACCTGGACGCCCAGCGATATCACTGTGGGCTGTCCGATCTGGGGCGGGCCATCCAACGGTGATCGCTCGCCAAAGATGCCTGACAATTAATGAAGATGCTCGCTACTTAATGTGGTCCCGGCGCGAAGATTAAACCATTTTCCGCGGTCGATCTGATCTGCAGATCGACGATTCATTTTTCGTCTCCCTGATTCGATTTCTCGGTCAACGACTCTCTGTTTTTGACTTCCCCATTCACTCTCGACCGTCGATCTCTGCGCTATCAACGGCCCTGGTCTAATTTTATTCCGCCCATTCTATGATCTCCCCGATTAATCCCGACCGTTGTGTTAGACTCCTATACCAATAGGTGTCATTTTTCATGATTGTCTTATTGAACTATGCACTATGTTCAAACCTTTTTCTTGAGCAAAGGTGTTCCATATTCTTGAAAAATCAAAAAACAAAAAAATTTAAAAAATGTAAAGAGGGTATACCCTAAAAGAAAAATCAAAGGGTAAGAAAAATAATTTGGTCAAAAAAGTGAAAGAAATGAACCCCAAACAAAATAGACCAAGGAAAGTGTGCAAGTCCAAATTCCACTACTATTTCATTTTCTGTAATAAAGCAATTGTGTGCAGCTTGTCAAACTTTTGCCACAATTTATGAAGAGTCAAACTGTTTAAACTTGACTCATTCATGTTTCAATTTCATGTTGTAGAATAGAGAATAAATATTTGACCAAACAGTTTAATCTTGGCAGATAAGTAGATAGGTAGAGTTAATAAAAGGTACTCAACAGTTTAATCTGAGCCCTTGGATGTAATAAGTGTAGACTTAGATAGGTTTGCCATGTAAAAGAAAAAGAAGATTGATAAGGGTTTGCCAGTCTAAGTGCACCCTAATAAAGAAGAGAAAATGGTAGAGTAAAGTAGATAGGGTAGGTAGATGGTGTTGCAAAGTTTCATGTGATGAATGATGGTGCTAAATGTGTTCAATCTTTTACTTTCATCACTAAGTGCAAAGGCATAACACTACATTGACAAAATTTTAGAGGAAGGCAAAGTCAGAATCATTAACTTCCCATCTCACTTTCTCCCTAAAAGTTTTACTAATTTCCCCAAAGTGCTAAGGAATTTAAAGATTAGAGGGGCTCAAGGCATTTCCTTGAATTTTGGAGGGACCGGACCCTCGGCCCAATAATTGAAAAGACCTTAGTACTTGAGATTATTCATCATTACACTTATTCACTTTAAACCTTTTCCTAAGTAAAATCTCATTTTACTTAGGAAAAGCATGTCATATTTCATAAAATCCCCTCAAAATCACTTACTATTCTAAATCTAAGTGTTGAAGTTGATATAATGGAATTTGCTTCAGAAATCTTCACTTTCTTAGTTGTGTAAAGTATTTTGAGTTTTCCTTGTCCCTTTGTCATATTAACATCTGATTTATTTATTAAATCCTTATTGAAATACCTTATCCTATTATCTATAATTCCCTTTTATAATAATAACCCAAAAACCCATTTATTCTAAGTTTTGGCCAAAGTTTATTTAATCCCTTTTTAAATAAAAATCCCACAATAAAAACCCTTTGGCTAAAATATACCTATAGATACTATCCCCGCCCCTATGGTTAATAAATCGCATTTATTTGTCACCATATAATATAAAATATGCGAAAAACAAAGTTTAAACATATATTATATGTTTAAAATGAAAAAACATAAATAAAAAACCATAGTCTCGCTGCACCCCGATCATTCACTATACCAAGGAATTAATTAATCATTTGGATTAATTAATAACCGGACCTCCAACCAATCAGAAGCCGCCCAGAATATTTAATTAAACAATAATTATTTTGGGCCCGCACGTTAAATCCCTCGCCATCTTCACGTCATATCACCCGTCTGATCGCCCATTCTCGGATCAACGGCCCGCTGTAATTCCGCTAGCCATCCATTGTCCAATCGTTAACGCGTGGGATCACGGTAGTTTCGAAACAGTGAACCAGCCACGTGTTGATCTCCGAATGGAATCGCTCCCATCTCACAAAAAAACGCCAACCCCTGAAAGCGGTGCGGAAATTACCGCTTACCGCCCGACCCTGGTGACATGTCCTCTCGTACAATAATGACGTCATCCTCGAAAAAATAAAAAAAATCCCTATTGACTTTGTAAATAAAACAAAATTCCGTGTATTTTCTGTCATTTTCTCTGTTGAAAGCGACTGCGCCCTCCACTGAAAAATTCAAAAATTCCACTGTTTAAGTCGCTGTCAACCAAAATTGTGGAACGCCATTGTTATACCAGTGCCCGAGCATTCATCTGCCATTGACCAGTACCTATAAATCTCGACATTTTCCATAAAATAGGTATTTATCCGTTTTCCTGTTGGAACTTTGTAAAAAATCCGCATTCCAGTGTTAAATTCAAGCCATAATCTGAAAAGAAGTTTTATATTGGTCTGTTTTAGTTCCTGCAACTAAAAGAATACTTTCAAAACTGAAATTGTGCCCGTTCTGTGAAAAACCCCCGAAATTTCCACTTTGAATACACAAGAACCAAAATGGAAGTCCCGGTAGCCCTGAGTGTAGCCCCATTAAACGCCCCTCACAGAGAATTGGAATACTTGCCATTAGTGGATAAAGACTTTCAAATTAAAGACTTAGTGTTCGATGAAAATCCCCTTCGAAGTTATTGTCGATGCAGAGATGATTATTCGAAAGTTTTGGATGTCATTGGGTTATGGGAATCCAATTTCCCAAGATATCTCATCCCCTTAGTCCGTATATTCCCAGAAATTATCCACTACTGTCATTCCAATTATGATCCAACTCAAAGAGCAGTGATGTCCCCTGACCAGAGTGTCCTGTTTCCCATTACTCCTCAAGCTATTAATACAATGCTCCATTTTGAACCTGATCAAAATCTTACTCCTTTGTCCATGGAAGAACTACTTGAAAAGTCTACCCAATTGTCCCAAGAAAAATTGAAATGCATTTGCCAGACCTTTATGTTACCTGAACATCAACCTAAGGGCCCTCCCTATGGTTTTGCATTTTTTACTGAATTAGGCAAGCTCATCCTGAATATGATATCCTTTGTACTGGGTTTTAATACTAGTGAGTATGTTGATGAATTAACCCTAGTATTATTATCCATCTTCACTCCTGGACAACCTCCTGCTGTAAAATATGACTTTGCATCTTTCATTGCCAATAAAATCCATGACCAGTTCATGAGGCTAGATAATGAGAAAGTGTTTAAATATTCCTCAGTCATTTACCATCTCATCATCTATTATCAATCAGAGAAGTTCCCTTTTCCTGTTCAAAAGCTTGATGCCAAGGGAAACCCTAGGTCTGTTATATTTTGGTCTGCCATAACTCACAGTTCCTATAATTCTCCCTATTCTTATGCTGAGTTCATTGATATTTTCATACATCCTGCAACTACCTTGTTGACAGGAGTAGCTCCTCCAAGGCTCAACAATGAGATTAAGAAAACTTTACAGCTTTCAAGGACATACAAAGTTGGAGACTGGTATTTGCACCAAAATTATTCAGAAATCAGAATATATGGATGTGAACTTTGTCCATTCAAGCTGCCTAAATATGTGCCTATGAGACTTTTTGCCTTAGAATATTTCAAGCAAATGAATAATTCTGATGTTGTTCATTTTTGTAACGCTAAGAAGAAAGCCCAACTAAGAATCAAAAGTCAGTTAGGTCCCTTTATATGCAATTCTAGGGATGCTGAACATGAAGCAGAAAATATATTTCAAAACCATTTCAAGTTACAAAAGAGTTTCCGTTGGATTCCCTATGATCCATTCAGTTTTATATGTGACAAAAGAATGAAGAACAAATCAGCACCCTACTTTCACCACAAAATTCCGGAAATAGAACAGTATGCTAATCAAGATGAGTGGATGGAAGTAACATTAATTGAACAGGATAGTGAAGAAGTCAATATGAACAAAATTATGAAAGATCTTGAGAAAAAGTTTGACCTAGAGTCTTTTGGGCAAGTGCAGGTACCTCATATTGGCACTTCTTCAGTAGGAAATCTTCAACAGGGATTACAAGAAAATAGTCCATCAATTGCAGTTGAGTCTAAAGGCAAAGGGAAAGAACCTGAAGTACAAGTCATTGAAACTTTCATTATGACAGAAAAGCCTCAAACTTCCAAGGCACCAGATCAAACACAGGTTTCTCCTGCTCAAGTCAATCACCCTGAAGTTTCAGAATTTCAGACTCCATCTAATATGGAAATAGGCAAGAAAAGACAGGTTGCAGATCCCACTCCTCCCAAAGAATCCCCACAACAACACCAGGCTAAAAAGAAGAAACTAAATCCACTTCCAGAAGTGGAATCTATAGATGAAATGTTTGATGATGAAAGAGAGGATAGTCAACTAACTGGTTCAGTTAGTGAAACACACACAGGACATAAAGGAAAGGAATTACAAAAACAGTTGAGCACATAAGTGTCTTCCTTTAAACAGCCAAAGACAGATGCAGGTGATATAAATAAGACCTTCATTAATATAAAAGCAAGGAATGACCCATTGAGGATGCAGGTATATGATCAGTATCTTAGAATGGCTCCACACAATCAAGAAATATTAATGTCAGCTTTTGAGATTCAGCAAGGGAAAATGATGATGAGCTATTTCAAATCCAAAGTGCCAAAACCCAAGATAGCATTTGATTACATTAGGACCAATTTTGAGGTCCTAGCAAAAGACATTAATCCATTAGACCAAATAGAATTACATAAACAAACTAGGGAAATGATATATTCTACCCTTACTGATAAAGAAATGGCAGCCCATAGATTGCAAGATTCTTTAAATAATACAAATACCCAGTTGCAAATTGAGAAAGCTTCTTCTCAGGCAAAAGATAACAGAATAAAATCTCTGGAAGAAATAATCATCAGTTTGGGTCATAATCCCAAAGATATAAAAAGCATTGAGGCACTGATTAAAAAGAAGGATGATGATATTGCTGCACTGAGAAAGCAATTGAAATTGCTAGCTTCAAGGCATCCCCAAACTCAAGAAGTTTTGAAAGAAAATTCACAAGAAGAAATGATGGAATTGCTCCTGAAAATGACTGAGCAACTAAGTGAAACAGAGAAAGAACTGGAGCAGGCATTAAAAGAAAAGCAAGCTATCATGCAGATTTCCACAACTGAGGTTACTACAGGTACAACAGCAGCAGATCAACAAACAGATCCCTCACAGGTAAATACTTCCAGTTTAAGTTATGATGAATTAGCAAAACAAATGGAAAGTTTAAAACTCAGAGTCACAGAACTTCAATATGCAAAATTACAGCTGGTAAATTTGGAACAAAAATATGATATGTCAAAAAAGACTGTTGCTGATAATACAAGAGAAATCAAAAGGCTGGAGAAATTGGTTAAGGCTTTGGAAAAAGATCTCTCATTAGAAAAGCCTTTGAGAGAAATTAATGAAATTCTTTGGAATAATATTATTGATTCAATAAAGAGTATTTGGTCCTTCGTTCAAATAATCTTTGAACAAAATGACTTGGTCAAAGTAGCTATGGAAGAAATTGCCAAAACAAGAGAAGAATTAAAGGACAGACCTGAGCAAGCAAATCAACTTATACAGTTTTTGAACACCCAGAACAAGCAACAGCTTGCAGAGCTTGGAATTGAGGACAGGACAGATACTATTTTAGAAATAAAAAGAGTTTTTACCAAAAGAACTCTTATGCAAAATCTGGAAAGAAGATGCTCAGATATTCAGGAAGAAATAAATGCCTTCAAAGAAAAGTTTCAGGTTTTATTGAACAACGGGTTACCCAGTCCTTTGCTCTCAGAAGAAAAAATAATGGACTTGGGAACCTATGTTAACAAATTATATATACATGCTCATAACACAACTGCTCATTCTATCAGTTCATCAGAAGCAACATTGCCAACAGGGAAGAATCTCTACGACAGGTTAAAGAATTTGTTTCATCTTGAGTATGAAATAAGGTATTTGTTCCCAAACCGGCCCACTTTCTTCAAATACATAGAGGCCGATGAAACATTGAGAAAGCTTAAACGAACCATAATAGCAGAAGACAAATGGTGGGAAGACTTATTAGAAATTTTGTTAAATTCATCCTCAGGTAGAGAATTTTGCCTTTTACTATCATGTAAAGGATAAATAGAGGAGCAAAGGTTAAAGAGTATCAGTTTGGCAGTTGAAAGAGTATCAGTAGAAATAAATAGTATTAGACAAGCAAGGCAGTAAAAAAGAATTACTTAAAAGGACAACATCGAGCCCTATTGTAGGACCGGCCTCCAGCACATCCACAAAGGGAGGAAATAGCACACCAACAGTTACTTTTTGTCCTATCTACGAGACCATCTGTCTCCTTTTTATTGTAACTTATTCATTAGTCACCCTAGATTATTTGCTAGGTTAGTGTGAGATATTTTAAATCATTTTTTTGTATAAATAAACCCTCGAATAAAGTATTGAGGGTGGATTCTACTACTTCGCTATGACATTGATGTTTTTGGAATAAAAGCGTTTTGGAGAAATTTATTTGTGGCTTACTGGATGACAATTTGAAGCTCAGGACTTTTTTGCAGGATTCATGTGTCGGACTGCAGTTCAATAAGTCTTTCTATCCTATGTTTTAAGTTTTATATCTGTCTATAATATCATTGTGTCCATTTCTGAATACTTGACATAAAAGAATAACTTAAAATTTACTTAATTGTACTCTGAGTTCATTTGTGATTATTCTAAATGTTTCCCTCTAAATTAGTTATAAGCAACGAATTCTTAATTGCTCTTGCTTCGCTAATTTAAACATTTTGGTTACTATAGTAAAGAATTCTTCACTGCTCTTTATTTGTAATCATCTCATTTCTTTCTTTTGAACATGGTGAAAGATTCTTAACTGCCTTTCATCCCTTCAAACCCATTCCATCCACTTTAAATTTTAAGGATTGTTCTATGTTTGGCTATCTTGCCCTGCAAAGCCATCTTGTGTGTAGAATAGAAATCCAGTAAAGCCATCCTTTGACTCCATAGCCCAATGGCCTGAAATTATTCAACCTTGCCCTTAGTTGGTGAATTCCACCATTTTCAAACAAACTCTTGGATCTATAACTAGCCTAAAACCTTCTATGAACAAAGATAAATTATAAAGAGAGAGCCCTCTCTGGATGCAGATTGGCTAGATTCTGCATCTGAAGGTTGGTTTGTGGTTACCTCGGGTATACTTTCCTTTTCCACAACTTCAAGGAAAACCTGAGTGATAACATAGTGGCGACCATACTGGGGATCTGAATCATGTTTATTTTTAATATTGTTCACTTATAAGCTATAGACAGAGTTTAAATATCAGCCAGGTAGCCTTTGAAATGCTTTTTCCCCGCAACTACATAGTAAATAAATGCTGCTTCAGTCTATCTCTGATTTAGCTTATATACTGAACCTTAGTTTCAAATGTTTAATCAGACTCTCTAGTTCAATAAATCTTTGAGAAAATTTTAATCACAAATAATTATTTCTTAAAGAATTTGTAGAAGTTGTACTTTCATATCAATTAAAACCAAAAATCCAAAAACATATATCATCTAGGAAAACTGGCTTCAGAAAGGATTCGTCATACTAGGTCAAATCCTGACCCTAATCCACCACCGATATTTGAAAATCCAAATCTGATTCCTAGGATTCTTAGAAGACAAGGAAGTCAAGAAAGTTCTGAAAGAGGTAGTCAAGAGAGTTTTGGAAGTTCCAGACCTCTTTCTAGATCACATTCCTGTGCTGTGAAGATTATATATTTTGACGAAATCCCCTTTGACGAGCGATTTGAAACTTCTCTGTTTGTGAATTTTTCTGAATCTGAATTGTCTAAACTTGTTCTAGACCCACTATTTCTTGAAGATTTGCAATTGATATTTGTTTCTTATCATCTTGACAGACATTTACAAGACTCTGTTCAATCTGAACAAACCTTTGAAGAAAGTTCAAACATTTATGTAATTACTGAAGCTTCCCCAAGTTCAGCTACTTTTCCTCAAGCTTTTCAAACCCCAGCCACTCATTCTACTCCTCCACCCCTTCCTACCAGACCATCACCACTTGTTATTCCATTACACCTTCCAATGGCCAATAGATATGCTCCGTTACAGTTGCCAGCCAACCCTGCTGCTTTGCCTCAGGATTATCAGAGTAAGATCACCCCTTTTGATGGTTCAGGGACTTACACAGCTCAACAACATACCAAAAGGATGACTGATTACTTTGAATTTTATGAAATTGACACTGATGAAGAAGAAGAAAGACCCTCTTCAGATCCTATCTGACTTTGGAAAATTGAAAAGAGGACCTAATAAAACAGTACAAGATTACATCATCAGATTCAATGAAGCCTATAACGCTGTTCCTCAAAACCTTAGACCACCTCCGGACTCAGTATTGGTTAAATTCCCTGATGGTTTTGACTTTGAAATAGCATATTCTCTTAGGGAAAGAGCCCCCCAAACCCTAGAAGAGATGCAAAGCATAGTGGTTAGTGTGGAAGCAAACCTCATAGAAAAACGAGCCAGAGCTAGGGCCGAAAGAAGAATGCCTATGAATGAAGAACCTTCAACTTTTGAAAGAAAGCTGGATGCAATCATCAAAGGTATGGGAAGACTGGGAGACAGAGTGGAGACAATCGAAAGAAAGTCTTCTGGTGATAATCAAAATATTGTGAGAAACCCAAACTTTAGAAGAAATCAAAACCAAAATATTGGGAAGAATGTCCCTAACCAAAATATCAGGCCACCTTTCCAAGAAAATTTTGTTGAAGGTTCAACTTCTGAAGAACCTACTGAGGATGTTGAAATAAATAACGTAACTGAGGAAAAAAATGAACCAGAAGTTTTCCTATCTCAGGATGATCAAGAGAATCACATCCTTGAAACATTTCAAACTCATTCAGGAGAGACTTTTGATTTTAAAGAAGGCTATGACACAACAATTTATGAGGTTCATAAACAGTATAATTTAAGAAGCAGACGGATTGATGTGCCAGAGAATAGCAAACAGAAAGCTGTAAAACAAAATGTCAAAGGTAAAGTTAACATTCCTCCTGTACAAAACATTCCCCCTGTACAAATTCTGTCTAGGACAACTCCTAACCCCTCAAATCCAATAATTGAAGATGTGTTTGACAACCAACCAAACAATAAACAACAATCTAATACTTTTCCTCCTGTAGGAAATGTAGAAGAACCAGTAGAAGTTAGTTCAGAAACACCTTCAAATCATAATTCCACTCATGAAAAAGAGAAAAACGTTGAAGACCCAAAAAATAGAGAAAACCCAATTGTCCAGAACACTAGAGCTCAAACAGAAAAACCTTTCAATCTAGAGGCTGAAATAGGCAAATTAAAGATAGCTGTTCCTTTATCAGAATTGGCTAAACATGATGTCTATAGAAGTCAAATCAACAAATCCCTTAACATTAACATTACTGGAATGGATGATTCAGTGAATATTCTTGATGATCAACCCAAACTCCTTTTTTGCCCCGAGGTAAATGGTAAACCAGAAAGTGGAGGAACCCCTCCATTTTATGTAAGATTGAACGTTCATGACAAAATACTCCATAATGCTATGCTTGATTCTGGAGCATCCCACAATTTGATGCCAAAAGCTGTGATGGAAAGATTAAATTTAGACATTACCAGACCATATAAAGATTTTTTTTCTTTTGATTCTAGTCAGGTAAGATGTTTAGGTTTGATTAAAGATTTGTGTGTTACTTTGGTACAATACCCTGCGAAATCTATTTTGATGGATATAGTAGTCGCTGATATTCCTCCTAAATATGGTATGTTGTTGTCTAGATCCTGGGGTGCTAAACTTGGAGGATCTATTCAACTAGACATGTCATATGCCACTATTTCAGTATTTGGTCAACCTAAAAGATTATATAGAGAGACCTTGATGAAGTACTTGGTGAGTAGCCATGAGAAGCCTGAAAACTTTCCTGTCTATTCAGTACATTTTGATATGGATTCTTTCATCCTTTATAATGCTGAAATGAACCTTCCTACTGAGCTAGAAGCACTTGAAACGGAAACTACAAATAAATCCACTGTTCAGATCGAAGAAATTTCCGAAGACAAAGAAACACCAGAAAATCAAGAGATACCAGAAAGAACTAAAAAACTAGCTCCTGTTAAGAAACATGTTAAAACAATTGATGAAGATTATGAACATGAAATTCTGTGGAATTTAGAATTTGATGGCTCAGTAAACAAGTTAGGAGCAGGGGCTAGAATTTGGTTACATAATGTTGAAAATGATCATGCCGAAGGTCATTCTTATAGATTGAATTTTAAATGCACTAACAACATGGCTGAGTACGAAGCCCTTTTGCTAGGGCTTAAACATGTCAAAAAGTTAGGAGAAATTAGGGTATCAATCATAGGAGACTCTGATTTAATTATCCAACAGATTAATGGTGAATGTTCAACCAAAGATCCCAGATTGAATCAATACAGAGAAACTGTTGTAGAAATTCTCAACACTTTTCTACAAGCCCAACTTGCCAAGATTCCCAGGAAACAAAATTTGCATGCTCATAGTCTTGCAATGTTCGCTAGCACATGTAAATTTCCTTTTGGACCTAATCATCAGTTCACAGCTGAGATTAGACATAGACCTGTTATACCGGACAATCTAATGAATTGGGAAGTATTTGTAAATAACAATCAGATCAATAGTTTTTTGACACTAGAAAATGAGTTTTCTAACAGTAATATAGATGAAGACATAACTATCGATGAATCTGATCAAGTAGATGAACAAGAAATGAATATTTCTGAAGAGACTGCAATTAATATGCTTCACCCAACCAAATTCACTGAAAAAGAGATGCAAGATTTGAAACAAATGGAATTCGATGAGATCATAGAAGATGAAACTGAAATCATTAATCTGAAAGATAATCATTTACCCAAGGGATTAACTCCTTTGGAAGATCTTTTTGACTCAAATGACATTCCCTTTAAACCCAAAATGGAAGCTGTTAAGGCTGATATTGAAGAATGCAACTTAGGAACCCCAGAAAATCCCAAAATGGTTAAGTTATCCAAATCTCTGCCAGAAGATCAAAAGGTTAAATATGTTGAACTCTTAAAATAATTCCAGGATGTCTTTGCCTGGAGTTATGAAGATCTTAAATCATATGATACATCAATCATTCAACATACAATACCTTTAAAACCATATCAGAAACCTTTTAAACAAAAACTTAGAAGGATCAATCTTGTTTTACTACCTTCAATTGAAAAAGAATTTAAAAGAATGTATGAAGCAGGAATTATAGCTCCTATTAGGTTCTCAGAATGGGTTTCTAATTTAGTACCAACAAGAAAAAAGACTGGTGAGATTAGACTGTGTGTCGATTTGAGCAATTTGAATAAATTTTCTTTAAAAGATAACTATCCTTTGCCTAAAATGGATCATATCCTACAAAGGGTAGTGGGATCTTCAAGGATATCTCTTCTGGATGGATTTTCAGGGTATAACCAAATTTTGGTTCATCCTGATGATCAAGACAAAACAACATTTACAACACCATGGGGTACTTTTAAATATGTCAAGATGCTATTTGGATTCAAGAATGCATGAGCTACATTTCAAAGAACAATGGACATTGCTTTTGCTAAAGAAATACATGATTTTCTGGTAATTTATCTAGATGATTTAACAGTTTTTTCCAAAACAGATCAGCAACATTTAGATCATCTAAGGCAAGTGTTTATAAAGTGTAGAAAATATAGTATTTCTTTAAATCCTAAAAAGTCATTGTTTGGTTTGAAAGAAGGAAAGCTCCTAGGTCACATTATTTCTAAAGATGGCATTAGAATTGACCCTGAAAGAATACAAGCAATTTTGCAGATACCTCATCCCAGAAACATAAAAGAACTTCAAGCTTTCATAGGAAAGATCAATTTCTTGAGAAGGTTTATTTCCAGTTTAGCTGAATTACTTAGATTGCTTACTAACATGCTTAAAAAAGATTCAAGCATTGACTGGACTGTAGAAGCCAAGCAATCATTTGAAGAAATCAAAATGGCTTTAAGAAGAACACCAGTTCTTACCAGTCCAAAGTTTGATAGAGATTTCATTATTTTTTCATTTGCTTCTGAACATACAATTGCAGTTGTTTTACTACAAAAGGATAATCAGGTATGTGAAAAACCAATTGCCTTTTTCAGTAAAGCACTTAGAGATGCATCTTTGAAATACAATATCATGGAGAAACAAGCTTTTGCACTTGTAAAATCAATTAAAGATTTCAGGGTTTATATATTATATTCTCATGTGATAGCTTATGTACCTAATGCTGTCGTTAAAGACATCTTGACTCAAGATGGTATTGAGGGAAAAAGAGGTAAGTGGATAGCTACCATATTAGAATATGATATTGAGATTAAACCAACAAAACTCATAAAAGGTCAAGGTTTGGCTCAACTCATGACTAAAACTAATTGCCAAGCCTTGGACATCAACGAACTGGATGACGAACAGGAGATGGCGACTCCACAGATCAGTCAAACCTTCTTAGACTCACCCTGGTACACTGATATCATTTATGTTTTGCTAAACCTGCAAGCTCCTCTAGGGTTGTCCAGAACGAAACAAAGATTTTTGAAAATGACATCTTTAAAATATTGTATTTTAGATAGTGCTCTTTTTTGGAAGAATCATGATGGAATCCTATTAAATTGTTTATTAAAATATGAAACTGACAAGGTACTTAATGAATTTCATGCAGGGGATTGTGGTGGACACCTCTACTAGAAATCAACTGCAGATAAAATCTTAAGGGCTGGTTTTTACTGGCCAACCTTGTTTTCAGATGTTAAGAAATTTGTAACAACTTGTCATAAATGTCAGATCTTTGAGGGTAAAAGAAAGTTGTTACCTTTACCATTAAAACCAATTTCCACAGAAAGACCTTTTCAACAATGGGGATTGGATTTTATTGGAGAAATCCATCCCTCTTCTTCTGGGCAACATAGATGGATTCTTACTGCCACATATTACTTTACTAAATGGATTGAAGCTATCCCATGCAGACAAGCCAATGATTCTGTAATTTTAGGGTTTTTAGAAACCAATATACTTTCAAGATTTGGCTGTCCAGAGAAAATTATAACAGATAATGCTGCTGCATTTAGGTCTAAGAAAATGATTAGTTTCTGTAATAAATATCACATCACTTTAGGCCATTCAACATCCTATTACCCCAGGGTAATGGACTGGCAGAATCTTCCAATAAAAGCCTTATTAATATCATTAAAAAATTATTGGAGGAAAATAAAAAGAATTGGCATAAGAAACTTACTAATGCATTGTGGGCAGACAGACTTACAACTAAGAAATCAATTGGGACCAGTCCATATGAATTATTTTATGGCATTGAGGCAAGATTCCCATCATCTTTAGGAATTCCTGTTATGAATTTACTTCAGGAGGCTCAAGTAGAACCAAATGATATTCAGAGAAGAATTAACCAAACAATTCACTTGCAGCAAACCAAAGAAGAAGTGTATCAACGATCCCAAGTCTTGCAGGAAAAGTTAAAGAAAATGTTTGACAAAAGAACTAAAGCAGAAGATTTTCAACTAGGAGATAAGGTTCTAAGATGGGATTCAAGAAGGGAAGATAAAGGGAAACATGGGAAATTTGTTTTCTTATGGAAAGGACCTTACATCATTCATGCCTTACAGGGAAACAACACATACTTTTTGAAAAATTTGGACAATTCAGAGGCTGAGGAAAGACCAGTCAATGGTCGAATGCTAAAGCACTATTTTGATCCTATTTACTAAGATGTTCTGATTTTTTCTAACTTGTACATAATATATCCTTTCTAATGCATCAATTTTGATTGGATGGTGAATTTTTGGAGTTGAAGCCCGAAGTGAAGGCCCTAAGCTTCAAAAGTTTCACTATCATATATACAATAAAGTTACCAGAAGAAGAAGATTACATGGTTCAGTTTGAAGACATTTTGAGGCATCTGACCTGCTGTTCTTGACTTTTCACAAGGAAAATCCATCCCCAAGTGGAGCCAGTGTTAGACTCCTATACCAATAGGTGTCATTTTTCATGATTGTCTTATTGAACTATGCAATATGTTCAAACCTTTTTCTTGAGCAAAGGTGTTCCATATTCTTGAAAAATCAAAAAATCAAAAAAATTTAAAAAATGTAAAGAGGGTATACCCTAAAATAAAAATCAAAGGGTAAGAAAAATAAGTTGGTCAAAAAAGTGAAAGAAATGAACCCCAAACAAAATAGACCAAGGAAAGTGTGCAAGTCCAAATGCCACTACTATTTCATTTTCTGTAATAAAGCAATTGTGTGCATCTTGTCAAACTTTTGCCACAATTTATAAAGAGTCAAACTGTTTAAACTTGACTCATTCATGTTTCAATTTCATGTTTTAGAATAGAGAATAAATATCTGACCAAACAGTTTAATCTTGGCAGATAAGTAGATAGGTAGAGTTAATAAAGGTGCTCAACAGTTTAATCTGAGCCCTTGGATGTAATAAGGGTAGAATTAGATAGATTTTCCTTGTAAAAGAAAAGAAGATTGATAAGGGTTTGCCAGTCTAAGTGCACCCTAATAAAGAAGAGAAAATGGTAGTGTAAAGTAGATAGGGTAGGTAGATGGTGTTGCAAATTTTCATATGATGAATGATGGTGCTAAATGTGTTTGATCTTTAACTTTCATCACAAGTATTGAAACATAATATACATTGGAAAATTCACAGAAAGAAAAGTCAAAATCATTAACTTCCCACATCACTTTCTCCCTAAGAGTTTTACTAATTTTCCCAAAGTGCAAAGGTATTTGAAGATTAAAGGGGATCAAGGCATTTCCTTGACTTTTGGAGGGACCGGACCCTCGGCCCAATAATTGAAAAAACCTTAGTACTTGAGATTATTCATCATTAGACTTATTCACTTTAATGAGATTTTACTTAGGAAAATCATGCCATATTTCATAAAATCCCCTCAAAATTACTTACTATTCTAAATCTAAGTGTTGAAGTTGATATAATGGAATTTGCTTTAGAAATATTCACTTTCTTAGTTGTGTAAAGTATTTTGAGTTTTCCTTGTCCCTTTGTCATATTAACATCTGATTTATTTGTTAAATCCTTATTGAAATACCTTATCCTATTATCTATAATTCCCTTTTATTATAATAACCCAAAAACCCATTTATTCTAAGTTTTGGCCAAAGTTTATTTAATCCCCTTTATTAAATAAAAATCCCACAATAAAAATCCTTTGGCTAAAATATAGCTATAGATACTATCCCCGCCCCTATGGTTAATAAATTTCATTAATTTATTACCATATAGTATAAAATATACGAAAAACAAAGTTTAAACATATATTATATATTTAAAACGAAAAAACATAAATAAAACCCAAGTCCGTATGTAACCCCGACCTTTCCATATACCAAGGGATTAATTGATAATTTGGATTAATTAATAAACAACATTCCCAGCCAATCAGACGCCGCCCGAAATAGTTAATTAACATTGATTACTTTGGGCCCGCACGTTAATTCCCCCGCCATCTCCCCGTCCCGTCGTCCGTTGGATCATTCTATCGAAGATCAACAGAGATCGTTCATTCCGCTGACCGTCCCCTGTCTGATAATTAACTCGCGAAATCACGGTGGTTTCAAAACAGTGCCATCGCCACGTGTTAAACTCTGAATGGAATCGCTGCCTCCCCGCGAAAAACCACCAACTCCCGAAAGCGGTGCGGAAATTACCGCTTACCGCCAGATCCTGATGATGTGTCCTCATGTACCATGATGACGTTATTCTCGAAAATAATAAAAAAATCCCATTGACTTTGTAAATAAAACAAAATTCCGCGTATTTTTTATCATTCTGTCTGTTGAAAGTGACTGAGCCCTCCACTGCGAAATTCAAAAATTCACTGGCAATTTCTATTCTACTCAATTTCGCTCGAGAATTCCGCTGGACCAGTATTCCAGCATCCACTCACCACCAACTAATACCTGCTAAAACACATTTTTCCTTTAAAAATAGGTATTTATTCCATTACGCCCTGAACTTTGAAAGAAACTCAGCTTTCTTTTTTTTTCCACTGAAACGGTGTTAAATTTGATCGCTAAGTTCATTCCCTGATCTTCAGAACTGTAAATTGTGTCCCCGAAATTGCAATTGTACCAATTTCCCTCATTAAAACTTGGTAATTGCGCCCATTTCCGTCAAAAACCCCCGAAATTTCCACTTTGAATACACAAGAACCAAAATGGAAGTCCCGACAGCCTTGAGTGTAGCCCCATTAAACACCCCTCACAGAGAATTGGAATACTTGCCACTAGTGGATAAAGATTTTCAAATTAAAGACTTAGTTTTCAATGAAAATCCCCTTCGAATTTATTGTCGCTGCAGAGATGATTATTCGAAAGGTTTGGATCTCATTGGGTTATGGGAACCTAATTTTCCAAGATATCTCATCCCCTCAGTCCGTATTTTCCCAGAAATTATCCACTACTGTCATTCCAATTATGATCCAACTCAAAGAGCAGTGTTATCCCCGGACCAGAGTATCCTTTTCCCCATTACTCCTCAAGCTATCAATATAATGCTCCATTTTGAACCTGATCAAAATCTTACTCCCTTGTCCATGGAAGAACTACTTGAAAAATCTACCCAATTGTCCCAAGAAAAATTGAAATGCATTTGTCAGACCTTTATGTTACCTGAACATCAACCTAAGGGCCCTCCTCCCTATGGTTTTGCATTTTTTACTGAATTAGGCAACCTCATCTTGAATATGATATCCTTTGTACTGGGTTTTAATACTAGTGAGTATGTTGATGAGTTAACCCTAGTATTATTATCCATCTTCACTCTTGGACAGCCTCCTGCTGTGAAATATGACTTTGCATCTTTCATTGCAAATAAAATCCATGACCAGTTCATAATTTTAGATAATGAGAAAGTGTTTAAATATTCCTCAGTCATTTACCATCTCATCATCTATTATCAATCAGAGAAGTTCCCTTTTCCTGTTCAAAATCTTCATGCCAAGGGAAACCCTAGGTCTGTTATATTTTGGTCTGCCATAACTCACAGTTCCTATAATTCTCCCTATTCTTATGCTGAGTTCATTGATATTTTCATACATCCTGCAACTACCTTGTTGACAGGAGTTGCTCCTCCAACGCTCAGCAATGAGATTAAGAAAACTTTACAACTTTCAAGGACATACAAAGTTGGAGACTGGTATTTGTACCAAAATTATTCAGAAATCAGAATATATGGATGTGAACTTTGTCCATTCAAGCTGCCTAAATATGTGCCTATGAGACTTTTTGCCTTAGAATATTTCAGGAAAATGAATAATTCTGATGTTGTTCATTTTTTTAACACTAAGAAAAAATCCCAACTAAGAATCAAAAGTCAGTTAGGTCCCTTTATATGCAATTCTAAGGATGCTGAACATGAAGCAGAAAATATATTGCAAAACCATTTCAAGTTACAAAAGAGTTTCCGTTGGATTCCCTATGATCCATTCAGTTTTATATGTGACAAAAGAATGAAGAGCAAATCAGCACCCTACTTTCACCACAGAATTCCGGAAATATAACAGTATGCTAATCAAGATGAGTGGATGGAAGGAACATTAATTGAACAGGATAGTGAAGAAGTCAATATGAACAAAATTATGAAAGATCTTGAGAAAAAGTTTGACCTAGAGTCTTTTGGGCAAGTGCGGGTACCTCATATTGGCACTTCTTCAGTAGGAAATCTTCAACAGGGATTACAAGAAAATAGTCCATCAATTGCAGTTGAGTCTAAAGGCAAAGGGAAAGAACCTAAAGTACAAGTCATTGAAACTTTCATTATGACAGAAAAGCCTCAAACTTCCAAGGCACCAAATCAAACACAGGTTTCTCCTGCTCAAGTCAATCACCCTGAAGTTTCAGAATTGCAGACTCCATCTAATATGGAAATAGGCAAGAAAAGACAGGTTGCAGATCCCACTCCTCCCAAAGAATCCCCAAAACAACACCAGGCTAAAAAGCAGAAACTAAATCCACTTCCAAAAGTGGAATCTATAGATGAAATGTTTGATGATGAAAGAGAGGATAGTCAACTAACTGGTTCAGTTAGTGAAACACACACAAGACATAAAGGAAAGGAATTACAAAAACAGTTGAGCACTGAAGTGTCTTCCTTTAAACAGCCAAAGACAGATGCAGGTGATATAAAGAAGACTTTCATTAATATAAAAGAAATGAATGACCCATTGAGGATGCAGGTATATGATCAGTATCTTAGAATGGCTCCACACAATCAAGAAAGATTAATGTCAGCTTTTGACATTCAGCAAGGGAAAATGATGATGAGCCATTTCAAATCCAAAGTGCCAAAACCCAAGACAGCATCTGATTACATTAGGACCAATTTTGAGGTCCTAGAAAAAGACATTCATCCATTAGACCAAATAGAATTACATAAAAAAAATGGGGAAATGATATATTCTACCCTTACTGATAAAGCAATGGCAGCCCATTGATTACAAGATTCTTTAAATAATACAAATACCCAGTTGCAAATTGAGAAAGCTTCTTCTTAGGCAAAAGATAACAGAATAAAATCTCTGGAAGAAATAATCATCAGTTTGGGTCATAATCCCAAAGATATAAAAAGAATTGAGGCACTGATTAAAAAGAAGGATGATGATATTGCTGCACTGAGAAAGCAATTGAAATTTCCAGCTTCAAGGCATCCCCAAACTCAAGAAGTTTTGAAAGAAAATTCACAAGAAGAAATGATGGAGTTTCTCCTGAAAATGACTGAGCAACTAAGTGAAACAGAGAAATAACTGGAGCAGGCATTAAAAGAAAAGCAAGCTATCATGCAGACATCCACAACTGAGGTTACTACAGGTACAACAGCAACAGATCAACAAACAGATCCCTCGCAGGTAAATACTTCCAGTTTAAGTTATGATGAATTAGCAAAATAAATGGAAAGTTTAAAACTCAGAGTCACAGAACTTCAATCTGCAAAATTACAGTTGGTAAATTTGGAACAAAAATATGATATGTCAAAAATGACTGTTGCTGATAATACAAAAGAAATCAAAAGGCTGGAGAAATTGGTTAAGGCTTTGGAAAAAGATCTCTCATTAGAAAAGCCTTTGAGAGAAATTAATGAAATTATTTGGAATAATATTATTGATTCAATAAAGAGTATTTGGTCCTTCGTTCAAATAATCTTTGAACAAAATGACTTGGTCAAAGTAGCTATGGAAGAAATTTCCAAAACAAGAGAAGAATTAAAGGACAAACCTGAGCAAGCAAGTCAACTTACACAGTTTTTGAACACCCAGACCAAGCAACAGCTTGCAGAGCTTGGAATTGAGGACAGGACAGGTACTATTTTAGAAATAAAAATATTTTTTACCAAAAGAACTCTTATGCAAAATCTGGAAAGAAGATGCTCAGATATTCAGGAAGAAATAAATGCCTTCAAAGAAAAGTTTCAGGTTTTATTGAACAACGGGTTACCCAGTCCTATGCTCTCAGAAGAAAAAATAATGGACTTGGGAACCTATGTTAACAAATTAGATATACATGCTCATAACACAACTGATCATTCTATCAGTTCATCAGAAGCAACATTGCCAACAGGGAAGAATCTCTACGATAGGTTAAAGAATTTGTTTCATCTTGAGTATGAAATAAGGTATTTGTTCCCAAACCGGCCCACTTTCTTCAGATACACAGAGGCCGATGAAACATTGAGAAAGCTTAAACGAACCATAATAGCAGAAGACAAATGGTGGGAAGACTTATTAGAAATTTTGTGAAATTCATCCTCAGGTAGAGAATTTTTCCTTTTACTATCATGTAAAGGATAAATAGAGGAGCAAAGGTTAAAGAGTATCAGTTTGGCAGTTGAAAGAGTATCAGTAGAAATAAAGAGTATCAGACAAGCAAGGCAGTCAAAAATAATTACTCAAAAGGACAGCATCGAGCCCTATTGTAGGACCGGCCTCCAGCACATCCACAAAGGGAGGAAACAACACACCAGCAGTTACTTTTTGTCCTATCTACGAGACCATCTGTCTCCTTTTTATTGTAACTTATTCATTAGTCACCCTAGATTATTTGCTAGGTTAGTGTGAGATATTTTAAATCATTTTTTTGTATAAATAAACCCTTGAATAAAGTATTGAGGGTGGATTCTACTACTTCGCTGTGACATTGATGTTTTTGGAATAAAAGAGTTTTGGAGAAATTTATTTGTGGCTTACTAGATGACAATTTGAAGCTCAGGACTTTTTGCAGGATTCATGTGTCGGACTGCAGTTCAATAAGTATTTCTATCCTATGTTTTAAGTTTTATATCTGTCTATAATATCATTGTGTCCATTTCTGAATACTTGACATAAAAGAATAACTCAGAATTTACTTAATTGTACTCTGAGTTCAGTTGTGATTATTCTAAATGTTTTCCTCTAAATTAGTTATAAGCAATGAATTCTTAATTACTCTTGCTTCGATAATTTAAACATTTTGGTTACTATAGTAAAGAATTCTTCACTGCTCTTTATTTGTAATCATCTCATTTCTTTCTTTTGAACATGGTGAAAGATTCTTAACTGCTTTTCATCCCTTCAAACCCATTCCATCCACTTTAAATTTTAAGGATTGTTCTCTGTTTGGCTATCTTGCCCTGCAAAACCATCTTGTGTGTAGAATAGAAATCCAGTAAAGCCATCCTTTGACTCCATAGCCCAATGGCCTAAAAATATTCAACCTTGCCCTTAGTTGGCGAATTCCACCATTTTCAAACAAACTCTTGGATCTATAACTAGCCTAAAAATTTCTAAGAACAAAGATAAATTATAAAGAGAGAGCCCTCTCTGGATGCAGATTGGCTAGATTCTGCATCTGAAGGTTGGTTTGTGGTTACCTCGGGTATACTTTCCTTTTCTTACAACTTCAAGGAAAACCTGAGTGTTAACACGTTGGATGATGCCATCCAACGGCCCCGCTCCTTCCACACGCCCTCCGATGCATTGAACCTATAAAAGTAGGATTTCTTAATAATTTTTCATATTTTGTAGGGTTTTTATAATTTTTCTCGCCATTTTTGAAGAAGATTCAGAGGCGGAGGGTGACGACCCTCCCGTCTTCGGTTCATCAAAGGAAATCATTCACAGGGTATAAATTCAAGTTTCCTCAGTGTTTCCTCAGGCATGGATGCTTTATGAACCCTGCGCAGCCCTGCATACCAGCAAGAAAACCATGGATTTAACACTGTCAAAGGGTATTAGTGCCGAAGACCTAAATGTATCAGAACAGAGGATTAGAGAGAGTTTCACGTGGATTACGTCTAAGATGCTTATCAAAAGCCTAATCCCCAAATAAAACACAGTTTACAGAAAACCTAAAGTGTTTTATCAAGATGGAATGCTTCCACCACCACAATCTGAGGCAAATTGATTCCTCAGCTACCACAACGCCACCTATTCCTCAAAGTACTCAATCAGGGGCCGAAGTTATTGATCGAATGAAGATTTTCTCCTCACCACAGCCAGCAGATTACTTCTGCAATGAAATTTAATGCAAAAGATATCTGCAGAGTAACCCTAGCGTCACACAGAGCCTCAAAGGTCAACAAAGATCCCACCGAGCTTAATTCATAAGTGTAAATCAATTAATACAGTGAGACACCTGTATATTTTATTCATTGAGCCCCCAAGGGCCAAGAAGACATTAACTCTGTATTAATTGTAATTGAGATCTTTTATCAGATCTCACCTCCTCATCTTTTTATAAATACTTCTGCAGAAGATGAGTGAGGGGTTGGTTGTAGAACTTTGATGTACACTTGAGCTGAAACTTCTAATTGTAAATAGTGATTCATTGGCTCTTGGAGCTCTGCTTGTGATAGATAAGTTAGGCCGAGATTGTTGATGGTTGCTAAACTAAAGCACTAGACTTAAAGCTGTAACTGGTTTGGAGCATCAATACAAGCTGATTTATGGGATCTTGGTCTATGTTGACGGTGATGTTTTTCTCATTGTAACTTGTTGTTTTATTTCTGTTTACAACTGTGTTTCATATTCTCTTATAAAGAAAAACATGCATAGAGTTAGGACCTACTATATATCAGTAACCTTCTCTGACTGAAAATATTTATCTGAATGTTTTCTTCCATCTGTGTTATTTAGGAACGATTTAATTCAGTTTAAACATAGGAATGTCGGCGTTCCCTCGTCTTATTGTCTTAGCTAAATGTTATTCTTAGATTTTATTTTCAGTATATGTTTTGTGAAGATGAACTGAGGAAGATATGGTGTGCCCTGGTCCCAGTATAATCCCGCAGACTATCTGATTGTTTCCCTTGGAATGTGTTAAAAGCTGGCTAGTTTCAAAGTACTTACCAGATCTTAGGCCGTTCTATGTTATCTTTGTGATTGCCTTGAAAGTAACCAAGTAAAGTAGAGCTAGGAGAGGATTTGTGGTGAGCCCGGCCCGCTAGTTTCTACTCCAAAAGTTGCCTTCAAGTTTCCCTTTGTTTTAAGATTTTTTCTATTGAAAGTGTATCAAAGGCTGGCTAGTTTCAAAGTACTTACCAGATCCTAGTTTGATTTTATGTTTTTCTTGAGTTTATGTCAAAGTTCGGCTAGTTTCAAAGTACTTACCAGATCCTGGGCTGCTCTTGTTTCTGCATCTATTTATTTCTCCTTCTTACTGTATCATTCCATTTCATAAATCAATTTTCAAAGAGATCCTTAGACATAGATGACTTGCCCCATGGACCACTCTTGCCTCTTGCTGTTCCAATTAAACCCTATTATGACTCCATAGCCCAATGGACTAAAACTTGCAATTTTCTACCTTTTTGGCTGAAGCTTACTCTGATTGCTTGCAACTTCTCACCTTTGGAACTTTTTGCACTCAGGACTTTCTAACTTAAACAGAAATCATGCTCAACCATCCAAAAACAAACAAAACCCTTGGCCTTCATAACTAGCTTAAAATCATTACCCAAACTTCAAAGAAAAATCCATCTTTGCACTTATTGGAGAGATCCCTCTCCGGATTCAGGAGGGCTAGATCCTAGAATCGCAAAGTTGGTTGAAACGATGTTGTTTCTGTAATTGGACTCTGCCAATATTGCTAATAAATTACGGAAACCTAACATTTCTGGTGACTCCACTGGGGACTGAGTGTTATTAATACCTTTTAATACCTTAGAGAACCCTCAATTCAAGAAAACCTTGTGAGTAAAAAGCAGCCTTTTCAAGCACTACCAAAAATGGTAAATATGATGAAACTTGTTTGAACCAGTGACAATCTAGGTAAACCCTAGGATTCTCTCAAGACTTTATCTAACCTTGAAAAATCAGCTGGATTTTCCATAAGAGTAGACTGTCTTTGTCTCATAACCGTAGCTAAGTTTCGAAACAGAGTTAGGATATTCTTAAAAACCACACAACTGAAAAAGAACTCAAAAAAAACCAAAAATATTTCAAATTGGTAGTAAAACACTTACATTTTCATTTCACTTACCTTTTGTGGTGTTTTACCTCATACTCTTAGACAGAGTCTGGAGAGGGCCAGGTAGCTTCCAGATCTCATCCTCTTTCAGAGATGAAATATCTGGTAAATGCCATCCCAGTCAATCTCTGGTTAGAGTTTGTTGTGTTCCGGGATATCCTTGAAAAGGGATATTTCACAAGCATGGTGGTGGACCATAAAACCTTTTACCTCTGAAAAGAGCTAAAAACTTCCACTTGGTGACTCCACAATCCTGAACTGACCTTAAGACTCCACTGGGAAGAACCCTGATCATAATAATATCTTTCGAACTCAGTTAAAGGACTGTAGGATTGAAATTTTTTATAAAACATATTAGTTAACCATTCAAAGATTGTCATACCTGGTTGAACTTTTCTTGTTTATTTGGGTCTAAAAACACAACATAGTGGCTCCTAGAAAGATTCACACTAGGGCCCATCCTGACCCTAATCCACCTGAGATAGTTGATAACCCAGAAAGTATCCTTTGGAAGTCTCCTAGGATTAAATCATCAACTGTTTTCAGATCACCCTTGAGAGCTAATTCAGTCCCTGAAAATATTTCAGCTCTACAACAATAACAAGCTGACTTAGTAAATCCATTCAGAACTAGGTCATTTGATGATATAACCCAGCTCGATTATGAGTCTTCACTTTCTTCTCCTGAAACTAGTGAACATCTTGGTAGTAGAGAAACAACACCTCCTGATTTACATTTCCTCCACAATCTAAGTGTCTCTCATCTAAGATCAGCTCAGCAATCTACTGCTACTCCATCCACATCCCCACTCCAACCCACTTTCCCTTTTGTTAATCCACCCCTTGTAAATCCACCTCCACCACATATCATGGCAACATGGTATGCTCCCCTAGTCCTTCCTGCACCATTAGTTAATCTTCCACAGGACTATCAGTCCAAAATTCCATTATATGATGCTAACAATACTAAAACTGCATCACAGCATGTGGATAATATGGATGACTATTTTGACAGAAATGAAATTGATGATGATTCTGTCAAACTTAGATTATTTTCTCAAAGCCTAGGGGGAGAAGTAAGAAAATGGTTTAAAAGCTTAGCCCCCCATAGTATCAATGACCTCCAAGGCTTCCATCAAACATTCTTAAACAAATGGGAAGTTAAAAAGAATCCTCTCCAAGTCCTTTATGATTACAAGAACCTTCATAGAAACCCTGGGGAAAGTGTCCAAGCTTATTGAACTAGATTCAATAGTGTGTATAATGCACTTTCCCTAGAGCTAAAACCTCCACAAGGCTCAGCTTTAAACAAGTTTCCTGAAGGGTTTGATTCTGACATGACCTATCAGCTGAGAGAGAGAGACTTTGCAACCCTTGAAGATATGCAAAGAGGTGCTCTTTCTGTGGAAGTCAACCTGATGGAAAAAAGAGCAAGGATGAAAGCTAAGAAGAGAGTGTCTTTTAGAGAGGAATCCACACCTTCCACTTCTAATTCAAAGATGGAAAGAATGATGGAGGAGATGATGAAAGAGATGAGCATAATTAAGAGAGCACAAGCAAGCCAAAATCAAAATGCTCAAAACAGAAACCAAAGCCAAAATCAGAATGCTAGAAGGAACCAACCTCCAAATAGACCTAGGGAGGATGATCAACAAATCACCCCTCCCTTTCATCAAAACTATGTGAGTGAGGTTGAGGAAACAGATCAAATAACATAGCAAGATGATATCAACCTGTTTGGGGTAGATGACGATGACTTTGAGGTTCATTATGATAAAAAACAAGGTCTTTATACACCTTATGATGACAAAAGAGATGATAATGAAGATTATTATCAAAACATGGAAAATGCCATCACGGGACCTCGAAGTGAATATGACCTTAGAAGTAAATCTAGTCAACAAACCCCCAACAACAAAACCTCTGACAAATCCTCACAAATTAGCACTGCGGCCAAGCCTAAAGTTTTCAAACAAAAGGATAAAATAGTAGCTGAAAATTCTGATAAAGGTAAAGGAAAAAGCACTCAAGACAATGAAAAACAGAGTGCAAACATTAGTAGTACTAACACTTCAGCTAATACTCCTGTGAAAACAATTTTATCAAATGTAAATAAAACAAAACGAAAACCTGACATTGCTGATAAAATCGTAGTTAATAAGGCTGAAACAAGTTGTTCAAAGAACCAAATTCCTTTAAGCCTGGAGCAGGAAATCTCAAAGATCAAAATATTTGTTCCCTTGACTGAGTTAGCTGCCCAACATGTATATAGAACTCAAATTTTGAAAGCTTTAAATTTAGAAGACAATAATGACACAGTCAATCTTAACGATGACCAACCAGAGCTTATTTTTGGTCCAAAGATTGAAGGAAAATATCAAGAAGTACCTGTTCCTCCCTTTTATGTGAGTTTTAATGTTCATGACACGATTTTTCACAACGCTATGCATGACTCGGGAGCCTCTCATAATCTAATGCCTAAAGCTGTAATGGAGAGCCTGGGTCTAGAAATCACCAGACCTTATAAAGACCTTTACTCTTTTGACTCAAGTAGAGTAAAATGTTTAGGATTGATCAAAGACCTTTGTGTTAACTTAGCCCAGATTCCAGCCAAATGCTTAGTCATGGATATTGTTGTGGTTGATGTGCCCCCAAATTATGGAATGTTATTATCAAGATCTTGGGGGGCTAAGTTACAAGGGACTATGCAAATGGACATGACTTATGTGACTATACTTGTTTTCAATCAAACTAGAAGACTTTATAGGGATTCCCATATGAAATACATAGTCACAAGCCAAGACAGACCGCAAAATTCTCCTATTTACTCTGTCAATACAGGCCTTGATTCTTTTATTATGTTTAATGATGAAACACTCAGTGAACAAGTCATTTTAACGTAATTAATGGCCGATAGAGAGGAGGAGGTAAATACCACAGTGCTGTCAGAAGAGTTTGTTGAACCTTTAATCAACAGCAAACCAAACGTGGGTCTTGAACTACAATTCATGTGTCCCTTGCTTCTAAACATTGAGAGTCAAGAAAGTATCCCTCAAATAAATGAAAATCTGGGGGAATCAAAACAAATTCAACTTAGTGCCGAGATTCCACAACAACCCTTGAGCACAATAGTTGATGAGGACTCTAACCAAGATGAAACCAAGAAAATTCCTCTCTGGAGTGTGTATTTTGATGGGTCATGCACTAAGACTAATGTTGGTGTAGGTGTTTGGATTACTAACACTGAAAACAACCACACATAATGCATTTCATGCAAATTAAACTTTCAGTGTTCCAATAACATAGCAAAATATGAATCCCTGCTCTTAGGCTTACATCTTTTGAAAAAGTTAGGAGCCAGAAGAATCAATGTATATGGGGATTCTGAATTGATCATTAGGCAAGTAAATGGGGAGTATAACGCAAATCATCCCAGACTTAGAGCCTACCGGAATGACGTCATGGACCTTTTAAAAACATTTGAGGAGTCCAAATTAATTTTTGTCCCAAGGAAAAGAAACATTGCAGCCCACAATTTAGCCTTTGCAGCTAGGACATGCTTAACGCCATTTGAAACCAAAAATTGCACAACTGAGATAAAGTTTAGACCAGCAGTGCCAGAAAATAAAAAGTATTGGCAGGTGTTTGACAATGACAAACAAATAGAAGAATTCATGCAATTCAGAAATGAATTTGAACTAAAAAATTCAGACTTAGACTATGAAATAGACTGTAGTGAAGAAAACTTTCTTGGTGAAGAAGAACTGCCTCCTGAGCCTGTCAATATTAACCTGTTGTCTAGCAAACTTATGAACGAAACAGAGGAGTTGGAAACTCTCCATGCTAAAGATGAAAGTTTGCCTAGAGGTCTGGCACCTTTAGAAGAGTTGTTTGATTTTGATGATGTGGCCCAAAAGCCGAAACTGGAACCTGTAGAGACTAAATTGGAGGAGTGTAATATAGGCAGTGAGGAAAAACCAAAAATGATTAAACTGTCTAAGACTTTACCAGCTTGCATTAAACTCAAAAACATTGAGCTGTTTAAAGAGTTTTCTGATGTTTTTGCATGGAGTTACGAATATCGTAAATCCTATGAAACTGAAATAATACAGCACAAAATTCCCCTTAAAGAAAACCAAAAACCATTCAAACAGAAACTGCGCATAATAAACCCTGTTCAGTTGCCTTTGGTTCAGAAGGAGATCATGAAAATGTATGAAGCTGGTATTATCGTCCCTATTAGATATTCTGAATGGGTATCTAATCTGGTGTCTGTTAGGAAGAAAACTGGAGAAATCAGGCTTTGTATAGACTTTAGAGACTTGAACAAAGCTTCATTAAAGGACAACTACCCTCTACCAAAGATGGATCACATTTTGCAAAGGGTGGTAGGGTCTAGAAGAATTTCTTTGCTGGATGGCTATTCAGGGTACAATCAGATCTTGGTTTACCCTGTTGATCAATTAAAGACAACCTTTACTACACCATGGGGCACTTTCATGTATGTGAAAATGCCCTTTGGTCTAATGAATACTGGAGCAAATTTCCAAAGAGCCATGGACATAGCATTCTCGGAAGAACTGGGCTTCTTCATCATTATCTATCTTGATGATGTCACTGTGTTTTAAAAAACAGATGAAGAACACTTAGAACATTTGAGAAAATTTTTCGAGAAGTGTAGAAGGTTTGGAATATCTTTAAACCCTAAGAAGACATTATTCGGTCTCCAAGAAGGTAAGCTTCTTGGACACATTATTTTAGAAGAGGGTATAAAGATAGATCCAAAGAGGATTGAGGCCATATTGCAAATCTCTCATCCTCGAAACATCAAGGAGTTGCAATATTTCATTGGGAAGATTAACTTTTTGAGAAGGTTCATACCCAACTTGGCTGAGCTCCTTAGGAATATCACAAACATGTTGAAAAAGGAGCAAGGGGTAAAATGGACCTTGGAAGCAAAGCAATCCTTTAAACTGGTGAAACAAGCGTTAACCAAAACATCGGTTCTGATAAGTCCTGATTTTTCAAAAGATTTTTATATTTTCTCATTTGCATCAGAACATACCATAACTGCTGTCCTTTTACAGAAAAATCCACAGGGACAAGAGTAGCCTATTGCATTCTTTAGCAAGGCATTGAGGGATGCCCCTTTGAAGTATAACATTATGGAGAAGCAAGCTTTTGCTTTAGTTAAAGCTTTGAAAGACTTTAGAGTATACATTCTTCATTCACACATCATTGCCTTTGTCCCAAATTCAGTGATTAAAGACATTTTAACACAGGACCTAGATGGTAAAAGAGGTAAGTGGATTGCTATCATCCTTGAATATGATTTAGAGATAAAACCCACTAAGCTCATCAAAGGCCAAGGTCTAGCTAGATTAATGGCTGAATCAAATTGTGAAGTTCTTGATATTCATATGATCAATGCTTTAGATGAACAAGAGGAAATCTCAACACCCATTGTTGAAAACCATTTCATGAATTCCTCTTGGTATGCTGATATTGTTTATGTTTTGCTTAATTTGAATACACCTCCTGGTTTGACAAAAATAAAGGCAAGGTTCCTAAAATTGAAAGTTGTAAACTATTGCATTATAGATAAATGCCTTTATTGGAAAAATGCAAGTGGTCTATAGCTTAAATGTTTTCCTGAGTTTGATGCATAGAAGGTTAAGTACCAGTTCCATGAAGGAGAGTGTGGAGGTCATTTGTACTAGAAGACAACATCCAACAAAATTTTGAGGGCTGGTTTCTATTGGTCTACTCTTTTCCATGATGTACACAAGATGATCATAGCCTGTCATAAATGTCAACTTTTTGAAGGCAAAAGAAAAATTCTCCCCCTCCCTCTGCAACCAATCACTGTTGAAGCCCCTTTTCAACAGTGGGGACTTGAATTTATAGGAAAAATTCATCCCCCATCTTCTGCCCAGCATAGATGGATTCTCACTGCCATAGACTATTTCACTAAGTGGATAGAAGCCATTCCTTGTAGGCAGGCCAATGATTCAGTTATCATAAAATTTATGGAGACTAATATTCTCTCCAGATTTGGCTGTCCTACCAAGATTATCATTGATAATGCAGCCGCATTTGGATAAAATAAGATGGTTGAGTTCTGTCACAGATATCAAATAACATTGGGGCATTCCATAGCCTATTACCCTCAAGGTAATGGACTTGCAGAATCCTCAAACAAAATTTTAGTGAACATAATCAAGAAACTGTTGGAGGACAACAAAAATTCTTGGCACACAAAGCTGGTTCATGCATTGTGGGCTGACAGATTGACTTTGAAGAAATCTATTGGTATGTCACCTTTCCAGCTTGTGTATGGTACAGATGCAATTTTTCCAAACAGCCTTGGTGTACTAGTGATAAAGTTAATTCAAGAGTTGCAAACTGAAGATAATGATATGATCAGAAGAATAAATCATACCATTCATCTTCAGCAAACCAGAGAGGAAGTGTATAGCAAAGCATTGCTAAAGCAAGACAGCATTAAAAAGATTTTTGACAGAAGAACAAAGGCCATCAATTTCAAGATTGGGGACAAAGTTTTAAAGTGGGACTCAAGAAGGGAAGATAAGGGCAAGCATGGAAAATTTGACAACCTATGGCTTGGCCCTTGCTCTATTCATTCAGCTGCTGGTAACAATGCATTTTTCCTACAAGAGTTGAATGGAGTAGAATTGTTTGGTGGTCCTGTCAATGGCAGGATGCTTAAGCATTACTTCTCTTGATCCATGATCTATTTTGAAGCCTTTTATCTTTTTTCCATTATAAATATTTCATCCACCATTGCATTCAAATTTGTAAAATCAAAAATACAAAAACAATAAAAAGAAAGAAAAGAGGGCAGATTGTCAAAACAAGAAAGTTATAGCCCCATACCAAAAAAGAGAAACAATTCTGAAAGTGTGCAAGCTCAAATGCCACTCCTGAAAAACACACTTCTAATTAGTCAAACTGTTTAATCTTGACTAATTAGCTTTAAATTTTCTGCTGATAGGATTAGTGAATTCGATATGCCAAACTTTTTAAACTTGGCTTATCAGTAGATAGTTTAGGATAGAAATGAAAGGTTCAAACCAGATCAAAATCTGAACCTCAGTTTTCAAAGAGAAATGACTCAAATGTGTCTTATCTTCTGAGTCAAAAAGATGTAAAAAATATGGTTCTAATTAACTCAAAATCTGAACCAAAAGAAAAGGAAAAGACAGCTCAACAAGAGTCAAAATAGAGTTGTGAAAAGAGAAGGCAGTACTTTCAATTTTTAGATCTTAAGTCTTCCATTTTGATTTAGTTTTCTACAAAATAATGTCTATGGGCAACTTGTTTTTTATGCCATAGACCAGCATCAAGTTAGACTGTTCAATCCTGACTTTAGTGCTTTTTCAATTTCTGTTGTAGAATTTAGAGAATGAAAATCTGTTGGACAGTTTAATCCCAACAGACAGTAGAATAGGTAGAGAAGCATCTGAACTCAACTGTTTAATCTGAGTTCAGGGAGAAATAAGGAGTAGAATTAGATTATTTTCCTGCTTTCAAAAGAATAAAATGTTGTGAAAAGAGTTTGCCAATCCAAGTGCACTCTATTGAAGAAAAAATGTTAGATCAGTAGGATTGGGTAGGTAGGAAGTTGTATTGATGAAGATCCATTGCTTTTATGACTGCTAATACATTTTCAGAGAAAATCATCCCAGCATAGGAAGAGCAACCCAATGGATTAGGCAATTGATCAACCTCCCAGAGAACATTAAGGGATCAAGCACATGGTCAGCCTCCCAGAGAATGCAGGTCTGAAAGTTCTTGATGCCTTCAAGAAGGCACCATCCCCAAGTGGAGCCACTATTAGCCACCTGTAAAATTTGATTATACCAAAAGGTGGCTAAATCTATTTTCAGCCTTCAAGGAACAATTTTCTATGACAAAAAATTGTTGGCTCTTGAAGACTCTTGAAGGCCTCCTGCCTCTTCCCAAATCTGCACTGATATTTACTTCCTAAAATATTCTGAAGTTCTGCTGATTCCAAATGAAAGACTGATGCAAGACCTTCATTTTCCCCCTTCTCAAACCTTCATTTTCTCCCCTTTTTCTCCATAAAAACTCCCTTGTTTTCATAAATCCTTTTCTTCCATTTATGAAAATCACTTTCCCATAGTTGAAAACCCATTTTTTTAACTATACCAAAACCCTTGAAACCCTTTGAAAACGTTGAAAAATCAATAAAAATACATATTTTCTATGTATTGGACTTAAGCCCCCTTCGGCCAGGTCCTTAACCCTTTTGTCCATGCGCCCTGGCGCCAGAACCTGGTGCTGAGCCAGTCGGGCGCTTATCCGTTTTAACAAATTTTCCGCCCCGAAAATATTAAAAACCTTTGTTATTTGTAAATTTCGGGCTTTATTTTATTATTATAAGGTTTTCTGCTGGAGCAATTTTTCAATAAATTTGCGCCGTCGATCTAAGTCCACAGATCAGACGGTGCGGAGCGCGCCTCCCTGTGGACCCCCCAACCATGCGTCGTTTTCCAAAAACTGCATGGTTTCTATCGCACAACTCTTTGACGAAGGGCGGTTTTTTCCCGATGGCCAGCGATTCCATACATCGCTTGACACACATCCCTTGTACTATTTGTAAAACCGCCGTCCATCCGTCGTCCATCGCGCATTAATGTTCAGACCTGGACGCCCAACGATATCGCTGTGGGCTGTCCGATCTGGGGCAGGCCATCCAATGGTGATAGCTCGCCAAAGATTCCTGAAAATTAATGAAGATTCCCGCTACTTAATGTGGTCCCGGCGCGAGGATTAAACCATTTTCCGCCGTCGATTTGATCTACAAATCGACGATTCATTTTTCGTCTCCCTGGTTTGATTTCCCGGTCAACGACTCTCTGTTTTTGACTTCCCCATTCGCTCTCGACCGTCGATCTCTGCGCGATCGACGACCCTGGTCTAATTTTCTTCTGCCCATTCTATGATCTCCCCAATTAATCCCGACTGTTGGATGATGCCATCCAATGGCCCCGCTCCTTCCACACGCCCTCCAATGCAGTCAACCTATAAAAGTAGGATTTCTTAATAAGTTTTCGTATTTTGCAAGGTTTTTATCATTTTTCTCGCCATTTTCGAAGAAGATTCAGAGGCGGAGGGTGACGACTCTCCCGTCTTCGATTCGTCAAATGAAATCATTCACAGGGTAGAAATTCAAGTTTCCTCAGTGTTTCCTCAGGCATGGATGCTTTATGAACCCTGCACAGCCCTGCATACCAACAAGAAAACCATGGATTTAACACTGTCAAAGGGTATCACTGCCGAAGACCTAAATGTATCAGAACAGAGGATTAGAGACAGTTTCACGAGGATTATGTATAAGATGCTTATCAAAAGCCTAATCCCCAAATAAAACACAGTTTACAGAAAACCTAAAGTGTTTTATCAAGCTGGAATGATTCCACCTCCACAATATTAGGAAAATTGATTCCTCAGCTACCACAGCGCCACCTGTTCCTCAAAGTACTTAATCAGGGGCCAAAGTTATTGATCAAATGAAGATTTTTTCCTCAACACAGCCAAAAGGTTACTTCTGCAATGAAATTTAATGCAAAAGATATCTGCAGAGTAACCCTAGCGTCACACAGAGCCTCAAAGGTCAACAAAGCTCCCACTGAGCTTAATTCATAAGTGTAAATCAATTAATACAGTGAGACACCTGTACAGTTTATTCATTGAGCCCCCAAGGGCCAAGAAGACATTAACTATGTATTAATTGTAATTGAGATCTTTTATCAGATCTCACCTCCTCATCTTTCTATAAATACTTCTGTAGAAGATGAGTGAGGGGTTGGTTGTAGAACTTTGATGTACACTTGAGCTGAAACTTCTGATTGTAAATATTGATTCACTGGCTCTTGGAGCTCTGCTTGTGATAGATAGGTTAGGCTGAGATTGTTGATGGTTGCTAAACTAAAGCACTGGACTTAAAGCTGTAACTCATTTGGAGCATCAATACAAGCTGATTTATGGGATCCTAATCTATGTTGACGGTGATGTTTTTCTCATTGTAACTTGTTATTTTATTTATGTTTACAACTGTGTTTCATATTCTCTTATAAAGAACAACATGCATAGAGTTAGGACCTACTGTATATCAGTTACCTTCTCTGACTGAAAATCTTTATTTGAATGTTTTCTTCCATCTGTGTTATTTAGGAACGATTTAATTCAGTTTAAACATAGGAATGCTGGCGTTCCCTCATCTTATTGTCTTAGCTAAATGTTATTCTTAGATTTTATTTTCAGTATATGTTTTGTGAAGATGAACTGAGGAAGATATGGTGTGCCCTGGTCCCAGTATAATCCTGCAGACTATCTGATTTTTTCCCTTGGAATATGTTAAAAGCTGGCTAGTTTCAAAGTACTTACCAGATCTTAGGCCGTTCTATGTTATCTTTGTGATTGCCTTGAAAGTAACCAAGTAAAGTAGAGCTAGGAGAGGATTTGTGGTGAGCCTGGCTAGCTAGTTTTTACTCCAAAAGTTCCCTTCAAGTTTCCCTTTGTTTTAAGATGTTTTCTATTGAAAGTGTATCAAAGGCTGGCTAGTTTCAAAGTTCTTACCAGATCCTAGTTTACTTTTATGTTTTCTTGAGTTTATGTCAAAGGATGGCTAGTTTCAAAGTACTTACCAGATCCTGGGCTGCTCTTGTTTTTGCATTTGTTTATTTCTCCTTCTTACTGTATCATTCCATTTCATAAATCAATCTTCAAAGAGATCCTTAGACATAGATGACTTGCCCCATGGACCACTCTTGCCTCTTGCTGTTCCAATTAAACCCTATTATGACTCCATAGCCCAATGGACTAAAACCTAAAATTTTCTACCTTTTTGACTGAAGCTTACTCTGATTGCTTGCAACTTCTCACCTTTGGAACTTTTTGCACTTAGGACTTTCTACCTTAAACAGAAATCATGCTCAACCATCCAAAAACAAACAAAACCCTTGGCCTTCATAACTAGCCTAAAATCATTACCCAAACTTCAAAGACAAATCCATCTTTGCACTTATTGGAGAGATCCCTCTCTGGATTTAGGAGGGCTAGATCCTAGAATCCAAAAGTTGGTTGAAACGATGTTGTTTCTGTAATTGGACTCTGCCAATCTTGCTAATAAATTATGGAAACCTAACACCAGGGAAGTTTTGAAAGCATTGGTTGGTACCATATATAGTAAAAGAGATTACAGATGGTGGTGCGGTGTGCTTGGCCACGCTGCGCAGAGACCACCTTCCCATGTACGTTAATGGAAGTCATCTGAAACCTTACAGGGACAACCCGGTGCCTACCAAATGACTATATGGTCGGAGTATCATCATTGAAGGATCTGCACATGTTATGAGGAGAAGGTGCAAGCAGGTGCGACAGGAGCACAATAGTAGTGCGCAGAAAAGGAGGCGTGGGAAGGTGTGACTGAGGTGCAAGGGTAGTGTGCATTTAGAAAACTAACAGTTGGAACAGTAAAACTGGGTGAAAAAGCGATGTTATCGTTGGATGGAGTGGGTGTTTGGCATTTAATGCAACGATATTGGAGCATTTTTTAACCGTTTCCTCGATGTTAAGTTGCATTTGATGATAATCTAACCATTTTTACCCATGGTGGCCTATAAAAGGAAGGGTGCACGTCATAATCGGTTCCTTTTCTCTTTGAAGATCTTATCCCCTGTGCCTTATTGCGACTTATGTGTTTCTTGTGACCGCACAATCTGTAAGTCTGGGAGAGGTACCCCTTTCGACAGTAGCAATCTTGAGTTTGTATTTTGGGCAAGGATGAATGCCACTAACCCCATAGAGTCACCACCCATTACGGCCTACACAGAGCCGGGGTCCGAAGAATTTTTTGAAGTTACCCCCGAAGTCGAAGAGGTTGTTTCCACATCAGCCAAAGGACAGGAAAAGGCGAAGGAAAAAGGAAAGGATGAAGGCAAAGAAAAGGGAAAGGAAAAAGGCATGAAGTGGGCTTCAGCTAAGCCACACACCTACCCTAGGATTGTGCACTCACCCTGGTAGGTGCCCCAGGCACACTCCCCTATGCATGACTCATCAAAGCGCCCCATGACTACTGAAGAGGAGGCCCTACTGGTAGTGCCACTCTCATGGCTACCACCTTATGTTAAGCTATGCAAGCCAATGGTGCACGCTCCTAAAAAAATAGCTTTCGTCTGGGATTACCTTTAGATGCCTCTAGTCCCGCAAGAGGTCCCTCTCATTGGAGAAATGTATGGCAACATACCCCTCACAAAATTTGACGACCATGATTTATTTGATGAGGAAACCTTTCCAGATCTAGCCCCTGAGCATTATTTGGAGCGAATACCATATGATGACACGCCAAAGGTCAAGCCTATGCCTTGAGCATGTGGATTTCATGTCTTAGGGCTCTTGAACCTGTAGCTCATTTCCTATTTCGGGGAATACCATATCACTATGATGGTCATGGAACAACTGCTTGCCTTGATCCACGATGACTGTCTCTGGATTCAAGGCCTCATTCCTATTGATGCTGCATTAATCCACAGGATCATCGACCTACCTATGAAGGGGCCCCATCCCTTGAAAGGAGTGACAGGAAAGAGTAACGAGCTAAAGGTCGCCATGGCTGTTAGGGAGAAGTATAAGGTGGAATGTGACAAGTGATGATTTTTGGTCAATAGCATCGCTGACCCCAGAGTGCGCATGGGCACTCTCTTGCTCAGGTGTAAGCTAATGAGGAAGTGTTGGCCATCAGTTGTTCCTGCGTATGTCATCTAGCTGGAAGGACAATGTGACAAGGGGGTCACCTATAACTCGTCCCAATATCTATGCGAGGAGTTCCTCGCTAATGTGTGTGAAGTGCAGGATACGGGCAAGACCTTCTGCTATTCATGGATATTATTGTTGATTGCCTTAGTCGCATGGGAGACGCCTAAGGATGCGGTGCTCCGAGAACTCGAGCCAAGAGTATGCGAAGGAGGGTGCTACGCGAATATGTGGGACTCCAAGGATCTACATCGTGTCAAGGAGAATAAAGTATTTTGGGTATTGTTCAAAGGTTTGTTGGAGGCAACGACACACTCCAGGCCACGACTGTTGCCTACAGTCTATGAAAAGTATAAGCGCATTGCCGACTTCCATGTTACCATTCATAATGTGGAAATCTGAGCGTGTAAGGACCCAGTATGGTATAATCTGTCGTACACATTCACGGAGGTAGAAGTCGACTAAGTAATAATAACCTGGCTGCCTGCATGGAAGCTAAGCCTCAAATCCACTTCTCCGGTCACAACAGGCACATCCGGAAAAGATTCAACACTAAAAGATACAGTTCCACCGAGTACAATGAAGGAAAATGAGCTACGCTCCACTAAGCAAGTGACCACCAAGGAGACTCCACAAGACAACACCAAGGGCACAGAGCAGGAACCGCAACATGATATTGAGACTAGAGGATTTGGTGGGGAGGGTGTGGATCCCCCATGAGGAACAAAGTGTACTAGTGATCCAGCTAAAGTTCAGTGCAAGAAGCGCAAGGGTGACAAGGCTGACAGAGATTCCAAAGTCACCTTAATTGAGGAGGGCTTGGAGAAGATAGCTGAAGTGGTTTCCACCGCATCAAAAGAAAGATGGAACAACCTAGAAGATCAAAATAAGGCCACGGTGGAGGCCTTGCAAGCCCGGTTACAGGTATCATAGCTGAAAGTTGATTCTCTACAAGCGAGCTTGCCATCCACAGCCATGATCACAGCAACTGAAAGCATGATTTTCCCCTTCTTGGGTGTAGCCTTGACCATAGAACCACCAGCTTTATGCGCACAAGTCTAGGCATACGCAAAGGTCGGCCTCGACCTTGCAAGGATAACGAGTGGGAAGCTACATGCTCTCCACTTGTTCATATGTGCTGAGATACAAAGCAAAGAAGTGCATGTTCAACAACAACTGAGCGAGGCAGAGCAGAAAATTGCAACCAAGGCTGCCAAATTTTCCCAAGCACAGGTAGAGTAGCATGCAGCAGTTGCGCAACGGGTAGAACTAGAGCACCTAATTGACCGATTATGTGGAGAAGTACCTGAATTAATTCCTACCTCTGCTGCACCCCAAGAAAAAATTGAGAGCTTGGTGGCTGCATTAAAGGCATCCAGGACTGAATTAAAGACTATAATGGAAAACCTCGAGCACTAAATTGCTACATTGCAGGCTAAGCTATAGCCTGAGACCCCTCTAGAGGTGTGAGCCCAGCGAGCCGCACTGGTTAAGGAAGCAACCGGAAATATTTCTACAAAAATCCTTAAGGGTTCTAAATTATTGGACACTGCTATGGAGTTGTGGTCAACAGTGCAACGAGACCCCCTTCTCCAACAATTCACTCAGGAGTTGCGCTAAAAAGAGCAAGAAGTCAAGCAGCTGGAAGTCACCATGCCAACCATTGTTTTAGTCCAGTGTCTAGCACGCCTTCACACCAGTTATGCTATAAGGGATGATAGTGAGGTGCTCTGCCATAAGAAGAAAGTTCTTAGTGATCATATGAAGTCCTAGGTGGATGAAGCACTGAAACTCTTGTAGGACTTGGACATGGTAGTCAAACAATTGAATCAAACATTGGAAAGTGTCACTACAGCTACTGAGGGGCTGAATTCACAAAATTTGGCCGATATCGTGCAAAACATAGCTGCATAGAGGGAGGGTTTCTTGCCACCATTTTCCGCTACCCTCGAACAACTCCAGAACAAGATAAAGACCCCATTGTCACTGTGACTCGGGATGAGTTGCAAGATTGTGTTGGGGGCATGTTGGAGCAGGGTCCCTTGAATGTATTTTTGTAATATTTTGAATAGTTTAGTTGTGCGCAGCACAAGTTAAGGGACTTTGGGGTGGGTCAAAGTCCCTCATGGATTGTAATGGGAAAAAATGTTAGATCTAGGGGGTGCAAACCACATTTTGTGGACCCTAGTGTAGCGTAGACCAAAGGTATAAATAGGGGTCTAGGACGAGCCAAAGAAAGTAGATTTTGGGGAAGTCTTGGTAAGCTTGCTAATGATATAGCTGTTCTAAGGATTTTTGTGCGAAACTTTCTGGGTAAGGGCTCCTCCTGGCTGTGTGCACGGAGACACTCAGCCTTGCTGTGTGCGGACCCCACTAGCTATGTGCACGGGTATGTGGAAGAGTCTATAAGAAGAATATGAGTGTTAATGAATGAGCAGACATTTTGCTGATATTTGAATGTCTCTGTGTGGTGTGTTGCGCTGCATGTTAATCCCCTGTTATTTTTGTCATATTGAATACTGATAGCTAAGTGATAGCGCACGTGGATGCGATGCTTTAAAGAGTAATGAATGCATGTATCGGGTGATGGTTGTTCATATTAGTTCTGTTAATTGATTACATTATAAGTTATGGGTTGCGCACAAGTTATTCTGTTACGTACATTGCTAAGGGTTTCTGGTTAGGGTTCTTCTCAGCATGGGTTTATTTAGATCTAAGGGCACCCACTTCATTAAATCTCTGTCTCTCTCTCAAGTTGTGTAAACTTGGTTCCAACACCCTCCCATACTACTTCGGGTGATAACTTGACTTACACAAGTAGGTCATTTCCAAAAGGGCCAGTAGTATAGGGGTTTGTTGGTTAACCTCAGATCTGAACCTGGGTCAAGACCCCTCAAACCAACACCTGCCTTATCATATATATATATATATATATCGTAGTGATAAGGGGCAGGCTACCTGATGCGGGTTTAGCCCCCCCACAAAAGCAATACATTGGTTGATAAAACAAAATGCCTCAATTTTTGGAGGGGGTTAGGTTTGACCGCTGGACCTCCTCCCCACAATTTCGGATCTCCACCGTTGGGCCAGCAGCTCCCTTTGGGGAGCCTTCCCGACAAACTTATACTTAAACCTCTCATTTCTCATATGCGCCTAGGAATACCAGGAGTAGCACGAAGATCGAGGCGGGTAGTAGAACCCTGAGCCTTTCCAAGGGTAGGTGGAACCATGATTTGAGCTCAACTTTCAGAGGGGCCAAATTTTCCCAGGGTCTAATTTGGACAAATTTTATATGGATCCTACACCACTCGACGACAGGAATCCGATGGTGCTATCCATTTCTACTGCAGAGGTCTCCATTTTTCGGCTAGTTTGTAGATTGCAGGTATAAGGGTGTGATTTTACATTGATGCTTGTACTTTCATTTTATTTCCACTTAATGAAAGAGGGCCTCCCCACTGATTGAGTAGGGCCCGGAGATGTAGCCCCTCCTGGACAAACTCCATTATCAAGTTCTTCTCTTATTTGAATGCTTTTATGTGCTTCTCCCTTCTTGTTTCATGCCTTTTAAGTTTCATGGTTAAGATGAAATTTTACATGTAATTCTTTCTTCCATCTCAAAGAAAAAGATTTTGGATCAGAAATTTAGGTGAATAATTAACAAGACAGTGGAGGTGACTGCCAGTCACAGATCCACTTACCTCAAGCCACTTGTAGTAGTCTATCCAAAGTTACGCAACCAACTAAATATTATGATGGCCATCACATGGTGCACACTACGGTCAAGGAGATTTTCCATCATGGAAATATATTGCATGGGGTGATGAACCATGGTTGTTGTTTTAAAACCACTGAAAAAGCAGGAGCATTCTCAGTTGTGAGCATAGATGTTGGAGACTATAGTTTTCATAGAGTTGCAGTTTGAGGAGGAGTTTAGATTTCAGACAGCATTTTAAAGGAACACGCAAGAAACATATATAGGTGAGCTCTTCTAGCTCTGCCACCTATTAGTTTTCAGAGATAGAACTATTAATTTCTAAAGATAATTAAAAGAGGAGGGAATATTAAACAGATTGAACCACAGAGTGCTAACCTGGTGGATGCAAATTAAAAGGTGAGAAGATTGTTTATCCAGGAAGGATGGTATTATTTATGGACCAAACTAGGAAGCTCTCACTTAGGAGTAGCTCTAGAGTTTTCTAACTCTTTCAATGGATAGGAAGCCACGATTTATGGCCTTTCATTGTAGGTTTCAACAGATTCCATTTCTAAAGCATTAAACCTTCCAAGGGAAGGATAAAGGTGGTTTAAAGGTCAGGTTATCACTGGAGGAGATCTGAACATTTTCCTCAAGAATTCTCGTAGAGATCCCAACTGGGCCAAGAGAATACCAAGAAGCTACCTAAAAAATGACTAGGTAGAAGTTATTAAAGTCATAAAGATTAACCTCACTTGTGAAAGGAGGTATACATTTGTGTTTCTTTATCATATGAGATTTCTTTTTCATGTTGTAGGTATGAAGACCCTCAATTTGCGATACTTATTTATAAAGAGTCTGAAAATATATATTAGAAAGGATCCAAACTCATACTGCTTCTTTAGAATACAACTTGTATCATCAAGCTCTCATCAAGGTTTTAGTTGAAGACAAGTGAAGGAAAATAAATCAAACCTGGGACCATTTCTTGTTTTAGAGGGAAGTCCAACCTACAAATACACCTCCATCTTCACAACCACACCCTTAGCCTACAAAAATAACCAAGAGGAAGGGTCATAAATAAAATATTCATAAGAAGGCCAAGAGTAGGAAAGAAAAGGTTTCTTCAGTCAAGGCTGAGAGGAATTTGGAGAAAGGAGAGAGCTCCCCAGTAAATAAACCCAAGTCTATGAAAATGGTGTCCCCTATCTGTTACAGGTCAAAATACCTCCTCATCAGCTCAGAGGAGAAGACAAATATGGAAGGAATACAAAGACCTAAATTAAACCTATTTTTGCCAAGGTAACGCCGCTCTACAACAACACAAGAGCGTTATAACGTAGCTGATCAGTGAATAGGCCACATTAGTAACTTGGGCAATGCTATGTTTACACTAGAGGGCAGCGTTTCATGTGTTTTAAGTTTGAAACAGGAAAAACCCGTGGAGAATGATTTGAATCTCCAGCTTTTTCTCACAAGAAGGTCAGTACAAAAAGGAAACTGCAAAGCACTAATCTCTTATTGGGCCTTGCCATAAAAAAATGAACTCTCAAAGAAGGAAAACCATAGAGATTGGAGAAACATCTTGGTTTTTTCTATTCAGAACTGGTGGAAAGAGAAGGGCAATGATTGCTCTCTCCATCTTCTATAAAATGGAGTTGAAGGCTCTTGGTTCATGGTCGAAGGATTGCCAAAGTTTTTGAATACTTGTGAAGTAGAGATCATTGTTGTAGTGTGAAGGTCGAAGGTCAAAGAGGTTCATTGAGAACTTGTTGATCAAGACATCACCACTTTGAGAGATAGAGAGATTGGAAGGCTGAGGAGGGCTTGGTGCAATCGACGGTTGTAATCCTCCTTTTTATAAATCAATAGAACTGTATCTGTTTTGTCCATTCTATGTGTTGATATTGTCATTATTATTTAATCACTTATATAGCATGAGATGAATGGCTTAGATGTGCACAACTTAAATGTTTATTATATATTGGCTTAATTGATAGGAAATGTATGTTATGTTAGAAATTACATGGGTTCTTTAATTGATTGCAGGGCCTAGATTTGGAGCTGGTGAAGGAGAACCGTTGCTTCGCTGCCTAGTGCTCTCCAAAGGACTCCAAGATCATTAAAGAGGTAATCTTCTATCTTATCCTATAAAGTGGTTTTAAGTTAATATGAACATGTATATGTCATCTTTGTGAACTATATAGCTAATCTTACTGTCTGCCTCAGGCACCGGAAAGCCCTGAAGGGATATATGATAACCAACAACCCAAGAATTTTACCCTATGGTAGAATTGGTGACTCTACTGGGGAGTTTCCCCATAGTTTCCGGACTATTTCTTTCCTCCTTTCTTCTTTCCTCTATTCACAGAACCTTTCGACCAGTATTCATGCCCAATAGACATTTCAAAAGCTCGCAGAGTTCAATCCTATTTCTGTTTGACCATCTGAAGAACTTTACCCTAGCTAACGCTACCTCTGTGGGTTTTCCAATGCGTTATAACGCTAACTTTGCTTAAATAAAGTGTGTTAGTCTCTGGATTAACGCTATCGTTACTCAGAGACAGTGCGTTACTCAACCAAAATTTGTTGTTCACTATTGTGATTGTGTTTTGGTTGCAGAGTTTTTTGGCCATCAGTATCCTTCCTTGACTGAATCCCTGTGCTTGTTTACTAAGCTGGCATTTCTATTTTTTTGCTCTTGTTTGAAAAGTTAGTGTCAAAATCATTTACTTTTTAGAGAAGAAATTTTTAGTTTTATTTTTTCTGCATCTAGCTGAGTTTATTCTGAAAATTTCAGTTCATAGACTGTTAAGAAGAGGTATATAGAAGTCTGAATCTTTAAAAGTTGAACAGTGCTATTTGAATGTTAGTGCATGGATGTTGAAAAGAAACCTCTCCTTGTAGAAATACTCTTCATCGAATTGAATATTTAGAGCATATTTTGCATGGTTTCTTAAGTCAGAGTCTCATTACATTTCATACGTCCACTCCCCCTCTGCAAGACTAATAATAAAGTACACTAAGAATCAAGTGATAATAAAATCAATCACATTACTCTTTTTTGAGCTCACACAAACAGTAGTTCAGGCTAGGATCTTGGGTTAGGAAAGTGAGAAAATCACCCAAGATCTCAAAACTTGAAACTAGAGTCATTAACGAGTGAAATCCTACTGCACTCATATTATCAGGACCGTTCCTTTACTGGAGCTCAGCACGAGACAACACTTGGGTGCAAAAGAAGGTAGCCCGCCTTCGACTACATCCGGTGGGTGTGTTATATATTGGGGTTCCATTTGGGGATGTTGAAACTAGATCAGGGATCTAGGTATTCTACCCATATAGCATGCTATCCTTGACCATGGACCCCCCTGATGATGTCTATGATTTGAGGTATCTTTAGTGGCCATAATTTTTATGGACTTACACAAGGTGACTGGGATGGGCTGTCCTGGTACCTGAAATAGACGGACCCACTCTGTCTTCGGTCTTTAGGAGGTTACTCGTCTTCACGAGAGTGCTTACACCTATCGTCTGAGGTTTGGGTGAAGCTCTAGAGTGACCGTAACTATACTTTCAACCAACCCTCTCTATATACTATTGTGATACTGGATTTCATCACCAGCAAACGGTAGTACTCAGACAGGGCACCCTATTTTGGCTACTTGCTGATCGATTTTAGAGAGTCCTTTTTTCTTTTTTAGGTGTGTGGTTATGGTCATTAAGACTTTATAATACATCAAAATTTATTTAAAAACTAAGCAAGTCACCGTGGCGTCATCCGACCCACGCCATCTGTCTTGACAACAGCAAGGTCTACCTCCTCTAACTATTGAGGAAGAACTGAACCTTGGTGAACCCGTGCCTTCTGCAGAAGAGCAGTCTCCATTGAAAAATCTTGATTTTCACATAGCCTCATATCATACGGAATTTCCAGAGGACCCTTTCACGGAAGGGGTTGTACCTCATTACAATCCTCCACTCACTGATCCATTGGGGCCCGTGATAGTTCAGATTCCACAACGCCAAGATATGTCTTCGGCCACACAAACATCCATTTCACCATCGACATCCACAGGGTCGATTCCAATGGCAACCATCCTAGGTTCACCACCATCCTCCCCGCCGGTTGTCAGTTCTATGCCATCACTTGGTAACCCCAGTAGTCAACATATACCTAATCCCAACCCTACGGTCATCATAACTGTCAGTAGCTCGCTGAATCCTTCGGGATCTACTCCTACCGTGACCACGTTGGGACCCACGGTTGCTCCTCCCCCAAGTATGACTACTTCGGTTCCTTTTAGCAACCCTTTCGGTTGGAACCCTCTGCTGAGTTCAAAACCCTTGGCCACTATACCAGGGGGCAGTGTCACCAGCACGCAGGTAGCAGGGAACATTTCACTTCCCCTGCAATCCTTAGGACAAACGGGACAACCTATTGTCAATATTATTCCCTTAAGTGGTTCAAATATAGGTGTAGGGTCTATGCCGTTGCTGAACTATGCAAGTAGTAGCATGCCTTTGGGAAACTCTATTGCATCCATATGGACTAACCCACCCCAACCTCCATCTGGAATGGGAGGGCACTTTTATACTGGGGGCAACCAACCGTTCGCCCCGCAATACAACATGCCCTATGGACAGAAACCATATGTCCCTACCCCTCCACCTATAGAAAATTTTTATCAAAGTCCTACTTATCCTCCTGGAAACACATTGATGGGTGGACCCTATGGTCTAAGTAGTCAGCCCATACTTCCTTGGTTAGATTCGGGGGAAAATCCACAATTGCCATTTTTGGTAGCTCTGGACATCCCCGATATCCATAAACTGACTAACGATCCCATCAATCACAACCCGCTCTGGCCTCCAGTACCACACAAGATTCCTTCTGACATCCCGAAGTTTGACGGGAAACAAGGGGACGACCCAGCCGCACACATCACTACCTTTCATCTATGGTCTATATCCAATTCCATGGTGGATGATAGTATCCGGCTTCGATTGTTTCCCCACACCCTTACAGGCAACGCTGCCAAGTGGTACATTGAATTGCCACACACCGCCACCAATACTTTTGGCACTTTAGCAACGGAGTTTCTAAAGAACTTCCAATTACCAATTATATTTGAAACCAGAATGAAAATGTTAACCTCGCTGCGCCAAAACACTGCCACCCACATCTCTGATCACATTCATGAATGGAGACGTAGGAGGAGGCTAGTCAAAGCGCCAATCCCGGATCATCTCTTAGCCAATTGGTTTTGTAAGTCTCTTTTACCCCACATCACTAAAGACATTGGAATTTTCGGTGCAGTTACAGAAGATCAATGCATTCGTCGTGCCCAAAATTTGGATTTAATATATTCACAATCTGGCACGCTATATGATTTTCTCCCAAATTCCCCTGGTAACCCAAATCCTCTGGCTACTCAGAAAACCGGAGCTCATGCCGACGGTCTCGTTGGCACGATCTTTGGTGTAGCCACAAAATAGTCTCGGGGCAAGCCTCCTAGCCATATTTGGCTGCCACCGCCCCTCACCAAATGACTACTCTTCCTACCTATGAGGTAAATTCTATGCAAACTTCACAAAAACCTAGTGGGAAAAATAAGAAGAACAAGAAAAAGACATCTTCTTCGAAAGAGAAGTCAGACAATCATAATAACCCTAATCAGAAAAACACTGCCAAAAATGACAAAGGGAAGGATAAACCCATGAAATTTCCTTGCAATATCTGTGTGGAGGACCACATGACATACAAATGTCCTCGGATATAGGAATGCACCGATTTTATTGCCAACAAGGATTCTGGGCGAACACCTGTTGTTCTTCATAATCCTTTCCCTAATCAATAGCAGCAACATCAACACATGGTTGACAATCCGCCACAACCCCATCAATGGGGAAATGGTGGTTCACATCCTTCCGGTGAAGGACCATCCGCCATTGAGAGTGTTGAAATTCAAACACGAGCCAAGCTTTATGGAAATCCTACCATAGATGCTCAAGAACCTGGTACTAGTTCAAATCCACCACCGCCCAACGATTTGCATATCGAACGGCGTACTGCTGACCCCGTGATTTGTCCCCCCAAAGGGAAACTTCGACGCATGAATCATAACACCTCTACACGTGCAGCCCAAAACTACAACATTGTAGAAGATTTGGCGCAGGCACCGTCAGATATGTCTGCTCTCGAAGTATTACAAAGTTGTCTAGCACAAAGGAAAGCCTTGATTTCGGCCATTGGTGGAATAGACCCCCAGGATTCCATGCTAGCTATCTTTGATACGGAAAAATCTAAACCTCACCTCTCACACCAACTCGCATTCTAGGTGTAGGTTGTGTCGAAAGGGAGACCAATCCTTTGCACTGTCATAGACCAAGGTGCTTCGACCTGCATTATGTCACAATCTTACTAGCGCAATTTAGGTTCTCCTACCTTAACACCACCATCAAATTCCCTCAAAGATTTCGATGGCCACACGTTCCTCCCAAAAGGATACCTTGCTAGCTTTCCCATCACTCTGAGTGGGAAAATGGTAAACGTGGACGTTGAAGTCGTAGAGCGCCATCTAGACTATAATCTATTGCTTGGTCGCAGTTGGTCTTATGCCATGACCACCATTGTGTCTTCGGTCTTCCGACTCATCCTATTTCCATTAGATGGGAAAATAGTCACAGTGGATCAGATATCCTTCTGCACCCCTGATTATGCCACATTACCAAGTAGCACTGTACCCCTAATAGGAGGATTTCCTGACTCTTACGTCAGTATCGGTACCATTCTTCTAAAGGCATCTTCCCTACTGGGTTTTTTTCCTCTCCCGCCACCACAGATCCCAAACACGGTTGCAATGATATCCACCACTTTAGATGGATCTATTGACTCATGGATCATCCCGGCACCTTCAGACATTAATTCCTATGGAGATCAGATGCCGCTCTCACCAGTCAAGTTGGCTTACCAAGCCATTCGAATCACATCTAAACCCTCCACTGCTATGGTTTCGACCGAAGGTACAAACCTCCCTCCCATCACAATTCTCTCTAAGGATCTCCTCAATGAAGTCTTGCCTATAGACGAAGCTATTCGAGAGATCATGTCTCTAGAAGAACGACCTTGGGGAGAGTTTCACCATCGTGCTTCGATGATTGAATCGGACGTGATAAAAACTGAAATCCCATCCTTTGACTCACCTGAGATGGTTCCCTCCACTTACACGACTGTTCAAACTATCGATTCAGAAGGGAACATGGGTAATATTTCTAAGACAATGCTCATTGATATCTCGGTCAAAACGGGTATCATGGAAAATATTCAAATCGGAGCCGATTGCAATCTTGAGGAAATTGCATGCTTCACATCCCTTTTCAAGGAATTCCGTGATGTGTTTTCTTGGTCTTATGATGAAATTCCCAGCATAGGCCCTTATATCTTCGAGCACGAAATCAAGATTTATGACAATGCCAAACCCGTTTGGCAGCGACTCAAACCTGTCCACCCGCGCAAAGCAGTCGCCATCAAAATTGAGGTGGAAAAACTTTTAAACGCTGGTTTCATCTATCCTGTTCCTTTAACGGAATGGGTTTCCAATCTGGTTCCTGTTGATAAAAAACAAGGCACCATTCGAGTTTGTGTTGATTATCACAATCTGAACACCGCTTGTCCCAAAGACAATTATCCTACACCGTTCATAGATCAGATTCTCGACGATTGTGCCGGATGCGAATCTTTTTCCTTCATGGATGGATTCTCGGGCTATAACCAGATTGAAATTAAAAAATATGACCAACATAAAACTGCCTTCATCTTTCCTTGGGGCACATTTGCATATCGTAAACTCCCATTCAGTCTGAAGAATGCTAGAGTAAATTTTCAGCGGGCTATGGATTACGCTTTTCATGACATTCGACATATTGTACAGGCTTACTTGGATGACCTTCCAGCCCATTCCAAGAAATTACCTGATCACCTCGCTCATCTGAAAGAAATTTTTGGTAGGTGTAGATTCTACAATATACGTTTGAATCCTCATAAGTGCGTATTTATGGTCGAGTCCGGACATTTTTTAGGTTTCATTCTCTCCAAGCACGGGATTAGGGTTGATTCTGATAATTTTAAGGCGATTGTTGAATTGCTGGCACCACAATCCATCCTTCAACTCCAACATTTGCAAGGGAAGGAAAACTTTTTACGTCGATTCATCGTTAACTATGCCGAAATGACGAAAGGATTTATGCGATTATTGAAGAAAGGAACACTATACTTGTGGGATGACCAAGCTCAACGGTCATTTGACCCTTTAAAACATGCACTTGTTTCATCCCCACTCCTTAGTGCCCCCGACTACTCACGTGACTTTCTCCTCTACCTGGCAGCCTCACCATCCTCACTTGGAATTGTTCTGGTTCAAGTTCACAGTGACGACAGTGAACATGTGATATAATATTTGTCCAAAGGTCTAATCGGACCAGAATTATGTTATTCACATGTGGAGAAACTTTCTCTGCAGTAGTTTTCACCGTCACCTGACTCCGACATTATATATTGCTGCGACAGAATATGGTTATTGCTTTGGAGAACCCCATGCGACATATCCTGTCTAGAAAAATTATTGGAGGAAAATATTCCAAATGGATTATAATCCTCCAACAATTGGATTTGGTCTTCACAGCTGCCAAAGCAAAGAAATCCCTCATCTTTGCTGAACTATTATCGGACCTTCCCAGAATCGACCAAAGAGAAGTAGCTCATGATCCATTTCCTGATGAATCTGTATACTTGGTTGATTCTTCGGACCCATGGTATGGAGACATTTTGGTCTACCTACAAACCCAACGCTTCTACCCAACTCTCACGTTCGACGACTGTCGTCATATCTGCCACCAAGAAAAGCACTATCTCGTGCTAAAAGATACACTATATCGTCGTGGGGTTGATACTATTCTTCGACGTTGTCTCACTTTCGATGAGGCAGAACGCATTTTGAATGACTGCCACGCAGGGGCATGCGGTGGTCATCTTTTGGGCATAGCTATTGCCCAAAAAATCTTGCGCGCAGGTTACTATTGGCCCACTTTGTTTAAAGACTACATTGCAGCAGTCCAGAAGTGCCATCCATATCAAATTTTCACAAAGAAAATGCGCGCTCATCCTGCCCCCCTTCATCCGGTTATCTCCATTGGTCCTTTCGCTAAATGGGGAATTGACTTCGTCACCTAAAATCCCACTTCGGAAAATGGACACAACTACATCGTGGTTGCAGTCGACTATTTTACAAAATGGGCAGAAGCCATTCCCACTTTCAAGGCCGATGGTGAAACCGCCACTATCTTCCTATTCAACCAGGTAATCTGTCGGTTCGGCATACCCCTATCGATTGTCACAGATCATGGATCCCACTTTCAGAATCATATGATGACTGAATTAACATCCATGCTAGGTTTCCGTCAAGATCAATATTTGTCTTATTATCCTGAAGCTAATGGTCAAGTCGAAGCCATAAATGGCATCCTCAAAACCATGATTCATTGATTGGTCGGAAATCATAAAATCACATGGCATCGAAAGTTGTATTCCGTGTTATGGGCATACCGAACGTCAGTCAAAACTGCCACAGGTTTCACGCCATTCCAACTTGCATTCAGCCTGGAGGCAGTACTTCCAATCAAGTGCGAAATTCCATCACTCAAAATCATTGTTGAACTCCTGCTTGGCACCACCACCATAGAAGAGCGCTTGCTCTCACTCGATCATTTGGACGAAACTCATTGAGATGCTACACTAGCACTCGAAGCTCACCAGCGCCGAGTCAAAGCTCAATACGACAAATCTATCAAGCCTCGTTCTTTCCAAGAGGGCGATCTTGTTCTACTTTATGATCAGAAACATGACCTCTTGGGGGCAGGAACACTCCAACCATTATGGCTTGGTCCTTACATCATCACTAAAGTCCTCTCAAAAGGGGCTTACGAACTTCAGGACTGTAATGGAATTCCACTCACGGAGCCTCGCAACAGGCTCTATCTAAAGAAGTATTTTTCCTAGTTTCGCACTAGGCATATGCTTTGTAATTTTATGTATACAAGTTTTGCCTATTGTTTTGATGTCTCTGGATATTTTTTAGTTTTCAAGGTGTTTTTTCTCATTTAATCTTTTTCTTTCACACAGATGCCGTCACCCTCCTTATCATACGTCGCATATGCGGACGGTGCTAGTCGTCACACTAGATGCATTGCTTCAGCTGCTTGGGTTCTCTACACTCCTGAGTCAGACCTTCTTGGTTCCAGGGGAATCTTCCTGGGTAGTGCCACCAATAATGTTGCTGAGTACATGTCAGTGATCCAACTCCTCACGAAAGCGGCATCTCGTGACATCTCCAATTTAGTGGTCAGGTTAGATTCCCAACTCGTCATTATGAATTTAAACAATCATTACCGTGTCCATCATCCAGTTTTGTTACGGTATTTTTTAAGGGTGAGACTTTTAGAACATCATTTTCAAACAATTACATTTGAGCACGTTCCTAGAGAATTTAATGCATTAGCCGATTCTTTGGAAAACTATGTTTTAGATTGGCATTTGTCACATTTACTATAAAATATTTACTCATGAGTATATATATTTTTATCCCATTGAAAATACATAAAAAATTAAAAAACACAAAATCACCAAAAATTATGTACATATATATATATATATATATATATATATATGTCATGTCCAGTACAATAGTTACATCAAAAAATCTTCCAAAACTAGGGTGTTTTACAAAAATTTGGCTATACTAAGCCACACTCTGACACTAATACATCCGCTCCGCTAGCTAGGCCTGATGATCATGGTAGCATACAACTGCTCTAACTATCCTCCTCAGAGGCACCAGGTATCTCTCCGGCACACCTACGGTATGCCGCTGCAAACGAACTGGAACCTTCCACATAGGAAGGGGTGGTATACCCATACTCAAACCCTCCAGGTTTCTGGAGAGTTCATGTAAAACCTGGGCATAATCATCCTCTGCTGGTGCGCTAGCCCCGGGTAGCTGTAGTCCTCGCTGTGTATAGCGAGGGGCCCTGACTGGTCGGATAGGTGCCACATCTGTGTCAAGCAAACAAACGCTTCATGTCAAAACATAATTTTCACCCTATTTCAAAAAAAAAAAAAAAAAATTGCATAAACATTCAAAAGACAAAAAACAAAGTACTTCTTTGAAATGCACGGCTCATTTCCTTCTTACCATCGACTCCCCATTGGGTACCAGGGGGCAGTACTAACTCTGGATCGCCTGTGAAGTTCATCCCTGCATAGGGATAATCCTCAATCATAATAATCTATGAGTTTAGCCAATCGAAAAATCCATCATCAAAACAGTGGCGGACAGGACCCTCTCCAATCTGCAGAAGCAAGGCTACCCACCGAGCCTGCCTCGGCTCGCATGGGCCCAAAGGCACTGTAACAATCCTGGGCCTCATCAATGGTACCCGCTCCAGTAAGAAAGAGACAATCAGTGTACCGTACCCAAAATCTCTCTGGGTACAGGTCTTACATGTGGTAAGCTTTGCTCGGACCCGACGGACAACTACATCACACCAGTCAAAAACCTGAGGCTGCATACAGTCCAAGGATAGGAGCACCTGGGCCTTGGTGGCCACATGCCGACTCTTGGCACTTGCCAAGCTAACAATCATCCATAAGATAGACCTCAATGGTCTCAAAGCCACCTGTGCGATCAATACCCGGTTGCTCACAGCCTAAGTGTCACGTATGCAATACACACGAATCATATCAGCAGTGGAACATGGGTCAGCTCTGGACCCCGTCAAGCTGGGCCTCAGCCCATGACATGATAGGCCGGTCAAAAAGTACACATCATCCTTTTCGATTGAGAGCTCATTTCCCCCAATCCGAAACACATGGTGTCGTTCGTCCCATTGCTGGATTAACCACCTGAGGAGGTCCTCTTAACCCCTCATCAGTTCTAAGCGGGCATATTTTAGCAATCTGCATCTATGGAGAGCCATCAAGCTTGTAGCATCTGTCACCATCTCTCATTCTTCCCATTCATGTTCTCTCTCTCGCCAGATACGCATGATTAATAGCTGAATACCTGCAAATGCAACGTTTTCAACCGATCAAAACTTGCCTGGACCACTTCAAGACAGTAAAAAATGAGTTTCTAAAAAACAAGGTGTGCCTAACGCTAGCCCTAGTATAAAATAGAGCGCGCTAATGCAGAATCCCTTCACGGGTTATGCGTTTAATGCGGCTGTAACACTACTGGCCCACGTTAGGCACAAGCATTTTTTAGGGCCTCAAAATTTTCTCATTTTGAACCAGCAAAAAGTAACAAAAAGACAATTAAATGATAGCAGGAGGTTCTAGCTCTTACCTAGATCTCGTGAGAAGGAAAACCATTGCCTGGATTGATCGTAATCGTCAGCTGAATATTTCACCCCTTTTCACCCTAGAGCGCCTTCACAGCACTCAAAATAGTGAAAATGAAGGTGTTCCGACCTTCTTATAGCCAATTCTGGGGCATGAATCTCTTAAGCTAGTCGGTAAAAGTCATGAATTCTTGCTGCGCATGTGTTGCAACTATCGAGATTTGGTACTGATGTTCTGATGAGTGATCAAGATTCATATGTAGACATACTCATGTTTATATCGAGCATTCTTTTTACGGTATTTTTCTTTCTCGTTAATTCGAAAAACCTCGAGTTCCCTTCTTCGGACTCATTAAACTTATACGAAGTTGATATCGAGCATTCTTTTTACGGTATTTTTCTTGCTCTTTAATCCTAAAAACCTCGAGTTTCCTTCTTCGGACTCGTTAAACTTATACGAAGTTGATATCGAGTGTTCTTTTTTATGGTCTTTTTTCTTGCTCGTTAATCCGGAAAACCTGGAGTTCTCTTCTTTAGACTCGTTAAAACTATAAAGAAGCACTGAGCTTTCTTTTTAGGAACCTTTTTCTTGCTCATAAAACTGAAAAAACCTCGAGTTGACTTTGTCGGGCTCGTTAAACTACCACAACAGAGAGTAAGGAGCCATTCTTTTCCTCTTTTTCAAAGCTCTTTAAACTGAAAAAGTAACCGAGTTTTCTCCGCGTGACTTGTTAAAATTTCATGGAGGTAATCGAGTTTTCTCCGCGTGACTCGTTAAAATTCCATGGAGGGCACCGAGTTTTTATTTTTTGGACTCGTTAAAATTTCACAAAGAGTACTGAGTTTAATCCGTCTCCTCGTACTCATAACAAAATGAGGTAGACATCCATCGAACATAGATTTATCACTTTTTCGGCTTTGATGGACTAACTTATGAAAAATGAACTTTTTCGGGCTTACTATTCTCCCTTTGCCGTGCCCAGTTATCAAGACATGAAAAAGGCACCCCATTGGATTCGTCTTTTACAATATTTCTCAGACTCTCTAAACATGAAAAATTTCACCAAGTTTACTCATTTGGACTCATTAAACCTAATCAGACGAGGCATGGAGGCGTATTTTACAATATTTTTCAGACTCTCTAAACATGAAAAATTCACCGAGTTTACTCGTCTGGACTCGTTAAACCTAATCAGAAGGGGCACGGAGTTGTATTTTATGATATTTTTCAGACTCTCTAAATATGAAAAATTCACCGAGTTTACTCATATGGACTCGTTAAACTTAATCAGACGGGGAAAAATTTGGAAAAAATGGATACTACCTTTGTTACATTTCAGAAAGGTCGATTTGGCAGAAAAATTCTTGAACATGGCACTTCCCAGAAAACTCTTTCGCAGTTAGTCGAACCCTACCATCTATGAGTATTAGTCTTCATCCCCTAGTTTCCCTGCATCGGTAAAATCCTAACACACTCTTTGGTGTTCATTAAGCCTCAGCTGCCTAGTACCCTGTTATAGTGCCTTCTATTGTTCAAGCATATCTCGCTATCTAATGCTCCTGTTATCAACCAAACCGCTCATTATGCCAGAAATTATTTGTCATCCGATATCCCCATTTACTCTTCATTATCTCAATCATAAACAAAATCATTTGGTTTCCATTTTGTGTTGACTGATGTAGGATGCCTCAGTGCCTACCTTTCAACAGATCTCTTCCTATCGACTTCAGCATCTTATCTAGGAAGTTGATCCAGAATCCCATCAGTACTCGAATACTTGCAGACATCAGTGGCAGGTAGTCTTGTGTTTGATCAGGAGTCTTCATCATTGGCTCCTGGTCGAATGATTCTACGAGTGTTCAACTTCAACTCATTTTATTCACACTCGCTAGATTGTACTGTGCATCTTAGGGACCATCATCATTATCGGTGGCCACCTTCGTGTCTGTTAACAGTTTTCATTATCGACTGGTAATCAGACGATTTCTCACATGTTCGACGACAGCTCCTTCATTTACATGTTGAGGAATATGCAGTTTAAGTGAATCAATGGTCAAGACCTTGGGGCAAAGGTTACATCATTAAAGTTGCGTTCCCTTCCCCAAGTTGCGATATTGTTATGGAGACAGCTTCTTCAGCCTGATCCTATTATGACAGACACTCCCACATTGTGCTTATCGGTGGACAGATTATTCATATCTCTATTCTAGAGAAATCATGTTGTTTAAGATACTGAGCATGGGAATGCTCGACTCAAGGCAGATACTATATTTTCTGACATATGTTGTTGTTTCAGGTTTTCCTTAGTCTTTCAATCTCTTCATCTCTACTACACACATTGTAAATTATTTCGGCCATCGTCTTCGTCTTTGACCTCACACTTTAGGGGCCATCTGTTATAGGTCAAAATACCTCCTCATCAGCTCAGAGGAGAAGACAAATATGGAAGGAATACAAATACCTAAATTAAACCTATTTCTGCCAAGGTAACGCCTCTCTACAACAACACAAGAGCATTATAATGCAGCTGATTGGTGAATAGGCCGCGTTAGTAACTTGGGAAATGCTCTGTTTACACTAGAGGGAAATGTTACCCATGTTTTAAGTTTGAAACGGGAAAAACTTGCAGAGAATGATTTGAATCTCCATCTTTTTCTCACAATAAGGTTAGTACAAAAAGGAAACTGCAAAGCACTAATCTCTTATTGGGCCTTGCCATAAACGACTGAACTCTCAAAGAAGGCAAAAGCATAGAGATTGGAGAAACATCTTGGTTTTTTCTATTCAGAACTAGTGGATAGAGAAGGGCAATGATTTCTCTCTCCATCTCCTATAAAATGGAGTTGAAGGCTCTTGGTTCATGGTCGAAGGATTGTCAAACTTTTTGAATACTTGTGAAGTAGAGATCATTGTTGTAGTGTGAAGGTCGAAGGTAAAAGAGGTTCATTGAGAACTTGTTGATCAAGACATCACCACTTTGAGAGATAGAGAGATTGGAAGGCTGAGGAGGGCTTGGTGCAACCGACGGTTGTAATCCTCCTTTTTATAAATCAATAGAACTCTATCTGTTTTGTCCATTCTATGCGTTGATATTGTCATTATTATTTAATCACTTATATAGCATGAGATGAATGGCTTAGATGTGCACAACTTAAATGTTTATTATATATTGGCTTAATTGATAGGAAATGTATGTTATGTTAGAAATTACATGGGTGCTTTAATTGATTGCAGGGCCTAGATTTGGAGCTGGTGAAGGAGAACCGCTGCTTCGCTGCCTAGTGCTCTCCAAAGGACTCCAAGATCATTAAAGAGGTAATATTCTATCTTATCCTATCAAGTGGTTTTAAGTTAATATGAAAATTTATATGCCATCTTTGTGAACTATACAACTAATCTTACTATCTGCCTCGGGCACCGGAAAGCCCTGAGAGGGATATACGATAACCAACAACCCAAGCATTTTACCCTACAACGCTATCCCTCATTTTCCTAATGTCTACACCAGAGCTCGAAGAGGAAGGTCTGAAACTACAGAGAAATCTAAATAGCAGATGCTACAGGAAATTCCAAAAGAAAATATTCAACAGAAAATGCAGAAATACTATCAACCTACAAAATTTGATGAAGAACTCCTCAAAGATGTTGGATATGTGATTAGTAGTAAGAAGAAGAAAGAAGAATCCAAACCTATTGTTGGTACTAGAAAAAGGCATACCAGAGACAACAGAAAATTCAGGCTTAAGTCCAAGGCTCCACATAATCCAAATTTAATGACAAAGGTAATTGATATAGAAGGAAGATCTGAAAGGTTAAAGACAAAGAAAACCAAGAAGAAATATAAAAACAAAACCCCTTCAGAGCAGCACTCAGAACCCTAAAAAAGAAGAGAGATCCAAAAGGGTTCTAAGAAAGAGAAGGCCACTGTCAAAGAATTATCCACAAGAACAACCAGATTAGGATCAATTGCTGACAGTGAGATAAATTTGGATAAGCTTGCTGAAGCTGCAACACACATGGAAGGAAGGTAAAAAGGTTTTTTGATACAAACACTGTTTTGCTTATCAATCAAAATTTTGAACATCAGCTTGGATGTCAAAGAATATAAGTATGCATAGGTTTTTTATCACTTTCTATGCATTTTTTAAAAATAAATAGAGTGCTACCGAAAATCCTTGTAACATTCAAGTTTTCGTGTAGTTACAGGTTTTTACCAGAATTTTTGGTAGCGATTGTTTTAACTAATTTTGACACCCGTCAGCAAAGTTTCTAAGACAGTTAAGGAAGGATAAAGACTCATAACCAAATGGATATAACAAGTGATGGTGAAAAGTGGTTATGAGGTTGTTGGAGGTCATATTAAATGAAGATACATAGTTACTTAAAGACCAAATACACAAGGAGAAAAATCAGCAGAAAAAGGGGCAACATGACAATACAGTAATCATTTCTATCTAGATTTCTTCTCTTCTTTCTTTTACATCTGTACTTTCTGTTAGATTTCGATGAGATATGTTTGTAATGTCTTATGACATCTATGTAATTTTAGGAGAAGTTTTTCTTTATTTTTAGAAGAGATAAAGTTGGTGCCTCTCTTTCTATATATACCATTTGTAAATACCATTTCCAGGTTGGATGTTGGTATACCTAAAGAATGAATATATTAATAATAATAAAAATTAATTCATGCTGGAGGATTTTGTGACTCAAGGACCATCTAATATATGGTGTGTCTTACTTCTTTGTTAATTTCTTCTAATTATGAGTTGCAATAGCTAGTAAGGTGTGAGTGAGAAATTGTTGAAGGATTTAATAACAAATTATCTGCTTTCATCTTCCTGCAATTCATAGATGTATTGTAGAACATGTTAGTGAAGATTTCATAAAGGATTTGTGGAATAATTTATGCATGCAGTATAATTTTTGAATTTTGTTTACTTTTCATAAACAAAGTTTGTGTAAAGAGCCATCATTATAACTATGTGAAATATTTATGATATCAGTATTTCCTAGAATAAGTGTTGGGTATGTGTTATATTCTGTCCACGATTAGTTAGATGCGCGGGGGGGGGGGGGGGGTGAAAGACCCCCTAGTACGTTGTGTCGGGGGGAGCAGGGGGGTCACATGGGGGGGCGACATCCCCCCCTGTCCGGGGGTTCGCAGGGGGTAGCTAGCTCCCTACGAGGGGTCCAGGGCAGTGCCTTAGGAAAAAAAATTTGGACACTATTTTTCGGTGGGCGAACCTGCCTATGGTTTTGTGCATGGGTTTGAACATGGTTTCGGGGCATGTTGGTTTTCCACCCCTGGTATTTTGTAGATCCAGTCAAGGGAAATATGGTTATGTTCTAATCCAGGGTTAATGGATTAGGGTTTATGAATGCTTCAACATGTATATGTATATGTGTTGTAACACTAAAAGGAAAATAATGAAAAAATCAAGCTGGTAATCCTTATTTTGGATCCAATGGAAAATATATGTGTATATATTTTTTATGTTTTATTCTCTTGCTATTGTTTATTTTCTATTTTTAAGATTCGTTTGCAGATAATTTATGTAAAGGGTTAAAACCTACTTTTCGTATCAAATCTATTTCAGCTTCAACGGGAAGCCTTTGCTGCTGAGGGGTTTTTTTCTCGAGCTTGTGGCAGACCCTTTTTAGTGGGAGATCTGTGGGATCAATTATTGCACTGAAAGAATATGGCAAGCAGTGGAAAGATAGAGATCGAGAAATTTAATGGTCAGAGTTTTGAGTTGTGGAAGCTTAAGTTGGAGGATCTCCTGGTGGATACAGATCAATGGATTGCGGTAGATCCTGGTACTAAACCGAAGAAAATGTCAGGTGCAAATTGGAAGAAGTTGGATCAGAAGGAAAAGAGAAAAATCCGGTTGTGTATCTTAGATTCAGTATTATTGAATGTATCTGGGGAAGCTACGATGAAGACTTTGTGGGACAAGCTAGGGACTTTGTACCAATCTCAGTCTCTGGTAAATAAATTGTTCCTACGGAAAAAGCTATATAATCTGAGGATGAAGGATGGAGAAACAGTGGCAGAGCATCTGAATGCCTTCAATACTGTGGTAAGTTAGTTATCATTTGTTGATATTAAAATATCAAATGAAGATAATTGCATGATTTTTTTGTGTTCTCTACCTGATTTTTGGGACAGTCTGGTTATTGCAATAGGTAGCAATATAACTACCTTGAATTTTGATGAAATTGTCACAGCCTTGATATCAGAGGAAATGGAGATGCCTTATCTATACGAGGAAGGTCCTAGAACAGAAAAAAAAAGGTTTTCTAGTGGGAGATCTAAATCTATAGGGAGATCAAAATCTCCAGGAAAGTTTGTAAAGGTGTGCTGGAAATGCGGAAAGGAAGGGCACTACAAAAAGAACTGCATATCTAAAGCTCTTGAGAAAGGAAAGGGATCTAATGATTCTCCTTCTGCAAAGGAAAAAACCACCTCAGATGAAGGTGGGGATATGTATTTGGCTTCCTCTTCAAATACACATGTAGAGCATGAGGCATGGTTGATTAACTTCGGTGCATCCTTTCACTTCACTACCCATAGGGAGTGGTTCTTTGAGTATGAGAAGTATGATGGTGGTGATGTCTTCTTAGGGGATTATAGGAAGGAAAAAATCATTGGACATGGAAAAGTGAAGCTGAAGCTGCAAGGTGAAAGGATTAGAACACTTCCTAGTGTTCTACCTATTCCTGCATTGGCTAGAAATTTGATTTCTGTAAGCAAGATGGATGATGCCGGTGTAAAAAAAGTGTTCGAGAAATATACCTACAAGATGGTTCGGGGAGCACTGGTATTAATGCAGGGAGTTCGGATTGGAAATTTGTACAAGCTTCAGGGTAGCACCGTTATTGATGGGTGCAAAAGTTCTATGGTTCCTGAAAGTGGAGTGGAAATCCTAGCGGTCTCTGGAGAAAAGACCATTCTATGGCATCAAAGGCTTGGACATATTGGAGAGAAGGGCCTTTGGATACTGCATGGAAATGGTATGGTAGAAGGCATGTATAATTTCTCTCTAGATTCTGATTTCTGTGAATATTGTGTATATGGGAAGCAAAATCAGGTGAGTTTTCCTTCTGGTGTTAAGAGGGCGAATGAGATATTATAGCTTGTTCACAGTGATGTGTTTGGACCTGTGTTGGTTCCATCACTAGGTAAGTTTGTGTACTATGTTTCATTCATAGATGACTTCTCAAGGAATACATGGACATATTTATTGAGGAAGATCTCTGAAGGCTTTGAAAAATTTAAATAATTTAAGGATCTGGTGGAAAACCAGACAAAGAAGAAAATAAAGGTGCTAAGGACAGATAATGGTGGAGAGTTCTGCAAGAAGTAATTTAAAGAGTTTTGTAAGAATTGTGGTATAGCAAGACAAAAGAATACTCCATACACACCTCATCAATGTGGATTTTTAGACAGAATGAATAGAAAGTTGATGGAAAAGGCAAGAAGCATGTTCAGTGGTACCGGGTTAGGATAGGAATTCTGGGCAAAGGAAATGGAGACTGCATGTTACATGGTTAACATATCACCTTCATCAGCGTTGGAGGATAAGACTCCACATGAGGTATGGAATGGTAAGAAACCCTCTCTTTCACATCTGAGGGTATTTGGATGTGATGCATATGTACATGTTCCAAAGGAGAAAAGGACCAAGTTAGATAATAAATTTGAAAGGTGCAACTTTATTGGGTATAAATATAGTTTAAAAGGTTACAAGATTTGGGATTCAGAAACAAGGAAGGTAGTGTACAATCAAGATGTGGTGTTTATAGAGGTGAAATATGTTGTTAAACATGAAGTCCTACAGAAGGAACCTGAGAAGATAGAGTATGAGCTAAAGGAGGATGAATCAGACTTTGCAACAAAATAAGATTCAGAAGAGGAAGAGCCACAAACTCCAGCTGTGAGAAGATCAGTTTGGGAAAGAATAAAACAAGAAAGTTATAATCCATATTATTTCTATTCAAATTTTTCTTTAACTATTACTGATGATGATCCCATAACTGTCAGGGAGGCAGTGGATTCAGAGGATGGAAAACTCTATAAGAAGGCCATGGTTGATGAAATGGCATCCTTGCACAAAAATGAGGCATGTGATCTGGTGGAGTTGTCGGCTGGAAGGAAGCCCATTGAGATAAAATGGGTGTTTAAGAAGAATATGAATGTAGAAGGCAAGGTGGATAAATACAAAGCTCGGTTGGTAGAAAAATGTTATTCCCAGGCGCCGAGAATTGATTTTTGTGATATTTTTTCTCCTGTTGCCAAGGTTACTTCTATTATATTAATTTTACCTGTTGCTGCTACATTTGATTTTGAAGTAGAATAGATGGATGTGAAGACAACATTTCTTCACGGGGATCTAGAAGAGGATATCTACATGAAGCAACATGAAGGCTTTATGGTGAAGGGTAAGAAAGAACTGGTATGCAGGGTAAAAAATTATTTGTATGGGTTAAAATAATCACCAAGGATGTGGTATTAGAAATTTGATACCTATATACAGGGACTTGGATTCACTAGAAGAAAATAGGATCACTGTGTTTATTTTAAATTAATTGGTGACCATCTTATTTATTTGGTCTTATATGTGGATGATATGTTGCTGATTGGAAATGACAAAGAAATTATCCAAGATTTGAAGACCCAATTGTTCTCCAAATTTGACATGAAGGATCTTGGTGCTACAAACTGTATTTTGGGTATGGAAATTAAGAGAGATTGGGAAAAGACGAAGCTCTAGTTAAACCAGAGGAAGTATGTTAAGACAATATTGCAGAGGTTCAATATGTAGGATAGTAAACCGGTGAAGGTTTCTATTCCTATAGGTTTAAAGCTACCTCTTGAATAGTGTCCCAAGACACAAGAATAAGAGGAGGATATGTCCCGTGTTCCATATGCAAGTGCAGTGGGTAGCCTAATGTATGCAATGATTTGTACTAGACTGGAAATTGCACATATAGTGAGATTATTGAGCAAGTTTATGTCAAAACCAGGGAAGGAGCATTGGACAAAAGTGAAGCAGGTTTTTAGATATTTGCATGGCAGTGGTGATTATGGTTTGCGCTACTAGGGAAAACTAGGATTGGACAAAGTTTTGGACATCCGTGGTTTTGTTGATGTAGACTGGGCTGGAGATCTGGACCAAAGAAGATCTACAAGTGGGTATGTGTTTAGCCTATTTGGAGGTGCAGTCAGTTGGATGAGTAAAAGACAGCCTGTAGTGGCTCTTTCAACTACAGAGGAAAAATACATGGTAGCCACTCATGCAAGAAAGGAATCAGTTTGGTTGTAGAGTTTGTGTTCAAGTATGGGGTTGGTGTAACGAGCTATAAGGATAAACTATGATAGCCAAAGTGAAATTTTCTTGGCTAAGAACCCTGCTTATAATTCAAAGAAAAATCACATTGATGTTCAATATCACTTTGTGAGAGATATGGTTGAGGATAAAAGGGTGTTGTTGGTAAAGGTGGCCACTTTTAATAATGTTGTAGATGCATTGAAGAAGTCTGTGAGAACTCAAAATTTCTCTTGGTGTAGAGAAACAATGGGTGTTGCAGAGCTGGAATAATAACTAAGCTCTCATGTGGCCCCCTGTGGAAATAAAACAACAAGTCGGAGAATTTTGGGTATGTGTTATATTATTTCCATGATTATTTGCACATGCGGGGGGGTCAAAGGGAGGGTGATAGGCCCCCCTGTGCGTTGCATCAGGTGTAGGAGGGGGGGCTCTGTTGGAAATACTGAGAGGGGCGGGGGGGGGTGAATCAATATTCCTTTCAATTAGAGCATTAGTTAATCTTCAATTATTATCAATGTTTGTACAATGATAGCAGTAAACAAGAGGAACACAAATGCACACAGTTTTTAAGGTGGAAACCCACTCTGGGACAAAAACCACCTAATTCTTTTCTAATAATTCTTTAATATTCAACTCCAATTAAAAATAAAGCTCCAACTTCCTAGAATCTAGAAAAGCATTCTTCTCCAGCTCCCACCGGATGGATGCTCCAACACCCGAGATTCTTCAGTAGTCAACTGAATGGATGCCCCAACACTTAATGAGCTACAACTCACCCTAGCACCACCCTACCACCCTATAGAAGAATAAAATAAGAATGGACTCCCGTACTAGGGAAAATGGTCCACTTTACAATGATACAGAATGATGTAGAAGAAGAAGATATACTAGACCTTAACCCCAAATTTAACACAACCACCTAATGATGATCCTAGACCTCCCAACACTGCCTCTTCAACCCTTGGCAGATAGATACTAGTACAATTTATACAATAATGTATTTACAATGATACCTTTACAATGATTGTATGCAGTGCCGCCCGCTTGAAGACTTCATATGATGAACTTCTTGCTGCTGTTATGTACCTTGGTTGCTACTCTTGTCATACTACCCTCTGCTGCACCTTGCTTTTCTTTTCTGCCGTAGAAAGTCTGGTCCTTTGCAACCCTTGACAACACATGTTCTAGCTTTTTCTTTCCTTCTAGGAGCTCGATATTGAATCTGATGTATCTCTGTCATTTCAGATCCTCAATATCTGATTTTTGGTCCTTAGTAGTCCTCTGAGTCATATTTCCAATGCCACGGGTCTTACCCAATTTGGATTCTTTAAGAGAGAGTTATACCCAATCTCTCCAATGCCCTAATTATGGACTGTTTCAGCAGAGCGCACTTGTACGGCATGCCACGTGTCACAGTTTATTCATTTGTTTCTAAAATTGATAGAACAAAAATTAAAGACTATGCACTATCCTTCACTTTTTACAGCATTCAAATCCGATACTCAGAGAGAGAGTTATGACGATTTTACCAAGGTCACTTCTTTGAGATGAAATTCAGGAGCCTGCAAAAACCCTTACTTCCACAGATCATATCTCCAAAAATATTACTCAACTTGATCTAAAATTTTTACTACAGCTTCCTCAGGATTTCGAATTTTCCTCATAAAAATTTCAGCTTCTGAGCCTTAGTAGAAAAAACGTTAGAGCGAAAATTCCATGATGACCTGTTTCAGATGGCCGAATCCCTTACCTAAGGAGGAAATGAAGATCACAATATATATGAATGCTTAAGTTGAGAGGGGCTTCAACAAGTGAACGTGGGAGGGATTTTAGGAGCATAAAAAATATTAATTATGACTTTTCAATGACCCATGCCCAAACCCCATGGGGTTTTAGCCCACTAATTGGGGTACAAACTTCAAACAAGAATATCTCTCAAACCATGAAGAATTACATGGCGTGCCATATATCAACAGAAAAATATCGACAAGTAGAAACCATCAAAAGCATTATTGACCTAGAATATATTAATTTGGTAGGTAAAACTTCCCATTCAATTTTGGGTTAGCCCCTGGTGCTGCTTGGGTTGACATCAATGACAACCGCTGATCAACAATCTCCCCCTTTGGCATTGATGGCAACACAAGTACTCCCCCTGCGATCATGACACCTCTTCCTACAACATTATTTCCCCCTTTGAAATCAATGGAAAAGGGTAAATCCCCCTAAAACACAACCATCCTGCATACCTGTACACACTTCCACTCACGCTGACACACAACCATCCTGAAGACCTGCACACACTTCCATTCCCCCTTTATATTCTGAAAAAGGAAAATCTAATGAGAACTTGGGAGAATCCCAAGCTTCTGGTGAAGATATTCCAATGATGATGAATATTTAATATGTGATTCGTTTGGTGCTGCTTGGAATATTGATATTTTTCCAACTACTTGCATAACATCTGGTCGGGAGGCTATTACATATAGAAGACTACTAATCATAGATCTGTACAACCTTTGATCCACATCCTTAGATGAGTCATCTATGTTCAATTTGCAACCTGTTACCATTGGAGTAAGGACGGGTTTGCAATCTTCCATTTTGAATTTCTTGAGCATTTCCTTGATGTACTTGGCTTGACATATAAATATTCCTTTCTCTTGCTGAGATATTTGAAGCCTTAAGAAGTATGTCAGCTCACCAAGTAAAGACATCTCAAACTCACTTTGCATCTTTGTTGAAAAGTTCTTACTTAGTCGATCATCATTGCTACCAAATATTATATCATCCACATATACCTCAAGAATTGTTAAATTATCTTTATCTATTTGTACATAAAGATTTCTATCAACAGTACCTTTCTTGAACCCTTGTTGACGTAGATATCCATCAAGATGAGCATACCATGCTCTGGGAGCCTGCTTGAGACCATATAGAGCCTTATTTAACCTGCAGACATAGTCTTCTTTTTGTGATAGTAGAAAACCTTCAGGTTGTTCGATGTAAACTTCTTCTTCTAATTATCCATTCAGAAATGTTGACTTAACATCAATTTGGTAGACTTTTATTTTTCTTGAACATGCATAGGCGAGAAAAATTCGGATGGCTTCCATTCTGGCAACTGGTGCAAATGTTTCATCAAAATAAATTCCTTCCACTTGTGCATAGCCTTTGCAAACCAATATTGCTTTGTTTCTGGTAACCTTCCCATCTTCATTCAATTTGTTCCTGAACACCCATTTAGTCCCAATGACATTTTTATTTTTTGGTCGTGGAACTAATTCCCAGGTGTTATTCTTCTCAATTTGATCCAATTCTTCATTCATAGTTGCTACCCAATGTTCATTTTGGCTGGCTTCCTCAAAACTACTAGGCTCAAAGGTTGCTAGAAAAGCAATGTGAGCTTGTTGTGATGAACGAAGCTGTCGACCTTCATTTATGTCACCAATGATTTGATTTGATGGATGGTTCTTTTGAATCCACTCTTTTGTTCTCCTTGGAGGAGCTTCTTGTTGTTGTTCTAGTATATCTTGATGATCATTGTTTACTTCTTCCTCATTGATAGTTGCTTCTTGTTCTACAATTTTATCTGTGTCTTTTTCAGCCTCTGTCTCAAGTTTCAAAGATTCTAGATCCTGATCATTACTTGCTAGAACACTATCTTCGTCAAATGTAACATTTATGCTCTCCACTATCTGTTTTCGTATTAGATTATAGCATTTATAGGCCTTTCTTTTGCGTGAGTAACCAACAAAGATACCTTCATCAACACGTGATTCAAACTTACCCAAATTTTGATCTTCTCTTTTGATATAACATTTGCTTCTGAAGATTCTGAAATATTTTACATTAGCTGGTTTTCCTTTCCATAATTCATATGGAGTCTTGTTGCAATTATTTCTGAGAAGACTTCAGTTGATAATGAAGATTGCCATATCAATTGCTTGAACCCAGAATTTTTCATCCAATTTTAAGTCCTTCAACATTGTTCTACCCATTTCCTATACAGTTCGATTCTTTCTTTCAGCAACTCCATTTTGCTGAGGTGTTCGTGCTGTTGAAAATTTCCTTTTTATTCCATTTTCGTCACAGTATTGCTGAAATAATTTGGAAGTGAATTCTCCACCATTATCTGATCTTAAACACTTTATTTTCAAATCAGTTTCATTTTCAACCAACTCCTTGTAGATCTTAAAGCACTCAAATGCTTCATACTTTTTCTTTAGGAAACTGATGGCTGTCATCCTGGTATAGTCATCTATCATCAACATGAAATATAATTCTCCGTCTAAGCCTTTTGTTCTCACAGGACCACATAGATCAGTATGTATCAATTCCAATGGATGTGATGAAAAGTGTTCTTTTGTTTTAAATTGGACTTTTGTCTTCTTGCCATGCCAACATGTCTCACATAGTGTGTTGGAAGGTTTTGAGATTTTCGGCATTTCTCGTACTGCTTCCTTTTTTCTTATCCTGACAAGATTGTCAAAGTTTATGTGACCCAATCGTTTGTGCCATAACCAACTTTCATCTTCTTTAGCTAGTAGACATGCTTTAGTTGCTTCATCCAGAACATATATGTCGTTTGGAGCTCGACTTGCTGTAGCCACAATTTTACCATACCTGCCTTTCCTTATTTCACATTTTTTGGAGTTGAATAGCATTGTGTGTCCTTGATCACACATTTTTCCAACACTGAGCAGATTGTGATTCATTTTTTCGACCAATAGAACATTCTTGGCTATAACATCTTTGCTTCCAAGAGTGACGGTACCTGATCCTATAACATTTGAAGATCCATCATTTCCAAAGGATATGGTTCCATCCTTCTTCTCTTTTAGAGATACAAATTTCCTTCTATCTCCAGTCATATGCGTTGAGCAACCGCTGTCAACAGACCACACATCTTTCTTTTTTTGAGCCTTCAGAGCAAGAGCACAATTATCAGTCTTCTTCTTCCATGTTCATTCATTTTGTGGCTTCGAAGATTCTTCTGGAGGATTTTCAAGTCTGCAGTCTCTGGCTATGTGTCCAAAGTTCTGACATTTGTAACATTCCATATTATTTCCTAAATTTTCAAATCTATTGATGTTTCGTTGAGCCCTGGGAGGTTCATATTTGAAGAATCTCTTGGAATTGTATTGGTTCATAGGGTACGTGCGACATTCTACAACTTTATGACCAAATTTTCCACATGAATAACAACAGCCATGAAAAATATGTTGGTACCTGGATGAAAATCTTCGTCGAGGAATCGTTTTCCAAGGATGTGCTTGCGAATCTTGTCCAATGAAGTCTTCATGTATGTCAGATCTCATAGTTTCATTGTATTTTATTGTAGAAGGTCCTGCTTATTCTTCTTTGTAACCGAGGCCAGTTCTGTCGTTGTAAGATCGTTGATTGTTGATGAGTTCTTCCAACACCCTTGAACTGTTGGCATAGTTTTGGATAGTTTTTCCCTTCTTCACTTCCTTACGCAGCGAGACTACTTCGGCTTCTAATGCTTCCCTTTCTTGGTTGTTTTCTTCCAACTTCTTTTGAAGTGACTCTTCAATACATTTGTGTTCTTCAACCTCAATTTTGAGACCTTGAACTTGTTCTTCAAGAGTGTTGGAACGGATTTTCTCAGCATTGAGCTCTTTTATAAGCTTGATTGCCTCCTCATAAAATTATTCTATGGTCAACCCTTCTTCTTCATTGTTTGATACTTCTTGTTTACTGTGCTTGGCCATAAACAATACTTTGTCATTGGATTCTTCTTTGCTGTCACTTTCTTCATCAGATGAGGAGCTATCTTCTTTAGAGAGAAATTTTCTTTTGGATCCTTTATTTTTGCCTTGCTTGTTGAATTTCTTAAAGCCTTTCCTTCCTTTTGAGTTGCCATCACTTTTGTTTGGACATTTTGATACGAAATGCCCAACCTCACCACAACCGAAACATATCAATGGAAGTTTACCTTTGAATTTTCCCTTACCAGGTTTTAGTTTTCTTGTAAAGAAAGCATATTCTTTATCTGAAAGACCTTCTCCATCATCTCCCTTTTCTTCACACTTGTAGGTGCATGTCATTTCAATTGAAGGTTGTTTGTCCTTATTGGTTTGCTTAGATGCAACGAACGCAGTTTCTAGATTTGAAGTACCCTTTTCTTCATCAAGTCTCATTTCATATGCTATCAGAACTCCATGTAATTCTTCCTTGCTGAGTTTGTCCAGATTTGCACTGTATTCTAAGACCGATACCTTTGGGTTGAATCTCCCTAGTAGCGTTCTAAGAATCTTCCATATAATAGTCTTCTCGTCAACTGGCTCTCCCAATCCTTCCAGAGTATTGTTTATTTCATCAACGTATTGGAAGTATGCAGCAATGTTGCAATCTTCTTTCATTCTGAGTTGCTCAAATTTTTCTCTATAGATTTGAATCTTTGCTTCTTTGACATTTGAGTCACCTGCATATATATTCTCAAGCTTGTCCCATACATTTTTGGTAGTTTTACAACCCAACACCTTATGATAAGCATATTCAACATGTCCACTGATAATAATATTCTTTTCTTTTGCATCATTTACTAAATTCTTCTTACCTAGTTCATCCGCGATTGATGTAAATCCATTTTGAACAGTGTCCCATACTTCGTAACCTTGCGCCAAGAGATAGACCTCCATTCTTCCTTTCCAGAGTGCATAATTATTTTCATTGAATAGAGGTACACCATTCTTGGTATGTTCCATGACCTCCTTCCAGCTGTTAAACTGCTATTGAAGGAACCAAGCTCTGATACCAATTGTTGGAAATACTGAGAGGGGGGGTGAATCAGTATTTCTTTCAATTAGAGCATTAGTTAATCTTCAATTATTATCAGTGTTTGTAAAATGATAGCAGAAAACAAGAGGAACACAAATGCACACAGTTTTTAAGGTGGAAACCCACTCCGGGACAAAAACCACCTAATGCTTTTCTAATAATTCTTTAATATTCAACTCCAATTGAAAATAAAGCTCCAACTTCCTAGAATCTAGAAAAGCATTCTTCTCCAGCTCCCATTGGATGGATGCTCCAATGCCCAAGATTATTCAGTAGTAAACTGAACGGATGCCTCAACACCCAATGAGCTACAACTCACCCTAGCACCACCCTACCACCCTATAGAAGAATAAAAGAAGAATGGACTCCTGTACCAGGGAAAATGGTCCACTTTACAATGATATAGAATGATGTAGAAGAAGAAGATATATTAGACCATAACCCCAACTTTGACACAACCACCTAATGATGATCCTAGACCTCCCAACACTGCCTCTTCAACCCTTGGCAGATAGATACTAGTACAATTTATACAATAATGTATTTACAATGACTAAGTACAATGATACCTTTACAATGATTGTATGCAGTGCCGCCCACTTGAAGACTTCATATGATGAACTTATTTCTTCTGTTATGCACCTTGGTTGCTTCTCTTGTCATGCTACCCTCTGTTGCACCTTTCTTTTCTTTTCTGCCATAGAAAGTCTAGTCCTTTGCAACCCTTGACAACACATGATCTAGCTTTTTCTTGCCTTCTAGGAGCTCGATATTGAATCTGATGTATCTCTGTCATTTCAAATCCTCAATATCTGATTTTCAGTCTTTTAGTAGTCCTCTAAGTCATCTTTCCAATGCCACAAGTCTGACCCAATTTGGATTCTTGAAGAGATATTTATACCCAATCTCTCACAATTCCCTAATTATGGACTGTTTCAGCAAAGCGCACTTGTATGGCGTGCCACATGTCACTATTTCTTCATTTGTTTCTGAAATTGATAGAGCTAAAATTACAGACTGTGAAATATCTTCCAATTTTTACAAATTTCCAATCTGATACTCAGAGAGAGAGTTATGACGATTTTACCAATGTCACTTCTTTGAGATGAATTTCAGGAGCCTACAAAAACCCTTACTTCCACAGATCATATCTTCAAAAATATTGCGCAACTTGATCTAAAATTTTTACTGCAGCTTCCTCAGGATTTCGGCTTCGTCTCATAAAAATGTCAGCTTCTGATCCTTCGTAGAAAAAAATTTAGAGAGAAAATTCCACGATGACCTGTTTCATATGGCCGAATCCCTTACCTAAGGAGGAAATGAAGATCACAATATATATGAATGCTTAAGTTGAGAGGGGCTTCAACAAGTGAACGTGGGAGGGATTTTAGGAGCATAAAAAATATTAATTATGACTTTTCAATGACCCATGCCCCAACCCCATGGGGTTTTAGCCCACTAACTAGGGTACAAACTTCAAACATGAATATCTCTCAAACCGTGAAGAATTACATGGCATGCCATATATCAACGGAAACATCTCGAAAATTAGAAACCATCAAAAGAATTATTGACCCATAATATATTAATTTGGTAGGTCAAACTTCCCATTCAATTTTGGGTTAGCCCCTGGTGCTGCTTGGGTTGACATCAATGACAACTGCTGATCAACAGGCTCCAGCCCCCCCTGTTTGGGGGTTCACAAAGGGCGGGTAGCCCCCTACGCAGGGTCTGGGGCAGCGTCCCAGGAAAATAAATTAGACCCTATTTTTCGGTGGGCGGACCCACCCATGGTTTTTTGCATGGGTTTGCAAATGGTTTTTGGGCATGATGGTTTTCGACCCCTGCTATTTTGTAGATCCGTTCAAGGGAACTAAGGTTATGTTCTAATCTAGGGTTAATGGATTGGGGTTTATGAATGCTTCAACATGTATACATATGTGTTATAACAATAAAAGGAACATAATGAAAAATCAAGCTGGGTAGCCCCGATTTGGGATCTAGGGGAAAATCTATGTGTATATTTGTTTCATGTTTTATTCTCTCGCTATTGTTTATTTTATGTTTTTAAGATTCATTTGCAGATAATTTATTTACAGGGTTAAAACCTACAATCAGTACCATCTATCCATATTCTCTCATTTTCTAAACTCTTCTCCCTATACTAGAAAATTACCCATACAATTTACACTTGCCACAACTTGCCAAATGCATGAAAGTCTTAAAGAATAGAAAAATCATTTCAAAATATTTGAGAAGCCATCCCACCACTCAAAATCCCTTTTAAAATTTTAAATGAAATATGATGTGTAAGGCTTACTCCTTTTGCAGTCAAGGAGTGACTCCTTGTGCTAGAAGCTACAATTACAGATAAAGACACTAGCACAATATGGGTCTTTTCCTTTCCAAGACTACAAGAAATATATTGAGTTTTCCAAAAAGGTAAGTATGGAAGATAGGGAAAAAATAGATGAGTTCTATATGCACAATCTGATCCTAACAAATCTGAATTTTTGGGACCCAAATTCAAGATTGGGAGGCATGCAACTCATGACGTTAGCATATTGGTTAACACATGAGGATAAAATGGTTGAAGAAGTAAAGAAGGTGATGGAAAAGGAAGATAAATAGCCCTTATACATCAGAGAAGAATTGGTAAGCCCTACAACTGTCATCAACAATCACAATCTCATATCCTATTATTCTTATTTAGCACCTAAGTACATAGAAACCAAAGAGAAATCCATTCTACATTTTGAGGATAATTTTAGGTTGTTATGAACAAAGGGTTTGCAATATTTTCAGAGAGGGTGGCATGCCTTACCTCAATCTATAAATCAAAGAGTATCACTCTCCAGAAAGGCTAAGGAATTCCTTGGAAAGAACCATGTTGTACAAAAGGATCATGCAAAGGCCGAAAATAAAATGGATAGTAATCAAACTCAGTCCTCCCTTATCGTTGGGATTACAAGAAGGAAGAAACCAAGCAGAGGAGCAAAAAGTATGGATAGATATAGAGACAAATGCAGGTTTTTATCCACAAGAAGGGGCACCATTTGTGGTGCCTTGGGATGTCAGAGAGGTCACCAGGGTCGTAAATGAGCTTCATATGGATGAATAAGTTTCTCATAGGATAAGAACACTTTTAGCAGGGGGTGATGATGGGTCCCATTTATAGGTATATTTTGAAGTTCTTTTTTCTATCCACCATCCCTTAGAAATATCCTCTTCTCACATTAATTCACATTTTTAGTCATGATATGCTTAGTAAGAAGACTAAAAGGTGTTTATCATACTGTGTGGCCTAATATGATCGAATTGTAGGAAAATAAGAATTTTTTAGGCATTTACTATGCATGGGATTGATGGAGACAACCAAGAGAAAATACAGGGGGATTTTCGACTTCCTTAACTCTCTAACTTGACTTAATATACTCACTCAGAAACTACTCACTCACAAACTCTAATTCACTTGCATCCAAGTGACTTCAAGTACATGTGAAGCTCAAGGAGGACCAGATTCATAATTATCTATATCTTGGAGGGAATAAATAATCTTTTCAAGGAAGTTTCCATCAACTACCTTTTTTTATAAATAATCCAGTTGAAAGGCTCATTAGGATTTTATTTTTTCTCCAGCTAAGAGTAGCCATTGCACCTAGTGCTCGACATTGTTATTATTAACTTTCAAATGATGTATGAGACTAATATTTTATGTTAATTAGAAGTGTGCCATTGATCTGCATCTGAGTTAGTTTTAGATGGCTAAAAACCTTAGGGCTTGGGAAGAACCCATAGGATTTAGTCCCTCTTCTGCATTTCTTTATTGTTCTTGTTTCAAAGCATTTCATGTCTTTCTCTTATTTTAGTAGATGTTCATCTATAAAAACTTGTGATTGTAGGCTTGTTTATCACCTCTCTTGTGGGAGGAGTGATTGGAAAGATTTACAATCTCAGTCCAAAAATATTTGTTTATGATTTCTTGGAAATGGATAGATGTTAAGTATGATCCTTTTGCATGCTTATTCTCTGCAACTTATGAGTTATTTTAGTGATCATAGTAGGGTTGTAGATATAATAGATTTTAATCAAATTAAACTAATATTGTCCATGATAATTTATTTCATTATGTTTTTGGTCACTTGATGCATGTATTTGGATAACTTTAGGGACTGTGTTGATTTGGAGGGGTGGGAATACCTTCCCACATTCACCTGGACTTTTCCATCCTCCTCCAAGGCACCTCACACTACTTCCAACCTCTATCTCTAAAGTCACTTTGTCAAGGAAAATAAAGGACACCATGGGCATATACTTTGGTGCATGATAGATCCACGAGGGGTACTAGGCTTGGCCATTGGGTTCCCACAACCTTCATTCATCACATTCTACCTTTATCCACCTTCCTTCAACCCTACACCATTTCCATCCTTAAAACACTCTGAGACCCCCTCCTGTATGTTTTCAATTTATGTATATTTGCAATTTTTGGGTGTTATTCATGAGCATATTTTTCTTTTATTCATTTATAATTTCCTATTAGGAATATTACAGTGGTATCAGATCCATGCTCTTGGAAAGATTTGGGGTAGCCAACAAGATCATGGAAGATTTGGGCATGTATGAACAGTGACGAGTGAAACCATAGACAAACCCATGGCTTAAGGGAGATTCAATATGGAGGAATTCTGGGGTGGAATTCGTTGGAACAATGAGAGGTTGGCTCAGTTGAGGAGGGTGAAAAGCCAGATCCATCCTACTCCTTACAATAGAGACACTATAGGTAAGTAGGGTGTGGGGTACAACCATTTACACCATGTGGGGAAAATCGACAACATTAGGGCACTAGATCTCCTCAAAAGGAGCAGGAAGGACATGGAAAGTTAGAGGGTGAGACTAGGAGGCACTTTTGTTCATGGAGGTACTTTTGTGACAGTAGAGCATATACCCATAAGGCCATCCATTGAAAAGGTGGTAGGAGACATTAGGCATCCACAATTGAGGAGATGTCATCTATTTTTAAGGTATCCATTGATGATGTGTCTAGGGCCGTGTCTGAGTTTTTAGGTGATAGTAGCACACAATAGATCAATGAGGTGCCAGGAATTACAATGGTATTAGACGATGACTGGCCACATCAATTTCATCAGTTCCAGGCTGGTCCTATAGGATTAAGAAGGAAGCATACGATAATGTGAGATGCTATTCTAAAATAGAATGAGGAGTTGGAGGGCATGAGAGTAGTTTGTGCCAAGTCAATGACCAATCTGACTCATGTTGGGGAATGATTGGATTCCCTAATGGTCCAGCTAGAGTGCACATTAGAGCATCAGAGAAGCCCTCTTCAGACATACATAGATGGGGCTTATAACACTAGTAGGCCACCTCTGCACATTGGATAGGGAGAGGTAGAGTCACCTTGACATATTTTATGTGTTTACTAGGATGATGAGATGAGGCAACAAGAGCTGTGTAGGGTGCAACATTCACACTATGGAGGGATTATTCTATGTATGAGAGTCCATACATTTGATCCATCTCTTAGGGTTGGATGGTGAGAGATTCTAAGTTGGTACCCAGTGGAACAGACTATGGAGATGGTAGTGGACATGGGTGAAGCTAAGTAGAAGCTTCTAGGCACTGGGGATACCAAAAGCCTAGAATGGCATTGGAATCCAGGTTGGATGACATATTATTTCCTAGATATGTCATTTGACTACAACCTTGGTGGTATAGTTGACTTAGCGGTTGACCACACACATTTGCTAGGGGAGTTCCGGTCAACACTAATGGCTAACTAGTTTATGGATAAACTCCTTGGGTTGTCTTGGTATGATATTTTTACATGGGATAACGTGATGGTCAACAGACTCTGGTAGGAGTTTGTGGGAGGATGTGGAATTGATAAGCCACCAAACGGTGCCTTGTATGGAGCCGATAGTTCCCCCTAGTTATGTTGGAATAATGATCATGGAGGTGAAACACATTGGTGGCATCGCCATGGGCACATATGGGGATTCACTTCTCATGTCTTTCAGGTAGGATTTGGAGACGAGGCCCATGCATCAAATTCAATGAGGATGTGACAAAGGAGATGTCGATACCTTTTAGGGTGTGGACTGACGCATACTATCTCAACTTTAGATCATCACATCCAATGGCGAGTAGGAGAATACACCGTTGAGCGGTGGGTTGCAGGTGAGCATGGAGGCGTATGGAAGTGTGTCATGGTGCATGGATTTTTACCTTGAAGTGGTGGTAGCCACTCAAACCACATTGGGTTTTTTAGTGGACTGATGGATGTGTTGGTGCATATGGGACACTTAATGGTACAAGATGATACATGAGAAAAAATATAATCCAGTGGTGTACATGGATAGGCTACAATGTACAATGGCATGCCAAGGAGTACATGGATACTTGGTGGTATGCAATGGCATATGCTATGACATGATGGACTCTTGGAGAATTTCCTCTAAGGAGACTTATGGACATGGACATTAGATGTACCATTGGATGCAGCTCACCGAGGATCGAAGAGGAAGTTGTTGAGAATCTAGGGACACCATGTTTAGCGTAGATAGGTATTAAATTGGGTTATTATTAGGTCTGAGGAGGAGAGAGGGACGCCCATAGGATTACTCTTCAACACCCCAAAAGACTCTTAACCATACCATTGGGGACGTACCCACGCATCATCCTCCATTGTTGCTTACAGTTACAGAGTGTTTGATTGTTTCCCCTTGATGCTTTCCATATAGGAAGTAGGGCATGGGAGGCTCACCTTAGGCATTTGGATGAGACACCGCATATCATGGGTCGGGAGGAGACTCTCCAATTGAGACACTTGGTAGGTGCACGATTTGATGTATACTGGCATAGGGATGGCGTGGTTTATTGATGAGGTAGCATATGTTCCATGATCTAGGTGGATATTGGTGGCCACCCACTTATTCCACTTAGACCCCCACCATTGTTTCTTTCAGTTTTTTAGTTTCCTTAATTGTAGCATAATTTACTATTTTTGGCAGTTTTTCGGGTCCTGAACTTCCAGAGCTGTTTTGAGACCCTAAACAATGTTTTTTTGGAAAAGGAGAAAACCAATAGAGAAATTTTGAGGTCTAAAATGGGCCTCCTAAGAAAAATGTACAACCAAAATAAAATTTATAAGAACCAATAGGATTCAAGATGATGATGTCAACCATGGGGGATGATTCACCATTTTTGGAGTAAAAAAGTAAAAATAATAAAAAATAATAAAAAAATAAAACTACTTTTTCAACTTGTATTTTCAGCGTATCTCCCTAAGGTTTTACTCAAATTTCAAGCAGGAGTACTTGTTGGATGAAAAATTTAATTCCTCATCCAAGTTGAACTCATTTTGCATATTTTTGATGGACCCTGCTACATGAAAAAATGAGAAATACATGGAAAAAAAACATGATTGAAATCACGCTTTTCATGTATTTCTCATTTTTCATGTAGAAGGGTCCACAGAAAGTATGTAACACAGGAACTCATTGGATGAGGAATCAAATTCTGTATCCAACGAGTGTTCCTGCTCGAAATGTGAGTAAACCCATAGGGAAATAAGTTTAAAATACAAGTTTAAAAAGTAGTTTTTTTTCCCTCTAAAATTTGATGATGTAATGTAATATTATTTTAATATTTCCACTATTATTTTATAATTTCCTTAGGAGGCCTATTTTAAACCTCAAAAATCCCATAATTCCTTAGTATTTGAATTATGTTTCAAGTCGAAATTTATATTCCTTAGATAGTTATTTCTAATGAGGTATTGTCCATTTCATGATTTTTCCAGTAGGGAGAGGATTGCTTTTGCGCTCCTCAAAGCCGCCCCCCATGTGAAGGACTGGTGGGAAACCTACTGCGAATAGAGGGACGAGAGAGAACCCTCATTGATTTTAGCCAAAACCACTTGGAATTCTTTCCGATATGCCATCAAGGAACAATATTACCCCATGGGAAGATATTAGGACATGTACATACAATGGACTATGCTGCAACATCAAATGGATCAATATTTGCATGAGCTGATGAATATATTCCATACCGTATGCACAAAGTTGGGTATCAAAGATTCGAAGAAACATCTGGTAATTAAGTACCATAGTTGTTTGCATAGATACATTCAGGAGGAAATGGAGTTCCTCGACATCTCCTCACTTGGTGCCGCATACCAATATGCTACCACGATCAAACATAAATTTAAATAGATGAAGCAAGACTTTGGATCTGTGAATCTGTGTAATATTCCAAAATTTACATGCAGCTAATTGGAATATTGAATTTTGATATTTACACTTGGGAGATGAATAAATCGGTAAGGAGGCCCATACATTTCAGAAATAGGAATAAAATCTTTCATAATTTGAAAAGGGATCATCATAGGAGCTAGATTTCACACCCTCATGTGTGAAAAGGGACATTTGCATGAGGACAAGGTCAAGTTTAACCAAGTCAACGACGCGGCGATAAGAGGTGGAGATCATATATGGAGACAACGCAGTGATAGTGGGAGGAAGATTTCTTGGTGGAGGAAACCCTAATGAGTGGGACCCAAGATGAGAAGGCTTCCACTTGTATATAAAGAGGGCAAGGCAGCCATAGCATGACATGTTATGGATTATTGAATTTGTGGTTTGGATGACTATTGTGCTTTCTTCAACTGTTTAGTTGAGATTGTTGTGCTGCTTAGCACAAGGCATTCTTGTTTAGAAATTACTTCTCCTTCCAAGAGAGGCCTCTTGAGGGAGCTTGCACTTCATTTCTCCACATTCAGGCTTAAGTCCAAGCCACTTCCTTCAGCTACAACGTTATTTCTACAGAGTATAACATTGTGTTATAGGGTGTTGCAGTGGAGGTTTCACAACACCACTTCCAGAGCTTATATTTAAGAGGAGGAAGCTTTATTTCCTTTGGTAGATCAGTGAGGAAGCCTTTGGAGTAGATTTTAGATCTTGGCACTTGGCCAATACATTTTCTATCTCCTACAACGTAGTCCCTCTCCTCGACTGCGTTATTTTGAGTGAGCATTTGCAGTGAGGGTTTGCAGTGATTGTTGGAGGGTGAGTTCTTCAGTGTTAGGATCAACCTTTCACTTGGAAGAACCATTGGAGGAGGTATATTCATCTTGTGTAGCATCTTCAGGCATCTCCATCCAGTTCTTGAGTTGCAGCTGCTACTCAGCCCTAGGGTTGTACTCTGGCATTTTTGCCATTTTGCATATTTTAGGAAATCCTTTCCAGATTGTCTTGGAATTGAGTTTGGGAGTCTATATCTTCACTCCCAACACTATATGAGCTATATCATTGTAGATCCATGTATTGAAATTCTCCAGCAGCAATTATCTTTAATAAAACTACACTTTCATAGCCTTGGGTATTTCTTGTGTAGTAGTGATCTTCATTTTACATGTACATGTTCTCTTGAGGCTTGTTTTGCCTAGCTTGAGTGATTATTTCCTCAAGGATTTGTATACATTTTATGCTATGAGATTAATATGATGGCTATTTGGATATTCTTACATTTTATGAGTTGATTTATCACTTCTCTTTCATTATTGTGTTCATGTATTGCTGCATCTCCATTTTGGGATATTACAATCTGAAGCAAGGGAAAGACACCCAAAAACTGCAGAACAAAGGAAAAATCCAAGGTGGGGTGACCCAGGAAAACCCTCCAAAGACGCAAGAAAATAAAAACACTATGAAGACAAATAAGGACATGGGAAAGTGGTGTGAGTTCCATAAGAGCCCCACTCACAACATAAGTGATTGTCGGGCCAAGCAGCCACTTGTGGATGAGCTGAAGGCTTCCGAATGAGATGAATGCTCCTACTTTGATTCAGAACCAAACAAGGGGAATGAAAAATGGAAGCATATTATTGACGTAGATCCTAGTGCCACCATTGTCTCCACCAAGATCCATAAGGATGAGCTCGAAGATCCAAAGGAGGGGGAGCGCCTGTCTGCTCCCAGATGTGAGTGAAAGTGTACTATTCCAAATTAGGGAAAATGAGAATATAGAACATAAAACTGGAAAATGTAGTAAAATATCAATACATAAAGAGGAGTATATCATTGATCCATTTTATTAGATGTCATAGCAGAAAATGAGTACAAGATCTTGAGGAAAAATACACTCAAGCTAAGCCAAAACAAGCCTCAAATGACCCGGTACATAAAAGATGAAATACTATTGCTACACAAAATGTTGGAAGGCCATGACTGCGCAACCCTATAGAGGATAACTACAGGGGAAAACTAATAATACATAGAACTACTGATATAGTGCTCAGAAAATGTTGGGATCAAAGATCTAGGCTTTCTAGCACAATTCCAAGATAACCCAGAAGGGGTTTTTGGAAATACACAATATGAAAGATGCATCCCTAGGGATGAATTATGCTCTGCAGCTGGGTAACTTCTGGAAGGTGGCTTATATGATATAAAAAAGGATGATACTTCTCCCAAATGATCCTCTGGATGAAGGGTTGTTCCCCTCACTGGAAAACAAGCTCACAAACTCGGGTTATCGACTCTCCATTGGAACTTCCATGCACAATAACGCAATTCCTGAAGGAGACTTCAGTGATGAATATGGCTTGATGCCGGATGATGGAATGAAGCTCCAAGGAACCTATCCTCAGTGGGAACTTGAAGTCCCCCGAGGATGAGGGTGGGATTTTCGCTCGGAAACACCCTTGTGCTAAATAACACAACAGACTCTGCTAAACAACTGAAGCATGCAGAAAGTCATAAAAGACTAAACATAAAAAATATTCAGAATTTATTCTATGGCTTCCATCCCCTTCCTTATATTATTTTTTATCCTCCTTCCCCTTGGTCCCACTAATTAAATATGTTAATCTCATGGAGACTTACTCCCACTATGATTGTGTTGTCCTCCAATAACTCTCCACTACCACCATGACAGCGTTGTTGGTTTGGTCATCCTTGACCCCATCCACATGAATTAACCCCTATTCACACCCATGAGTGATTTATTAAATTAATACAATGATCCACATTCATGTTAGAAGTGGTTTTATTCCTACTACTGATATTTATGGGTCTCTCTACCCTTGTATTCATCCATCTTATTGGAAAAAGCAAAAATTAATATTCCAACTAGCTGAAAGCTAATTAGGAATATTACAGTCCTCCCCTCCCAAATGTTGCTTGTCCTCAAGCAACTGAAAGGATGAATGCTGCAAAATATTCTCTCCTTTCCAAGTATCATCCTCATCTAGTAGATTCCTCCACTGAATCATATATTCTCTAATCATCCTGTTCCTTAGTTGCCCCTCCCGAGTGTCCAAGGTAGCCTTTGGTGAAAATACCAAATGACTCACAATATAAAGAGGTGGGAGAACAATGATGTAAAATACATGTTTTCCAATGGCCTCTCTAAGGCATGAGATAAGAAAAATGTTGGGGACCTTACTCCCAATGGGGAGCCCTAACCCATATGCTACTCCCCCAACAAGATGGATCACCCTGTGTGGCCCATAGAAAAGCTTCTTAGTACAATTTTTCTCCAATGTAGATGGTTTTTATGGTTGAAAATGGAGATAGACCAAATTTTCCACCTCGCGATGTCTCTCTCCCCACCCATGATTTGTGTAGAACTTCTGCTGATCTTGGGTTGTAGCAAAGTTGTCCTTAAGAGACTGGAATATATCCTGACTTTCTAGGATACAATATTTGGTTCTAGGAACCTTTCTTGCCCCAACCATTCTATCAACAATGGATAGAGCATTATCACCATATGGAACTAAAATTAGAGATACCATGATTTCCATATGGGATATCGGATGGTAACAATAGTCCTCCAAGTGGAACTACCGCAACTCTAATCCTTGTTGCCCCAGGACATAACATGGCATGTAGCTTCCTAGCCATTTATTTGTTGCCTCTATCTTCTCATCTACCTAGGGGTAATAACTGATACTTGGTGTCAACTGGGTACACCCCAAATAGAACAACACCATCCCAAAGCTATCCAAGAAGTGGTTATCTCTATCACTGACTATGGTCTTAAGAAGACCATGAAGTCCAAGGAGATGCTTTCCCTCTTGTGGAGAAGTGCACTGTAAATAAATGGAAAAGGAATGAAAATAATTTTTTAGCTGACCAATGATTATAAAGATACAATCCTTACCGTGTATTGTTGGCAAGATGGTGATGAATTCCATAGAAAGTATCTCCCATCTTCCTCCCGAAAAAATAAGTGATTCTAACAACCTTGTGGGATGGTTGTTTTTCTCCTCATTCTTCAGGAAAACTACACACTTCATAATATGTTGGAGCACATCCTCCTTGAGACCCTCCCATGAGTATCTCTCCTTAATGGCCTGATATGTCCTGATGAGACCTTGGTGGTTGGAAAGGGGTGAATCATGTGTTGCATGTAGAATTCTCTCCTTTAGATTAGAGTATCTAGTCAAGAAGATCTGATCCTGGTAATAGATGACTCCATCCATCACTCTATACCTCTCATCAGTCACCTGCCCATCAAGTACCTCACATGTGAAGTGGTTTTTGGAATACTCCACCAACAGCTGGGACTCCCAATCTAGATCCAAATTCATCAATGACAACGTTTTTGGCCTCTATGGTAAGGCACCTATTACCTCATTTCTCCCCTATTTTACATGTTCAATGCTAGAGCCACATGCTAGAATTCTGCTAAACAACTTTTTTTTCCTCCCTTGCAACTACTTTTCCTCAAGAAAATATTGAAGTATATGGTGTTCAATCTTCACTTGGAAGTTATTTCCCATCCAAAACTTCCTAAGTTTGGTCAATGCATGTATGAAGGCCAAAAACCCCTTACCATATATGGAAGGATCCTTCCTATGTGGAATTATCTTCTAACTCTCAAAAGCTATGGAATATCCCTCTTGCACCATAATTGTGCTATCATCCCCTCTTGAAGCATCACCTTTCAGCGCAAGAGGCTTGGTGAGAGTTGGGAATACCAATACCGAACAAATATTCATCTTCTCTTTAAGCCAATCGAAGGCCCTCTACACTGTGATGGTCCCATGTAAGGCTCCCCGCTTAGCCAAATCTGTGTGTGGTGCCGCTTGTTGTGAGAAATATTTAACCAACTTCTGGTCCAGGGGCCTTCCTGGTGGAATGCCTCCAAATAATATAACATCATGGTCTAGATTAGACTACATATCTGAGTGGATTGATTTGTCCTTTCTTCCTCTACAAAAATTAGTCTCCATCTTATGTGCAGAGACTTCCTGAGGTGGATAGGTGTGCATGCCCCTGATCATTTGATGCTTACCGCTCTTCTTATCTATCCATTCCATCTGCAAGGTCCCCCAATCTGTGGTGACCTTCCCCAGTGTAATAAACCACTTCACACCCAATATCATATTGGTGTCAGGAATATCGACCACAAAGAAATGATCAATCAAAGTGTATGTCCCAAAGGTTATAAACAATGCCAGAACATACTTCACACATTGCATGGTTCTGGCTCCTGGAACCAAAATTGAGAATCCTTCAAAATCATCAGTGGGTATTTTTCTCTTCTGCACTAACTGAGCATCAATAAAATTGTGGGTATCCCCATTTTCTATAAATACTAATACCTGTTGCCCCAGAACTGTACCTCAGACTCTCAAAGTTAGATACTTGGATACTACCTGAAAAGATGCAAGGGCCCCTCAAATTGGAGAAAATGCCCCATTTCCACCTCCTGGTGGTGGTGGATCCTCCCCTGGTGTAACAGCATCGTTGTCTCCTTCTAGCTCCTCTTCTTCCTCCTCTTCACTATCAGAGAATACCTCAATATAGTGTGCCTTTCTCGCATCACACCGATGCATGGTTCCCATGGTTCTTGGAAATTGAAGCAAAGATTCCTCATCCTCAAAACTCTTCGGACATAATCACTAAGGGGTCCTTTTTTCTATTTCTCCTTTGGGGGAGGAACCTTCACAAATTTCCCCTTTGACTGAAAAGTGGGATTTTGCTGAAATGGAGCTCTTGCCCTTGGAAAAGCATCCTATAAGTCCCTAGCCCTCTCAATGGAATCTTGGAGAGAAGTTGTTCTAGTGGACTTTACCAACCCATGCAGAGCATCTGCTTGCCCATCAATGAACATATAAACTCTCCTAGTTGTAGATAAATCTGGTACCATGACAGAAAGTTTTAGAAATTTAGAGATATAGGTCTTTGGATTTCCTGACTGCTTGACTTGGCTAGCTCAACAAAGGGTCCCTCTGGATCTCTCCGATCAAATATTTCTACTAACCTCTGAGTGAATTCTACATATGCAGTCACATTGGCATGTCCCAATGTAGAAAGACTATGAAACCACCATTCATGTTCCTCACCTTCAAGGTGCAACACTGCTATCTTAATAGTTTCAATCTCCGGTACTTGGTTCAACTGGAAATAGATGTCTATTTTCTCCACCCAAGACTTGGATGTGCACTTGGATGACCCATCAAAAGCAGGCAGAAAGAATCTACCCATATTACACTACCGATCATTGTTCTGCATGTACCCTCCACTACTATTGTTATTTCGGGGTCTCTTGTTATCCTTGATCTGATAGAACTCCTGAAAGTTAATATTCTCTTTGAATCTTTGAGATTGAGACTCATACTCTAGAAAATAATCTTGAAGAGTATCTTTTTCTTGGGGTCCTCCACCTCCCATTCCTACTGCTAGGAATGTAGGCATAGTGGAGCGTTGGGAAAATTTCTGCCTTACTGGTTGTTCACATGAGTGATGTGAAATTCTAGAGCTTTCTCCATGTAGAAAATTTCTTTTTGTCTCCCTTTGTCCTTCCATCCTATTCTCCTTGATTTTGGCAATGCCTTGCATGGTTTGGAGAAGAATCTTTGGAAACTCCTTTTCATCCATTTCTCCTGATATTGGAGTCTTGCCTTTGTCTTCTTCGTTGCTTGTATAATAAAACCTTCATCTTCTATTAATGTATCGCTTCTCCCTTTCTGTGAGAGGATCTTCTTCTTCTGATAGCACAGATGTGATGTCTCATGGGCTGAGCCAAGATTATGCTATGATACCACTGTAATATTCCAAATTAGAAAAAAAGGAATATAGAACATAAAACTAGAAAATGTAGTAAAATATCAATACATCCACATGAGAAAATCATTGATCCATTTTATTAGATGTCATAGCAGAAAATGAGTACAATATCTTGAGGAAAAATACACTCAAGCTAAGCCAAAGCAAGCCTCAAATGACCCAGTACATAAAATATGAAATATTGTTGCTACACAAAATGACGGAAGGCCATGATTGCATAGTCCTATAGAGGATAAATGCAGGGGAAAAATAAGCATACATAGAACTAATGATATAGTGCTCAGAAAATGTCGGGATCAGAGATCTAGGCTTCCTAACACAATTCCAATATCACCCAGAAGGGGTTTCCGGAAATACACAATATGAAAAATGCAGCCCTAGGGATGAATTATGCTCTGCAGCTAGGTAAATGCTAGGAGGTGGCTGATATGATGTAAAAATGGTTGATACTTCTCCCAATTGATCCTCTGGATGAAGGGCTTCTCCCCTCACTGGAAAGCAAACTCACAAACTGGGGTTATCAACCCTCAACTACAACTACCCTGCAAAATAACGCAGTCCTGAAGGAGACTATGTTGTTGAAGATGGCTGAATATTTTCTTGATGTCGGATGATGGAATGAAACTCCAAGGAACCTCTCTTTAGTGGGAACTCGAAGTCCCTTGAGGATGATGGTGGGATTTCTGCTCGGAAACACCCTTGTGATAAACAACACAACAGACTCTACTAAACAACTGAAGCATGCATAAAGTCATAAAAGAATAAACATAAACAATATTGAGAATTCCTTCTATGGCTACCATCCCCGTCCTTATATTCTTTGTGAGCCTCCTCCCCCTTGGTCCCACTCATTAAATATGCTACTCTCATGGAGACTTCCTCTCATTATGATTGTGCTTTCCTCCAATAACTCTCCACTACCTCCATGACAACACTATTGATTTGGTCAACCTTGACCCCATCCACATGCGTTAACCCCTATTCACACCCAGGAGTGCTTTTAATGAAATGATCCACATTCATATTAGAATTGGTTTTGTTCCTACTAAAGAGATTTATGGGTCTCTCTACCCTCTTATTCATCCATATTTTTGACAAAAGAAAAAATTAGTATTCCAACTAGCTGAAAGCTAATTAGGAATATTACAGAAAGGTTCTCCGCTACAGTTCATTATCAACAACATAAGCCAAAAGAACCTCATTTCAATAGAGTTCATGAAGTGGTTGGGCCTACCAACCATAACACACCCACAACCTTACACCATCAGGTGGCTTCACCAAGGAAGAGAACTCCCCGTTAGACACCAATGTCGCCTTCCTTACAACATCAAGCCATTCATAGCTGAGGTGTTATGTGATGTTTCTCCTCTTGAAGTTTGTGATGTATTATTAGGCCAAAAATTCTTGTGGAAGCAACATGTTTTCTATGAGTCTAGGCCTCACACAATTATTATTACTTTGGGAAATAAGTTTTATAGGATACCTAAGGTATCACCGCCTACCGGCATCTCTTTGATCACTGTGAAGAAATGCAGTAAGATCATTTCCCTGACTGAGAAATTTTTTTTCCTTATGATTCACTCTCAGGGAAAGAATAATATTGTGGCCACGACCTCTAGAGAGGGCTCCTCTGCATGGAAATAGTATATTAATAAGGTCGTGGAGGAGTACAAGGACATCCTCACCTCACCCACAGGGGTACCTCTACACTATCAAGTCAAGCACTCCATTTATTTGACCCCAGGAACATTTATGCCCAATGGGCTAATATATCGACACTCTATTATGGATAAAGAAGAAATCAAGAGGCATATTCAAGAATTTTTGTAGAAAGGGCACATCAGGCCAAGTTCATCACCCTGTGGGAGACCGATCATGTTGGTACATAAGAAGGACATGACCTAGAGACTTTGTATTGACTATCAGGCACTAAACAAGATCACTGTTTGGAATAGGTATCCAATCCCACAGATTTATGACCTTTTAGAACAGCTCAAGGGGGTAAAATATTTCCGCAAGATCGACTTAAAGTCTAGGTACCACCAAGTACCAATCAAACCCTATGATTTGTGGAAGTTTTCCTTCAAATATAAGGAGGGAGTTTTCAAATGGATGGTCATGCCTTTCAGGTTGACGAATGCCCCCACAACCTTCATGAGGCTGATGGAAAACATCTTGAGACCCTTCACCAACTCATTTATGGTGGTGTATTTGGATGAAATCCTGATATTCAATAAGATTTGGGAAGATAGCCTTCATGTGTGGAAGATAACCTTAATATTCAAAAATGCCTCCAAACTCTATGACAACACAAGTTGTGTGCCAATTTGGACAAATGCACTTTTGGTATGACCTAGGTTCAATATCTGGTGTACATCATCGATGAGAGGGTTGTGCATGTGAAATGATCTGGATTTATGCAGGAATGAAATAAAATACATAAATAAACATAAACAAATAGATGGAGTAGAAATAAAAATTCATTTAATTAATATCAAATGACTGAAATATGATTACAGACATAATGGAAATAATCTAGCTAGGGCGATGGTAGCTTATCTTTGAGAGGAGATGTGGTGGCTACATTCCTTTGAACTATGTTACAATGAGGCTCAAGGGCCTTTTTATTATTGAACAATAAGAGAAAACCCTAAACAACCAAAACCCTAACACGAGGAGATGTAACACCAAGAGTTGATGGGCCCCGTTGGGGTTAGTTGGGCATCCAACTTCCTGGGGTCATAAATTGGTCATATTATCTTCGTTTGATGCGTATGATACATTGTTGGAAAGATATCTCTGAGGAGTAAAACTAGTAATGTAAATTATGAAAAATCGCAGAAATAATCATGCCCAAAAAACATTGTTTGGGGCCTCAAAACAACTCCTAAAGTTATGGACCTGAAAAAATGCTAAAAATAGTAAATAATAAAACTTATGAAACTGACTAGTTGGAATAGGGGTGTGGCCACCAATATCCACCTGGATAATTCCTCCCCCATTAGGAATCAGTGGTCCCCATTGCAGTGAGTGACTCCATGACATGGGGGAACTTTTGTTGAACTTGGCCCCTTGTGAGCCACTTGCCTTGGTGCAGGATTTGGCAAGATTCGACAACCTGATGCAATTGAATATTCTATTGATGAGTGAGTTTAAGCTATGTGTCCATTGCACGATTAGTTGCATCCTGTTCCATGTAGTCTAGATTTAACTCTGTTGGGGTGAGTTGTTTTGTAATGTCAGATGTGTCTAGTAATGGTGGAAAGTATGGTCAAAGGCGATCCATGTTGAACATTGAGTGCATGCCAAGGAATGGGGGAATGTTAAGCTCAAAATTATTATCTCCCATGACCTTGGTTATGGTTTATGGACAATATAGGAGTTGATGTATCTTGCGGTAGGGTCCAGAGAGGTGTTCTTTCTGAAAATGTAACCAAAATTTGTCACCCACTTGGAACTTGTGTGGCACCTAAAGTTGATCATGTCACTCCTTGTGCTTGGCATTGGATTTCCCCAAGATTTTGTGGACCTGCTGGCAGACGTGATGGATTTTTTCAATAAATTTGGTTGCTTTATCAACCTCAGACAGTACATGTGTGGATTATGTCTGACTGGTCGCATGATGTATGGCAACATCAGGCAGCGACACACTTGGGGTTAGATCAATGGAGTGCTTGACCTGACAGGGTAGAGGAACCTTTGTGGGTGAGGAGAAAATGTCATTATATTCCTACACGTCTTTGTCCATCTGCTGTTGTCGCACATTGGAGCCCTGTTTGGAGGTTGCAACCACAATCTTCTTCTTTCCCTATGGGTAATTCATAATGAAAACAAATTTCCTGTTTTGGGAAATAATCGTATTGCAATGCTTTGCAGTACTCAAAGAGATGGTGGAAGACAATATTACCTCCGGTATCCTATACAACTTATTTCCCAAAGTAATAATAATAGAACGAGGCCTAGAGATATACACAACATGTGGCTTCCAAAAGTATGGTTGGCCTAATAATACATTAGACACATCAAGAGGAGCAACATCACATAGTACCTCATTTGTGAAGGGCTTGATGTTGTACAGAAGCACTACGGAAGGTGACATAGTTGGCAATTGCGAAGATCTATTCCTTGGTGAAGCCACCTGATGGTATATAGATGTGGGTGTGTTGTAGCTGGTAGGCCAAGCCACTTCATGACTTCTGCTAAAATGAGGTTCTTTTGGCTTTCACTATCGACAAGGAATTGGAGTGGAGAACGCTCCACCCACATTTGGGAATGGAAGAGGTGCTCCCCCTCCTCTAGATATTCAGGTTCCTCCTTTTGGATCTTGGTGGTGGAAACAGTGGCACTGGGTTCCACATCAATGATTTTATTCCCTTTGTCATTCCCCTTGTCTGATTGAGGCCTTTAAAGACAACAGGGAAAGGTATGCAGATATTTTGGCAGCTAGCTCCGGGGATATTCTATTCATAAATGGTTTTGTCGAGAAGTTGGGCCAGCTAATTGTGAAACTACACAAGAAAAGGGTAGAGTACAAGAGCCAGATAAAGGAGAAATCTGTCCCATATGTTATATTTAGCCTCATGGAAATTAAAATAACTTCTTCTTCTTCTTATCCTTCTGATTCAGATGCCTTCAGTTCGTCCACCAGTGATTGTTTGGTCCAAAACTCACTTGTGTTGTGAGTGGAGCTATTATGAAATTCACAACACTTCCCCGTGTTATTCTTTGGCTTTGTCGTGTTGTTATGAGTCGCCCCGCTTTGGCTTTGAACCTTTTTCTATGGTTCGGGGGTGCCTTTCCCTGGCTTTGGATTCGCGGATCAAAGTCTCTCTTCTTCTACTTAAATTTATGCTCGATCTTGGCGACATATCGATATGTTGTGCCAAGTTAGGTAATGTCGAGGGAGTCCATTTCATCCAAAATTTATATGTGAAAATAGCTATGGTACTTGAGCACCAAATGTTTCTCTAAATATTTAATACCAAACTTTGTGCACAGGGTATGGAACAAATTCATCAACTCGTGCACATCTTGATCCCTTTTCTGTCGCAACATGGCCCATTGGATGTACTTGTCCTCACAACTACCCACAAGGGATATGGTTCCTTGATGCCATTTCAAAATGAATTCCAAGTGGGTGCGCCCGATAAAATAGAGGGTTCCCTCTCGTCCCTTTTCTCATAAGAGGTTTCCCACCAGTATTTGACATGGGGGTGGCTTTGAGGAGTGAAAAAGTAATATTTTCTCAGTTAGAGAAATCATGGACAAAAAAATACCCTTCCAGAAAATTCAACCATCTATCTACAACATCTGCATCTATCTGGCATTCAAATACAGGAATGTCGAAGTTGACTTGTTGTAATATTCCAAAATGGGGAAGAAGCAATATATGAACACAAAAATGGAAATAGCAGTGAATAAATTAACACACCATGATATGAGACAAATGTACAACCATATTATTAAACATATCAGCAAATAATATGCACAATATCTTGAGGATCTAGTCACTCAAGCAATACAAACAAGCCTCCTCTAAGAAAATATCTCAATACATGTAAAAATATTTCCATACAAGTTCCATGAGCCATGACAGTAGTTTTAGGGCATAAAATACTACATAAATGATATAAAAATGTAGATATGCTATTATATAGCTCAAAAGGTGTTGGGGCTAGAGATCCACACTGCCAAACACATTTTCAAGACAACCTGGAAAGGGTTTCCTGAAATACACAAAAAGGAAGAAATACAAATATGGCCCTATGGATGAATAATCTCTGCAACTAGATAGATGATAGGATGTTTCTGATCTGATCTGGAAATTTATGAAAAATCCTCCTATTCATTCTCCAAATGAGAGGTTGATCCCCTCACTGAAGATCTATCTCCCCCAACTAGGGCTCCAAACCCTTCACTGCAACTGCACCCAGAAATAATGCAGTTCCTTCAGAAAACTACGCTGTAACTAATAGAAGCACCTTAGACTGATGTTGGATGATGAAATAAAGCTCATGGGTTCTCCTTGTTGGTCTCCCAATGGAGGGAAACCTTCCTCCAACTAAAATCAAGCAAAGAAGTGACCCAAATCAACTCTCCACTGCTGCACCCTGCAACACAACACAATACTCTGTAGAAACTGCACTGTACAACAAATATGTAGCTTGAACTGATTGCAGATAGTGGACAAGGTATTTCAATACTATCCCAAGAGGCCTCTCAAGTAAAGAGGCGGGATTCCCGACCGAGAACACCCTATGCTAAACAACACCACAATCTTAGCTAAATAGCTGAAGAGAGCAACAAGTCTAAATAGACCATATACAAAATAATAATCCAAAACATATCCCATATGGCTACCATCCTCTTCCTTATATAAGTTCTGAGATTCCTCATCCTTGGCCCCACTCAAGCAGGTCACTACCTCCATGCAATCAATCTCCCTCCAAAACTGCGTTGTCCCACCATGAATGCCACTCCTCCATAACAATGCTATTTGACTTGGTAAAATTTGACCCAGTCTTCATGCTCCAGCCCCTTTTCACATCTAAGGGTCTTCAATCCATCTTTTAGATGACCTCCATTCACACTAGGAGTGTATTTTATTCCTACTAAGGAGATTTAAGGGTCTCCATACCCTCTTATTCCTCTATCTAAGAGCAAAATCAAAATTTAATATTCCAATTAGCTGTGTGCTAATTTAGGAATATTACACTTGTATCTTGAAAGGATTGGCGCCTCCAGAGTGTCTATTGGATGTAGATGCACTTCTAGTGGGCAGTCGTTGAAGGATCTGGGAAAATTTATCCATCATCGCATTCCTTTGTTTCTCGAGGGACTTTTCAAGCAATATTTTGATAGGATATCCTACTCCCTCGTCTTTATTTTCTTCCGCCATGGGAGGTTGTCAGGGTTTGCGAGGATAATCTTGCAAAGGTTCAACTAGATCGAGCCCTAACTCCTTACACCCCAACCTCACTAGGGACATGCAAAGATATATTGAGAAATATCAAACCGATATGATACCACTGATTCGGATTTATACAGGAACACAATAAAATACAAAAATAAACATAAGCGTAGAGATGTGGCAGAAATAAAAGTTCATCTCATTAATATCAAATGATTGAAATATGCTTACATACAGAATGGACATAAACTATCTAGGGCGATGGTAGCTTATCTCTGAGAAGAGATGTGGTGGCTACATGCCTCTGAACTGTGTTACAATGAGGCTCAAGGGCACTTTTATTATTGAACAATAAGAGAAAACCCTAACCTGAGGAGATGTAACACCAAGAGTTTATGGGCCCCGTTGGGGTTAGCTAGGCAACCAACTTCCTGGGTTCATAAATTGGTCATATTATCTACGTTTGACGCGTATGATACCTTGTTGGAAATATATCTCCTAGGACTACAACTATTGATGTGATTTTTGAGAAATCACTTAAAGTAACAAGTCCAAAAAATGTCATTTGTAGCCTCAAAATGGCTCCAAAAGTTCAGGACCTTAAAAACTGCTAAAAATAGTAAATAAGGAAATTGATGAAACTGAATAGGTGGAATAAGCGAGTGGACACCACTATCCACCTGGATCATGAACCTAGCAAAGATACAAGTCATATGGGATTGGCCAGCCTAAATAACTCTAACATAGCTCCGCAACTTTCTGGGTCTTGCCAATTTCTTGTTGGGTGTGGAGCCTGGTTGTCTTGTTTATTTTGTATAACAGTGTTGGAATCCTATACCTTAATGGGGCGGCAATGCTGCCCGTAATTAAATGATACCAGGGGGTCCAGGGGGGGGCAGCTGCGACTTTATGGAGCCCCCCCCTGGCGGGGGGTTTCAGGGGCAGTGCCCCTGAAGCTAAAAATAGATGTAAAATTTCCTTGTAAAAGTATAGCAATTTCTAGTCAATCTGGGTCGTTCATTAGGCGGATGATCTGACGGTATAAGTTATGTTTAGTTTAGGTTTTTTTGCCCTAGAAGGAAACCCCTCGCTTTGGATGAGGGTATTGTATTGCGACTGGGTATTTTATGTGTATTCTCAGAACGAGAAACAAATAGGGAGACTGTGAGAAGGAACAAAGGATATTACAACGGATTTGCTGTAGGTTGTGTCTCTTCATTTTTCTGGATAATAGAAAGGAAGGATTGGTTGTTCGGGGTGGGCGTAGCCCAAACTGGGTGAACCATGTATATCTATGTCTCTCTAGTTTATGTGTTTTGTGTGCTTGTGTTTTTCGGATATTTTATGTGTTTCATTGCTCTGTAATATATAATTTTCTAACATTTCTAGAGTAGGTTCATTTTGGGGTTCTCTCATATCACTTGGACTTTGAGTCAAGTCACCAAGGGAGGATCGAAAGAAAAATTATTTTGGTGCGAATCCCAAAAAAAGGCATTTTCCGAGTTGAAGCATAGCCTGTACTCTTCACCAGTGCTCATATTACCAGACCCACAACAACCATTTCAGATCATGGAAGATGCTTCTGACTATGCTATTGGTGCAATTCTTACTCAGCAAGGGAATCCAGTGGCATATCATAGTGAGACACTTTCAAACACAGTCCGAAAGTTTCCCACCTATGACAAAGATATGTATTCCATTTTTTATCTATGCCAACAATGGAATAATTACATCATGGAGAAGGAAACGATCATCCACACATACCACTGACCCCTATAGTTCATATAGACACAAGGGAAGTTTGACGAATTATCACTATTAGAAATGGTCCACATACCTAAAATAGTTCCACTTGAAAATTAAGTACAAGAATCGAAGCACCAATAATCTTGCAGACTGCCTCAACCAACCACCAGTCATGGTGTTGAACACTCTGATTAAGTCTTATCGGCATGCAACTTCAGAGTGGATGCATTTGTACAAGAGCGATACAGAATTTTGCAACACATACTAGACACTCCTGGAAGGCAAGCAAGTTCCAAATTTTCACCTCCAGGATACACTCTTATGTCACCTAAGATAGCTTTGTGTTCCTTCAAGTGAGTGTGCTAATATGATTTAGGATGTGCACTACAGTCAGGTTGCTAGACACTTCAGAGTAGAGAAAATAGTGGCAGTGCTACACAAGTATTTTTATTGGCAGAACCTTTGACACGATGTTGGGAAGTACACCAGATCCTGCAGTGCTTGTGTCATTTACAAATTGACCATCAAGAAGAAAGGCCTATATACTCCTCTACCTACTCATCGTCTACCTTGTGAATCCATCTCCATGGATTACATGTTGGGCCTCCCTTCGACTAAGCATGAAAATAACTGCATTTTCATGGTCGTCAACAGATTCTATAAGATGGCCATTTTGGCGACTTGCAAGAAGATTATCAAAGAAAAAAAAATTTATAAGCTCTTTTTCGAATGAGTGTGGGTACAATTTGGGATTCCACAGTCCATTATCTTAGATCGGGACAATAGGTTCCTAAGTACATTTTGGTTAAGTCTCTATTTGATGTTGGATACCAATATCACTAAGTCCACGAATTTCCACCCCCAAACTAATGGCCAAATAGAGGTGATCAACAGGATGATCATACACATTCTACGCATGTATACCTCGAATAATCCTCGCACATGGGATGCAAGCCTCCCATATTTCCAACATGGCTACAATAGAGCTCTCCATAGCTCAACTGGCCACAAACCTTTTCAGGTGGGGTTGGGATTCCAGCCACTATGTCCCATTGATGTGGCCATACCATTTGCAGCTACTCAGGAAACTTCAACCCATGTCCAGTCTGAAACCGACAGGGCTAACATCTTCATTTAGAAAATCCAACATATCCTCCAGCAGGTCCATGACATATTGGACAAAGAAAATGCTAAATACAAGTAGCAACATTATCAATATCGAGTGCCACACAAGTTCTAGGTGGGCGAAAAATTATCACTACATTTGCAGAAGGAGTGCCTTGTCGGGCCCCACTATAAGCTTCGACTGCCCTGAGATGGGCCATACACCATCACCAAGGCTATAGTGGACAATTATTTTGAGCTTATCATTCCACTATTCCTTGACCTACACCTAGTGTTCAATGTGGCCACCTTCGACCATACTCTTCACCATTACTGACACCTCATACATTGCAGAACAACTAACACTAATAAAGCTCAACTCCGACTGCATGGAACATGACACAACTGATCAAATAATGGACACATAGATCAAGAAAACTTGCCATCAAAATATCCAACTGTATCGAGTTGTCAAAGCTGTCCAACTCCTGCACCAAGGCAAGTGGCTCACTAAGGACCAAGTTCAACAGAAGTTTCCCCATCTTGTGGAGGCACTCAATGCAATGGGGACCATTTATTCCTAAGGGGGGAGGACTGATCCATGTGGATATTGGTGGCCACCTTCTTGTTCCACTTGGACTCCCACAATTGTTTCTTTCTTTTTTCTAGTTTCCTTAATTGTAGCGCAGTTTACTATTTTTGGAATTTTTTGGGTCCTGAATTTCCAGAGCCATTTTGAGCCCATAAACGAGGTTTTTTTGGAAAATGGGTAAAAATGAGTCTTTGAATCATGTTTATAGTCTAAATTTATATTCCTCGGATATATATTTCTATCGAGATATTGTGAGCATAAAATGGAGATCGTATGCCAAATTTACGACCCCAGGAAGTTGATGTACCAATTTACCCCAACGAGGCCCACAATTTTGGCGATTCATCTCCTAGGGTTAGGTTTTAGGATGTTTAGGGTTTTCTATTGTTTCTCAATAATAAACCTACCTTTGAGTTTAATTGTAACACAATTCAAAGGCATGTAGCCACCACATCTCTTCTCAGAGATAAGCTACAATCACCCGAGCTCGTTTATTTCCATTCTGTTTGTAAGAATATTTCAGTTCTTTGATATTAATTAAATGAAGTGTTATTTCTATTGCATATCTTTATTTATGGTTATATCTGTATTCTATTGTGTTCCAATCTAATTTCGGATCATTACACCCTCAGGCTCACACTTGGGGAGGTGATTGCGAGGGAGCTGGATGATGCACTTTTGGCAAGATAGTCTGAGGCATGATAAGAACTTGAGGGACAATGGATGGTAGAATTCATCTACAGGAGGGTGTCAAGACTCTAAGTTGTGTCCTAGTGTATCATCAAGATTTGGGATAATATATTTCACTATATGGTTTGGATGGAGCAGGGAATATTTGCATGCATGGGACAAATTCTTAATATTTGGACTCCACCTATGGGATACATAAAAGGGTCAGAGATGAAGGTTGAATGGGATCTATTAGGTAGCATTGATATGCAGTGACAACCCATGAGGTGTGGGATTTGTGAACTCACAATATGGTTGGGGGATCTAGGGATCTGATTTGTGATTGGATCACTCCACTTCTTGATGGGCAGGGTTACGATGGAGAGTGATCCAATTATTTTTTAGGCTGACATAGGGGGAATCAATGAGACCTTCATCATATGGCGAGGCGGTTCACTTCTTAGGATCGAGGAAAGCCGTGGAATGGTGGACTTGGGCATTGTTGAATTTCCTTTGCAGTTTGGGCATAGCGTTAGTGGTTAAGTATTAATAGATAGGGGGATCCGGTATGAGTATTTTGAGTAATTGGGCATGACCGAGATGTCATAATGTTAGCAGGATAGGTTCATTATATGATGGTAAGGGGATTATGGTATAGCAAGGCTTAGCAATTCAACTACCCATAGAGGTGAGCCAATTTCTAAAGGGGAAGGTCATCCAAATCTTCCATTGGGTTTTAGTGATTCATTGATGGCATAAATGAACTACACCAGTATGGAAGGGTCATTAGTAGGAGTATATTAGGAGAAGCTCATGCAGAAAAGGATTCAATCCCACAAGGATTGCATTGCATCTTTAGGAGTCTACTCTTGAAGTGCACGAGAGGGACTATTCAATAAAGCAGTAAGGAGATGATCAAAAATTTATTTTACCATGATGCTCTATTTATTGGCAGTATGTAGAGGGTGTCTGGTGCCCATGCCAGGATGGGAAGTGAAGGGAGTGAGGGATGCATCATGTTGATCATATGGCTTAGGATCCTGGCATCGAGGGATCTCCCCATGGCAAGAAAGTGAAAAGATCAGGGATGGCTCGGTGGCACATTTGGGACCCCGCTATTGTTTGCAGTGACTATTTGGGTTAACTGATCGAGAGGGTGCTTCTATATGAATTTCTTGGCGATATAAAATTTTTGGTGGGGAGGACTGTAATATCCCCAATTAATTAATTTTTCTAAGAAGAATTTCCACTTTTTCAATTTTGGCAATTGGGAGATATTTTGGCTTTAAAGCTTAGGAAAGTGGATAAATGAAAAACAATATTTAATTTTTTGGTAAAGAAAGGGACCCCCTTAGAGAATAGGGAAAATGGTGGAGCTAGTGGAAGTTGGGGGCCACTCCATGAAGGAATACACACCCGTTGGAAAGCTAGACTTGGAGAGAGGAGGGAAAATGAAATTCGTTGGGTGGAGCCCACAAGGAAATAAAAGGAGCATAAATTATAAATGGAAGGTGGAGCACTTTTGGAGACTTTTTGCTAATCTCATATTCTTAACTATTATTTTCTCAAGCTATTTAGCTGGGTCAAGAGAGTGTTGCTCAATACACGAGATTTTTCAGGGGAGATCTTAAACCCTACTTTGGTGGACTTCAAGTGCCACCCTAGGGGAGCCTTTGTTGCTTTTTTGGAGCTATTCTGGAGGGATTTTACAAGAGATTTGAGTTTTTAAGGAGCAGGCAGGGCATAGTAAGGGACCACGTACATATTAGGGGAGTGAGCTTCATGGAAGAATTGGTTCTCATAATTTATGGGCATGTTCTCTTCGCATCCAACAACGCTTTTGAAGTGGTTTGGTGGGAAGGCTGAGGGAACTTCCTTTAGGCCGAATTTCTTATTTTGGGCCAACACATAAGTAGTTTGACTGGGCCTACATAGTCATTAGAGGAACACCTTGGTTGAGGAGGCTTGAGCCGGAGTTGGGGTTGAGGATTCACAAGGGGAAATAAGGAGAATTCTTGGAGAGGTTATCAACTAGTTTTTGGAGGGATTTGGAAGCTATTTCTCAGGAAGTACAAATTACCCAGCTCATAGGGAGCTCACACAATTTTGGGGTAATTTTGGAAGGTTGGAATGAGGCCCAATCATTTCTGGGATTTTATGGGTATTTGGAGAGGAGGTCCTAGTTAAATTTGTGGAAATTTATGGGTAGTATTTAGACCAAAATTACCCTTCCTTTCATCAATGTGTTTTATTATTCAGCTAGTAATTTGCACCATTTTGTGGGTTTTCTAGGTGGTTGGTTTTGGGCAAAGTCCTTTTTGGATTTGTTGACCAAATTGTGGAGAGACATCAACTTCAATTTCAAGAGGTTTTGAGAAAAATAATGGTTGATATCACCATTTTCTTCCACCAGCAGGAGCAAGAATTTACTGGGTCTTCACAGAGCTTAGTTGCACTAATATTCGAGTACTTTGATGGTGACTTCTGAACTTGGGCTTTTTCTTTCTTGCTGTAGCAAGCTCGGTTTCCTCTTTCCCTCACTAAATTGTACTTATTGAACTTGGAATTTAATACAAAGACCCAGTTTTGGCACCAATATATGTGTATATGATATTTATGTATGTTTACAATTTTTGGATGTTATTCATGAGCTTGTTTTTTTGTTATTCACTATTAATTTCCTATTATAAATATTACAGGTTTTCCATATTGGGTTTCTTTTGGTACATCTTGTGTTCATTATGTAGATGGTGTGGAATTTATTATTTTTAATTTTGCTACCCTTTTCAATTTATTTCAATAAGTTGAGTATTATGTTTATAATATGAATTATAATAATACGTAAACATTACATACAAGAGGACAATCTCACAATTAAAAAAAAAAAATGTGTAGTGGAATATCCATGATAGCTTCTATTATGATGAGCTAAATAGTTGAATATCCATGATACACTCTAGCTCATATAAGTATCTAAGCGGTTTTTCTAGGGATTTTGAGGGATATTCTAGGATCTATAAATTTTCTTAAATAAGGAATTCACAAACCGTAGCCATAGTAAGTACAATAGAAATCTCAGGGATGAATCATAGGAGATATTCACAAAATTGGAAGCATAAGTTGTTATCATCTCTAGCAACATGGTGATCCAAATGGTAGCACTAGAGAATATGTGTAGACCTTTTTTTGAGTTTGGTAGCTCAATTTGGACATTGTCTTCAATGGTAAATTTCAAGACGAAAAGGAAGTAGAAGGTTCCAAAGAAAGAGAGACCAAGTTTAACATTACATCTTCCAAACTTTGTTCAAAGGGGAAATTATAGTGGACATCAACCCCTTTCAAAGTGAGATAGATGTTGTAAAGTTGAAATAATTGTTGTAAAAATTAGAAGTCTATTTCATTATGCATAACATAGGAGAAGAGAAAAATATATTATTTTCTCAAATAAACTTAGAGGGCCATAGCCAATCTTCATGGGAAAGCCACATGAAGGCTTTTAGACTAGAAGGCGATCCCATAGTAATAAAGTGGGAGGTATTTAAAATTATCATTGTGATCCAGGTGGATATTGGTGGCCACCCGCCTATTCCACTTGGGCCCCCACCATTGTCTCTTTCAATTTTTCAGTTTCGGCATAACTTACTATTTTTAGCAGTTTTTCAGGTCCTGAACTTCCAGAGCCGTTTTTAGGCCCTAAACGACGTTTTTTGGGCATCACACCTCTAGCGAATATCTTTCCATTCTAGAATGATATTCATGGTGAAAGTTTTAGTCCTCAGATAGAGCTTTCTAATGATGTATCATGTGCGTCAAACAGAGATAGTATGCCAAAGTTACGTCCTTGGGAAGTTGAAACACCAATTTACCCAAACGGGGCCCATAGTTTTGGCGCTTCATCTCCTAGGGTTAGGTTTTTGGATGTTTAGTGTTCTCCATTGTTTCTAAATAATAAATAGGCCCTCAAGCCTCATTTTAACCGAGGGTTCAACGGTCTCTGTAGAGCTGCCACATCTCTTCGCAGATAGCTACAGCCGCCTAGCTAGTTTTATTTCCATTCTGTCTCGTAAGCAAATTTCGCTTATTTGATATTAATGAAATGAAGTGTTATTTGCCGCATCTCTCGTATTTATGGTTATATGTTTATTCTTTTGGGTTCTTGAATAAATCCGGATCAGTTGGTATCGTAGCTACCCCGTTTTTCTCGATCCTTCTTTGCATGTCCCCAACGAGGTCGGGGTATAAGGAGCTAGGGCTTGATCTGGTGGAACCTCTGCAAGATCAGCCTCGCAAACCTCGACGGACGCCCATGGGGGACAAAAAGAAAGATGAGGGAGCAGGAGATCCTATCAAAATATTGCTCGAGGAGGCCCTTGAAAAACAAAGGAATGCAATGATGGATAACATTGTTCAGATCCTTCAATGGCTGCCCACCGGCGGCGCATCTGCATCCAGCAGCCACTCTGGAGGTGTGACTCTTTTTAAGGTACAAGTAAATTTTGACATTCCCATATTTGAGGGTCAAATAGATGCAGATGTCGTAGATGGATGGTTGAATCTATTAGAAGGATATTTTTCTGTTCATGACTTTTCAGACCGGGAGAAGATTATTTTGTTCTCAAAGATTTGATTTGAGTCACAACTGAAATAGGGAAAAAGCTAAAAAATGAAAGTGCTCAAATTGATTTGGAACCTGAGCGACGAGATAGGCCTTGGCGATACGTTCCCAATGCCGTGAATGGCACTGAAAACCGACGCTGTATGAAGAAGTTGTTGCATTTTGAAATCGCCCAATAACCTTCAATTTTGAAAGGGAATTTTTTTAATTTTATGTGTTGGGAAATTTTTTTATTTTTATTAAGATTTAATTATTAAATTAAATTATATATTTAATAATATTTTATATGATTTTAATTAATCATAATTTTATTTTTTTATATATATTTTAATTAAATTTTAAAAACCTTATTAAAAATAAATACCACACATAATTATTAAAATAAATATAAGTTAAAACCCAATATGCAAATGTTACATTTCAAAGGTTGAAATGTCATATGGTAAATGGCATGTAACGTATGGTTGAAGGTTCAAGTGGTGTTCACGTGGTGTTTAATGGTTCATAAATCAAAATTCAACGTGGGTATAATATGGTATATGTGCTACAATACGTGGCGGAGCGGAGCGGAGTGTTGAAGGGGATTTGGGTTAAGCCCCCTCCCCATTCAAACCATTCCACGTGACCACCAATGGAACCAGAACACAAAGTTTAACAGCAACGGTTACAGTTTAATGTTTGGATAAGACTGCATGTGGCCATGTCAACCTAGTGTTTAATGCTAACAGAAAACGTTCCTCCGAATTTAGCACCGGTTCCACCAGATTAGGGGGATGTGCCAGTTTAGTTAAGTTAACTGGCAGTGTCTCCACATTTAGTGGAGCTTGTTTAGGCCAAACTAGCAGTCTGAGTAAATGTGCCATTAATTTGGCTAGGAAAAGCCTTTTGAAGTGAATTTTTTATTTATTTCGGGTCTCTTCGACATTCTGGACTCAATGGAGTAGGTCTAAAGTCTAACAGAGGTCATCTTCAGAGGTTTAAGCTTCGAAGAAGATGAAGGAGACATCAGGGCCTGGAAGGAGAAGGCTATATTTTGGAGTGTGTTTCTCTCTTTAAGGTAAATGAATGGGCATTCTTAGCTATTTCATACTTTTTGAATCTGTTTATATGGTTTTCAGAGCCTGTTAAGAACTTTAGAAAGCCGAAAAGCTTCATTTAAGTTCTAGAGACCATTTTCCAAACAGAGTGTGTAGGCGAAACCGGAGCAGCCGGAGGCCGTTTTTGATGAAACAAAACTCTATCTTGACTATTTTAGTCATTATGGAACCAATGAAAGTGGTTTCAGATCATTTTGAGTAATTCTACAGCTCTAGAAGTTGATATGAAGTCGTGGGCAGCCTTGGGCAAACCGTGGAGGAGAGCCATTTTTGGGGATGTTGTGCTTAATGTAAGAAATTTATCAGTTGGTATTTGATGTATGATCATTATTGGATGCAGCAGTATCAGTTTCAGGAGCAGAAACAGAAATCTGAGGGAGTTTTTTCCATTTAGAAGCTTAGAGAAGCTTAGTGCACCAAGAGAAGGATGTGTGTCCATGGAAGCCTAAAGCTGTTTGCAGGAATTGGATAGCCATTAGAGGGATTTAAAATGGTATTCTCAGCCCTTTGAATCATTCTTGTATTCATTGTGGTTAATTTTGGAGCTTTTAAAAGAATTTGATTACCTTAATCCCAAAGAGTCTAGTCATGTTGACGAAGCTCAAAGGAGATGTAGCCCAAGAGTTGGGGTGAACTCCTATATTATATTGCTGTTGTGTTTTGTTATTCTATGGCTGAATTATGTTGCTGATATTCATGTTAAGTTTCAGCAAAAACAATTACACTTAAGATACATAAACAGTGAAAAGACATACACCATTTGCAAGCTAAATTTCCGCATAACGTCAAGTTTAAAGCAAGATCATTTTAACTAAATCTGAGTGTTTACTTCTATTATTTCTTTAGGCAGAGTCTGTAAGAGGGCCAGGTAGCCTCTGGATTCATCCTTTCTTTGAAAGGTGAAATATCCGGTAAATGCCCCTACATTCTATCTCTGTATTAGAAATATGAAGTTCTCACATTTTTAGATTTAAACTTAGAGTATTTTTGCACTCATTTACATAAATGAAAATGGATACCTTGCACCCTTTTCAAGTACCTTCCATTTTCAGATCAGAAGGTATTAGAGCTCGGTTGAGCATTTGTTATTGTGAAAAAGGTTTTAAAACAGTGTAAGAGATTTACTGTTTTATTGGTTGCAAAATGGCTACTTGAATGAGAAGGGGTCTTTACAAACCTTTGGCTAAAAGGTTGTCGTTTGATTGAAAGCTTTGAGGAATTTTCTTTGGAAGTTATTTTTGGTTGTTTGAACATTTACATAATGTCATCTTCTTCTACAAGTGAAGATTCCTCCTTCACGAGATTCTTCAATGATGACATGAAGAATGAGTTCTTTAAGGTGAAGGACATGGTGCAGATTCTCCTTGAGGATCAAAGGGAAAGTGTTCAACTTCGTGCACAATTGCTAGCTATGCAGGAAGAGAAAGAAGCCATTCTTCAAAGATTGCATGATATGGAGTTGCAGCTTCTTCAAGCTCAAGAAGCTTTTTCCAAGAAAATACCTCATCTTCAGGATGTAAATCATGAGGTAAATCATTCTGATTTGTCTTCAGTTTCCTCTATTGAAAAGTGTGTTGGTTCTTTTGAACGACATACAAGAGGTATTGGGTCCAAATTGATGTTGAAGATGGGCTATCAAGAAGGCAAAGGTTTGGGCAAGCATGCACAAGGCATTGTTGAGCCTATTTGTATTGTGGAGCGTCCCAAGAATATTGGTCTTGGCTATGAGCAGCTTAATGGCGAAGCTTTGAGCACATGCATTCAAGAATGTGATGCAAATTTGAAGAGAACATTTCTCCCAAGTTCTCAATTACATCAATGTCATGATGGAAATCTTCCTTACCATTGTTTGAAGCCTTTGTTGTAGCAAGAAGATGGTAGACATGCAGCTTATGGCAAGCATGCAAAGCAACATAAGAGGATATCTTGCACATTTTGTGGTCGATTTAACCATCATGTTTCGAGATGCTGGATGAGGAAGAAGGCACACAAGAAGCAGATGAAGCAAATACTACCTTCAAAGAATGTGCATATGATTTGAACTTTTTTCCAAAAGAAGGGACATGTTGTCTCTCATTGTTGGACCTTGCATCCAACTCGTCGTCCCACGCACATGCAGCAAGAGGACAAAAATATTGGTGAAGGTGGAACCTCATAATTAATTATTGATGTGGAAAGGGAAGTTTCACATGAGGAAAAGTTGCAGCAACAGAAGTCGCCATGGAAGTGGCTTGGTAAGAAGTGGATGGACTTCTTGACACAGTAAGACGTACTCCTTTTGTACATATGAAAATTTCGGATGTATGCATGTATTTTATGCTGTAATATCTTGTTTGTTTTGAGCCACCTTAGATCATTGATCAAGGCAGCATTGTACAGTTTCATTTTGTAAATTTCTCGCCAGAAATTTCTGTGTGAGTTCAAGAAAGACAGCTGTGGACAGTTGTGGACAAGCGCATCCAGGAAGGGAAATGTCGATTTCTTTTCATTTGTGGTTCAATTTCATTTTCTTTTCAAGGAAAAAGTTTTGAAGGGCTGAAGAGAAGAGGACTTTTTATTCTCTCATTTGCTGCACTACAGTTCAGTTCTTCATTTCAGTAAGATTTTGGGGACCAAAAGCCTCTCATTTGGGAGGTGTGATCAGGAGCTCAAATCTGAGCTTGGGAAAAAGCTCAATAACGAAAGTGCTCAAATTGATTTGGAACCTGAGCGACAAGATAGGCCTTGGCGATACGATCCCAACCCCGTGAACGGTACTGAAAACCGACGCTGTATGAAGAAGTTGTTGCATTTTGAAATCGCCCAATAACCTTCAATTTTGAAAGGGAATTTTTTTAATTTTATGTGTTGGGAATTTTTTTTAATTTTTATTAAGGTTTAATTATTAAATTAAATTATATATTTAATAATATTTTATATGATTTTAATTAATCATAATTATATTGTTTTATATATATTTTAATTAAATTTTAAAAACCTTATTAAAAATAAATACCACACATAATTATTAAAATAAATATATGTTAAAACCCAATATGCAAATGTTACATTTCAAAGGTTGAAATGTCATATGGTAAATGGCATGTAACGTATGGTTGAAGGTTCAGGTGGTGTTCATGTGGTGTTTAATGGTTCATAAATCAAAATTCAACGTGGGTATAATATGGTATACGTGCTACAATACGTGGCGGAGCGGAGCGGAGTGTTGAAGGGGCTTTGGGTTAAGCCCCCTCCCCATTCAAACCATTCCACGTGACCACCAATGGAACCAGAACCCAAAGTTTAACAGCAACGGTTACAGTTTAATGTTTGGATAAGACTGCATGTGGCCATATCAACCTAGTGTTTAATGCTAACAGAAAACGTTCCGTCGAATTTAGTGCCGGTTCCACCAGATTAGGCAGATGTGCCAGTTTAGTTAAGTTAACTGGCAGTGTCTCCACATTTAGTGGAGCTTGTTTAGGCCAAACTGGCAGTCTGAGTAAATGTGCCATAACTTTGGCTAGCAAAAGCCTTTTGAAGTGAATTTGTTTTTGATTTTGGGTCTCTTCGACATTCTGGACTCAATGGAGTAGGTCTGAAGTCTAACAGAGGTCATGTTCAGAGGTTTAAGCTTCGAAGAAGACGAAGGAGCCATCAAGGCCTGGAAGGAGAAGGCTGTATTTTGGAGTGTGTTTCTCTGTTTAAGGTAAATGAATGGGCATTCTTAGCTATTTCATACCTTTTAAATCTGTTTATATGGTTTTCAGAGCCTGTTAAGAACTTTAGAAAGCCGAAAAGCTTCATTTAAGTTCTAGAGGCCATTTTCCAAACAGAGTGTGTAGGCGAAATCGGAGCAACCAGAGGCCGTTTTTGATGAAACAAAACTCTATCTTGACTATTTCAGTCATTATGGAACCAATGGAAGTGGTTTTAGATCATTTTTAGTACTTCTACAGCTCGAGAAGTTGATATGAAGTCATGGGAAGCCCTGGGCAAACCGTGGAGGAGAGCCATTTTTGGGGATGTTGTGCTTAATGTAAGCAATTTATCATTTGGTATTTGATGTATGATCATCATTGGATGCAGCAGTAGTGGTTTCAGGAGCAGAAATAGAAATCTGAGGGATTTTGTGCCATTTAGAAGCTCAGATAAGCTTAGTGCACCAACAAAAGGATGTGTGTCCATGGAAGCCTAAAGCTGTTTGAAGGAATTGGACAGCCATTAAAGGGATTTAAAATGGTATTCTCAGCCCTTTGAATCATTCTTGTATTCATTGCGGTTAATTTTGGAGCTTGTAAAAGAATTTGATTACCTTAATCCCAAAGAGTCTAGTCATCTTGACGAAGCTCAAAGGAGATGTAGCCCAAGAGTTGGGGTGAACTCCTATATTATATTGCTGTTGTGTTTTGTTATTCTATGGCTGAATTATGTTGCTGATATTCATGTTATGTCGCTGATATTCATGTTAAGTTTCAGCAAAAAAAATTACACTTAGGATACATAAACAGTGAAAAGACATACACCATTTGCAAGCTAAATTTCCACATAACGTCAAGTTTAAAGCAAGATCATTTTAACTAAATCTGAGTGTTTACTTCTATTATTTCAGCAGTCAGAAGAGGGCTGTGTAGCTCGGATTCATCCTTTCTTTGAAAGGTGAAACATCCGGTAAATGCCCCTATAGTCTATCTCTGTATTAGAAATATGAAGTTCTCACATTTTCAGATTTAAACTTAGAGTATTTTTGCACTCATTTACATAAATGAAAATGGATACCTTGCACCCTTTTCAAGTACCTTCCATTTTCATATCAGAAGGTATCAGAGCTTGGGTTGAGCATTTGTTATTGTGCAAAAGGTTTTAAAATAGTGTAAGAGATTTACTGTTTTATTGGTTGCAAAATGGCTACTTGAATGAGAAGGGGTCTTTACTGACCTTTGGCTAAAAGCTTGTCATTTGATTGAAAGCTTTGAGGACTTTTCTTTGGAAGTTATTTTTGGTTGTTTTAACATTTACATAATGTCATCTTCTTCTACAAGTGAAGATTCCTCCTTCACGAGATTCTTCAATGATGATATGAAGAATGAGTTCTTTAAGGTGAAGGACATGGTGTAGATTCTCCTTGAGGATCAAAAGGAAAGTGTTCAACTTCGTGCACAATTGCTAGATATGCAGGAAGAGAAAGAAGCCATTCTTCAAAAAATGCATGATATGGAGTTGCAGCTTCTTCAAGCTCAAGAATCTTTGTCCAAGAAAATACCTCATCTTCAGGATGTAAATCATGAGGTAAATCATTCTGATTTGTCTTCAGTTTCCTCTATTGAAAAGTGTGTTGGTTCTATTGAATGGCATACAAGAGGTATTGGGTCCAAATTGATGTTGAAAATGGGCTATCAAGAAGGAAAAGGTTTGGGCAAGCATGCACAAGGCATTTTTGAGCCTATTTGTGTTGTGGAGCATCCCAAGAGTATTGGTCTTGGCTATGAGCAACTTAATGGCGAAGATTTGAGCACATGCATTCAAGAATGTGATGCAAATTTGAAGAGAACATTTCTCCCAAGTTCTCAATTACATCAATGTCATGATGGAAATCTTCCTTACAATTGTTTGAAGCCTTTGCTGCAGCAAGAAGATGGTAGACATGCGGCTTATGGCAAGCATGCAAAGCAACATAAGAGGATTTCTTGCACATTTTGTGGTCGATTTAACCATCATGTTTCGAGATGCTGGATGAGGAAGAAGGCACACAAGAAGCAGATGAAGCAAAGACTACCTTCAAATAATGTGCATATGATTTGCACTTTTTGCCAAAAGAAGGGACATGTTGTCTCTCATTGTTGGACCTTGCATCCAACTCGTCGTCCCACGCACATGCAGCAAGAGGACAAAAATATTGGTGAAGGTGGAACCTCATATTCCATTATTGATGTGGAAAGGGAAGTTTCACATGAGGAAAAGTTGCAGCAGCAGAAGTCGCCATGGAAGTGGCTTGGTGAGAAGTGGATGGACTTCTTGACACAGTAAGACGTACTCCTTTTGTACATATGCAAATTTCGGATGTATGCATGTATTTTATGCTGTAATATCTTGTTTTTTTTTAGCCACCTTAGATCATTGATCAAGGCAGCGTTGTAAAGTTTCATTTTGTAAATTTCTCGCCAGAAATTCCTGTGTGAGTTCAAGAAAGACAGCTGTGGACAGTTGTGGACAAGCGCATCCAGGAAGGGAAATGTCGATTTCTTTTCATTTGTGGTTCAATTTCATTTGCTTTTCAAGGAAAATTTTTTGAAGGGCTGAAGAGAAGAGGACTTTTTATTCTCTCATTTGCTACACTACAGTTCACTTCTTCATTTCAGTAAGCTTCTGGGGACCAAAAGCCTCTCATTTGGGAGGTGTGATCAGGAGCTCAAATCTGAGCTTGGGAAAAAGCTCAAAAATGAAAGTGCTCAAATTGATTTGGAACCTGAGCGACGAGATAGGCCTTGGCGATACGTTCCCAATGCCGTGAATGGCACTGAAAACCGACGCTGTATGAAGAAGTTGTTGCATTTTGAAATCGCCCAATAACCTTCAATTTTGAAAGGGAATTTTTTTAATTTTATGTGTTGGGAAATTTTTTTATTTTTATTAAGATTTAATTATTAAATTAAATTATATATTTAATAATATTTTATATGATTTTAATTAATCATAATTTTATTTTTTTATATATATTTTAATTAAATTTTAAAAACCTTATTAAAAATAAATACCACACATAATTATTAAAATAAATATAAGTTAAAACCCAATATGCAAATGTTACATTTCAAAGGTTGAAATGTCATATGGTAAATGGCATGTAACGTATGGTTGAAGGTTCAAGTGGTGTTCACGTGGTGTTTAATGGTTCATAAATCAAAATTCAACGTGGGTATAATATGGTATATGTGCTACAATACGTGGCGGAGCGGAGCGGAGTGTTGAAGGGGATTTGGGTTAAGCCCCCTCCCCATTCAAACCATTCCACGTGACCACCAATGGAACCAGAACACAAAGTTTAACAGCAACGGTTACAGTTTAATGTTTGGATAAGACTGCATGTGGCCATGTCAACCTAGTGTTTAATGCTAACAGAAAACGTTCCTCCGAATTTAGCACCGGTTCCACCAGATTAGGGGGATGTGCCAGTTTAGTTAAGTTAACTGGCAGTGTCTCCACATTTAGTGGAGCTTGTTTAGGCCAAACTAGCAGTCTGAGTAAATGTGCCATTAATTTGGCTAGGAAAAGCCTTTTGAAGTGAATTTTTTATTTATTTCGGGTCTCTTCGACATTCTGGACTCAATGGAGTAGGTCTAAAGTCTAACAGAGGTCATCTTCAGAGGTTTAAGCTTCGAAGAAGATGAAGGAGACATCAGGGCCTGGAAGGAGAAGGCTATATTTTGGAGTGTGTTTCTCTCTTTAAGGTAAATGAATGGGCATTCTTAGCTATTTCATACTTTTTGAATCTGTTTATATGGTTTTCAGAGCCTGTTAAGAACTTTAGAAAGCCGAAAAGCTTCATTTAAGTTCTAGAGACCATTTTCCAAACAGAGTGTGTAGGCGAAACCGGAGCAGCCGGAGGCCGTTTTTGATGAAACAAAACTCTATCTTGACTATTTTAGTCATTATGGAACCAATGAAAGTGGTTTCAGATCATTTTGAGTAATTCTACAGCTCTAGAAGTTGATATGAAGTCGTGGGCAGCCTTGGGCAAACCGTGGAGGAGAGCCATTTTTGGGGATGTTGTGCTTAATGTAAGAAATTTATCAGTTGGTATTTGATGTATGATCATTATTGGATGCAGCAGTATCAGTTTCAGGAGCAGAAACAGAAATCTGAGGGAGTTTTTTCCATTTAGAAGCTTAGAGAAGCTTAGTGCACCAAGAGAAGGATGTGTGTCCATGGAAGCCTAAAGCTGTTTGCAGGAATTGGATAGCCATTAGAGGGATTTAAAATGGTATTCTCAGCCCTTTGAATCATTCTTGTATTCATTGTGGTTAATTTTGGAGCTTTTAAAAGAATTTGATTACCTTAATCCCAAAGAGTCTAGTCATGTTGACGAAGCTCAAAGGAGATGTAGCCCAAGAGTTGGGGTGAACTCCTATATTATATTGCTGTTGTGTTTTGTTATTCTATAGCTGAATTATGTTGCTGATATTCATGTTAAGTTTCAGCAAAAACAATTACACTTAAGATACATAAACAGTGAAAAGACATACACCATTTGCAAGCTAAATTTCCGCATAACGTCAAGTTTAAAGCAAGATCATTTTAACTAAATATGAGTGTTTACTTCTATTATATCTTTAGGCAGAGTCTATAAGAGGGCCAGGTAGCCTCTGGATTCATCCTTTCTTTGAAAGGTGAAATATCCGGTAAATGCCCCTACAGTCTATCTCTGTATTAGAAATATGAAGTTCTCACATTTTCAAATTTAAACTTAGAGTATTTTTGCACTCATTTACATAAATGAAAATGGATACCTTGCACCCTTTTCAAGTACCTTCCATTTTCATATCAGAAGGTATCTGAGCTCGGGTTGAGCATTTTTTATTGTGCAAAAGGTTTTAAAACAATATAAGAGATTTACTGTTTTATTGGTTGCAAAATGGCTACTTGAATGAGAAGGGGTCTTTACTGACCTTTGGCTAAAAGCTTGTCGTTTGATTGAAATCTTTGAGGACTTTTCTTTGGAAGTTCTTTTTGGTTGTTTGAACATTTACATAATATCATCTTCTTCTACAAGTGAAGATTCCTCCTTCGCGAGATTCATCAATGATGACATGAAGAATGAGTTCTTTAAGGTGAAGGACATGGTGCAGATTCTCCTTGAGGATCAAAGGGAAAGTGTTCAACTTCGTGCACAATTGCTAGCTATGCAGGAAGAGAAAGAAGCCATTCTTCAAAAATTGCATGATATGGAGTTGCAGCTTCTTCAAGCTCAAGAAGCTTTTTCCAAGAAAATACCTCATCTTCAGGATGTAAATCATGAGGTAAATCATTCTGATTTGTCTTCAGTTTCCTCTATTGAAAAGTGTGTTGGTTCTTTTGAATGACATACAAGAGGTATTGGGTCCAAATTGATGTTTAAAATGGGCTATCAAGAAGGCAAAGGTTTGGGCAAGCATGCACAAGGCATTGTTGAACCTATTTGTGTTGTGGAGCGTCCCAAGAATATTGGTCTTGGCTATGAGCAGCTTAATGGCGAAGCTTTGAGCACATGCATTCAAGAATGTGATGCAAATTTGAAGAGAACATTTCTCCCAAGTTCTCAATCACATCAATGTCATGATGGAAATCTTCCTTACCATTGTTTGAAGCCTTTGTTGCAGCAAGAAGACGGTAGATATGCAGCTTATGGCAAGCATGCAAAGCAACATAAGAGGATTTCTTGCACATTTTGTGGTCGATTTAACCATCATGTTTCGAGATGCTGGATGAGGAAGAAGGCACATAAGAAGCAGATGAAGCAAAGACTACCTTCAAAGAATGTGCATATGATTTGCACTTTTTGCCAAAAGAAGGGACATGTTGTCTCTCATTGTTGGACCTTGCATCCAACTCGTCGTCCCACGCACATGCAGCAAGAGGGCAAAAATATTGGCGAAGGTGGAACCTCATATTCCATTATTGATGTGGAAAGGGAAGTTTCACATGAGGAAAAGTTGCAGCAGCAGAAGTCGCAATGGAAGTGGCTTGGTGAGAAGTGGATGGACTTCTTGACACAGTAAGACGTACTCCTTTTGTACATATGAAAATTTCGGATGTATGCATGTATTTTATGTTGTAATATCTTGTTTGTTTTGAGCCACCTTAGATCATTGATCAAGGCAGCGTTGTACAGTTTCATTTTGTAAATTTCTCGCCAGAAATTTTTGTGTGAGTTCAAGAAAGACAGCCGTGGACAGTTGTGGACAAGCACATCCAGGAAGGGAAATGTCGATTTCTTTTCATTTGTGGTTCAATTTCATTTGCTTTTCAAGGCAAAATTTTTGAAGGGCTGAATAGAAGAGGACTTTTTATTCTCTCATTTTCTGCACTACAGTTCAGTTCTTCATTTCAGTAAGCTTTTGGGGACCAAAAGCCTCTCATTTGGGAGGTGTGATCAAGAGCTCAAATCTGAGCTTGGGAAAAAGCTCAAAAATGAAAGTGCTCAAATTGATTTGGAACTTGAGCGACAAGATAGGCCTTGGCGATACGATCCCAACGCCGTGAATGGCACTGAAAACCGACGCTGTATGAAGAAGTTGTTGCATTTTAAAATCGCCCAATAACCTTCAATTTTGAAAGGGAATTTTTTTAATTTTATGTGTTGGGAAATTTTTTTAATTTTTATTAAGGTTTAATTATTAAATCAAATTATATATTTAATAATATTTTATATGATTTTAATTAATCATAATTATATTGTTTTATATATATTTTAATTAAATTTTAAAAACTTTATTAAAAATAAATACCACACATAATTATTAAAATAAATATATGTTAAAACCCAATATGCAAATGTTACATTTCAAAGGTTGAAATGTCATATGGTAAATGGCATGTAACGTATGGTTGAAGGTTCACGTGGCATTCACGTGGTGTTAAATGGTTCATAAATCAAAATTCAACGTGGGTATAATATGGTATACGTGCTTCAATATGTGGCGGAGCGGAGCGGAGTGTTGAAGGGGCTTTGGGTTAAGCCCCTTCCCCATTCAAACCATTCCACGTGACCACCAATGGAACCAGAACCCAAAGTTTAACAGCAACGGTTACAGTTTAATGTTTGGATAAGACTGCATGTGGCCATGTCAACCTAGTGTTTAATGTTAACAGAAAACGTTCCGCCGAATTTAGCGCCGGTTCCACTAGATTAGGCGGATGTGCCAGTATAGTTAAGTTAACTAGCAGTGTCTCCACATTTAGTGGAGCTTGTTTAGGCCAAACATGCAGTCTAAGTAAATGTGCCATAACTTTGGCTAAGAAAAGCCTTTTGAAGTGAATTTTTTTTTGATTTCAGGTATCTTCGACATTCTGGACTAAATGGAGCAAGTCTGAAGTCTAACAGAGGTCATGTTCAGAGGTTTAAGCTTCGAAGAAGATGAAGGAGCCATTAGGGCCTGGAAGGAGAAGGCTGTATTTTGGAGTGTGTTTCTCTGTTTAAGGTAAATGAATGGGAATTATTAGATATTTCATACCTTTTGAATCTGTTTATATGGTTTTCAGAGCCTGTTAAGAACTTTAGAAAGCCGAAAAGCTTCATTTAAGTTCTAGAGGCCATTTTCCAAACAGAGTGTGTAGGCGAAACCGGAGCAGCCAAAGGCCGTTTTTGATGAAACAAAACTCTATATTGACTATTTCAGTCATTCTGGAACCAATGGAAGTCGTTTTAGATCATTTTGAGTACTTCTACAGCTCGAGAAGTTGATATGAAGTCGTGGGCAGCCCTGGGCAAACCGTGGAGGAGAGCCATTTTTGGGGATGTTGTGCTTAATGTAAGCAATTTATCAGTTGGTATTTGATGCATGATCATTATTGGATGCAGCAGTATCAGTTTCAGGAGCAGAAACAGAAATCTGAGGGAGTTTTTTCCATTTAGAAGCTTAGAGAAGCTTAGTGCACCAAGAGAAGGATGTGTGTCCATGGAAGCCTAAAGCTGTTTGCAGGAATTGGATAGCCATTAGAGGGATTTAAAATGGTATTCTCAGCCCTTTGAATCATTCTTGTATTCATTGTGGTTAATTTTGGAGCTTTTAAAAGAATTTGATTACCTTAATCCCAAAGAGTCTAGTCATGTTGACGAAGCTCAAAGGAGATGTAGCCCAAGAGTTGGGGTGAACTCCTATATTATATTGCTGTTGTGTTTTGTTATTCTATAGCTGAATTATGTTGCTGATATTCATGTTAAGTTTCAGCAAAAACAATTACACTTAAGATACATAAACAGTGAAAAGACATACACCATTTGCAAGCTAAATTTCCGCATAACGTCAAGTTTAAAGCAAGATCATTTTAACTAAATATGAGTGTTTACTTCTATTATATCTTTAGGCAGAGTCTATAAGAGGGCCAGGTAGCCTCTGGATTCATCCTTTCTTTGAAAGGTGAAATATCCGGTAAATGCCCCTACAGTCTATCTCTGTATTAGAAATATGAAGTTCTCACATTTTCAAATTTAAACTTAGAGTATTTTTGCACTCATTTACATAAATGAAAATGGATACCTTGCACCCTTTTCAAGTACCTTCCATTTTCATATCAGAAGGTATCTGAGCTCGGGTTGAGCATTTTTTATTGTGCAAAAGGTTTTAAAACAATATAAGAGATTTACTGTTTTATTGGTTGCAAAATGGCTACTTGAATGAGAAGGGGTCTTTACTGACCTTTGGCTAAAAGCTTGTCGTTTGATTGAAATCTTTGAGGACTTTTCTTTGGAAGTTCTTTTTGGTTGTTTGAACATTTACATAATATCATCTTCTTCTACAAGTGAAGATTCCTCCTTCGCGAGATTCATCAATGATGACATGAAGAATGAGTTCTTTAAGGTGAAGGACATGGTGCAGATTCTCCTTGAGGATCAAAGGGAAAGTGTTCAACTTCGTGCACAATTGCTAGCTATGCAGGAAGAGAAAGAAGCCATTCTTCAAAAATTGCATGATATGGAGTTGCAGCTTCTTCAAGCTCAAGAAGCTTTTTCCAAGAAAATACCTCATCTTCAGGATGTAAATCATGAGGTAAATCATTCTGATTTGTCTTCAGTTTCCTCTATTGAAAAGTGTGTTGGTTCTTTTGAAAGGCATACAAGAGGTATTGGGTCAAAATTGATGTTGAAAATGGGCTATCAAGAAGGCAAAGGTTTGGGCAAGCATGCACAAGGCATTGTTGAGCCTATTTGTGTTGTGGAGCGTCCCAAGAATATTGGTCTTGGCTATGAGCAGCTTAATGGCAAAGCTTTGACCACATGCATTCAAGAATGTGATGCAAATTTGAAGAGAAAATTTCTCCCAAGTTCTCAATTACATCAATGTCATGATGGCAATCTTCCTTACCATTGTTTGAAGCCTTTGTTGCAGCAAGAAGATGGTAGACATGCGGCTTATGGCAAGCATGCAAAGAAACATAAGAGGATTTCTTGCACATTTTGTGGTCGATTTAACCATCATGTTTCGAGATGCTGGATGAGGAAGAAGGCACACAAGAAGCAGATGAAGCAAAGACTACCTTCAAATAATGTGCATATGATTTGAACTTTTTTCCAAAAGAAGGGACATGTTGTCTCTCATTGTTGGACCTTGCATCCAACTCGTCGTCCCATGCACATGCAGCAAGAGGACAAAAATATTGGCGAAGGTGGAACCTCATATTCCATTATTGATGTGGAAAGGGAAGTTTCACATGAGGAAAAGTTGCAGCAATAGAGGTCACCATGGAAGTGGCTTGGTGAGAAGTGGATGGAATTCTTGACACAGTAAGACGTACTCCTTTTGTACATATGCAAATTTCAGATGTATGCATGTATTTTATGTTGTAATATCTTGTTTGTTTTGAGCCACCTTAGATCATTGATCAAGGCAGCGTTGTAAAGTTTCATTTTGTAAATTTCTCGCCAGAAAGTTCTGTGTGAGTTCAAGAAAGACAGCTGTGGACAGTTGTGGACAAGCGCATCCAGGAAGGGAAATGTCGATTTCTTTTCATTTGTGGTTCAATTTCATTTGCTTTTCAAGGAAAAATTTTTGAAGGGCTGAAGAGAAGAGGACTTTTTATTCTCTCATTTGCTGCACTACAGTTCAGGTCTTCATTTCAGTAAGCTTTTGGGGACCAAAAGCCTCTCATTTGGGAGGTGTGATCAGGAGCTCAAATCTGAGCTTGGGAAAAAGATCAAAAATGAAAGTGCTCAAATTGATTTGGAACCTGAGCGACAAGATAGGCCTTGGCTATACGATCCCAACGCCGCGAACGACACTGAAAACTGACACTGTATGAAGAAGTTGTTGCATTTATGAAGGAGCTATTTTGAATGAAGGGTTTTCCCCATCATTCTTCACCTTTTGTTGCATACTAGATCACTCTGGATCTATACACTTGGTCTCATTTTTTTCTGCCATTTTGCTCCCATTGAGTTCTACCTTCTACATTGGGTTTTCTACATCTACAAGAGAGAGAAAGCTTGGATCTGAAGTGCTGAGGACTACAAAGAACCCATCCCATTGAGGAGATCTGGATACACCTTCTTGTTTCCTCCCAGGTGCCCTGTAATATAAAAATTCATTCAAAAATCGTGTTCTTGTCTTGTCTGTTGGATGTATGGAGCAAACTCTTTACTTTACTGCTTAATGTCTTTCTATTTATAGATCTGTTTGTTGCAGCGCTTTAACTACTAATTGCAGATCTGAAGATGTTTTGCAGCCATTATTGTTGTTAGGGCTATTAGTTATGCGTAGCTAAAGTGGTTCTTTTTCGTACACTTCACCGAAGAATTCATACTAACAAATGGCGACTCCGCTGGGGAGCTATGAGGACAAGTACATACAATGGACCACGCTGCGACAACAAAGGGATCAAGATGTGCATGAGCTGATGAATCTGTTCCATACCCTGCGCACAAAGTTGGGTATCAAATATTTAGAGAAACATTTGGTGCTAAAGTATCGCAGCTGTCTACATAGATACATTCAGGAGGAAATGGAGTTCCTCGACATCTCCTCGCTTGGTACGGCATACCAGTATGCTGCCAAGATTGAGCAGAAATTCAAGCAGAAGAAGCGAGACTTTGGATCTGCGAATCAAAATCAAGGGAAAGACGCTTCCAAACCACAGAACAAAGGACAGAGCCAAGGCATGGCGGGTAAAGACAACCCGTCAAATCCACAAGAAAAGAACAGCACCGCAAAGCCAAATAAGGACACTGGAAAGTGGTGTGAGTTCCATAAGAGCTCCACTCACAACACAAGTGAGTGTTGGGCCAAGCAGTCGCTAGTGGCTGAGATGAGGGCTTCTGAGTCAAATGCATGTTCCGACTCCGAATCAGAACCTGAAAAGGGGAATGAAAAAGGGAAACAAATTATTGATGCAGAGCCCAATGCCACTGTTACCACTACAAAGATCCAGAAGGAGGAACCGGAAGATCCAGAGGAGGAGGAACGTCTCTTCCACTCCCAGATGTGGGTAAAGGGCTCCCCTGTACAGTTCATTGTCGACAATGGGAGAAAAAAGAACCTCATTTCAGCAGAAGCCGTGAAGCGGTTGGGCTTGCAGACCACAGCTCACCCACATCCATACACCATCGGGTGGCTTCACCAAGGACGAGATCTCCGCATCAGCCAGTAGTGTTGCCTTCCCTATAGCATCAATCCCTTCATGGATGAGGTATTATGCAACATTTCTCCTATTGATGTTTTTGATGTATTATTAGGACAACCATACTTGTGGAAGCATCATGCTATGTATGAGTCTCGACCTCATGCTATTATTTTTACTTTGGGAAATAAGTTATACAGGATACCAGAGGTACCACCTCCTGCGGCTATCTCTTTGGTTACTGCAAAACAATGCAGTAAGCTCATTTCCCAAACCAGGAAATTTGTTTTCCTAATGATCCGCCCCCAGGGAAAGAAGAAGAATGTGGCCACGACCTCCAGATAGGGCTCCTCTGTAGGACAGAAACAAATGGATAAGGTTGTGGAGGAGTACAGAGACATCTTCACCTCACCCACAGGGGTTCCTCTGCACTGTCAGGTCAACCACCCGATTGATCTGACCCCAGGTGCGCCGCTACCTAATGGACCGATCTATCGGTGCTCTGTTCTGGAGAATGATGAAATAAAGAGACAGATTTAGGAGTTGTTGCAGAAAGGTCACATCAGACCAAGTTCATCGCCCTGTGGGAGCCCGATCGTGTTGGTACAGAAGAAGGATGGGACATGGAGACTCTGTATTGACTATCGGGCGCTGAACAAGATCACTGATCCAGAATAGGTACCCAATCATGGTTATGACCTTACGGACCAGCCTGAGTGCGAAATATTTCGGCAAGATCGACCTGAAGCAGGTATCACCGGTACCAATTGAACCCTCGATGTGTGGAAGGCTGCCTTCAAAGCCAGAAGCCCTTTTGAGCCCCATTGGTCTTGGCTTTCGGGTTGACGAATTCTCCCGTAACCTTCATGAGGTTGATGCATGACATCTTGCATCCATTCACCAACTCATTTGTAGTGGTGTACTTGGATGAAATTCTAATCTTCAGCTAGACTTGGGAATAGCACCTCCACCACATCCGACAAGTCCTCCAAACACTGTGGCAACACAAGTTGTGTGCTAATTTGGAGAAGTGCACTTTTGGCATTAACCAAGTTCAATATTTGGGTTAAATTATTGATGAAAGGGGGGTGCATGTGGATCCAGCCAAGATCCAAGTCATTCGGGATTGGCCAGCCCCAACCACTATGTGAGCTTTGCAGCTTTCTAGGTCTTGCTAATTTCTACTGTAGATTCGTGTTGGGATTCTCTCATATCACTTGGCCCTTGAGTCAAGTCACCAAAGGAGGAGCGAGAGAAAAATTCTTTTGGTCGGAACCTCAACGGAAGGCGTTCACGGGAGGTCGTCGCCTTTGTTACGCAGTTCTCACGTACAGTTGCAAGCCATTTGAGATCGAGGATTCAGATAGATGCCTCTGACTATGCTATTGGGGCAGTTATTACTCAACAGGGGCATCCAGTGGCATATCATAGTGAGACATTGTCCGACACAGTTCACAAGTATCCCACTTAGGACAAAGAAATATATTCCATTGTGCAGGCTTGTCGAAAATGGGAGCATTACATTTTGGGGAAGGAAACAATCACCCACACAGACCACCAATCCCTACAATTCATACAGAGACAAGGGAAGTTTCAGAATGATCTCCATTAGAAGTGGTCCACATATCTGAAATAGTTTCATTTGAACATCAAGTACAAGAATGGTAGCGCCAATAATGTTGCAGACTGCCTCAGTCAACCACCGATCACAGCGCTAACCACCGTGCTCAACTCTTATGGGCACGAGACTTCTGATTGGCCACTTCTCTATGAGAGTGACCCAGAATTCGGCCACACTTACAAGGCACTCTTGGGGGGCACGCAAGTTCAAAATTTTCACCTCCAAGATGCACTTTTATGTCACCTGGGACACCTTTGTGTTCCTTCAAACGAGCGTGCCAAGATGATATGGGAGGCACACTACAGTCGAGTCGCTGGGCATTTCGGGGTCAAGAAAATAGTAGAAATCCTGCGGAAGTATTTCTATTGGTCGAACCTTCGAAAGGATGTCGAAAAGCACATCAGATCATGCACTTCTTGTGCCATTTCCAAACTGACCATCAAGAAGCAAGGCCTCTATACTCCACTACCTACCCTTACTCGACCTTGGGAATCCATCTCCATGGATTACATGTCGGGCCTTCCTTCTACTAAGCATGGAAATGATTGTGTTTTTGTGGTCGTCGACAGATTCTCGAAAATGGAAATTATGGCAGCCTGCAAGAAGAATATCATAGCAAAAGCCACGACTAAACTCTTCTTCGAACGAGTGTGGGTGCACTTTGGGATCCCACAGTCTATCATATCAAATCGAGATAGCAGGTTCCTCAGCACATTTTGGTCCAGCCTCTAGTCAATGTTGGACACAAAGCTCACCAAGTCCACAACTTTCCATCCCCAAACAAATGGCCAGACAGAGGGCGTCAACAGAATGATTGTACACATTCTGCGCATGTATAATTCAAAGCATCCACGCACATGGGACAAGAGCCTCCCCTATGTACAACATAGTTATAACAGGGCTCTCCACAGTTCAATTGGCCATAGCCCCTTTCAGGTGGGCTTGGGATTCCAGCCACTATGTCCCATTGACATAGCCATGCCATTCTGTTGCTCGGGCGATTCGACTCATGTCCGATCTAAATCTGGACAAAGCAATTAGCTTCATCGAGCGCATTCAACACACATCGCCAACGGGTTCATGATATATTGGACGAGGCAATGCGAGAAGTCACAAACGGCCCAAGTGATCAACACCGGGTGCCACACAACTTCCGGTGGGCGACAAAGTATGGCTACATTTGCGAGAAGGAGCGCCTCTTGGACCCCACCGCAACCGCCGATGCAGACGTACACCATCACCAATGCTATAGGGAACAATTCTTTTGAGCTTAGTATTCCACCATTCCTTGGTCTGCACCCAGTCTTCAATGTGGATCACCTTCGTCCTTACTTCCCACCTCTACTGGACACCTCGGACATTGCAGAACAAATCACACCAATAGAGTTAAACCCAGACTGCATGGAATAGGCCACCACAGATTGTATCATGGACATGCAACTCAAGAACACTCTCCAACATAAGATCCAACTGTATCGGGTTGTCAAAGCTGGCCAACTCCTGAACCAAGGAAAGTGGTTCTGGGGTGATGTTTAAATGAGAAATTCCTCTGTCTCATGGAGGAACTTAGCAATAAGGACCATTAGCACCTAAGGGGAGGAATGATCCGGAGTGGATATTGGTGTCCACCCTCCTGTTCCACTTAATTTCATTTTCTCTTTTGGTTTTAGTTTTAGCACAATTACTATTTTTCATGATTTTCGGGTCCCGAACTTAGGAGCCGTTTTGGGGTTTGACTAACGACATTTTGGGCCTCAGCCCCTCATAAATATCATTCCAGCACATACCAATCATTCATGATGCAGTTTTAGTCCTCGGATAGAGCTTTCTAATCATGTATCATGTGCGTCAAACGGAGATAGTATGCCAAAGTTACGTCCCTGGGAAGTTGAAACACCAATTTACCCAAACGGGGCCCATAGTTTTGGCGCTTCATCTCCTAGAGTTAGGTTTTTGGATGTTGAGGGTTCTCCATTGTTTCTCAATAATAAATAGGCCCTCAAGACTCATTGTAACTGATTTCAGAGGCTTGTAGCTGCCACATCTCTTCTCAGAGATAGCTACCAGCGCCCTAGCTAGTTTTATTTCCATTCTGTCTGTAAGCAAATTTTAGTTCTTTGATATTAGTGAAATGAAGTGTTATTTCCACTGCATCTCTGTATTTATGGTTATATGTTTATTCTGTTGCATTCCTGCATAAATCTGGATCACATTGAGTCTCAATTACCCTATTGGATATGAAAAGGAACAAAGGATGTATTAGCATTACTTTTGATGGAAACAAGGGCATATTGTACAAGAGTGCAACACTGAGTTCATAAAACAAGCCATTATTGATCTAGATTTATGCAGGAATGCAACAAAATACACATGTAACCATAAATACAAATATGTAGTATAAATAACACTTCATTTCATTAATATCAAAGAATTGAAATTTGCTTACAGACAGAATAGAAATAAACTAGCTAGGGTGTTGGTAGCTTATCTCTGAGAAGATATGTGGCAACTACAAGCCTCTAAAATAAGTTAAAATGAGACTCGAGGGCCTATTTATTATTTAGAAACAATGGAAAACCCTAAACATCCAAAACCCTAGCTCTAGGAGATGAAGCGCCAAAACTATGGGCCCCATTTGGGTAAATTGGTGTTTCAACTTCCCGGGGACGTAACTTTGGCATAGGATCTCTGTTTGACGTGCTCAATAGCTTGTTAGAAAGATATATTCGAGGAGTATAAGATTGGCCTCTCTCAGTTTTCCAAAAAAACGTCGTTTAGGGCCTCAAAACGGCTTCGAAATTTTAGGACCCAAAAAACTGTCAAAAATAGTAAGTTGTGCCGAAACTAAAAAACTGAAAGAGAAAATGGTGGGGCCCCAAGTGGAATAGGTGGGTGGCCACCAATATCCACCTGGATCATTCCTCCTCCCTTAGGAATCAATGGTCCCCATAGCGTTGAGTTCCTTGATGAGATGAGGAAACTTCTGCTGAACTTGGTGCAGGAGTTAGCCAGCTTTGACAACCCGATATAGTTGAATCTTCTGTTGGCGAGTGTTCTTGATTTGCATGTCCATGATACAATCTATGGTGGCCTGTTACATGTAGTATGGGTTTAACTCTACTGTAGTGATTTTTTATTCAATGTCAGAGGTGTCTAGTAGAGGTGGGAAGTAGGGACGAAGGCGGTCCACATTGAATACCGGGTGCAGACCAAGGAATGGTGGAATACTGAGCTCGAAGGAATTGTTCCCTACCGCCTTGGTGATGGTGTACAACCCATATCGGATCAGGTGAAGCTTTTAGTAGGGTCCACTGAGGCACTCCTGCTGCAAATGTAGCCACACTTTTTCGCCCACCTGGAATTTGTGTGGTACCCGATGTTGATCATGTTGTTGCTTGTACTTAGCATTGACTCTGTCCAATATGTCATGAACTTGTTGGCGGATGTGTTGAATGCGCTCAATGAAGTTGTTTGCTTTGTCAGCTTCAGACTGGACATGAGCTGAATCGGCCTGAGTAGCTGTAAATGGCATGGCTACATCAATCGGACATAATGGCTGGAATCCCAAGCCCACCTGAAAGGGGTTGTGGCTAGTTGAGCTATGGAAAGCCAGATTATAACTATTTTTTTCATAGGAAAGGCTCTTATCCCATGTGCATGGATGCTTTGAATTGTACATGCGCATAATGTGTACAATCATCCTGTTGACGACCTTTGTCTGGCCATCAGTTTGGGGATGGAAAGTTGTGGACTTGGTGAGCTTGGTGTCCAACATTGACCAGAGATTGGACCAAAATGTGTTGAGGAACCTGCTATCACGATCTGATATGATAGACTGTGGGATCCCAAAGTGCACCCAAACTCATTCAAAGAAGAGTTTAGCAGTGGCTTCTGCTGTGATGTTCTTCTTGCAGGCCGCCATAATGGCCATCTTCGAGAATCTGTCGACGACCATGAAAACACAGTTGTTTCCATGCATAGTAGAAGGAAGGTCTGACATGTAACCCATGGAGATGGATTCCAAAGGTCGAATAGGGGTAGGTAGTGGAGTATAGAGGCCTTGCTTCTTGATGGTCGGTTTGGAAATGGTGCAAGTAGTGCAGGATCTGATGCACTTCCCGACATCCTGTCGAAGTTTCGGCCAACAGAAATACTTTGCAGTACTACCACTGTTTTCTCGACCCCAAAATGCCCAATGACTCGACTATAGTGTGCTTCCCATATCATCTCCGCACACTCGCTTGAAGGAACACAAAGGTGTCTCAGGTGACATAACAATGCATCTTGGAGGTGAAAATTTGGAACTTGCGTACCCCCCAAGAGTGCCTTGTATGTGTGGCCGAATTCTGGATCGCTCTTGTAGAGAAGTGGCCAATCAGACGTCTCGTGCCCACAAGAGTTTAGAATGGTGGTTAATGCTAAGATTAGTGGTTGGATGAGGTAGTATGAAACACTATTGGTGCTACCATTCTTGTACTTGATGTTCAAATGAAACTGTTGCAGATATGTGGACCAATTTTGATGGCGATCGTTCTGCAACTTCCCTTGTGTTTGTATGAACTACAAGGGTCAGTGCTCTGTGTGGATGATTTTTTCCTTCCCCAAAATGTAATTCTTCCATTTTCGACAAGCCTGCATAATGGAATACATTTATTTGCCATAAGTGGGATACTTGCGAACTATGTTGGACAATGTTTCACTATGATATGCCACTAGATGCCCCCGTTGAGTAAGAACTTCCCCAATAGCATAGTCATAGGCATCTGTCTCAATCTCAAATGGTTGTTGCAAGTCTGGTAATGTGAGCACGGGGGCAGAACAGAGGTGATGTTTCAATTCTATGAATGCCTTTTGTTGAGATTCCGACCAAAAGAATTTTTCTCTCGCTCCTCCCTTGGTGACTTGACTCAAGGGCCAAGTGATATGAGAGAATCCCAACACGAGCCTACGATAGAAATTAGCAAGACCCAGAAATCTACGAAGATTTTTTATAGTGGTTGGGGTTGGCTAGTCTCAAATGACTTGGATCTTGGTTGAATTCACATGCACCCCCCTTTCATCAATAATGTATCCCAGATATTGAACCTGGGTCATGCCAAAATTTCACTTCTCCAAATTGGCAAATAACTTGTGTTGTCGTAGTTTTTGGAGGACTTTTTGGATGTGGTGGAGGTGCTCTTCCCAAGTCTGGCAGAGGATCAGAATGTCATCCAAGTACACTACCATAAATGAGTTGGTGAATGGCCTCAAGATGTCATCCATTAACCTCGTGAAGGTTGTGGGAGCATTCGTCAACCCGAAAGGCATGACAAACATTCGAAAAGGCCCTCCTTAGCTTTAAAGGTAGTCTTCCACACATCGGAGGGTTCGATGGGTACCTAGTGATACCCAGACTTCAAGTCGATCTTGCTGAAATATTTTTCCCCTTTGAGTTGGTCTAGAAGGTAATCAATCCATGGGATCAGGTACCTATTCTGGATAGTGATCTTGTTCAGCGCCCGATAGTTAATACAGAGTCTCCAAGTCCCATCCTTCTTCTATACTAACACGATCGCGCTCCCACAGGGTGATGAACTTGGTCGGATGTGAACTTTCTGAAGCAGCTCTAGAATTTTCCTCTTGATTTCATCGTTCTCTAGAACAAAGCGCTGATAGATCAGTCTATTGGGTAGCGGCACACCTGGGGTCAGATCAATGGGGTGCTTGACCTGACAATGCAGAGGCACCCCTGTGGGTGAGGTGAAAATGTCCCCGTACTCCTCCATAACCTTATCCATTTGATGTTGTCGTGCAGAGGAGCCATGTATGGAGGTCGTGGCCATAGTCTTATTCTTTCCATGGGGGCAGATCATCAGGAAAAAAATTTCCTGGTTTGGGAAATGAGCTTACTGCATTATTTTGCAGTAACCAAAGAGATAGTGGTAGGTGGTGGTACCTCTGGTATCCTATACAGCTTATTTCCCAAGGTAACAATAACACCGCGAGGCCGTGACTCATACACAATATGTTTCTTCCACAAGTATGGTTCGCCTAATAATACATCAGAAACATAAATATGAGCAATGTCACATAATACCTCATCCGTGAAGGGCTTGATGCTATAGGGAAGGCGACACTGTTGGTTGACACAGAGATCCCGTCCTTGGTGAAGCCACCCAACGGTGTATGGCTATGGGTGCACTGTGGTCGATAAGCCCAACTGCTTCATAACATCTACTGAAATGAGTTTCTTTTGGCTCCAATTTTTGACAATGAACTATAGTGGGGAACTGTTTACCCACATCTGGGAGTGGAAGAGACGTTCCGCCTCCTCTGGATCCTCTGGATCCTCCTTTTGGATCTTCGCAATGACAAGAGTGGCATTGGGCTCTGCATCAATAATATGTTTCCCTTTTTCATTCCCCTTGTCAAGTTATGATTTAGAGTCAGAGCATGCATCTAATTCAAAAGCCCTCATCTCAGCCACTAGCGACTTCTTGGCCCGACACTCACTTGTGTTGTGAGTGGAGCTCTTATGGAACTCACACCACTTTCCTATGTCCTTCTTTGGCTTCGAGGTGTTGTTCTTTGCTTGTGGCTTTGGCAGGTTGTCTTGGGCCACCATGCCTTGTCTTTGTCATTTTTTCTGCGGTTTGGGGGCACCTTTCCCTTGCTTTTGATTCGCAAATCCAAAGTCTCGCTTCTTCTGCTTGAATTTATGCTCAATCTTGGTAGCATATCGGTATGTCGTACCAAGCGAGGAGATGTCGAGGAACTCCATTTCCTTCTGAATGTATCTGTGTAGAAAATTTTGATACTTTAGCAACAAATTTTTCTCTGAATCTTTGATACCCAACTTTGTGCGCATGGTATGGAATAGATTCGCCAGCTCATGCACATCTTGATCCCTTTGTTGCCACAGCGTGGTCCATTGTATGTACTTGTCCTCATAGCTCCCCATGGGATAGTATTATTCCTTGATGGAATCTCAGAAAGAATTCCAAGTGGGTATGGCTAAGAATAGAGAGGTTTCTATCTCATCCTTTTTCTCACAGTAGGTTTCCCACCAGTTCTTGACATGGGGGGTAGCTTTGAGGAGTGAAAAAATAATATTCTCCCGGTCGGAAAAGTCATGGACCGAGACATATCCTTCTAATAGATTCAACCATATATCTATGACATCTGCATCTATTTGACCCTCAAATATGGGAATTTCAAAGTTTACTTATACCTTAAAGGGATTCACGCCTCCAGAGTGGCTGTTGGATGCAGATGCGCCGCCGGTGGGTAGTTGTTAAAGGATCTAGGTATATTTATCCATCATCGCATTCCATTTTTTTTTGAGGGTCTCCTCGAGCAATATTTTGATAGCATCTCCTACTCCCTCATATTTCTTTTCGTCCCCCATGGGCGGCTGTTGGGGTTTGCGAGGCTGATCTTGCAAAGGTTCAATCAGATCAAGCCCTAACTCCTTATACCTCGACCTCGTTGAGGACATGCAAAGAAGGATCGAGAAAAATCAGACCGCTCTGATACCACTGATCCAGATTTATGCAGGAATGCAACAGAATACACATGTAACCATAAATACAAATATGCAGCAGAAATAACACTTCATTTCATTAATATCAAAGAACTTAAATTTGCTTACAAACAAAATAGAAATAAACTAGCTAGGGCACTGGTAGCTTATCTCTAAGAAGAGATGTGGTGGCTACAGGCCTCTGAACTGAGTTACAATGAGGCTCGAGGGCCTATTTATTATTTAGAAACAATGGAAAACCCTAAACATCCAAAACCCTAGCCCTAGGAGATGAAGCACCAAAACTATGGGCCCCGTTTGGGTAAATTGGTGTTTCAACTTCCCGGGGACATAACTTTGGTATAAGATCTCCGTTCGACATGCTCAATATCTCATTAGAGAGATATATTCGAGGTGTATAGGCTTGGCCACTCTTGGTTTTCCCAAAAAACGTCGTTCAGGGCCTCAAAACGGCTCCGGAAGTTCAGGACTCGAAAAACCGTCAAAAATAGTAAGTTGTGCTGAAACTAAAAAACTGAAAGAGACAATGGTGGGGCCCCAAGTGGAATAGGTGGGTGGCCACCAATATCCACCTATATCAATTATGTTGGGGGATATCTCCCAATAATTTGGGTGTAATCCTCAAGTATTTTCATGGTATTTATTATTATTTATTTAAGGAGGCAAGTGATGTTTTTTTATATTGAGAAACATTGATGAGAAATGTGTGCAAGTGCAATATCTATAGATGGATAAGAATAAATGATTCCCAAATGGTTCCAATCCCATAGACCAATAACACACTTCTAAGGAGGGAAAGAAGAATTAAAAATAAAACGGTAAAAACATAATTACCATTGCATATTAGAGGAAGGATCTAAATACCATTATGAATATTATAATATTGATGGTAACTTGGAATACAAGTGTTGGAAGATACATCCATGGATGAATTTAAAGAACCACAAGAAGGAGGCAAATAAGAACATGTTAACTATGGATTTGGTGACTAGGTAGAAATAAACTCATATGTAGGTGAAAATATTATATGCACTACCATGTAGAATAAGTTGAACTTGAGTAGCCTCTATCCTAAGTAAGAGAAGGATATAGATAAATTTATTCATATTAAGACAAGATTCAAAAAGAAAAAGTGGATTATCTCTTGGATTTGTTTCATAGTCCAATCTAATGGTAGAGGAATTGGTGAGTAATATTCGATTGAAATTTCATGACCATCCTTGCCTACACATATTAGGATGGGTAAATAAGGACGTGGAGCTTAGGATCATTGAGTTTTGCTAAATCAATTTTGAAGTAAGTAAAAATTACATTTATGAAATGAAGGTGGATGTGATACCACTTGATGAGTGTGGTTGGAATTCCTTACATGTACATCATGGATGTGTTCTTCATGTGGAGAGAAAAACAACACTGTCTAGTCAAGGATGGGAGGTCCTTTATTATTAAATCCAAGATTTTTCATGAAGTGCTAACCAAGAAAAAACATTGATTAGCTCAAGTAAGACATTTGTATCACTATAGATCGAGAAAAGGTTGAATACAGAAGAATGGATCGTGCTAGGTTTTCACTGAACTTTGCCGCCGCCGTCAAGGTTCGCGCGGCTCTGGCTCTCGACACAACTCCCTTAGCAGTCGTCGCCTCTGGCTTGGACTTGGCCGCCGTCCACTTTGGCTCTTACTCACTTGAAGCCCACAGATCTGTAAAGGTTCTCAGCATAAAGCTAGTTGCTGCTAGGGTTCCTACCTTTCGCCCGCTGGCCGCCTCTGTGCTGCATCTCAGCCCCAAAGGCCTCGGGAGCACTTTACCCCCATTACCGTCATCGTGCATGCATGCCCACTCTACGGGGCCCGATCCTGGTGACTGTGCTTGGAAGGTTGAAGATGGGCCCCCTGAAAGTTCTGCATCACTCTCAAAGGTAGATCTGGAACCAAAACCTCAAAGACTTGACGCTGGGAACACCAGAGAGACCCCAGCCTCTGATCCCTTCAGCGAAAATGTGCCCTTGCCACTTCAAGGGCCATACCCTGCAAAACTGGAACGAATGCAGATGGGCCAGGTCTTCTCTGTGCCCATGCTGACTGCCAGGGCTGAAATTAAACCTAATAAAAAGAATGGATGCACCCAAGAATGCCAGATCTACAAGAACCCACTGTCGGATCAGAAGAATGGGGAGACAGAGACATCGACGCATCGGCATAAGTAGGGAGCGCTTACAACCAAATCATTATCTGATCAGCCAATAGGTAAGGACCCTTCTCTGCCAAACTTGCCTCATTTTTAAATATTTATCAGACCTCTAGTGGGCAAGTCACGTTTAGTCTGGGTAAACGATGACACCTCTATTCTCCATCTCAAGCACAAAATATGGGGACTGACGGGGTACCCAGTACCAATTCAACATCTGGTCAATGGGTACAGCTCTCTCCAGGACTGCAAGCTCCTAAAGGATTACTCCATAAAAGCAGAGATGACCATTACCATAAATTTACACCTGCGAGGAGGTGCTGTAAACCAGAGCATGCCAAGATCAGTAGGTGGAGATAAAGGGAAAACACCAAACAACCAACAACAAACACATGGAGGCCCCTCCTTCAAAAATATCCTACAGGGGAAAAAAACAGTAGGCTCATCCCCAGAACAGACTGGAAATGCTCCGAGGCCCTACATAGTAGAACAACAGGATCAAACCCCAGCACTCAAAATCAACAGTACAGCAACAGAGGAGTACATAAAGACATATGAAGCCCAGGTGCTAATATGTCGTTTCAGTTGTTTCTGGCCTAAACCCATGGATCTTTTTCATTGGATCTTCACCCAATGGTCTCTGGAATGTGAAATATATCTCTGTTCCAAGGGGTTTTTTATTGTTAAATTTCAAACCTCGGAGGAAAGAGATATTATAATCAAAGAAGGACCTTGGTTCTGGGGGTCCACGGGGCTGTTTATCACCCCATGGTTTCCATATTTAGACCCCAACACCATGACAGTTTCTAGATTACCAGTATGGGTAAGACTTCACAACCTGCCTCTTCACTTCTGGAATGAACAGGTTCTAGAGAGCATAGGGAACAACCTTGGGAGGTATATCAAAACTGACATGGATAGGTTAGAAAACAGAATTTTCACCTTTGCCCGGATCTGCGTAGAAGTGGATCTAAGCAAAGGATTATCGGAAAACATCATGTTGATTTATAAGCAACAAACTAGTTGCAACCACTTGATTATGAGAATACTGTGTTCAGAAGCAGGAATTGCAGGATGACAGGACATCTACAAAATACATGCCTAGAGGTTAAGAAAGCAAACAACAAAAAGAAACCAAACAGGAAGTAGAGGAAAGGTTGGCAGTTTCCCCCCCTAACTCAGAGGAGGATGAGTCAGAAGAAGAAGAGGAACTAGCTCCACCAGAAAGCAAACAACCTACACAGGAACCTGAGATGCAAATAGCATACACGACTGTTCTCATGGATCCACACCTTCTGACGAAAAAATCAGACAGGAACGTCGTGGACTCAGGCAGTGGAGGAATTAAAAGACACCATACATCAGAAACATCAGATTCAGACAAGGATACAGGAACTCAACATGTAGAAAATCAGATTGTCCTTTTCACTTGCGAGCCATCTCAGGGAGAATGGCGCAAGGTTGAGAAGAAGAAAGGGAGAAAAACGTGATTTGTGGGACACTTTTCCCACTATCTAGAAGCTTCCAGTTTTTCTGTCTCTTTCTCTCTTCCCTTTTCTTTTTCTTTTTCTTTCATTCTTTCTGAATGCAAGGTAGCCTCGCTACGTCGCATTGTGTGCAAAAGCACATGAGCCCAATGGGCAACTTCTGAAAATGCTTCAATGCATATGCTATGTGTAACTTTTCATTTTTATAAATAAAAGGTTACCGATTTTTTCTGAGGAAAAAGGCATCTATATCGCTATTTTTGACATAATCAATAGTGACATGAATTGGTAAATGCAAATTCATCCTTAAAGAGATGTATTAAAGAGAAAAATCTGAATTGGAGGATTTCTTTTAGGTATATAGAGGAGTGTCTCAAGATACAACAATCCCCATGCATTAGGGGAATTTTGAGGTCTAAAATGTGCCTAAGGAAATTATAAAATAATAGTGGAAATCATAAAATAAGATTTGATTACATCATCAAATTTTAGAGGGAAATAAGAAAAAACTATTTTTTCAACTCATATTTTTAACTTATCTCCCAAAGTTTTTACTCAAATTTCAAACGAGAGTACTCATTGGATGCAAAATTTAATTCCTCATCCAAGGAGTACCCATGTTGCAAACTTTATATGGGTCCTGCTACATGAAAAATGAGAAATACGTGAAAATTGTGATTGTAATAATGTTTTTTATGTATTTCTCATATTTCGTGTAGTAGGGTCCATCGAAAGTATGCAACATGGGTACTACTTAGATGAGGAATTAAATTTTTCATCCAACGAGTAATCCCACTCGAAATTTGAGTAAAAACTTTGGAAGATAAGTTGAAAAAGTAGTTTTAATATTTTAATATTTTTTAATTTTTTTACCCTTTTACTTAAAAAATGGTGAATCATCCCCCATGGTTGAAATCATCATCTTGAATCCTACTGGTTCTTATAAAGTTTATTTTTGTTGCAATATTTTCTTAGGAGGCCCATTTTAGACCTCTAAATTCCCCTAATGAATGAATGAATAGATGATACATCTTTTGATACATGCCAATTCATAATTTCTTTAACTTTCCAAGGGTCCAATGATAATCCCTCTATGGAAATAATATGTCCCAAATACTGAATTATGGGTTTACAAAACTCACACTTGTTGATTTTTTCATAAATATGATGTTCCCTTAATGTTTGTAACACTAATATGAGATTCTCCTGGTGGTATTCTTCACTTTTAGAGTATAGCGGGATGTCATCTATGAAAAATAATATGATTGTGTCAATATACTTGTGGTGGAAACTATTCATTAGACACATGAAGGTTGCAGGTGCATTGGTGAGACCAAAAGGTAAAACCACAAACTCATAATATATTCGTCTCGTATGCATAATTGATGATAACTAGTTCAAAGATCAATCTTTGAAAAACCAGTTTCTCCCATCACTTGGTCAAACAAATCGTTAATATAGGGTAGAGGTTATCTGTTTTTTATTGTCAACTTATTAAATTTCATATAGTCGATGAAAATTATGAATGTTCCATATTTTTTCTTCACAAACAACACCAGAGCTCCCCATAGTGGCACACTCGGTCCAGGATAACCTTTGTCTAACAATTCCTATTGCTGCATTTTCAATTATAATAGTTCTATTATACTCATTCTATAAGGAGCTCTGGATACATGTGTAGCACCTGGAACTAAGTCAATAGAGAAATATTTGTCTCTACAAGGGGGTAGCTTGGGAATTTCCTCAGGAAAAACATCCCGAAATTCTCTTGTTATAGGAAAATTTTCTAGGATATTTGTTTCTATTTGATGTCCTCCTTCTTCCACTTGAATCATTTAGACATGAAATCCCTTCCTTGCTGTCCTTTTTAGCTGTAAAGAGGATATTTTCCTGACTAAGACTAGTTTTATTTTTCCTTTTATCAAGAATGACTATCCTTGGGAGTCAATGAAATTTACAGTCTTTTCTAAATAATTTATAACAAACTTCTATTGTTCCAACCAATCCATACCAATTAATATATCATATGATCATAAGGGAAGGATATTTAATTTTAAATATGTGTTATACTCATTCAAATCCACAATACATTGTTTTAATTGATGGGTTACTTTTCATTAGGTACCATTAGCCAACTGTACCAGCTAAGAATTTTAAATTTTTATTGGCTGTAAATTACACTTCTCCACAATATGAGGACTAAAATAGCTTAAAATAGCCCCAGGATCAATTAAAAAATACACTGGTTGGTTTTGGATAGTACCTTCCATCTTAATCATTGTAGATTGAAGTTCATCCTAGCCGCACCGATCCTCAGAATGTTCCTGGCCACATCGTTCACTGTAGTTTCTTCATGTACCACTTGAATATTCTAAATTGATATGGGATTGTGTGGAAAATATTGGAGCAGATGTGGTTCTACACAACCCCAAAATTTTAGTGGTTCCCTCTCTTTACCTCTTGGGACCTTATTTTTGTTCACTTCCATGGGTTTGTACCTTGTATGTGATTGAATTGGCTGACTTGTACCTCCTTTATTAAACTTCTTCCTCTGGTGATATTTTCTGAACATTTTCAGGTAGGTAGGATTTTTTATTTTTACATTCATTCAAGCTTTAATTTTATATTTATTCTTCCATGTTCTCAAACTTTCTTTACAATTTTTAAATTTTTGGTAACAAAGTCTGTCTTTTATGACCGCTTCATCCATCGCTTTCAGGTTGTCAAATTTAATCCTTTCCTTATATACTGCTGGAAGACAGTTTAGTATTCTCTGCACCTTAGCTTTCGCTTCTCGTATGTATGGAACATATTAGATTAATTTTGTGAATTTTTTTACAAAATCATCTATGGTAAGCTACCCCAACCTTAGTTCATGGAATTATTTTGCACAATCTGTTAGCCACCTATAAAAATTTGTCATATCAAATGGTGGCTAAATCATTTTTAAGCCTTCAAGAAACAATTTTATGGCCAAATTTTTATTTCTTAAAGTCTTGTGAAGAAAACTAATCCTTGAGTTAATCTTCACTGTTGTTTCCCTCATAATCCTAAAAATCTGTTGTTTTCCAAGAGAAGACTGCTTAAAACCCCATTTTCCATCATTTTTACCCCTCCTTTCATTCATAAAACAACTCCATTTTCATCCCTTTTACCTCCATAAAAACCCCTCAAAAAACCCTTTATCTAACCTTTAAATCTTTCCAAACACCCTTTTAAACCATTTGTTCCCCTTTCATTTGGTTTAAAAATTCCTTTTTCCCCTACCGGAACCCTCAATTTACCTCAAAAACCCTGTTTTTTAGGCCTAAAAACACCCTTTCTGTATATAAATTTCTTAAGCCCTCGAGGGCTTAACTCTGGTAAAGCCCTTCGCTTCATAAGACCTTAAACCCCGCAACCAGGCGCTAAAGGGCTTAAAACTCTTTCCCAAACCTGAGTTTCCTTTGTATTTTCATAAAACCTGACTTTTCTTTGTATTTCAATAAAACATGATAGTTCAAAGTTTCAATGAATATCGACCGTCGATCTAAACCCATCAAACAGTCATCAGCTCATCGCATCACAAAAATTTATCGCATCGCACAAATAAATCGCATCAAAAATAATCATATAACCCTTTTTTTCTTGGTTCTTTCCTTTTCTCCGATGCGATCCCGCGATCGTTTCTCCACCGTTGATCTAATTCATCATGCCCAGATCCAGTGGTCCCTATCGCTCCACTCTCCAAATCCTCCGTTCCACATTATGCCTTCATGATTAAATCTCCACCGTTGATCTAGTTTTTAGATCGATGGCTCTTGCTCCATCGCAAAATCGGTAATCGCAAATCCCTTATCTTGTTCCTTTGACCTCCGCCGATTGCGATGCCCCAATGAGATCTCAGCCGTTGAAATCCACAAGAACCAACGGCTCAGATCAAATCGCGCTCCACTCAAAGGCCCTTACCATCGCACTCGCTGATTAAATCTCCACCATTGATCTCCAAAACTGATCCGATGGTTAGCGCTTAATCGCACATCGCAAAAACAAAGACCCGGTGTTGCGGCCTCTTTCCTTTTTTCCAATGCGATGAAATCTCCACCATTAATCTCTCTTAGATCTAACGGCCCGTGCTCAATCGCATCGACGCATTCCATTGTCACTGCTTTTTCATCCCACCGATCGCGATCCTGCGATCAAATCTTCGTCGTTGATCTATATCGCGATCCGACGGTCCTCATTTAACTCGCCGATCTCCTCCTCCGTATTCCCGGTCCCACCACCAACGCCTCCTTTTCCTCTCATTTTCACTATTTTTCTATGTATTTCCCCATATGTAAAGTTTTACATTTTTACATTAAAAACCATATTTTCGTGCATATTTAGTTTAAACCTTGGTTTTTTATGTAATTATGCCTTTCTCCACTATGGGCCCCACATCTTCTTTTACCCCCCAGCTCTGCATCCATCGCACTCAAACCCGCACCGTTGCATCTGGATCCTCCAATCCAATGGCCCAGTATCCATATCACGTAATTTTTGAACCCTTTCCATAGTACGCAACTTTTACGCGATATGGGTGGTTTTATAAATCCACGTGTCAAGCGCAAACCCATATCGCGTTTTTTTTGAGAAATTTCAAAACTGCCTCAGAGATGCGCAAAAACCGCTACCGGTTTTCCGCTATACCACTTACCTTCATTAACATTACTTTTTCATATTTTAATCTTAGCCGTCGATCTCTGAGATTGGACGGTCCTATTTTAATCTTGCCCCCATTCCCTTTTCGCCTAACTCGCTCCCGAAAGACTTCATCTTTCAATCTCGACTGTTATTATTTTGATCGAATGGCTTACGTTAGATCTCGACCCCAATTCATTTTCCCTCTATATATTCTTGAAAAGGCTTCACCAGAAGATCTTAACCGTTGGTTATTCTAATCCAACAGCTCTCATTCGCCCCCACACCCAAAACCTCCAAAGCAGTTTAAACCCATTTTCTGCAGGATTTACATAACTTTTCTTTGTTTTTTGTAGGTTATATGGGGTTTTTCCCATAGATTTAAAAATGATACGAAGGCCAAGAATGATGATTCCTAACCTTCGACACAGGAAGGGATCCGAGGACTTCTTCATTAAAACAAATACCTCCACCTGTGTAAAACTTCTGTGTGCCTGCAAAACAACAAAATCACACTGAAGCATCAAATAAACAAAGAGTATCAGTGTTAAAGGTGAAGATCAGTGCATAAGCGAAGATTAAAGATTTTAAATAGATTTTAAAGGGATTAAGGCACCAATTCAAGAATCAAAGGCCTAATCCACAGTCAGCAAGGAATAAAGGACCGAAAATAAAGATCAAAGCCTAATTAGGCCTAAAACACAGACCAAAATAGATTAAACATGTTTTAAGATAAAACAAAGAGAAATATCAGTCCAAAGGGCCTCCACCGCCACATCAGAGGCCAAAGAATCCCCCAGCTATCAAAGCGCCACCTGCAGCCACAATAAATCAAAGAAGGCATAGTTATTGCCTTAGTCAGTGATAATTTGTTTAAAGCAGCCAGAGTTATTCCGAGCCCTCTTAAAGAGTTTTTAAAGTCAACAAAATCTGCTAAGCGGCTAAATACTTAATGAAAACCAATTAATATAGAGAAATATCAGAAAACTTCTCTATTGAGCCCCTCAAAGGCCGAGAAGCATTAACTTGTATTAATTTAACTTTGAGATCTTTTCTTTCATTCCACCTCCTCATTTCTTCTATAAATACTTCTGAAGAAGATGAGATATGTGTTGGTCTCTAAATATTTGATGCATGTAAATATTTTTCTAAAGCTGTTGTAAGCTCTGTTTGTAATTGAAGATACCTAAGTTGAGATGAGAAGTTTGAAGCTGTTGAGAACCACTGGACTTGATGATTGTAACTGGTTTGAACATCAAATACAAGCTGATTTATGGAATCGTGGTCTATGTCAACGATGATGTGTTTCTTATTGTAAATTGTTATTTTATTTTTGTTTCCATTCTGTCCACTTTCTCTGATAAAGAACAACAAATATAAAGCTAGGATTTACTCTTACAAGTACCCTACTCTCACTGATAAGCTTTATCTTTACATTTTCCTCCAATTCTGTATTCGAGAATGATTTAATATAGTCCAAGAAGTTAAGGAATGTTGGTGAGCCCATGTCTTACTGTCTAAACTTCAAACATTGTTCTTGAATGTTATTTTCACTTTATGCTAAGTAGAGTTGAACTAGGGAAGTATATGGTTAGCCCTATCCTCTAGTTTTATCTCCAAAGGTTGTCTGAAAGTTTCCCTAAGAGTATGTTGAAAGCATGCTAGGTTAAAAGTCCTTACCTGATCTTAGATTACTCTTTGTTTATCTTAAGTGTTGTCTTGAAAATTTCGCTAATTAAAGAATGAACTAGGGAAGTCTATGGTTAGCCCTGTCCTCTAATTTCTTCTCCAACAGTTTCTTTGAAAAGTTTCCCTTTGAATATGTTGAAAGCGGGATAAGTTCAAAGTCCTTACTTGATCTTAAGCTATTCTTTTTTGTGTTTTAAAAGTTTTTTATTGAAAGTGCATCAAAAGCAGTCTAGTTTCAAAGTACTTACCTGATCTTAGATTACTTTTATGTTTTTCTCAAGTGCATGCCAAAAGCAGGATAGTTTCAAAGTACATACTTGAACTTAGGCTTCTCTTTGTCCTTCATTTGTTTGTTATCCATCTCTTATTGTTTTCATTCCATAAAATCAACTTAAAGAGATCCTTTGACATAGATGACTTTCCCCATCGACCACTCTTGAACCTTGTTGTTCCAATTAAATCCTCTTATGAATCCATAGCCCAATGGATTGAAGCTGCTTCTTTCCTATCTTGTTAGCTGAACCAATTCTTTCACTTGCATACACCTTCACCCTTCATTTATAATTCCTTCACCTTCATATATCTTTTCCCAACCAAAACAAACAAAAACCTTGTTCTTAATAACTAGCCTAACATCATACTAAAAGCCTTAAAGATAAATCAATATTTACACTTATAAGAGAGATCCCTCTGTGGATTCAAGAGGGCTAGATCCTAGAATCCCAAAGTGGTTCAAATGTTGTCTCTGCAGCTTTATTCTTGCCAATTTGCTAAAATTACAAGGAGCTAACATTTCTGGTGACTCAGCTGGGGACTTCTGAGTAAAATCCTTAAAACAAGACACTCAGCATTCAATACAGTATAAGAAGCTCTCTTCAAGCACTACCAAAACAAATGGTAATCATGATAGGACTTATTTGAATCAGTGACAAACTAAGTAACCCTTAGGATTCTCATAGTCCTTATCTAACATTGAAGGAATCAACTAGCTAAGCCATAAGATTAAAATTTCTTTGTCTCATCACCCTACCTAAGTGTTGAAACAGATTTAGGACACTCTTAGAACCCATAAAGACTGAAAGGAACTCAGAAAATCCAAAAACATTTTAGATTGGTATTTATAATAAACAATGGTGGTGGACCATAAAACATTTTACCCATAAAAGAGCTAAAAATTTCCACCTGGTGACTCCACTGGCCTCCAGTAGGCCTATTACCCCTCCAGTCTTTGTAGACTCCATTTGGGAAAGCATTGAGCATTCCCAATCATACTGTTGGTGGACAAAAAAGTTTAAATCATCCACCTGGTGACTCCACACTCTATAACTCCCAAAATACCAAATAACTCCACTGGTAGAAGACCCTGAACTGATTGAACAGACACAGTGACCTCTTATCTGATTTCCAAACATGATTCCAAGGATACAACGAAGATATGCCCCAATGAGTAGAGAAAATATCCCTGGGTTTCCACATAAGATGCCCCAGGTAAATTGGGATGATAACCTTCCTATTTTTCAGGGTGAAAAGTTTGATAACCCATTGTTACATCTCATCAAATTTCATATACATGTATGGAGGTCAAATGTTGAATGGCATGAAGATTGCCAAATGAAAATTTTCATGTTAACATTAGAAGGAAAAGTTGGGGATTGGTATGAATGGTTGAGATCTGGTAGTTTGTTTTCTTTAAAGGACCTTGAAAATTTGTTTTATGAGAACTATAAAGGAAACACTACATCATTATCGTGGGTTGAAATACATTATGATCCATTACAAAACATCACCCAACACATTATAGACAATAATGAGGATTTGGAAAAAATACATCTTGAAGATCTTTTAACAGCCATTCATGAGTTTAATAACTTATTGAAAAATTATAAGAATATAGATGAATCAGTTGGGGAAGATATCAATCAAGGAATAGAGGAAATTCCTCAAGATATTCCTGCAATCATAAACAATGATTCATCATCCCTTATAGCTGAGGCTCAAGAAGACATCCAGCCTCAAAACCAGTTAACACAAGAGAAGGAAGTTTGTTGTACTTCTATCTACAAGGAAATCTCTCCTTTGACAGAAGAGGAAATTGTTCAAATACTAAACAATCAGCTACCTTCCAAACCTTCATTTAAACAAGAAAATCATAAACATAGTGCCTACTCTGTAGAACAACTAAATGACACTCAAGACAAAGAGGATAGTAAGGAAATTAATGATAGAACTGAAACTAGTCCTTTTTGGATTATGAACTTTGATGGGTCGTGTACTAAAACCAGTGCAGGTGTAGGAATATGGCTTTATGATACATAAAACAATTATTCTATAGCCTATTCATATAAATTGAACTTTTAACTCACAAATAACATAGTAGAGTATGAGGCATTTCTTTTAGGGCTCCACTTATTGAAGAAATCAGGAGCTCAGAGGATAATAGTCCATGGAAGTGCAGAATTGGTAATTAGGCAAGTGAATGAAGAATGCATGGTTAAACATCCCAGACTTATAGCCTATAAGGATGATGCCATGGATTTGTTAAGATATTTTAAATAATTCCAACTTACCCTTGTTCCTAAAAACCAAAACAGTTTTGCTAGTGGATTAGCCCTTGTTGCTAGTACATGTCTAAAACCTTGAGAAAGAAAACAATATACAATTCAAGAAAAATTCAGACCAGTTGTCCCAAATAATAAAAGATACTGGCAAAACTTTGAGGGAGAAAAACAAATAGAAGATTTTCCTACTAAGGCTATACCATCTTTTCAAGAAGAAACTTCTCCTATCACTGATGTCAATCTGACATTCAAAGAACCTGGATTTATATCAGGAGCAAGCATAGATTTAGAGGAAAAGGAAATTTCACTGCTTGTTGTTTTGCAGGTTAAGGATGATGATGCTTCCAAGAAAAATACTAAAGATATATTCCTCAAATCTGATGTCTTAGAGTCAGACAATCTACCAATCAAGAAGGGCTAAAAAGAAAAGAATTATCATCTTTTCTTTGTTGATCCTAGGGAAGGCCGTGTGGAGGCCCCAATTGGCTCAAATTATCAGGCATGGATCCTTTACAAGAGCCAAAGACATAAAACGTTGTCACCTCCTATGACAGCCTTGATTTTAAAGATTAAGACTCAATATATACTGTGGTTACCTCTGACTAGTAGCCAATTTCTCTATTCTTCTTTGTCATTCCTCAATTGGCTACATTGGTACTATTGTACTAAATATAGATGTAAATATTCCAAGTTAGAATAGGTTAGATAGTAATGTCAATAAAGCTCAGTTTTGAGAATTTAGTTAGTTGTTGATTTCTGTTTTGAAGAAAAATAAAAATACAAAAAACAATAGAAAAAGAAAAGAGGGCAGATTGTAAAAAACAAGAAAGGTATAGCCCCATACCAAAAGAGAGAAATAAAGTCTGAAAGTGTGCAAGCTCAAATGCCACTCCTAAGAAACAAACTCCTAGTTATTCATACAACCTAATCATGACTAATTAGTTTTCAATTTACTGCTGATAGGTTAGTTAAATAGATTTTCCAAACAACTTAATCTTGGCTTATTAGTTAGGTAGATTAGGATAGAAGAAAAAGGGTTCAAACAAGCTCAAAATCTAAACCTATGAGTTTCAAAAATATGCATGGCTCTAATCTGTTTAAATCTTGAGCCAAAGATAGAAGCAAACTGGTTCTAATATGCCCAGAACTTGAACCAGAGAACAAAGAGAGAACAACTCAAACAAGCCTAAAAAACAGAGCTGAAGAAAAGAGAAGGATGTTCTTAAACTTTCAGATCTTAAGCCTTCACCATTTTGCTTTACTTTTCTGCAATTTTAGTCTATGTGCAGTTTTTTTTTATGCCATAGATTAGCAACAAGTTAGATTGTTCAATCCTATCTTGTTTGCTTTTAAATTTCTTGTTTTAGAATTTAGAGAATAAATTCTGTCAGATAGTCTAATACTTACAGATTGTAGTTAGGTAGAGAAGCTTATGAACTCAACTTCTTAATCTGATTTCATGGAGAAATAAGGATAGATTTAGATTAGTTTCATGTTTTCTCAAAAGAATAAAATGTTGATGAAAAGAGTTTTCCAATCCAAATGCACTCTGAAAGAAGAAAAAATGTTAGGATCATTAGGATTGGCTAGGTAGAGATCTGTTTTGATAGAATTCCATTGTTTCAGCTTGCTGCAAAGATCATCAGATCAAAAAAAGACTAGCAAAGGAAAATAAAATTGCAGCCCAATGGATGAGGCATTGATCAACTTCTATAGAAAGCTTTTCTGAGGTTCTTGACATCTCCATGGAGCTACCATCCCAAGTTGGAGCTGTTGTTAGCCACCTATAAAAATTTGTCATACCAAATGGTGGCTAAATCATTTTTAAGCCTTCAAGAAACAACTTTATGGAAAAATTTTAGTTCTTAAAGTCTTATGAATATAACTAATCCTTGAGTTAATATTCACTTTTTTTTCCCTCATAATCCTAAAAATATACTATTTTCCAAGAGAAGACTGCTTAAAACCCCATTTTCCATCATTTTTACCCCTCCTTTTATTCATAAAACAACTCCATTTTCATCCCTTTGTCCTCCATAGAAACCCTCAAAAAACCTTTTATCTAACCTCTAAATCATTCCAAACACCCTTTTAAACCATTTGTTCCCCTTTCATTTGGTTTAAAAAATTCCTTTTTCCCCTACCGGAACCCTCAATTTACCTCAAAAACCATGTTTTTTAGGCATAAAAACACCCTTTCTGCATATAAATTTCCTAAGCCCCCGAGGGCTTAACTCTGGTAAATCCCTTCACTTCATAAGACCTTAAGCCTCTCAACCGGGTGCTAAAGGGCTTAAAACTCTTTCCCAAACCTGACTTTCCTTTGTATTTTCGTAAAACCCGACTTTTCTTTGTATTTAAATAAAACCTGACAGTTCAAAGTTTCAATGAATATCAACTGTCGATCTAAACCGATCAAATGGTCATCAGCTCATCGCATCAAAAAAATTTATCACATCGCAAATAATCATATAACCCTTTTTTTCTTGGTTCTTTCCTTTTCTTCGATGCAATCCCGCGATCGTTTCTCCACCGTTGATCTAGTCCATCATGCCTAGATCCAACGGTCCCTATCGCTCCATTCTCCAAACCCTCCGTTTCGCCTTATGCCTTCATGATTAAATCTCCACCGTTGATCTAGCTTTTAGATCAATGGCTTTCGCTCCATTGGAAAATCGGCAATCGCAAATCCCTTATCCTGTTCCTTTGACCTCCGCCGATTGCGATGCCCCGATGAGATCTCAGTCGTTGAAATCCACAAGAACCAATGGCTTAGATCAAATCGTGCTCCGCTCAAAGGCCCTTACCATTGCACCCGCCGTTTAAATCTCCACCATTGATCTCCAAAACTGATCCGATGCTCAGCGCTTAATCGCGCATCGCAAAAACAAAGACCCGTTGTTGCAGCCTCTTTCCTTTTTTTCGATGCGATGAAATCTCCACAGTTGATCTCTCTTAGATCTAATGGACCGTGCTCAATCGAATGGGCACATTCCATTGTCACTGCTTTTTCATCCCGTAGATCATGATCTTGCAATAAAATCTCCACCATTAATCTATATCGCGATCCGACGGTCCTCATTTAACTCACCGATCTCCTCCTTCGTATTCCCAGTCCCACCACCAACGCCTCCTTTTCCTCTCATTTTCACTATTTTTCTATGTATTTTCCCATATGTAAAGTTTTACATTTTTACATTAAAAACCATATTTTCACGCATATTCAGTTTAAACCTTGGTTTTTTATGTAATTATGCCTTTCTCCACCATGGGCCCCACTTCTTATTTTACCCCACAGCTCTTCATCCATCGCGCTCAAACCCGCACCATTGGATCTGGATCCTCCAATCCAATGGCCCAGTATTCATATCACGTAATTTTTGAATCCTTTCCACAGTGCGCAACTTTTATGCGATATGGATGGTTTTAGAAATCCACGTGTCAAGCACAGACCCATATCGTGTTTTTTTTGAGAAATTTCAAAACCGCCTCAGAGCTGCGCAAAAACCACTGCCGGTTTTCCGCTATACCACTTCCCTTCATTAACATTACTTTTTCATATTTTAATCTTATCCACCGATCTCTGAGATCAAAAGGTCCTGTTTTAATCTTGCCCCCATTCCCTTTTCACCTAAATCGCTCCCAAAAGACTTCATATTTCGATCTCGACAGTTATTATTTTGATCGAACGACTTACATTATATCCCGACCCCAATTCATTTTCCCTCCATCTATTCTCAAAAAGGCTTCACCAAAAGATCTTAACCGTTGGTTATTCTAATCCAACAGCTCTCGTTCCCCCCCACACCCAAAACCTCCAAAGTAGTTTAAACCCATTTTCCGCAGGATTTACATAACTTTTCTTTGTTTTTTGTAAGTTATATGGGGGTTTTCCCATAGATTTAAAAATGATACAAAGGCCAGGAATGATGATTCCTAACCTTCGGCACAGGAAGGGATCCGAGGAATTATTCATTAAAATAAATACCTCCACCGATGTAAACCTTTTGCGTGCCTGCAAAACAACAAAAACACAGTGAAGCATTAAATAAACAAAGAGTATCAGTGTTAAAGGTGAAGATTAGTGCATAAGCGAAGATTAAAGATTTTAAACAAAGTTTAAAGGGATTAAGGCACCAATTCGAGAATCAAAGGCCTAATCCACAGTCAGCAAGGAATAAAGGACTGAAAATAAAGATCAAGGCCTAATTAGGACTAAAGCACAGACCAAAATAGATTAAATATGTTTTAAGATAAAACAAAGAGAAATATCAGTCTGCAGGGCCTCCACTACCACATCAGAGGCCAAAGAATCCCCCAGCTACCAAAGTGCCACCTACAACCACAATAAATCAAAGAAGGCATAGTTATTGCCTTAGTCAGTGATAATTTGTTTAAAGCAACTAGAGTTATTGCGAACCCGCTTAAAGAGTTTTTAAAGTCAACAAAACCTGCTAAGCGGCTAAATAATTAATGAAAACCAATTAATACAGAGAAATATTAGAAAACTTCTCTATTGAGCCCCTCAAAGGCCAAGAAGCATTAACTTGTATTAATTGAACTTTGAGATATTTTCTTTCATTCCACCTCCTCATTTCTTCTATAAATACTTCTGAAGAAGATGAGATATGTGTCGGTCTCTGAATATCTGATGCATGTAAATAGTTTTCTGAAGCTGCTGTAAGCTCTGTTTGTAATTGAAGATACCTAAGTTGAGATGAGAAGTTTGAAGCTGTAGAGAACCACTGGACTTGATTATTGTAACTAGTTTTAACATCAAATACAAGCTGATTTATGGGATCCTGCTCTATGTCAACGGTGATGTCTTTCTTATTGTAAATTGTTATTTTATTTTTGTTTCCATTCTGTCCACTTTCTCTGATAAAGAACAACAAATATAGAGCTAGGATTTACTCTTACAAGTACCCTACTCTCACTAATAAGCTTTATATTTACGTTTTCCTCCAATTGTGTATTCGAGAATGATTTAATACAGTCCAAGCATTTAAGGAATGTTGGTGAGCCCATGTCTTATTGTCTAAACTTCAAACATTGTTCTTGAATGTTATTTTCAGTTTATGCTAAGTAGAGTTGAACTAGGGAAGTCTATGGTTAGCCCTATCCTCTAGTTTTATCTCCAAAGGCTGTCTGAAAGTTTCCCTAAGAGTATGTTGAAAGTAGGCTAGGTTCAAACTCCTTACCTGATCTTAGACTATTCTTTGTTTTTCTTAAGTGTTGTCTTGAAAAGTTTGCTAATTAAAGAATGAACTAGGGAAGTCTATGGTTAGCCCTGTCATCTAGTTTCTTCTCCAACAGTTGCTTTGAAAAGTTTCCCTTTGAATATGTTGAAAGAAGGATAGGTTCAAAGTACTTACTTGTTCTTAAGCTATTCTTTTTTGTGTTTTAAAAGTTTTCTATTGAAAGTGCATCAAAAGTAGGCTAGTTTCAAAGTACTTACCTGATCTTAGATTAATTTTATGTTTTTCTCAAGTGCATACCAAAAGCAGGATAGTTTCAAAGTACTTACTTGATGTTAGGCTGCTCTCTGTCCTTCATTTGTTTTTTCTCCATCTCTTATTGTTTTCATTCCATAAAATCAACTTAACGAGATCCTTTGACATAGATGACTTGCCCCATGGACCACTCTTGAACCTTGCTGTTTCAATTAAATCCTCTTATGACTCCATAGCCCAATGGATTGAAGCTGATTCTTGCCTATCTTGTTAGATGAACCAATTATTTCACTTGCATACACCTTCACCCTTCATTTAGAATCCCTTCACCTTCATATATATTTGCCCAACCAAAACAAACAAAAACCTTGTTCGTAATAACTAGCCTAATATCATACTAAAAGCCTTAAAGATAAATCAATCTTTACACTTATAAGAGAGATCCCTCTCTGCATTCAGGAGGGCTAGATCATAGAGTCCCAAAGTGGTTCAAATGTTGTCTCTGTAGCTTTAGTCTTGCCAATCTGCTAAAATTACAGGGAGCTAACATTTCTGGCGACTCAGCTAGGGACTTCTGAGTAAAATCCTTAAAACAAGACACTCAACATTCAGTACAGTATAAGCAGATGTCTTCAAGCACTACCAAAACAAATGGTAATCATGATAGGACTTATTTGAATCAGTGACAAACTAAGTATCTCTTAGGATTCTCATAGGCCTTATCTAACCTTGAAGGAATCAGCTAGCTATGCCATAAGAGTAAACTTTCTTTGTCTCATCACCCTACCTAAGTGTTGAAACAGATTTAGGACACTCTAAGAACCCATAAAGACTGAAAGGAACTCAGAAAACCTAAAAACATTTTATATTGCTATTTATAATAAACAATGGTGGTGGACCATAAAACATTTTACCTCCAAAAGAGCTAAAAATTTCCACCTGGTGACTCCACTAGCCTCGAGTAGGCCTATTACCCCTCCAGTCTTTGTAGACTCCATTTTTGAAAGCATTGAGCATTCCCAATCATACTGTTGGTGGATAGAAAAGTTTAAATCATCCACCTGGCGACTCCACACTATATAACTCCCAAAAGACCAAATGAATCCATTGGTAGAATACCCTGAACTGATTGAACAGACACAGTGACCTCTTATCTGATTTCCAAACATGTTTCCAAGGATACAATGAAGATATGCCCCAATGAGTAGAGAACATATCCCTGGGTTTCCACATAAGATGCCCCAGGTAAATTGGGATTATAACCTTCCTATTTTTCAGGGTGAAAAGTTTGATAACCCATTGTTACATCTCATAAAATTTCTTATACATGTATGGAAGTTAAAGGTTGAATGGCATGAATATTTCCTAATGAAAATTTTCACGTTAACATTAGAAGGAAAAGCTAGGGATTGGTATGAATGGTTGAGATCTAGTAGTTTTCTTTCTTTAAAGGACCTTGAAAATGTGTTTTATGCGAACTATAAAGGAAACACTACATCATTGTCATGGGGTGAAATACATTATGATCCATTACAAAACATCACCCAAGACATTATAGACAATGATGAGGATTTGGAAAAAATACATCCTGAAGATCTTTTAACAGCCATTCATGAGTTTAATATCTTAATGAAAAATTAGAAGAATATAGATGAATCAGTTGGGGAAGATATCAATCAAGGAACATAGGAAATTCCTCAAGATATTCCTGCAATCATAAACAATGATTCATCATCCCTTATAGCTGAGGCTCAAGAAGACATCCAGCCTCAAAACCAGTTAACACAAGAGAAGGAAGTTTGTTTTACTTCTATCTACAAGGAAATATCTCCTTTGACAGAATAGGAAATTGATCAAATACTAAACAACCAACTACCTTCCAAACCTTCATTTAAAAAAGACAATCATCAACATAGTGCCTACTCTGTAGAACAACCCAATGACACTCAAGACAAAGAGGATAGTAAGGAAATTAATGATAGAACTGAAACTAGTCCTTTTTGGATTATGAACTTTGATGGGTCATGTACTAAAACCAGTGCAGGCGCAGGAATATGGCTTTATGATACAAAAAAAATTTATTCTAAAGCCTATTCATATAAATTTAACTTTCAATGCACAAATAACATAATAGAGTATGAGGCATTTCTTTTAGGGCTCCACTTATTGAAGAAATCAAGAGCTCAGAGGATAATAGTCCATGGAAGTGCAGAATTGGTAATTAGGCAAGTGAATGAAGAATGCATGGTTAAACATCCCAGACTTATAGCCTATAAGGATGATGCCATGGATTTGTTAAGATCTTTTAAAGAATTCCAACTTACCCTTGTTCCTAAAAACCAAAACAGTTTTTCTAGTGGATTAGCCCTTGTTGCTAGTACATGTCTAAAACCTTGGGAAAGAAAACAATATACAATTCAAGAAAAATTCAGACCAGCTGTCCCAAACATTAAATGATACTGGAAAAAATTTGAGGGAGAAAAACAAATAGAATATTGTCTTACTAAGGCTATACCATATTTTCAAGAAGAAACTTCTCCTAACACTGATGTCAATCTATTATTCAAAGAACTTGGATTTATATAAGAAGTAAGCATAGATTTAGAGGAAAAGGAAATTTCACTGCTTGTTGTTTTGCAGGTTAAGGACGATGATGCTTCCAAGAAACATACTGAAGATATAGTCCTCAAAGTTGATGTCTTAGAGGCAGACAATCTACCAATCATGAATGGCCAAAAATAAAATAATTCTCATATTTTCTTTGTTGATCCTAGGGAAGGCAGTGTGGAGGCCCCAATTGGCTCAAATTCTCAGGCATGGATCCTTTGCAAGAGCCAAAGACATAAACCGTTGTCACCTCCTGTGACATCCTTGATTTTAAAGATTAAGATTCAATATGTACTGTGGTTACCTCTGACTAGTAGCCAATTTCTCTATTCTTCTTTGTCACTATTCAATTGGCTACATTGGCACTATTGTACTATATAGAGATGTAAATATTCCATGTTAGAATAGGTTAGATAGAAATGTCAATAAAGCTCAGTTTTGAGCATTTAGTTAGTTTTTGATTTATGTTTTGAAGAAAAAGAAAAATACAAAAAACAATAGGAAAAGAAAAGAGGGCAGATTGTAAAAAACATGAAAGGTACAGCCCCATACCAAAAAAGAGAAACAAAGTCTGAAAGTGTGCAAGCTCTAATGCCACTCCTAAGAAACACACTCCTAGTTATTCATATAGCCTAATCATGACTAATTAGTTTTCAATTTACTACTGATAGGTTAGTAAAATAGATTTTCCAAACCGCTTAATCTTGGCTTAGCAGTTAGGTAGATTAGGATAGAAGAAAAAGGGTTCAAACAAGCTCAAAATTTGAACCTATGAGTTTCAAAAATATGCATGGCTCTAATATGTTTAAATCTTGAGCCAAAGATAGAATCAAACTGGTTCTAATATGCCCAAAACTTGAACCAGAGAACAAAGAGAGAACAACTCAAACAAGCCTAAAAAACAGAGCTGAAGAAAAGAGAAGGATGTTCTTAAACTTTCAGATCTTAAGCCTTCACCATTTCGCTTTAATTTTCTGCAATTTTAGTCTATGTGCAGCTTGTTTTTATGCCATAGATCAGCAACAAGTTAGATTGTTCAATCCTGGCTTGTTTACTTTTAAATTTCTTTTTTTAGAATTTAGAGAAAAAATTATGTCAAAAAGTCTAATCCTGACAGAATGTAGTTAGGTAGAGAAGCTTATGAACTCAACTGCTTAATCTGATTTCATGGAGAAATAAGGTTAGATTTAGAATAGTTTTATGTTTTCTGAAAAGAATAAAATGCCGATGAAAAGAGTTTTCCAATCCAAATGCACTCTAAAAGAAGAAAAAATGTTAGGATCATTAGGATTGGGTAGGTAGAGATGTGTCTTGATATAATTCCATTGTTTCAGCTTGCTGCAAAGATCATTAGATCAAAAAAAGACCAAAAAAGGAAAATAAAATTGCAGCCCAACAGATGAGGCATTGATCAACTTCTAGAGAAAGCTAATCTGAGGTTCTTGACACCTCCATGGAGCTGCCATCCCAAGTTAGAGCCGCTGTTAGCCACCTATAAAAATTTGTCATACCAAATGGTGGCTAAATCATTTTTAAGCATTCAAGAAACAATTTTATGGCCAAATTGTTAGTTCTTGAATTCTTATGAAGAAACAATTTTATGGCCAAACCCGACTTTCCTTTGTATTTTCATAAAACCTGACTTTTCTTTGTATTTCAATAAAACCTGACAGTTCAAAGTTTCAATGAATATCGACCGTCAATCTAAACTGATCAAACGATCATCGGGTCATCGCATCGCAAAAATTTATCGCATCGCAAAAATAAATCGCATCGCAAATAATCATATAACCCTTTTTTCTTGGTTCTTTCCTTTTCTCCGATGCGATCCCGCGATCGTTTCTCCACCATTGATCTGATCCATCATGCCCATATCCAACGGTCCCTATTGCTCCATTCTCCAAACCCTTCGTTTCGCCTTATGCCTTCATGATTAAATCTCCACTGTTGATCTAGTTTTTAGATCGACAGCTCTCGCTCCATTGCAAAATCGACAATCACAAATCCCTTATCCTGTTCCTTTGACCTTCGCCGATTGCGATGCCCCGATGAGATCTCAGCCGTTGAAATCCACAAGAACCAACGGCTCAGATCAAATCGTGCTCTGCTCAAAGGCCCTTACCATCGCACCCGCCGATTAAATCTCCACCGTTGATCTCCAAAACTGATCCGACGGTCAGCGCTTAATTGCGCATCGCAAAAACAAAGACCCGGTGTTGGGGCCTCTTTCCTTTTTCTGATGCGATGAAATCTCCATCGTTGATCTCTTTTAGATGTAACGACCCATGCTCAATCGCATCAGCGCATTCCATTGTCACTACTTTTTGATCCCCCGATCGCGATCCTACGATAAAATCTCTGCCGTTGATCTATATTGCGATCCGACGGTCCTCATTTAACCCACCGATATCCTCCTCCGTATTCCCGGTCCCACCAGCAACGCCTCCTTTTCCTCTCATTTTCACTATTTTTCTATGTATTTGCCCATATGTAAAGTTTTACATTTTTACATTAAAAACCATATTTTCGTGCATATTTAGTTTAAACCTTGGTTTTTTATGTAATTACGCCTTTCTCCACCATGGGCCCCACATCTTCTTTTACCCCACAGCTCTTCATCCATCGCACTCAAACCCGCACCATTGGATCTGGATCCTCTAATCCAACGGCCCAGTATCCATATCGTGTAATTTTTTAACCCTTTCCACAGTACGCAACTTTTACGTGAAATGGGTGGTTTTATAAATCCATGTGTCAAGTGCAGACCCATATCGTGTTTTTTTTGAGAAATTTCAAAACCGCCTCAGAGCTGCGCGAAACCCGCTGCCGGTTTTCCGCTATACCACTTCCCTTCATTAACATTACTTTTTCATATTTTAATCTTAGCCATCGATATCTGAGATCATACGGTCCTGTTTTAATCTTGCCCCCATTCCCTTTTTGCCTAACTCACTCCCGAAAGACTTCATCTTTCGATCTTGACCATTATTATTTTGATCGAACGACTTACGTTATATCCCGACCCCAATTCATTTGCCCTCCATATATTCTCCAAAAGGCTTCACCAGAAGATCTTAACCGTTGGTTATTCTAATCCAATGGCTCTCGTTCCCCCCCGCACCCAAAACCTCCAAAGCAGTTTAAACCCATTTTCCACAGGATTTACATAAATTTTCTTTGTTTTTGTAGGTTATATGGGTTTTTTACCATAGATTTAAAAATGATACGAAGGCTAGGAATGACGATTCCTAACCTTCGGCACAGGAAGGGATCCGAGGACTTCTTCATTAAAACAAATACCTCCACCTGTGTAAACCTTCTGCGTGGCTGCAAAACAACAAAAACACAGTGAAGCATCAAATAAAAAAAGAGTATCAGTGTTAAAGGTGAAGATTAGTGCATAAGCGAAGATCAAAGATTTTAAACAAAGTTTAAAGGGATTAAGGCACCAATTCGAGAATCAAAGGCCTAATCCACAGACAGCAAGGAATACAGGACCGAAAATAAATCTCAAGGCCTAATTAGGCCTAAAACACAGACCAAAAAAAATTAAAGATGTTTTAAGATAAAACAAAGAGAAATATCAGTCCGAAGCGCCTCCACTGCCACATCAGAGGCCAAAGAATCCCCCAGCTACCAAAGCGCCACCTGCAGCCACAATAAATCAAAGAAGGCATAGTTATTGCCTTAGTTAGTGATAATTTGTTTAAAGCAGCAAGAGTTATTACGAGCCCGCTTAAAGAGTTTTTAAAGTCAACAAAATCTTCTAAGCGATTAAATACTTAATGAAAACAAATTAATACAGAGAAATATCAGAAAACTTCTCTATTGAGCCCCTCAAAGGTCGAGAAGCATTAACTTGTATTAATTGAACTTTCAGATCTTTTCTTTCATTCCACCTCCTCATTTCTTCTATAAATACTTCTGAAGAAGATGAGATATGTGTTGGTCTCTGAATATCTGATGCATGTAAATAGTTTTTTGAAGCTGCTGTAAGCTCTGTTTGTAATTGAAGATACCTAAGTTGAGATGAGAAGTTTGAAGCTATAGAGAACCACTGGACTTGATGATTGTAACTGGTTTGAACATCAAATACAAGTTGATTTATGGGATCCTAGTCTATGTCAACAGTGATGTGTTTCTTATTGTAAATTGTTATTTTCTTTTTGTTTCCATTCTGTCCACTTTCTCTGATAAAGAACAACAAATATAGAGCTAGGATTTACTCTTACAATTACCCTACTCTCACTGATAAGATTTATCTTTACATTTTCCTCCAATTGTGTATTCGAGAATGATTTAATACAGTCCAAGTAGTTAAGGAATGTTGGTGAGCCCATATCTTACTGTCTAAACTTCAAACATTGTTCTTGAATGTTATTTTCAGTTTATGCTAAGTAGAGTTGAACTAGGGAAGTCTATGGTTAGCCCTGTCCTCTAGTTTTATCTCCAAGGGTTGTCTGAAAGTTTCCCTAAGGGTATGTTTAAATCAGGCTAGGTTAAATGTCCTTACCTAATCTTAGACTATTCTTTGTTTATCTTAAATGTTGTCTTGAAAAGTTTGCTAATTAAAGAATGAACTAGGGAAGTCTATGGTTAGCCTTGTCCTCTAGTTTATTCTCCAACAGTTGCTTTGAAAAGTTTCCCTTTGAATATGCTGAAAGAAGGATAGGTTCAAAGTCCTTACTTGATCTTAAGCTATTCTTTTTTGTGTTTCAAAAGTTTTCTATTGAAAGTGAATCAAAAGCAGGCTAGTTTCAACGTTTTACCTGATCTTAGATTAATTTTATGTTTTTCTCAAGTGCATGCCAAAAGCAGGATAGTTTCAAAGTACTTACTTGATCTTAGGTTGCTCTTTGTCATTCATTTGTTTGTTCTCCATCTCTTATTGTTTTCATTCCATAAAATCAACTTAAAGAGATCCTTTGACATAGATGACTTGCCCCATGGACCACTCTTGAACCTCGCTATTTCAATTAAATCCTCTTATGACTCCATAGCCCAATGGATTGAAGTTGCTTCTTGCCTATCTTGTTAGCTGAACCAATTCTTTCACTTGCATACACCTTCACCCTTCATTTAGACTTCCTTCACCTTCATATATCTTTTCCCAACCAAAACAAACAAAAACCTTGTTCTTAATAACTAGCCTAATATCATACTAAAATCCTTGAAGATAAATCAATATTTACACTTATAAGAGAGACCCCTCTGTGGATTCAGGAGGGCTAGATCCTAGAATCCCAAAGTGGTTCAAATTTTGTCTCTGTAGCTTTAGTCTTGCCAATCTGCTAAAATTACAGGGAGCTAACACAATCGTCAATGTATCTTTCACTTAGATACTGAGACTTAAATTTCTATTGAAACTCCTCCCATGAGACTGTCCTCTCATCCAACAGATGTATAAATTTTGTTTCCTCTCACCACAGAGTAGCTTTACCCTGTAGTTGGTACACAACCAATCTAGCTTTAAGTTTATTTTCACACTTGTACATGTGAAATTACTTGATCATATTCAGAAGCTATGCTTCCACATCCTATTTTCCCAATCAAAGGTAGGGGGTTTTATTTTCTAAAATTATCCTTAAAACTCCTTTTTCTTCTTGTTTGACTTAGAATCTTTTTTACCAGATTCTTCAGCACTTTAAGGGTTTTCTGAAATGGTTTCAACCTATTTTCACTTCATTTTTTCCTGTCCCACACTTCTATGGCTGGAATTTTCTATTAATTCTCTTATCATTCATTCCTTCTCATTAATTACTTGAAATAATATTTCATTTCTATTCATTATTTGTACCAATTCCTGTTGAAAATTTATTATTATTCCGAAAATATGAGAATTTGGATCCGGGGCAATACCTCCCTCCCCCAATTCCACATACAGTTCCTCCCTGCCTAACATGGTTGTAAACGCACAGACTGCCATGCCTTGTATTAGACAACATAAACCAGTTATCAATATTTATAACTCACCAAGAAAAACATATTTGATATTTATAATATATGTTTTTGTCCATGATGGTCCATCTTAATCTCGATGTTAAACGAGGGCTCTGATACGACTTGTCATGAACCTCCAATATACATGTCCTTGATGCAAAGTATTTTTTTCTTTTTCTTATATAAATAGATAAAGGCACAAAATAATTTTACTTCTTCTATTTCCTTAGTTGTAAATATTAACTGAGTATGGTTTCTAGGTAGGTACATTGTATTGTTTCCGCCTGATATAAAGTTGATAATACTGGTTCGCCCATTCCTGCAAAATATTTATAATGATTTTTATGGAACATGACTATATTATATAACTCCCTTACTTCTCTTATTTTAACTATCCTTAGTTTGATTACCTACTATCCTTAGACCTAAGTAACTTTTCCATGGGTATTAACCATATTTCATCTCAAAAGGGAAGAAGTAACATGGTAACTATATTCATCTACCTAGTCCAATTTAGTTTTCAACCTTTACCTACATAATCATATTATCACCTTGATATATTTATATCGTAATAGTCATTATATACCTAAGGGTCAATGCTTTCATAATAATAATTCCCATAATATAGGGATAAATTAGTATGCTATCTTAGTATTCATAATTTATTTCCCTTATATTAGGCCTCTCAAAACATACCTTCCTAATTATTAACGCCTTTCAATCACTATGACATATCTAATATGGACCTTGGGGGTGATTCGAGACATGTACCATCAAGGATTGTGCCGCCAATGTGTTACCTCCACGTATGTGCTCCCCACTTGACCGTCACATGGCCACAATGTGCTTCCACCCTTGGGATGTGTTCAATGCTGTAGATATCTGCCTTTGGATCCAACATATGAGTGTGTGGTTGGGAAACCCTAAACCTATCTCGGTTATTCACTATATACTCAGGAAAATCCTCACTGTGGTTTTCTTTTACTATTACAATTTTGGGCGAGCCAGCTTACCAGTGGTTTACCTGTATGTGCACCATTTTTATGATGGGGGGTTGCATTGATGTATCAACACCATGCACCAACGTCTACATTACCATCGTTTCTGCTTTTATATTAAGGGATGAGCCCTTCATATATTTCCAAAACTTCAAGAGGATGGTCACCATGCCATCCTTACGGTGCCACTTAAACACCTCTAGGTATTATTCCACTCAATATATTTATTTTCCCTTCATACAATTTTGTCATTTATTTCCTTATTCCTCATTTTAACTAGCAGGTCCTCTGTTTCGCACAAGAAGAGTTCTCAGGCCTCCAAGTTCGCTTTGGCAGTATTGCTAGCACGACCCCCATGGAAATGGCTACGCAAGTAATTCTATCCCCTTTTTTCTCCTCTTATTTCTATTTTCTGTGTAATTATTTTTTCTAATCTAGTGGAGTCAAGAGGAGTTGCCCAGAAATATTGAGCGACCAACTACTACACCGCCATCCAGGCTCTCCTCTGTCCTCTAGTTCGCAGGTAGAATTTTCAATTCCTTTCTCTGGTTTCTTGCATACCTAATGCACTACTAGGGTTTCAATGATTAAAGGCATTTTATATGTGTAGGATATAACATTGGGGTTATGTATGGTTATCCCAATAGTGGTCGTCTAGAAGTTTTGCTACTTGTGGAAATAAATGTAACAAAATATTATGCCCTCTTGTTCTGAATCAATTGTCCTGGTTTTATAATGTTTTGATGAATATCTCAATTGAAAATATTTTTTTTTGTTATTGGTCGAGGTTCAGTGAAGGAGGCACAAACTCTACTCCTGGGAACAATACAAGTACAAAATTGTTTCCCCACATTAATTTCTGGCTATCTGTAACATTCAACTTTTTTCTTCTTTCCAATTGAATACTCATGACATGTCATGATTTTTATCACAAGTACTCTTGGAACTAATCCCCTTCATACAAGATCTATACCATCCTGGTTGCAAAGAATTTTAATGCACTTCTTCACCCTCTAGGTTGGTCTCACATCTACTTTCTAATTCTTATCATCTTTCTTATTTTAGGAGAGCACACCTGGTCTCGACAAGTCTCCAAGATTGAATTCTCAGTCGATGATTACCATGAGGTTAGAGCCGCTGCTATCCTTTAAAGTTTCAATGCAAGGGTGTGAATACCCCATGTGTAGAAAAATTGTAGTTAACTAATTAACTATAGTTTGTTGTTAGTAAGTTTGAAATGGTCATGTTCATCTTTGAGGCCACACCAGTACTCTTTTTTTTTTTTTTTTTCCGGTACTCCTCTCCAAGGAGATATATGTAGTTATTTAAGTCTTCTTGGTTCAGAAAAATAAATTTAAATTTCCTTCATGCAAAATTATGTTCATCATTGTTTTCTTACAACACTACTGGTTTATTGAATATATATATTTATATAGAGGGACACACACAATCTCTATTCTACAATTTTGTTGTAAATAATTTCTTCGTTATACGAGTTATGCATAAAAAGTTTTCACTATTTGGTTTAATGAAAAAATGTAAGGTTAAATTATTACTTTTTTTTAATTATATATACATGCTTTTCTCAATCTGTTTCATTGTTATAGCAAAGTTGACTCATATATATACTCCATGTATTTCGCTGCAACAATAGATGCTTCAATTTTTTTTACCATTTTCGACAATAGTCCAAAGGGTTAAATCTATTTATTTGCGTCATTTGTATTGGTTACACTATGTGGAACTTATGCTACTGTAGTGTGAACACAATATTGTCACAATTCTATTCTCCAGAGACTGTTTTGTCATATTGAACCATGTTGCAGTCACTTTCTACAATCTATCTTAGGTTCGCCACCATTGTAGTTTGATAGCCATCAATGGTCCAATATTATAGTATAAGTTAAGTTTGAAACATAACCCACCATTGATAGTCATTCCTTGGGGTAATTTCATAATTTCGTAATGAAAATCGGGTCATGTTTTGGCACTAGATGCCATAAATTCACAAAGAGAATCCTATGGATGGAAAATGATACCAGAGAACAATTTTCCATCGGAGGGTATCCATTTTAATTAAAGTTAAGGTCATTTATAATTATTTGGGTATTCCAAAAGTCCATAATTCCAGTCGATATTTCCAAGACTTAATAATAACACACTTGGGCCTAGATCTGATCCTCCTTACACAAGTTACAATTATTAGGATTATGACCCTTAGAACATTATCTAACTTCAAAGTAAACAAACAATATCTGACAATATTTATGTATGAATGATAAATACAAAATGATAGCATAGAATCAATTTCTCTTTCGGTGAATATCACCACTAACACTTCTTAACTCAAGAATTGAAAATTTGAGACAATGATTTTGACCTTCTTGTCGAGAGGTCATATTACAATATTTACTTACAATAGTATTCTTTCAACAATTTACCAAATTAAATATTTATCTAGTGCTTTAGAAATTACATGAAATATTTTTTCTCTAGTGACAATGAAGGAATTCTATATAAATAAAACAATACTATATTCATTCCCTAACAATATATACAATACATAGAACTATATTCCTTCCTTAAAAATACATAAACCAAAATTTACGCCCAACACATAGTAACAGTGTAGAAACTACCACAATATATGTTGTTCATGAGTTAAAAGTTCACTGATCATGATAACCGAATTAACTTGGAAATACTAGTTTGGCTCCCAACCATGAACCATCAACTCTGGTTCTCCCTGTGCTGAGATCCATTTTTCCCCCAAGATCAACAACCTCTTGTTCTCCCGGGAAAGGAAATTTATCCTTTTTTTCCCTTGCAGACTTTCTAATATGACATCCCATTTTTCTGGGCTCTGCTTAATACCAGAGCCTAGGCTTTTATGACAAAAGTATAAATTTTCCATTTAAAGCCAAATTTTATCCTCTGCGGTGCTTTTTTCACCCATCCCCAGTGTTTTTTCCCCCACACTTAGTGATTTATTAGATTTTTCTCTCCCAATATAAAAATCACCTAAATTTGCTCTTAGGGATTTTTAGGAATAATTTGGGAAAGTATTTAATGTCATCCTATCCATCAGGATTGGAATAATGATCTCATCAAAATAGATTATTTTCCAATTTAATTCTCAAAAATTTCCTTTAATATTATTCAACAATATTTTATACATCATCATAATTATTCAATCCAGTCAAATATGGCTTCCTTTCCATTTCTAAAAATAGCTTAGCTACTAAAAGAAAATTCACATGAACCTAGGAGTATTACATATTGAATGAATAAACTAGATGGGAATGCTAGGATAATTAGATGGTTGTTATTATTCCAACAATTTGATTTGACTATTATTGATAAACCAGGGAAAGATAATGCTTTTGTAGATTTCTTGTCAAGACTAATCCTGCATGTAGGAAATGAAGAATTGATAGATAATCGACTTCGAGATGAACATATATTTTCCATATCGGTGCTTTCTCCTTGGTTTGATGATATAGAAAAATATTTGGTTGCTGGGAGGTTCCATCCTAACCCATCCTCCAAATAGAAAAGCAAGATTTTCAGGAAAAGTGCCCCATTCACTTGGATTGGGGGGAATATTTTCAGATTCAGGCTATATTAGTTCCTGAGAAGATGTGTGAGGGAAGAAGAGGTCATTGACATCCTCTCAGCATGCGATGATGGACCCTTTTACGGCCACTTTTCTACTAAGAGGAAAACCTTCAAAGTTCTACAATAAGGTTACTATTATCCCACTTTACATTAGGATGCAAGGAGGTACACTACCAAGTGTGATTAGTGGTAAAGGATGGTTAAGCCAACACCTAAGGATGAAATTCCCTTACATACTCAAGTGACTCTAGAGCCATTTGAAAAGTGGTGCATGGATTTAATTGGACCTATTGACCCCCCATCAGGGCACAAAAGATATATAATTGTATGCACTTTATCACTTTACCAAATGATCTTTAAAAAAAAAAAAAAAACAGTAAAGGAAGCAATTCAGAAAAAGGTGGTTGAATTCCTGAGGGGGAAAATGTTCTACAAATTTGGTTTTCCAAGGGAATTAATCATTTATCAAGGAGAATAATTTACATAAATTTTGATTGAAGATATTATGAAGCAACACCACATCAAGCATGGTACATCTACTTCCTATCACCCTCAAGAAAATGGGAATGTGTAAGCCACTTGGGTCTACAACACCACTTGGAAGACCACCATTAGATTACTTCCATTTGAGTTGGTCTATGGGAAGAAGGCCCTGATGTCTATTGAATCTGAGTATAACACCTTGAGGATGGAAGATAAATTAGACATGGATCTCACTACAACATAGCAAGAGAGGATGCTTACACTTAATGGTCTAAATTAATTTAGGATGAAAGCTCTCCTGCACACTGAGGTAATCTAGCTAGAAGGGAATATTTGGTATGTTAATCACATCAGATAAAGGAATTTTCAAGAAGGAGATTCGGCCCTGTTATATGATTCTAGATTCAAGGACTTCAAGGGAAAGTCAATGACAAGATGGTTGGGTCCATATATAGTAGAGAAGTGTCTTGATAATGGGTATGTCCAAATCAAAACAATTGATGAGGAAGGGATTCCCTTACTTGTCAATGGTCATAGGTTGAAGTTGTGCAATAAACCTCTATCCAAGGAATAGTTTGTTAGTTCAGTTAGTAGAGAAATAAATGTGATTAGGAGGCACATAACCCTTAGTCCACCAAATCTATTTAAAAAAAAAAAAAAAAAAAAACAAGAGGGCCTAGATGAAAACCACCATGAGGTATCTGAGGAAAACTCTTGGTTTGAAAACCTCTCTGAGGCAGCCCAGGAACATCAAAAAAAGAAATAAAAAATCAAAAAATAATGAAAGCTGAAAATATCCCCGGGTGAAAATCTCCTCTAAGGCAGCTAGGGTAGGCATGCAGGTTGAAAACCTTTGTAGAGGTAGCCTGCTTGTCTAAAAAAAACAAAGGAGAAAAAGAAAAAAAATAGTGAAGGCGTTCTTACAATATTTTTGCTAACATATTTTTCTTTGCAGGACTCCAAATAGTCAACAGATTCATGGATATAGGGTGGCATCTACAACTGTGTTCCTCCATTTTTTCTAGTACTGGAAAAAGGCATACCAGAGACAACAACAAATTTAGGCTTAAGTCCAAGGCTCTGCACCATGGTATACGTGTAGTGTCTAGGTGTCAACCCATAGTAATAAACATAACCATTAATCTCGTTCTGTCTGTCAGCCAAGTCAGTTAATCTAATGCCAAGGTATGTGTTTTTCGAACAGAGGAGATTGTTGATCATAAGACTTAATGCAATGAACGGTTGGTTGGTCGCACAATGACACTACCAGAAATTTAGGCCAATAATCAACAAGACAATGGAGGTGACTACCAGTCATAGATCCACTTGCCTCAAGTCACCTGTAGTAGTCTATCCGAAGTTACACAACCAACTGAAGATTATTATGGCCATCACATGGTACACAATATGGTCAAGGATATTTTCCATCATGGAAATCTATTGCATGGGGTGATGAACCATGGTTGTTTTTTTAAAACCACCGAAAAAGAAAGAGCATTCTCAGTTGTGAGAATAGCTATTGGAGATCGAAGTTGTCATAGAGTTGTAGTTTGAGGAGGAGTCTAGATTTAAGATAGGATTTTAGAGGAACACATAAGAAACACCTGTAGATGATCTCTTATAGCTCTGCCACCTATCAGTTTTCAGAGACAGAACTATTAATTTCTAAATATGACTAAAAGATGAGGGAAGATTAAACGAATTGAACCATAGGGTGCTGACCTAGTGGATGAAAATTCAAAGGTAAGAAGATTTTTTATCCAGGAAGAGTGGTATTTTTTGTGCACCAGACAAGAATATCTCAATTAGGAGTAGCTAAATTTTTTTTTAACTCTTTCAATGGACAGGAAGCAACAGTTCATGGTCTTATATTGAAGGTTTTAGTAGGTTCCATTGTTGAAGCATTCAACCTTCCATAGGAAGGATAAATATGGTTTAAAGGTTAGGTTAAAACAAATCCTAACAACTCACACAATGGCAGGTCCAAACCCACTCCCTTATCAAATGGATGCAATTATTGCTGCAAGGTATGCCCCTTTGGTTTTACCTCAGCCTATGAATGCATTACCTGTAGGAGATTATCTCAAATACATGCCTATGTTTAGTGGAGAGGGAGAGGTAATAGCTAAATAACACCTTGCTGATTTTTATGCCCATGCTAACAATATGGATATTGAGCATGAAGATCTCTGGATGAGAGTTTTTTTTAGAGTCTTGAAGGTGATGTTAGGAAATTTTTCAAATCTTTGACAGCTGGTAGAATCACTGGAATTGAAACCCTAGATGATAAATTTTTAGGAAAAAGGGGTGATAAGAAAGATTTTATGTATTATATCACTGAATTTGGTTCAATAAAAGTTAAAGAAGGAGAATCAATTTCTGATTTTTCTAAGAGATTCAATAAGATATATATAAAAGTACCTACTGAAATCAAGCCTACTGAAGCTTCAGCCAAAATTACTTATGTTCATGTGTTTGATCCTAATTTTTGTTTATTATTGAGAGAAAGAAAATCCACAACACTAACACAAATGCAAGACAATGCACTGGAGGTAGAATCTAATGTATTAGCAGCTGATAGGCTCAGAAGAGGGATTGACAGAGAAAAAGGAAAGAAAAAAGATGAAGTTTCAACTTCAGGAACTTCAGACATAAATCCTAAGTTAGATGAGGTGACCAAGATGGTCCAGTCATTTACTACTGAGATGTCCAAGTTCAAGATATAAGCAAGACCAACTACTACTAGAAATGTTTTATTTGATCAACCTAATAGGGAGCAATTTAGAAGACCTATAGCTCCTCAAATTTTGCAGCGAGAAAGGAGAGATGTTGATGATCAAAAAGTACAACCTCCTTTAAATAATGCTATATATGAAGATGAAGAGGAAGATGAAATGTTGGAGAAAGGTGTTTATATCAATTTTATGAGAGATAAAGAAGGGTTGATCCATCTTACACAAGAAGAGTATGAAGATTTCATATCATATACTCATAATAATGAAGAGATTCCCGATCATTCCATGATTGCAGGTGATCACAAAATTAGAATCAATCTCATATCAAAGAAGATTGATGATAATCCAAAGCCTGTTGCACAACCCAAGAAGAATAAGGACACAGTTAAAATTCCACCAGAAAAGCAAGTTGTTGAAACAAACAGACCGGAAATTCTGGTAGCAATTAATCCTCCTTCACTTGAGGTAAAAATTTCTCAAAAACTGCCCCCTCTTTTCAATTTTGATAATGAGATACAAAAGATAAAGCTTCCTGTTCCTCTTGTAGAACTCATGAAGAATGATGATTTCAAAAATAATTATATGAAATCTCTTCAACCTCCACCTACTGAAGTAGCCTCTGATTTTTTTAACCTTGAATATGACAAGCCCACTGTTATGTTAGGTCCATTGGAAAAATACATAGATGACTCTACCCATAATTTCTATCTATCTCTGAATATTCATGATAAGATCTTGCATAATTTCCTAATGGACTCTGGAGCCTCACATAATTTAATGCCCAAGGTAGTGATGGATGAACTAGGTCTTGAGGTAACTAGAGAATACCAAGATCTCTACTCCTTTGATTCCCGGAAATTTAAATGCCTTGGTGTCATAAAATACCTTGCAGTAAGCCTCTTTCAGTTACCGATGAGAGGGATGGTGATGGATATTGTTGTAGCTAACATTCCTCATAGGTTTGGAATGTTACTTTCCAGGTCATGGATTAGAAGGTTGGGAGGAAATTTGGAAATTAATTTCACTTATGCTACTGTCCCTATTTTTAGAGGAGAACAAAGAATACTTTATAAAGAAGCTCAACTGACATATATCATTAGTGACAACAAATACCCCACTAATAATCCAATTTATGCTAGAACAATTGATGTTGGTTCAAGCATTTACACATGGATAATGTTGTCCTATCTATAGATTTTTTTTAAATTTTGAAGCCTACTAAAAAACAGATCTGTCATGAGGGTTCCCAGCTATGAAAAAAGTATTTTGATGGCTCATGTTCTATAGAAGGCACTGGTGCAGGAATAGTTCTCATTTCTCCTTTGAAAGAGAGCTCCATTTTTTCTTTCAAAATTTAATTTGAAGAAACTAATAATGTGTCTGAGTATGAAGCTCTACTGATTGGTTTAAAAACAAAAAAAATATATGAATATTTCAGAAATTTTTGTTTTTGGAGATACTGAACTTATTATTCAGCAAATCAATTTTTTTTATCAAACTAAGCATCCCAGACTCAGATATTACCAGAATGCAATATGGAGTATTGTAGAAGAATCATTCCTAGATTTTAACATTGCTTTTGTTCCAAGAGAAATTAATATTTTGGATGACTCACTTTCTATTTCAGCAATCTCATTCAAGATTCCAATTCCTAAGAAGCTGAAATATGAAGTGGAAGTTAGGTTCAGACCTAGCATTCCTGATAATGTCAAGCATTGGAAATTCTTTGAAGATGATCAGGAGATTAGAAGATTCATTGAAGGTGCTGAAGATTTTGATGTTCTAAACATTGTTCAAGATGAATATCTCATGAAGGATGATGTTGATTTGCAAGGCACCAAAAATATGCAAAAACAAATTGTTGATCAACCTATCATTCAACTGCCTACCAATCACATTCCCAAGGGGTAAATCCCACTCGAGAATCTCTTTGATCACAATGATGTCCCTATCAAACCACAGTTGGATGAAACAGAAGCATAATTGGATGATTTAAATTTGGGCATAGAAAAAGAACCAAGGTATGTGAAGTTGTCAAAATATTTATCTAAAGAAAGAAAGGTTGAATAGCACAAGTTGTTTTGTGAATTTTTTGATGTTTTTGGTTGGAAATATGAAGATCTCAAGACATATGAGACATCAATCATTGAGCATAGGATACCATTGAAATACGGTACTAAGCCTTTTCGACAGAAGTTAAGAAAAATTAATCCACTATTGCTACCAGTGCTGGAGAAGGAAGTGAAAAAAACTTTTGGATGCCAAAATCATCATTCCATTGAGATAATTAGATTGGGTTTCTAATATAGTTCCAGTAATAAATATGAGTGGTGAAGTCATATTATGTGTACATTTCAGGAACCTTAACAAATTCTCCAAGAAATATAATCCATTTCCAAAGATGGAGCATATTCTTCAAAAGCTAACTGGTTCAAACAAAATTTCCATGTTAGATGGGTTTTTTGGGTACAATCAAGTTTCTGTTTGGCGAGAAGACCAAGAGAAGACATAATTCACTACTCCTTGGGGAACATTAATGTATGAAAATATGCCATTTCGGCTTACAAATGCCGTAGCTACTTTCAGTGTGATATGGACTTTGCATTCATTGGAGAAAAAGATAAATTCTTAGTCATCTATTTGGATGATATTACTATTTTTTTAGCTTTAGATCAAGAACACCTTCATCACTTGAGATAAGTATTTGTTAAATGCAGAAAATATGGTATATCATTAAACCCAAAGAAGTCTCATTTTTCTTTCAAAGAAGGTAAGGTGTTGGGTAACATAGTTTCTAATGATGGAGTGAAAATTGATCCTAAAAGAGTGATTGCAATTCAAGATTTAACACTTCCAAGATTCAAGAAAGAGGTTCAATATTTCATTGGTAAGATCAATTTCTTAAGAAGGTTCATTCCAAATTTTTCTGAAGTGGTGAAGGATATTACTTGCATTTTGAAGAAGGACAAATAAGTCAAGTGGAAAATTGAATCTGAAAATTCATTTGAGCTGATAAAAAAAGATACCATTGAAGCACCTCAGTTGGTAAGCCATGAATACTCAAAGCCTTTAATGATCTTCTTATTTTCCTCTCAATATACTATTGATGTTGTTTTATTAAAAAAATATTCAGGAAATAAGGAAGCTCCCATAACATTTTTCAACAGAGCTCTTAGAGATGCAGAATTGAAGTATGAAATATTGGAAAAGCATGCCTATGCATTAGTGAAAGCTTTTAGAGTTTATATTCTGCATGATCAAGTTATTGCATATGTACCTTCATCTTCTATTAGAGAGATATTATTTTAGCCTAATATTGATGGAGAAAGAAGAAAGTGGGTGACTAAATTTCTTGAGTTTGATTTAGAGATAAAGCCAACTAAAATAATCAAAGGTCAAGGATTAACCAAACTACTAGGTGTAGAAAATTGTAAAGTTTTAGGTTTGAATTTCATGGATGAAAAATTTGAAGGGCACATTTATGAACCTATATAAAACATGGTAGTGGATGTAAATATTTTTGAGTGCAGCTGGTATAATGATATCATCTATTTTATGCAACATTTTAAACCTCCTCCAAATTATGATAAAAGCAGAGTAAGATCTTTGAAGCTGAAAACTGTTAAATTCTGCATTAAAGATAATTTTTTATATTGGAAAGATCCTATTGGAGTGTTGTTGAGATGCATTGACCCTGATGAGTCAAAGAAAGTTATCTTTGATATGCATAGTAGTATGTGTGGAGGTCATACTTATTGGAGAACTACTACATACATAATATTGAGAGCTGGTTATTTTGGCCTAGCTTGTTTTCTGATGTATGTGCTGAGGTGATAACATGTGAAAAAGGTCAGAAGTTTATTGGTAAGAAACATTTGAAGATTTTGCATCTCAAGCCCATAGTTGTTTCTACACCTTTTCAACAATGGGGATTATATTTCATTGGAGAAATTCAGACACCTTGAAGTGGACAACATCATTGGATTCTTGTTGCAACTGATTACTTCACCAAATGGATAGAAGCAATATCTATCAGGAATCTTACTCATAAATTCATCATTAATTTTCAGGAGGGAATCATAACCATATTTGGATGTCCATCAAGGTTAGTAGCAGATAATGCAGCAGCTTTTAAAGCTAATCCATTGGTAAATTTCTGTGAAGATTATGATATTCAACTCACTCATTCTATAGCCTACTATCCCCAAGGAAATGGTTTAGTTTAATCATCAAACAAAATTTTGGCAAGAATCATCACCAAGCTATTGGAACAAAACAATAAAGCCTGGGAATCAAAACTGAAGTTTGTTTTATGGGCTGATAGGGTGACAATAAAAAAGTCTATTAATACATCACCTTTTCAAATGGCTTATGGAACTGTTGTTGTTTTTCTAGTCTAATTGTCCATTCCTGTAGTTAAAATTCTACAAGATCATGAAGCTAATCCAAATGACATGAATAGGAGAATTTATTAGATCATTGAAGTGCAACAAAAGTGAGAACAAAAATATGATTTGGTGAGAAAATATCAGCAAGCTGTAAAGCAAGTTTTTGATAGAGGAACTAAAAAAGAAGATTTTCAGATTGGAGATCTGGTGTTGAAATGGGATGCACAGACAAGATCCAGGTAAGCATTCCAAATTTGATGCTTTATGGCTTGTTCTTTTTAGAATATCAAATATTCTACACAAAAATACTTTTGAGTTACAACATCTTGATGGGAAATACTATTTGGAGGCCCATTCAATGGTCGCTTTCTCAAAAAATTCTTATACTAAGGCTGTTGGTAGCCTAAGTTCATTGTAAATAATGGTGTATTTCATAACAAGACTCCATAGCCCAATGAGAAGGAACTGAAACTAAAAAATATTCTTAGAGCCTCGCAGGGAGAGATCTATCCCTTGTGGAGCCAATATTAGCATAGTTCTTTGCTTAGTCATGAGTCCATTTTAAGTTTTTTGTTCTTAGGATTAGACTTCGAAAATTTCATTTTTTTTGGTTGCTACCAAAATTTCCACTAGCATCTGTTTTAACCTTTTCATACATTTTGAAATATTCTTGTTTCTATCTATTTTTCTTTTATTCTAATGCTACCAGAAATTATGGTAACATACTCTGTTTTTTAAAAATAAACGAAAAAGTGAATCCGCTTTTCGTCAAGCCATGTGTTATGATGTAAATACGTTTCAAATATTTTTTAAATGATTTATATCAGGTGATAGGATTCGTATGTGGTTATTTATGTTAAATTCAAGTCATGTTATACGTGTAGTGTCTAGGTGTCAACCCACAATAATAAACCCAACTGTTAATCCCATCCTGTCTGTCATCCAAGTCGGTTAATCTCATATCAAGGAACATGTTTTTCGAATGGAGGAGATCGTGGATCATCAGAATTAATGCAATGAACGATTGGTTGGGCACAACGACGCTACTGGAAATTGATCTAGGAGGATCATACATGTCCAAGTACAAGTGGCTTAAGGAGAAGGCTCAAAATCAAAGTGGAAAAAATGTGTAAAACTCAGTTTCAAGTTGAAGATATCATCGTTCTGATCACAACGGTGGGAACGGTTCGTCAAACTGAGTTCGTATGTGAAAGTTAGAGCTGGTCAAAGTTGGTAGGTTGGCTGGATGACTTGGTAGCTTAAGGAGGCAACAAATCCGCAAAAATCTAGCCACCGGATTCTGGTCAGCTCCGGCCAGATTTCGGTTGAATTTTTGGGATTGTTAATTTGACTCCTTCGATAAAAAATTGAGGAGTTTAGAAATGTATTATTATTGTTAAAAAAAAAAAAATAGTAGGGGCGGTCCATGACCCCCGCCCCTACTCCAACGGTTAACAATAATAATAAATATTAAATTTTTGGTGGGGCCGACGGTCATGACACTGTCGCCCCAACCCTGCCTTACCATATATATATCACGATGATCAGGGGCGGGCCGCCTGATGCAGGTCCGCCCCCCCAACAATCAATGCATACACCACGGAGATAAGGGGTGGGTCACCTGATGTGAGTTCGCGCCCCCCCAACAAACACAATACGTTGGTTGATAAAACAAAATTTCACCATTTTGTGAGGGGGCCGGGTTTGACTGCCCGACCTCCTCCCCATAAATTTAGATCTCTATCGTGGGGAAGTGGCTCCCTTTGGAGAGTCTGCCCCACAAACTTGTACTTAAACCTCTCATTTCTCAAATGCACCCAGGTAGACCAGGAGCAACACGAATATCGAGGCGGGCAGTAGAACCCTAATCCTTTCCAGGGGCAGGTGGCACCATGATTTGAGCCCAACCTTCAGAGGGGCCAAATTTTCCTAGTGTCCAAATTGGAAAATTTTTATAAGGATACTACACCTCTCAGTGACAAGAATCTGATGGTGCTATCCGTTTTCGCAACATAGGTCTCCATTTTTCGGCTAGTTTTTAGATTGGAGGTATAAGGGTGTAATTTTACATTGATGCTTGTACTTTCATGTTATTTTCCACTTAATGAGATAACACCTCCCCATTGATTAAGCAGGGATCAGAGACGTAATCCCTCCTGGATGAAATTTGTTATCAAGTTCTTGTCTTCTTTGCATGATTTTATGTGCTTCTCCCTTCTTGTTTCATTCATTTTAAGTTTCATGGTTAAGATGAAATTTTACATGTAATTATTTATTCCATCTCGAAGAAAAATATTTTGGACCAAGTGGTATCAGAGCGGGTTTTTTTAGATGTGAATTGCATATTTGTATGCTAACCAAAAACAGGCTATGAATAGGTGAAGGGAAACTAAAATATTTTGATCCCGAAACGGGACATGTACATCGAAGAAGAAACATGGATGGTGATGTTATAAATGAGGAGAAAAACTTTCGCAAAAAATTCTACACAATGGAAGATCGGGTCGAGAAGTTGTTCTCAAGGCTTGAGAAACTAGAAAGAGAAGGGGATAATGCTTTAGAAGGACAATGTTCAATGCATGGAAATGATGGAGGAGATCCACCTCCTTCTCCTTCCGTGAGTGAAATTTCTTCATCCTCTTCTCACCATCATCATAGGAATTCAGGAAATGCATCTAAGAAACCTTTCTTTAAATTAGATGTCAAATTTGATATTCCCATGTATAATGGTGAAAATAATGTAGAAAATCTTAGCAACTAGATTAGGAAGATTGAATTCTACTACAGGATTTCATAGATAGAGGAGGATGAGGCAAAGATCCAGTTGGCTTCTCTTCGACTGAACGACACCGCTCTTGTCTGGTGGGAGAGAAAATTGTCAGGCAGTAAAAATTTGGGTAACCTTCTCTCCTCATGGCCAAATTTTGTGTCTGCATTGAGAAATAAATTTTATCCTTTGGGATATAAGAAAAATGCATTAATGGAATGGAAACACCTAAGGCAAGGAAAAATTCAAAATGTACAAGACCTCACTGAAGAAATTTGAAAACAAGTATTGAATTTCGACATTCCATTAGATTCACCAAAGATTGTAACCAAGTATACTGATTCTCTGCATAATTACATAAGAAATTCATTATTATTGTTTGAGCCTCCTATGATTGATGAGGCTAGTGTGAAGGCCATGCATCTAAAAAGCATGGGAGCACATGAACAAAGTGACCACCCAGAAATAACTGCAACAGCCAAGAGAAGGGGAGCAAGGCCCTCTTGTACACATTGTGAGAAAGAGGGACATGACGAAGAAATTTTCTGGAAGCTGCACCCTGAGTTGATACCTAAGAGAAATGACAAAAAGGGGAATCAAAATACAGCTACCACCATTCAGGAAAACCAAGATTTTGAATCAGAGGAATATGAGAAGGTCACAGCCACAAGATTTTCACGAGGTAGACCAATTGACCCAGGGTCTGATTCTAATGATGAAATGAAGCTTGTAGCCTTTGGGATCGTAGCAGGAGGACCCATAGACTTGAGTTCTGATTCAGGTGATGAAACAAGAATTTCATCAGACATTGTACCAAAGATGAAAAGGAAACTCATTGTGGCAAAGCTCCAAGAACTTGAAGAGATCAACCAAAACATCCAAGTAGAGAATACTGAGCTAAGGAGACTCCTACAGGAAGCAAGGGAAAAAATAAAAGTTTACTACACCAGTTACAAGCTAAGGATGTAGCCTTGGAAAATTTGTGACATAACCAACCTGAGGTAAAAAGCAACCCTTAAATTTCATGTACTTTTTATGATGATAATTTCGCTGCTTTTGAAAAATATATTGCAGGAATCGGGTCCAAATTACTAAATAAAATGGGGTATCAAGGAGAGGGCCTTGGCATCAATGGCCGAGGCATTGTAAATACCATCGAAGTCAAGGAATTTCCACGTCATGATACTCAAATACACCAGAAATAAAGTTGGAGAAAGATCCAACACAACTAGTGACTAGCCAACGACAAATGATGAAATCACTTCCTCACATTCCAGCGATAGTGAGGGCTCCATGAACAATTATCGAAGGAACACCAGGGGAAGGTGCTCCAAGGCGACCCATAAAGTTTGGAGGAAATAGAATCGTTGTAGTCGTTGTAACGAAGTGGGACACCAACAAGCCACGTGTCTAATGATCCATTCCACGAAAGCATCGATAGAGGAGCTGAAAGGTGAAAATGTTAAAAAAATGAATCCACCACATTCATGGTGGTCTTCTTTATTAAGTAAAAGACGGTTTTTTTTGAGGTAGTAGCTTGTTATGGGCACAATTGTAAATCATGAGTTGCAAGTAAATGTAAACGCGATGATGTGTTTCCCATCACTTCGGAACACAACAATGATGTTTTGGCATTTTCTTATGAGTAGTTAGGTATTGGTTATTTTTATGTAATACTTGACCAATGAGTGTGTGCTATAAACTCTTGGAAATTGAGGGTTGGTTAAGTCATGTGTGGTTTGCACATGGTTGCAAATCATGTACTAAGTTTGCGTGCATGTGATTGAAAGTTTGGTTTTTAACGAACAAGCGGTGTGTTGGGTGTCTTAATGATTTTGGTGGTCCAAAATCTCCTTAGTGGGGAGGAATGATCCAAGAGGATCATACAGGTCGAAGTATAAGTGGCTTAATAAGAAGGCTAAAAAATAAAAGTGGCATAAATGTGGAAAACTCAGTTTCAAGTTGAAGATATTGTCGTTCTGATCGCAACGGTGTGAACCATTCGTCAAACTGAGTTCATATGTGAAAGTTAGAGCTGGTCAAAGGTGGTAGGTTGAATGGATGACTTGGTAGCTTAAGGAGGCAACAAATCCGCAGAAATCCTACCACTGGATTCCAGTCAGCTCTGGCCGAATTCCGGGCGAATTTGTGGGATTGTTAATTTAACTCCTTCGGTAAAAAATCGAGTAGTTTAAAAATGTATTATTATTGTTAAATATATATATATATATATATATATAAAGTGTAGTGGTGGGCCATGACCTCTGACCCTACCCCAAAGGTTAACAATAATAATAAATATTAAATATTGGGTGGGGTCGATGGTTGTGACCCCACCACCCCAACGCTGTTGTTGGAGCAGGGTCCCCTGAATGTAATTTTGATATAATTTTGTAATATTTTGAATAGTTTAGTCATGCGCAGCACAAGTTAAGGGAATTTGGGGCGGGTCAAAGTCCCTCATGCATTGTAATGGGAAAAAAGGGTAGATCTAGGGGTCACAAACCATGGTTTGAAGACCCTAGTATAGCACAAACTAAAGGTATAAATAGGGGTCTAGGAAATGCCAAATAAATTAGTTTTTGGGGAATTTTTGGTAAGATCGTTAATGATAGATCTGTTCTAAGGATTTTTGTGTGAAATTTTCTGGGTAAGGGCTCTTGCTAGCTATGTGCGCAGAGACCATTAGTCCTACTATGTGTGGACCCCGCTGGCTATGTGTGCGAGTATATGGAAGAGTGTATAAGAATAATCTTAGTATTAATGAATGAGTTGACGTTTTGCTAATATTTGAATTTTTCTGTGTTGTTTTATGGGTTGCGCTGCATGTTAATCCCCTGTTATTTCTGTGATTTTGAATACTAATAGCTAAGTGATAGTGCACGTGGATGCGATGCTTTAAAGAGTAATGAATGCATAGATCTGGTGATGGTTGGTCATATTTAACCTATTAATCAATTACATTATAAGTTATGGGTTGCGCGCAAGTTATTATGTTACGTACATTGATAAGGGTTTCTGGTTAGGGCTCTTCTTAGTGCATGCCTGTTTAGATCTAAGGGCACCCACTTCATTAAATCTGTCTCTCTCAGGGTGCAGAAATCTGGTTCCAGCACCCTCCCATACTACTTCAGGTGAGACCTGGGTCAAGATCTGCTACCTCCTTCTTCATGCCTGGCCAAAACAACTTTTTCCTTAATGTCGTGACCATTTTCTAGTATCCAGGGTGACCAACATATGATCTCTTCTGATACTCATCCAATATTATCTGTTTCAACGTAGGCACATTTGGAATATACAACTTGTCTTGGTAAGTAACTAATCCTTCCAGACTTATAGCATACCCTGGAATTCCTTTATGTTGTATTTTCAGCTGCATTTCCTGATACTGAGGATCTTGTTGCCAATATTTCTATACTTTTTCTTCAAAATATGTTTTTACGCTACTACCAAATAATGAGAATGTCTACTTAGCGCATCTGCAACTTTCTTTAATTTTCCTCTTATATGTTTTATTTCAAATTCAAATTCATCGAGGAAGGTTAATCACATTTCATGTCTTGCATTTAAATCAAGCTAACTAAAGAAATATTTTGAGCTAATATTGCTAGTTACCAAAAAAAAAATCTTTCCTAATAAATAATGCCTCCACATTTTCAAGGCATCTATTACAACAACTAGTTCTAAATCATAAACAACATATTTTTGTTCATGGTTTTTCAGCTTTCTTGATTCATAGGCTATGAGAACATTATATTTTAGTAACACACCTTCCAGACCTTCTAAAAAAGCATACGTGCACACAGTAAATTCCTTGTTTGGGTCTGAAATTTTTAAAATAGGAGTTGTGGCCAACTTTTGTTTCAGTTTGTCAAATATTTCTTGGCATTTGGCCTTCCACTCAAATTTTACTCCCTTATTTTGTAGGGAGGTAATGGGGTAGGCTATTTTTGAAAATACCTCAAAAAAATTGCTATAGTATACAACAATCCCCATGCATTAGGGGAATTTTGAGGTCTAAAATGGGCCTAAGGAAATTATAAAATAATAGTGGAAATAATAAAATAAGATTTGATTACATCATCAAATTTTAGAGGGAAATAAGAAAATCTATTTTCAACTCATGCCATCTATTTTCAGCGTAGTATTGGTAACAATTTAATTCCTCATCCAAGGAGTACCCATGTTACAAACTTTAGATGGGTCCTGCTACATGAAAAATGATAAATACGTGAAAATTGTGATCGTAATAACATTTTTATGTACTCCTTAGATGAGGAATTAAATTTTGCATCCAACGAGTACTCCCACTCGAAAATTGAGTAAAAACTTTGGGAGATAAGTTGAAAATACAAGTTGAAAAAGTAGTTTTATTATTTTATTATTTTTTAATGTTTTTACCCCTTTACTTAAAAAATGGTGAATCATCCCCCATGGTTGAAATCATCATCTTGAATCTGATTGGTTCTTATAAAGTTTATTTTTGTTGCACATTTTTCTTAGGAGGCCCATTTTAGACCTCTAAATTCCCCTAAGGAATGAATTAATTGATGATACATCTTTTGGTACATGCCAATTCATAATTTCTTTAACTTTACAAGGGTCCAATGGTAATCCCTCTTTGGAAATAATATGTCCCAAATACTGAATTATGGGTTTATAAAACTCACGCTTGTTGATTTTTTTCATAAATATGATGTTCCATTAATGTTTGTAACACTAATATGAGATTCTCCTTGTGGTCTTCTTCACTTTTAGAGTATACCGGGATGTCATCTATGAAAAATAACATGATTTTGTCAAGATACTTGTGGAGGAAACTATTCATTAGACACATGAAGGTTGCAGGTGCATTGGTTAGACCAAAAGATAACACCACGAACTCATAATGATTATACCGTATTATAAAGGACATTTTATAAATATATTCGTCTCGTATACGTAACTGATGATAACCAGTTCAAAGAACAATCTTTGAAAAACTAGTTTCTCCCATCACTTGGTCAAAAAAATTGTTAATCCGGGGTAAAGGATATTTGTTTTTTATTGTCAACTTATTAAATTTCCTATATTCAATGAAAATTCCGAATGTGCCATATTTTTTCTTCACAAACAACACGGGAGCTCCCCACGGTGACACACTCGATCCGAGATAACCTTTTTCTAACAACTCCTATAGATGCATTTTCAATTCTAATAGTTCTGGTATACTCATTCTATACGGAGCTCTGGATACATGTGTAGCACCTAGAACTAAGTCAATAGAGAAATATCTGTCTCTACAAGGGGGTGGCTTGGGAATTTCCTCTGGAAAAACATCCCGAAATTCTCATGTTATAGGAAAATTTTCTAGGATATTTGTTTTTGTTTGATGTCCTCCTTCTTCCACATGAATCATATAGACATGACATCCCTTCCTTGCTGTCATTTTTAGCTGTAAAGAAGATATTTTACTGACTGAGACTGGTTTTGTTTTTCTGAATGACTATCCTTGGGAGTCAATGAAGTTTACAGTCTTTTCTAAATAATTTATAACAACCTTCTATTGTTCCAACCAATCCATGACAATTTATATATCATATGATCCTAAGGGAAGGATATTTAATTTTAAATATGTGTTATACCCATCCAAATCCACAATACGCTATTTTAATTGATGTGTTACTTTTCATTAGGTACCAGTAGCCAACTGTACCAGCTAATAATATTAAATTTATACTAGCTGTAAATTACACTTCTCCATAATATGAGGACTAATATAGCTTGAAATAGTCCCAGGATCAACTAAAAAATACACTAGTTGGTTTTGGATAGTACCTTCTATCTTAATCATTGTAGATTGATGTTCATCCTAGCCGCATTGATCCTCATAATGTTCCTGGCCACATCGTTCACTGTAGGTTCTTCATGTATCACTTGAATATTATGAATTCATATGGGATTGTGTGGAAGATATTGGAGCAGATGTGGTTCTACACAACCCTTAAATTTCAGTGGTTCCCTCTCTTTACCTCTTGGGACATTATTGTTGTTCACTTCCATGGGTTTGGACCCTGTATGTGATTGAGTTGGCTGACTCGTACGTCCTTTATTAAACTTCTTCCTCTCGTGATATTTTCCGAAAATTTTAAGGTAGGTAGGATTTTTTATTTTTACATTCATTCGAGCTTTAATTTTATATTTATTCTTCCATGTTCTCGAACTTTCATTACGATTTTTAAATTTCTGGTAACAAAGTCTGGCTTTTATGACCGCTTCATCCATCGTTTTTGGGTTGTCAAATTTAATCCTTTCCTTATATACTGCTGGAAGACAGTTTAGAAATATCTGTACCTTAGCCTTCGCTTCTCGTATGTATGGCACATATCAGAGTAATTTTGTGAATTTTGTTACAAACTCATCTATGGTAAGCTACCCCAACCTTAGTTCATGGAATTATTTTTCACAATCGTCATAGTATCTTTCACTTAGATACTGAGACTTAAATTTCTATTGAAACTCCTCCCATGAGACTATCCTCTCATCCAACATATGTATAACTTTTGTTTCCTCCCACCACAGAGTAGCTTTACCCTATAGTTTGCACACAACCAATCTAGCTTTAATTTTATTTTCACACTTGTACATGTGAAATTACTTGATCATATTCAAAAGCTATGCTTCCACATCTTCTTTTCCCCATCAAAGGTAGGGGGTTTTATTTTCTAAAATTATCCTTATAACTCCTTTTTCTTCTTTTTTTACTTAGAATCTGTTTTATCAGATTCTTCAGCATTTTAAGGATTTTATGAAATGGTTTCAGCCTCTTTTCACTTCAGTTTTTCCTCTCCCACACTTCTGTGGCTGGAATTTTCTATCAATTCTCTTATCATATGTTTTTTCTCATTACTTACTTGCAACAGTATTTCATTGCTATTCCTCAGTTGTACCAATTCATGTTGCAAATTTATTATTATTACGAAAATATGAGATTTTGGATCTGGGGCAGTACCTCCCTCCTCCAATTCCACATACAGTTCCTCCCCGCATGACATGGTTGTAAACGCACAGACTGTCGTACCTTATATTAGAAAACAAAAGGAAGTTATCAATATTTATAACTCACCAAGAAAAAATATTTTATATTTATAATATATGTTTTTGTCCATGATGGTCCATCTTAATCCCGCTATTAAACGAGGGCTCTGATATGACTTGTCATGAACCTCCAATAGACATGTCCTTGATGCAAAGTAATTTTTTTCTTATATAAATAGATAAAGGCACAACCTAATTATACTTCTTCTGTTTCCTTAGTTGTAAATATTAATTGAGTATGGTTTCCAGGTAGGTACTTTGTATTGTTTCCGCCTGATATAAAGTTGATAATACTGGTTCCCCCATTCCTGTAAAATATTTATAATGAGTTTTATGGAACATGACTATATAATATAACTCCCTTACTTCTCTTACGTTAAATATCCTTAGTTTTATTACCTATATCCTTAGACCTAAATAACTTTTACATGGGTATTAACCATATTTCATCTCAAAAGGGAAGAAGTAACATGGTAACTAAATTCATCTACCTAGTCCAAATTATTTTTCAACCTTTACCTACATAATAATATTATCACCTTGATATAGTTATATTGTAATAGTCATTATATACCTAAGGGTCAATGCTTTCATAATAATAATTCCCATACTATAGGGATAAACTAGTATGCTATCTTAGTACTCATAATTTATTTCCCTTATATTAGGCCTATCAAAACATAAATTCCTAATTATTAATGCCTTTCAATCACTATGACATATCGAATATGGACCTTGGGGGTGATTCGAGACATGTACCATCAAGGATTGTGTCGTCAATGCGTTACCTCCACGTATGTGCTCCCCACTTGACCGTCACATGGCCACAATGTGCTTCCACCCTAATGTGTCAATGCTGTAGATATATGCCTTTGGATCCAACAACTGAGAGTGTGGTTGGGAAACCCTAAACCTAACTCGGTTATTCTATATATACCCAGGAAAACCCTCACTATGGTTTTATTTTACTATTACAATTTTGGGCAAGCCAACTTACCAGTGGTAGCCCTATATGTGCACCATTTTTATGATGGGGGGTTTCAGTGTTGTGCCAACACCATGCACCAACGTCTACATTACAGTCATTTCTTCTTTTCGATTAAGGGATGAGCCCTTCATATATTTCCAAAAATTCAAGAGGATGGTCACCATGCCATCCTTACGGTGCCATTTCAACACCTCTAGGTATTATTCCACTCAATATATGTATTTTCCCTTCATACAATTTCACCATTTATTTCCTTATTCCTCATTTTAACTAGCAGGTCCTCTGTTTCACACAGGAAGAGTTATCAGGCCTCCAAGTTCGCTTTGGCATTATCACTAGCACGACTCCCGTGGAAATGGCTACGCAAGTAATTATATCCCATTTTTTCTCCTCTTATTTCCATTTTCTATGTAATTTTTTTTTCTAATCTAGTGGAGTCAAGAGGAGTTGCCCAGAAATATTGAGCGACCAACTACTACATTGCCATCTAGGCTCTCCTCTGTCCTCTAGTTCGCAGGTAGAATTTTCAATTCCTTTCTCTGGTTTCTTGCATACCTAATGCGCTACCATGGTTTCAATGATTAAAGGCCTTTTGTAAATGTAGGATATAACATTAGGGTTATGTATGGTTATCCCGGTAGTGGTCGTCTCGAAGTTTTGCTACTTGTGGAAATAAATCGTTCTGGTTTTATAATGTCTTGATGAATATCTCAATTGAAAATATTTTTTTTGTTATTGGTCCAGGTTCAGTAAAGGAGGCACAACCTCTACTCTTTGGAACACTACAAGTACAAAAAATTTTCCCCACATTAATTTCTGGCTATCTGTAACATTCAATTGTTTTCTTCTTTCCAATTAAATACTCACGACATGTCATGATTTTTATCACAAGTAATCTTAGAACTAATCCCCTTCACACCAGATCTATACCATCCTAGTTTGCAAATAATTTTGATGCACTTCTTCACCCTCTAGGCCAGTCTCACTTCTACTTTCTTATTCTCACCGTCTTTCTTATTTTGGGAGAGCACAGCTGGTCTCGAAAAGTCTCCAATATTGAATTCTTAGTCAACGATTCCCCTGTGGTTAGAGCTGCTGCCTTCCTTTAAATTTTCAACGCAAGGGTGTGAATACCCCATGTGTAGACAAACTGTAGTTAAGTAATTAACTATAGTCTGTTGTTAGTAAGTTTGAAATCGTCATGTTCATCTTTGAGGTGACACTGGTTTTTTTTTTTCCTCTGGTACTCCTCTCCAGGGAGATATATGTAATTATTTAAGTCTTCTTGTTTCATAACAGTAAATTTAAATTTCTTTCATGCAAATTTCTCTTCATTATTGTTTTCTTACAATGCTACTGGTTTAGTGAATATATATATTTATATAGAGGGACACACACAATCTCTATTCTACAATTTTGTTGTAAATACTTTCTTCATTATACAAGTTATGCATACAAATTTTTCACTATTTGGTTTAATGAAAAAACGTAAGGTTAAATTATTACTTTTTTTTAATTATATATACATGCTTTTCTCAATCTGTTCATTGTTATAAAAAAGTTGACTTATATATATGCTCCATGTATTTTTCTGCAACAATAGATGCTTCAATTTTGTTTACCATTTTCCACAGTAGTCCAAAGGGTTAACTCTATCTATTTGTGTCAGTTGTATTGGTTACACTATGGAACTTATGTTACTATAGTGTGAACACAATATTGTCACAATTTTATTCTCCAGAGACTGTTTTTTCATATTGAACCATGTTGCAGTCACTTTCTACAATCTATCTTAGGTTCGCCACCATTGTAGTTCGATAGCCATCAATGGTCCAATATTATATTATAAGTTAATTTTGAAATATAACCCACCATTAATACTCATTTCTTGGGGAAATTTTATAATTTCCTAATGAAAATCGGGTCTTGTTTTGGCACTAGATGCCATAAATTCACAAAGAGAATCTTATGGATGGAAAATGATACCAGAGAAAAATTTTCCATCTGAGGGTATCCATTTTAATTAAATTTAAGGTCATTTATAATTTTTTGGGTATTCCAAAAGTCCATAATTCCAGTCGATATTTCCAAGACTTAATAATAATGCACTTGGGCCTAGATCTGATCCTCCTTACACAAGTTACAATTATTAGGATTATGACCCTTAGAAAATTATCTAACTTCAAAGTAAACAAACAATATTTGAAAATATTTATGTATGAATGCTAAATACAAAATGATAGCATAGAATCAATTTCTCTTTCGGTGAAGATCACCACTAACACTTCTTATCTCAAGCATTGAAAATTCGAGACAATCATTTTGACCTTCTTGTCGAGAGGTCATATTACAATATTTACTTACGAGAGTATTCTTTCAACAATTTACCAAATTAAATCTTTATCTACTGCTTTAGAAATTACATGAAATATTTTTTCTCTAGTGACAATGAAGGAATGCTATATAAAGAAAACAATACTATATCCATTCCCTAACAATATATACAACACATAGTAATATATTCCTTCCTTAACAATACATAAATCAAAATTTACGCCCAACACATGGTAACAGTGCAGAAACTACCAGAACATATGTTGTTCACGAGTTAAAATTTCACTGATCATGATAACCGAATTAACTTGGAAATACTAGTTTGGCTCCCAACCATGAACCATCACCTCTGGTTCGCCCCATGCTGAGATCCATTCCCCTCCCGCCCCCCCCCCAAGATCAAAAACCTCTTGTTCTCTCGGGCAAGGAAATTTGTCCTTGTTTTCCCTTGCAGACTTTCTAAAATGACGTCCCATTTTTCTGGGCTCTGCTTAATACCAGAGCCTAGGCTTTTATGAAAAAAGTATAAATTTTCCATTTAAAGCCAAATTTTGTCCCTTGCGATGCCTTTTTCACCCATCCCCAGTGTTGTTTCCCCCACACTTAGTGATTTATTAGATTTTTCTCTCCCAATCTAAAAATCACCTAAATTCACTCCTAGGTATTTTTAGGAATAATTTGGGAAAGTATTTAATGCCATCCTATCCATTTGGATTGGAATAATGATCTCATCAAAGTAGATTATTTTCCAAGTTAATTCTCAAAAATTTCCTTTAATATTATTCAACAATATTTTATACATCATTATAATTATTCAATACAGTCAAATATGGCTTCCTTTCCATTTCTAAAAATAGCTTAGCTACTAAAAGAAAATTCACATGAACCTAGGAGTATTACATATTGAATGAATAAACTAGATGGGAATTCTAGGATAATTATATGGTTGTTATTATTCCAACAATTTGATTTTACTATTATTGATAAACCAGGGAAAGATAATGTTTTTGTATATTTCTTGTCAAGACTAATCCTGCATGTAGGAAATGAAGAAGTGATAGATAATCGACTTATAGATGAAAATCTCTTTTCCATGTCAGTGCTTTCTCCTTGGTTTGATGATATAGCCAAATGTTTGGTTGCTGGGAGGTTCCATCCTAACCCATCCTACAAATAGAAAAGAAAGATTGTCAGAGGCAGAGGTAGCAGAAAATAAATAGGTTGTTGTGATCATGGCTGATCAGTCAATTAGGTGCTCTAGTTCTACCCATTGCGTGACTGCTTCGTGCTGCTCTGCTTGTGCTTGGGTAGATTCGACAGCCTTGGTTGCAATTTTCTGCTATGCCTCACTCAGTTGTTCTTGCACATGCGCTTCTCTGCTTTGTATCTCAGCACATATGAACAAGTGGAGAGCATGTAGCTTCCCACTCATTATCCTTACAAGGTCGAGGCCGACCTCTGCGTATGGTTGGACTTGCGCGCACAAAGCTACTGGTACTATGGTCAAGGCTACGCTTAGGAAGGGGAAAATCATGCTTTTAGTTACTGTGATCATGGCTGATCGATTACATTATAAGTTATGGGTTGCGCACAAGTTATTATGTTACATACATTACTAAGGGTTTCTGGTTAGGGCTCTTCTTAGCGCAGGTTTATTTAGATCTAAGGGCACCCACTTCATTAAATATCTCTCTCTCTCTCTCAGGGTGTGGAAACTTGGTTCCAACACCCTCCCATACTACTTCAGGTGATAACTTGACCTGCATAAGCAGGTCATTGTCGAAAGGGCTAGTAGTATAGGGGTTTTTTGGTTAACCTTAGATCTGAACCTAGGTCAAGACCCCTCAAACCAACACCTGACTTACTGTTGGAATGGGGTCTCCTAACAAGCTGTGAAACTGGTCCATTTTGATTAATTTTGATTATATTTAGTATATGCAGGGGATTTGGGGTGGGTCAAAGCCCCAAACACATTGTAATGGGTCAAAGGGTAAACTAGGGGTCCGAAAACCATGGGTTGCAGACCATAGGGAAGTCAAAGATAGATTGTTATAAATAGAGACGTATTTTGTATTGAAAAGGATGGGAATTGATGATATATTAATACGATCTGTTACTTAATCGGTCTGTTTGGGTTTTGGGGAACAAACTCCTACTGGCTGTGTGCGCGGAGATCATAGTCCAGCTGTGTGCAGACCCTGCTACTGTGTGCGCAGGTTGGGAAGGGAATTGTAAGGAAATATTGATGAATGAATGAATGCGAAGGATTATTAGAGATTCGAATCTGTGAGCTCTGTTATGTGAATTGGTGATAATTGTTGTGTTATGTATTTTCTGTCTTTAAGCTGCAAAAGGTCTGTGTACTGAGCTCTTGGATCTAGATCTGTTATATTATGTTTATGTACTGCTGTGTTGATAATATAGTAAGCCTATAACTGTAGATCTAGTGCACGTGGATGCGGATAGGAACTTAGTTAACCCTACACGGGACAAGGTAATTCGGGAATTACAGAAACAAAAGCAATACATTGGTTGATAAAACAAGATGCCTCAATTTTTGGAGGGGGCGAGGTTAGACCGCCCGACCTCCTCCCCACAATTTAGGATCTCCACCATTGGGCCAGCGGCTCCCTTTGGGGAGCCTACTCGACAAAATTATACTTAAACCTCTCATTTCTCATATGCACCTAGGAAGACTAGGAGCAGTATGAAAATTGAGGCGGGTAGCAGAACCCTGAGCCTTTCCAGGGGTAGGTGGAACCATGATTTGAGCTCAACTTTTAGAGGGGTCAAATTTTCCCAATGTCTAAATTGGACAAATTTTATATGGATCCTACACCTCTCGATGAAAAGAATCTGATGGTGCTATCCATTTCTGCAATAGAGGTCTCCATTTTTCCGCTAGTTTGTAGATTGGAGGTATTATGTATAAGGGTGTAATTTTACATTGATGCTTGTACTTTCATTTTATTTGCCACTTAATGAAAGAGGGCCTCCCCACTGATTGAGTAGGGCTCGGAGATGTAGTCACTCCTAGACGAACTCTGTTATCCATTTCTTGTCTTATTTGCATGCTTTTATGTGCTTCTCCCTTCTTGTTTCATGCCTTTTAAGTATCATGGTTAGGATGCAATTTTACATGTAATTATTTCTTCCATCTCAAAGCAAAATATTTTGGATTAGAAATTTAGGCCAATAATCAACAAGACAGTGGAGGTGACTCCCAATCGCAGATCCACTTGCCTCAAGCCACTTGTAGCAGTCTATCCAAAGTTACGTAGCCAAATGAAGATTGTGATGGCCATCACATGGTGCACACTATGGTCAAGGAGATTTTCCATCATGGAAATATATTGCCTGGGGTGATGAACCATGGTTGTTGTTTTAAAACCCCTGAAAAAATAGGAGCATTCTCAGTTGTGAGCATAGTTGTTGGAGATCGTAGTTTTCATAGGGTTGCAGTTTGAGGAGGAGTTTATATTTCAAACAGTATTTTAGAGGAACATGGAAGCAACACCTATAGGTGAGCTCTTCTAGCTCTGCCACCTATCATTTTTCAGACACAGAACTATTAATTTCTAAAAATAATTAAAAGAGGAGGGAAGATTAAACGGATTGAACCACAGGGATCTGACCTAGTGGATGCAAATTCAAATTTGAGAAGATTTTTTATCCATGAAGGATGGTATTATTTATGGACCAAACTAGGAAGCTCTCACTTAGGAGTAGCTCTAGATTTTTCTAACTCTTTCAATGGATAGGAAGCCACGATTTATGGTCTTTCATTATAGGTTTTAGAAGATTCCATTACTAAAGCATTCAACCTTCCACAGGAATGATAAAGGTGGTTTAAAGGTCAGGTTATCACTAGAGGAGACCTGAAAATTTTCCTCAAGCATGCTAACAGAGATCCCAACTGGTCTAAGAGAATACCAAGAAGCTACCTAAAAAATGACATGGCAGAAGTTGTTAAACTCATCAAGATTAACCTCACTTTTGAAAGGAGGTATACATTTGTGTTTATTTATCATATGAGATTTATTTTTCATGTTGTACGTATGAAGACCCTCAATTTGCGATACTTCATTCTGAAGAGTCTAAAAAATATATTAGAAAGGATCCAAACTCATCCTGCTTCTTTAGAATACAACTTGTATCATCAAGATCTCATCAAGGTTTTAGTTGAATATGAGTGAAGGAAAATAAATCAAACTTGGGACCATGTCTTGTTTTACAGGGAAATCTAACCTACACATACACCTCCATCTTCACAACCACACCCTCTGCCTAAAAAAATAACCAAGAGGAAGGCTCAAAAATAAAATATTCATAAGAAGGCCAAGAGTAGGAAAGAAAAGGTTTCTTCAGTCAAGGCTGAGAGGAAGTTAGAGAAAGGAGAGAGCTCCCCAGTAAATAAACCCAAGTCTATGAAAATGATGCCCCCTATCCCTCCTTTTCCTAATGTCTACACCAGAGCTCAAAGAGGAAGGTCTACAATCGCAGAGAAATCTAAAGAGCATATGGTAGCGGAAATTCCGGAAGAAGATATTCAACAGAAAATGTAGAAAGACTATCGACCTACAAAATTTGATGAAGAACTCCTCAAAGATGTTGGATATGAGATCAGTATTAAGAAGAAGAAATAAGAAGCCAAACCTGTTGCTGGTACCAGAAAAAGGCATACCAAAGACAACAACAAATTTAGGCTTAGGTCCAAGGCTCTGCACCATGGTATACGTGTAGTGTCTAGGTGTCAACCCGTAGTAATAAACATAATAGTTAATCCCGTCCTATCTGTCATCCAATTCAGTTAATCTCATGCCAAGGTATGTTTTTTTCGAATAGAGGAGATCTTTGATCATAATAATTAATTCAATGAACGGTTGGTTGGTCGCACAACGAAGCTGCCGGAAATTTAGGCCAATAATCAACAATACAATGGAGGTACTGCCAGTCATAGATCTGCTTGCCTCAAGCCACCTGTAGCAGTCTATCTGAAGTTATGCAGCCAACTAAAGATTATTATGGCCATCACATGGTACACAATATGGTCAAGGATATTTTCCATCATGGAAATCTACATGGTACACAATATTGATGAACCATGGTTGCTGTTTTAAAACCACTAAAAAAGAAAGAGCATTCTCAGTTGTGAGAATAGCTATTGGAGATCGAAGTTTTCATAGAGTTGTAGTTTGAGGAGGAGTCTAGTTTTCAGATAGGATTTCAGAGGAACACACAAGAAACACTTTTAGATGATCTCTTCTAGCTCTACCACCTATCAGTTTTCAAAGACAGAACTATTAATTTCTAAATGTGACTAAAAGAGGAGGGAAAATTAAACGAATTGAACCATAGGATGCTGACCTAGTGGATGCAAATTCAAAGGTGAGAATATTTTTAATCCAGGAAGAGTGGTATTATTTGTTCACCGGACTAGGAATATCTCAATTAGGAGTAGCTCAAGATTTTTCTAACTCTTTCAATGGACAAGAAGCCACAGTTCATGGTCTTACATTGAAGGCTTTAGCAGATTCCATTGCTGAAGCATTCAACCTTCGACAGGAAGGATAAAGGTGGTTTAAAGGTCAGGTTATGAAAAATACTAACAACTCACACAATGGCAGGTCCAAACCCACCCCTTAATCAAATGGATGCAATTGTTGATGCAAGGTATGCCCATTTGGTTTTACCTCAGCCTATGAATGCATTACCTGTAGGAGATTATCTCAAATACATGCCTAATTTTAGTGGCGAGGGAGAGGTAATAGCTAGAGAACACATTGCTGATTTTTATGCCCATGCTAACAATATAGATATTGAGTATGAAGATCTCTGGATGAGATTTTTTTTTAGAGTGTTGAAGGTGATGTTAGGAAATTGTTCAGATCTTTGACAACTGGTAGAATCACTGGAATTGAAACCCTAGATGATACATTTTTAAGAACATGGGGTGATAAGAAAGATTTTATGTATTATATCATTGAATTTGGTTCAATAAAAGTTAAAGAGGGAGAATTAGTTTTTTATTTTTCTAAGAGATTCAATAAGATGTATAGAAAAATACCTACTGAAATCAAGCCTACTGAAGCTTCAGCCAAAATCACTTATGTTGATGCCTTTGATCCTAATTTTTTGTTTATTATTGAGAGAAAGAAAATCTAAAACACTAACACAAATGCAGGACAATGCACTGGAGGTAGAATCTAATGTATTAGCAGCTGATAGGCTCAGAAGAGGGATTGACAGAGAAAAAGGAAAGAAACAAATGAAGTTTCAACTTCAGGAACTTCAGACATAAATCCTAGGTTAGATTAGGTGACCAAGATGGTCAAGTCATTTACTACTGAGATGTCCAAGTTCAAGATGGAAGCAAGACCAACTACTACTAGAAATGTTTTATTTGATCAGCCTAATAGGGAGCAATTTAGAAGACCTATAGCTCCTCAAATTTTGCAACGAGAAAGGAGAGATGATGATGATCAAAAGGTACAACCTCCTTTAAAGAATGCTATATATGAAGATGAAGAGGAAGATGAAAGGTTGGAGAAAGGTGTTGATATCAATTTTCTGAGAGAAAAAGAAGGGCTGATCCATCTTACACAAGCAGAATATGAAGATTTCATGTCATATACTCATAATAATGAAGAGATTCTTGATCATTCCATGATTGCAGCTGATCACCAAAGTAGATAAAATATCATATCAAATAAGATTGATGATAATCCAAAGCCTGTTGCACAACCCAAGAAGAATAACGATGCAATTAAAATTCCACCAGAAAAGAAAGTTGTTGAAACAAATAGACCAGAAATTCCTGTAGCAGTTAATCCTCCTTCACTTGAGGTAAAAATTTCTCACAAATTGCCCCCTGTTTCCAATTTTGATAATGAGATGAAAAATATAAAGCTTCATGTTCCTCTTGTAGAACTCATGAAGAATGATGATTTCAAAAAGACTTATATGAAATCTCTTCAACCTCCACCTACTGAAGTTTCCTCTGATTTTGTTAACCTTCAATATGACAAGCCCACTGTTATCTTAGGTCCATTGGAAAAATACATAGATGACTCTACCCATAATTTCTATCTATCTCTGAATATTCATGATAAGATCTTGCATAATTTCCTAATGGACTCTGGAGCCTCACATAATTTAATGCCCAAGGTAGTGATGGATGAACTAGGTCTTGAGGTAACTCGAGAATACCAAGATCTCTACTCCTTTGATTCCCAGAAATTTAAATGCCTTGGTGTCATCAAATACATTTCAGTAAGCCTCTTTCAGTTACCGATGAGAGGGATGGTGATGGATATTGTTGTAGCTAACATTCCTCATAGGTTTGGCATGTTACTTTCCAGGTCATGGATTAGAAGGTTGGGAGGAAATTTGCAAATGAATTTCACTTATGATATTGTCCTTGTTTTTGGAGGAGAAAAAAGAATAATTTATAAAGAAGCTCAACTGACATGTATCATTAGTGACAACAAATACTCCACTAATAATCCAATTTATGCTAGAACAACTAATGTTGGTTCAACCATTTACACATGGATAATGTTGTCCTATCTGCAGAATTTTTTTAGATTTTGAAACCTACTAAAAAACAGATCTGTCATGAGGGTTCCCAGTTATGAAAAATGTATTTTGATGGCTCATGTTCTATAGAAGGAGATAGTGCAGGAATAGTTCTCATTTCTCCTTTGAAAGAGAGCTCAAGTTTTTCTTTCAAAACTTAATTTGAAGCAAATAATAATGTGGCTGAGTATGAAGCTCTGATGATTGGTTTAAAAACAAAAAAGGATATGAATATTTCAGAAATTTCTGTTTCTGGAGATACTGAACTTATTGTTCAGCAATCAGAATTTTTTATCAAACTAAGCATCCCGAACTCATAGATTACCATAATGCAGTATGGAGTATTGTAGAAGAATCATTCCTAGATTTTAACATTTCTTTTGTTCCAAGAGAAAGAAATATTTTGGCTAACTCACTTTCTATTTTAGCAATCTCATTCAAGATTCCAATTCCTAAGAAGTTGAATTATGAAGTGGAAGTTAGGTTCAGACCTAGCATTACTGATAATGTCAAGCATTGGAAAGTTTTTGAAGATGATCAAGAGATTAGAAGATTCATTGAAGTTACTGAAGAGTTTGATGTTCTAAACATTGTTCAATATGAATATCTCATGAAGGATGATGTTGATTTGCAAGGCACCAAAAATATGCAAAAACAAATTGTTGATCAACCTATCATTCAACTGTCTACCAATCACATTCCCAAGGGGTAAATACCACTTAAGAATCTCTTTGATCACAATGATGTTTCAGTAAAACCATAGTTAGATGAAAAAAAAGCATAATTGGATTATTTCAATTTGGGCACAGAAAAAGAACCAAGGTATGTGAAGTTGTCAAAAGATTTATCAGAAGAAAGAAAGGTTGAATATCATAAGCTATTTTGTGAATTTGTTGATGTTTATGGTTGGAAATATGAAGATCTCAAGACATATGATACATGTATCATTGAGCATAGGATACCATTGAAAGATGGTACTAAGCCTTTCCGACAAAAGTTAAGAAAAATTAATCCACTATTGCTACCAGTGATGGAGAAGGAAGTGAAAAAAACTTTTGGATGCCAAAATCATCATTCCATTGAGATACTTAGATTGGGTTTCTAATATATTTATAGTAATAAAGAAGAGTGGTGAAGTCATATTATGTGAAGATTTCAGGAACCTTAACAAATGCTCCAAGAAAGATAATTATCCATTGCCAAAGATGGAGCATTTTCTTCAAAAGGTAACTGGTTCAAACAAAATTTCCATGTTAGATGGGTTTTCCAAGTACAATCAAGTTTATGTTTGGCAAGAATACCAAGAGAAGACATAATTAACTACTCCTTGGGGAAAATTAATGTATGAAAATATGCCATTTCGGCTTACGAATTCTGTAGCTACTTTTCAGTGTGATATGGACTTTGCATTCATTGGAGAAAAAGATAAATTCTTGGTCATATATTTGGATGATATTACTGTTTTTTCGGCTTTAGATCAAGAACACCTTCATCACTTAAGACAAGTATTTGTTAAATTCAGAAAATATGGTATATCATTGAACCCAAAGAAGTCTCATTTTTCTCTCAAAGAAGGTAAGGTGTTGGGTAACATAGTTTCTAATGATGGAGTGAAAATTGATCCTAAAAGAGTGATTGCAATTCAAGATTTAACACTTCCAAGATCCAAGAAAAAGGTTCAATATTTCCTAGGTAAGATCAATTTCTTAAGAAGGTGCATTCCAAATTCTGCTGAAATGGTGAAGCATATTACTTGCATGCTAAAGAAGGACAAAGAAGTCAAGTGGAAAATTGAATCCGAAAATTCATTTGACCTGATAAAAAAAGATACCATTGAAGCACCTCAGTTGGTAAGCCATGAATACTCAAAGCCTTTATTGATCTTCTTATTTTCCTCTCAAGATAATATTGATGTTGTTTTATTGCAAAAATATTCAGAAAATAGGGAAGCTCCCATAACATTTTTCAACAGAGCTCTTAGAGATGCAGAATTGAAGTATGAAATATTGGAAAAGCATGCCTATGCATTAGTGAAAGCTTTGAAAGCTTTTAGATTTTATATTCTGCATGATAAAGTTATTACATATGTACATTCATCTGCTATTAGAGAGAAATTTGTTCAGCTTGATATTGATGGAAAAAGAAGCAAGTGGGTGACTAAAGTTCTTGAGTTTGATTTAGAGATAAAGCGTACTAAACTAATCAAAGGCTAAGGATTAACCAAACTATTAGCTGTAGAAAATTGTAAAGTTTTAGGTTTGAATTTCATGGATGAAATATTTGAAGGGCACATTTATGAACCTATAGACAACATGGCAGTGGATGTAAATATTTTTGAATGCGACTGGTATAATGATATCATCTATTTTATGCAACATTTTAAACCTCCTCCAAATTATGATAAAAGTAGAGTAAGATCTTTGAAGCTGAAAACTGTTAAATTCTGCATTAAAGATAATTTTTTATATTGGAAAGATCCTACAAGAGTTTTTTTGAGATGCATTGACCCTGAGGAGTCAAAGAAAGTTATGTTTTATATGCATAGTAGTATGTGTGGAGGTCATCATTATTGGAGATCTACTACATACAAAATATTGAGAGTTTGTTATTTTGGCCTAGCTTGTTTTATGATGTATGTGCTGAGGTGAGAACATGTGAAAAATGTCAGAAGTTTACTGGTAAGAAACATTTGAAATCTTTGCATCTCAAGCCCATAGTTGTTTCTACACCTTTTCAGCAACAAGGATTATATTTCATTGGAGAAATTCATCCACCTTCAAGTGGAAAACATCATTGGATTCTTGTTGCAGCTGGTTACTTCACCAAATGGATCAAAGCAATATCTACTAGGAATGTTACTCATAAATTCATCATTAATTTTTAGGATGGAATCATAACCAGATTTGGATGTCCATCAAGGTTAGTAGCAGATAATGAAACAACTTTTAAAGCTAATCCATTGGTAAATTTCTATGAATATTATGATATTCAACTCACTCATTCTACAGCCTACTATCCCCAAGGGAATGGTTTAGTTGAATCATCAAACAAAAGTTTGGTAAGAATCATCACCAAGCTATTGGAACAAAACAAGAAAGCCTGGGAATAAAAACTAAATTTTGCTTTATGGGCTGATAGGGTGACAATAAAAAAGTCTATTAATACATCACCTTTTCAAATGGTTTATGTAACTGATGTTGTTTTTCCAGTCCAATTGGCCATTCGTGTAGCTAAAATTCTACAAGATCATGAAGCTGATCCAGATGACATGACTAGGAGAATTTATTAGATCATTGAAGTGCAGCAAAAGTGAGAACACAAATATGATTTGGTGAGAAAATATCAGCAAGCTGTGAAGCAAGTTTTTGATAGAGGAACTAAAAAAAAATATTTTCAGATAGGAGATCTGGTGTTGAAAAGGGATGCACAGACAAGATCCAGGTAAGCATTCCAAATTTGATGCTTTATGGTTTGTTCCTTTCAGAATATCAAATATTCTACACAAAAATACTTTTTAGTTACAACATCTTGATGGGAAAAACTATTTGAAGGTCCATTCAATGGCCGCTTTCTAAAAAAATCTTTTACTAAGGTCAAGCAGCATGACAAAGAAATTTTCCGGAAGATGCACCCCGAGGCCGATACTCTAAGAGGAATTAGGGAATTAGAAAAGATGAGAAGGTCACAACTACACGATTTTCACGAGGTAGAAAAATGACTCGGGGTTTGATTCTGACGATGAAATGAATCTTGTAGCCTTTGGGATCGCAGTAGGAGGACCCATAGACTTGGGTTCTGATTCAGGAAATGAAAAAAAAAATCATCAGAAATTGTACCAAATATGAAAAGGACACTCACTGCGATAAATCTCCAAGAACTTGAAGAGATCAACCAAAACATCCAAGTAGAGAATACTGAGCTAAGGAGACTCCTACAGGAAGAAAGGGAAGAAAAACAAATTTTACTACACCAATTACAGGCTAAGGATGTAGCCTTGGAAAATTTGTGACATAACCAACTCGGGGTAAAAAGCAACCCTTCAATTTCATGTACTTTTCATGATGATAATTTCAATTCTTTTGAAAAATATACTGCAGGAATCGGGCCCAAATTACTGAAGAAAATGGGGTATCAAGGAAAGGGCCTCGGCATCAATGGCAAAGGAATTGTAAACACCATCTAATTCAAGGAATTTCTGTGTCATGAGACTCGGATACACCAGGAAGAAAGTTGGAGAAAGCTCCAACACAGCTAGTGACTAGCCAACGACAAATGATGAAATCACTTCCTCACATTCCAGCGATAGTGAGGGCTCCATGAACACTTATTGAAGGAACACCAGGGGAAGGTGCTCTAAGTTGACCCAAAAATTTTGGAGGAAAGAGAATCATTGTAGTCATTGCAACGAAGTGGGACACAAATAAGCCACGTGTCTAATGATCCATGCCACGAAAGCATCGATAGAGGGGCTGAAAGGTGGAAATGTTCAAAAAATGAATCCACCACATTCATGGTGGTCTTCTTTATTAAGTAAAATATGGTTTTTTTTGAGGTAGTAGCTTGTTATGGGCACAATTGTAAATCATGATTTGCAAGTAAATGTAAACGCGATGATGTGTTTCCCATCACTTCGGAACACAACGATGATGTTTTGGCCTTTTCCGATGAGTAGTTAGGTATTGGTTATTTTTATGTAATACTTGACCAATGAGTGTGTGCTATAAACTCTTGGAAAGTGAGGGGTTGTTGAGTCATGTGTGGTTTGTACATGGTTGCAAATGATGTACCAAATTTGCATGCATGTGAGTGAAAGTTTGGTTTTTAACGAACAAGTAGTGTGTTGGGTATGTTAATGATTTTGGTGGTCCAAAAGCTCCTTAGTGTGGAGGAATGATCCAGGAGGATCATATAGGTCAAAGTATAAGTGGCTTAAGGAGAAGGCTCAAAAATAAAAGTGGCATAAATGTGGGAAACTCAGTTTCAATTTGAATATCTTGTCGTTCTAATCACAACGGTGTGAACCATTCGTCAAACCGAGTTCGTATGTGAAAGTTAGAGCTGGTAAAAGTTGGTAGGTTGACTGGATGAATTTGCAACTTAAGGAGGCAAAAAATCCACATAAATCCTACCACCGGATTCTAGTTAGCTCTGGCCGAATTCCAGGCGAATTTGTGGGATCGTTAATTTGACTCCTTCGGTAAAAAATCGAGTAGTTTAAAAATGTATTATTATTGTTTATATATATATATATATATATATATATATATATATATATATATATATATATATATAAAGTGTAGTGGTGGGCCATGACCCCTGTCCCTACCCCAAAGGTTAAAAATAATAATAAATATTAAATATTGGGTGGGGTCAATGGTCGTGACCCCGCCGCCCCAACCCTATTGTTGGAGCATGGTCCCCTGAATATAATTTTGATATAATTTTGCAATATTTTGAATATTTTAGTCATGCGCAGCAAAATTTAAGGGACTTTGGGGCGGGTCAAAGTCCCTCATGCATTGTAATGGGAAAAAGGGTAGATCTAGGGGTCACAAACCACGGTTTGAAGACCTTAGTATAGCGCAAACTAAAGGTATAAATAGGGGTCTAGGAAGAGCTGAAGAAATTAGTTTTTGGGGAAGTTTTGGTAAGATTGTTAATGATAGATCTGTTCTAAGGATTTTTGTGCGAACTTGTCTGGGTAAGGGCTCTTGTTGGATGTGTGCACAGAGATCCTCAGTCCTTCTGTGTGCGGACCCCGTTGGCTATGTGTGTGGGTATATGGAAGAGTCTATAAGAAGAATCTGAGTATTAATGAATGAGCCGACGTTTTGTTGATATTTGAATGTATCTGTGTTGTGTTATGGGTTGTGCTGCATGTTAATCCCCTGTTATTTCTATGATACTGAATACTCATAGCTAAGTGTTAGTGCACATGGATGCGATGCTTTAAAGAGTAATGAATGCATAGATCTGGTGATGGTTGGTCATATTTAGCCTGTTAATTGATTACATTATAAGTTATGGGTTACACGCAAGTTATTATGTTACATACATTTCTAAGGGTTTCTGGTTAGGGCTCTTATTAATGCAGGCCTGTTTAGATTTAAGGGCACCCACTTCATTAAATCTATCTCTCTCTCAAGGTACGGAAACCTGGTTCCAACACCCTCCCATACTACTCTGGGTGAGACCTTGACTTGCGCAAGAAGGTCATTTCCGAAAGGGCCAGTAGTACAGGGGTTTGCTGGTTAACCTCAAATCTGAACCTGGGTCAAGACCCATAAAATCAAAAAATGGTTCTGTTGCTGGGACTAGGAGAATTTTGAGAGAGAAATCAGGTGATGAGTCAGGGTTTATGGAATCCAAAAAAATCTAAAATTGAAGATTGGTTCGAAAAGCAGATCCAAGAGTTTACCCTAAAAGAAAATAGAAGTAAAAAGTTGTCTATGGAAGAGTGGAAGAATAAGTATATTTTCATAAAGGTGCACGATATCTTCTTCGTGAGCTTTGCACATGAATTGCAGAAGTGGTTGTCGAGCTTAGTGTAGTTTCAAACCTGTTGGAAGGACAATAGGGTTACATAGTGGAACTTTGAATTGATCCCGCAATTGGAAAAGACTGATAAAAAAATCACCCAAACTGTAGATCAATGGATAGATAGTATCTTAGATGGATTTGTGACGAAGTTTGCGGTAGATTAGTTTGTATCATATTCTGAAGCTGAGAGAATATTTTTCAAAGGGTTGAGAGGTAAATTCTTAAGAAAATTTCCCTTGCTGATTAAGATGCTATTGAGCGAAAAATGTGTTCTGTGCAGCCACGCCAAGTGAATGAGTTACGAACATGTTGAAAGAGCCACGCACAATGGAAAGTAATATCGATTCAATCAGATTGGGAAAAGAGCTGCATATAGCCCTCTAAGGGATTCACCGGACCTAGAAGAAAATGAGACTACATGCATTGCAGGTTGCCCTCCTGCTACACCATACTCAAAATCACGTAGGACTCAGACATCTCCTACCCCACCGCCACCTTGACCTATAGATGATGTGGCTGTGCACATGAAGCTACCCATTTTTAAGGGTGTGGGGGATGAGTACCTGTATTGGTTCTCGTTTGTAGCTGAGGCTATATGTACAACACAAAATGTTAATACAGATTTTGTAAAAAGAGCGCAACTAGCCATGGATTTTGAAGGACGCGTGCTGGACTGGTTTATGGGATATTTGAAACAAAATGTTGCTCCTATTATCGATGATATCAAAAAGGAACTAAAGCTGCAGTTTAAAAAACTGAAGTCCTTTGCACAATTAGTGGCGGAGCTAAAAGACTTCAAGAAAGGAGAAAAAGAATAGTCTGGGATGCTGATCAGCAGATGAAGAAAACTATCAATGACAGAGGATTTGTTTAAGATGATGATCAACACAAGGAATGGTTCATCACCATGTTGCTACCCCATCTACGTGGCCCTCTAGGAAAACAAAATATTGCTACTTAGGAGGAGGCCCTGGAGATTTCTATGAAGCTAGAGGCTACGCCTAGAGAAGATATTCCCCTTGGGACTCTGGAAATCCAAGTTAGTTAGAAGCTATGAACTTAGAGATACAAAACCTACGAAGATACAAGGGTAAAGAGGTTGGCACAAATGTTTGGTGTATACGAGATGGATCAGGTCATCTTGGATCTGGGATTTGATTCCACTATCCTGCCCAAACAAACCTGGCAAATAATGGGAGAACCTAAATTGGAATGGTCTACCATTCAACTAAATATGGCTAACTAACAAAAGATCATTCCACTAGGAAGGTTGCCTAAGGTTGTGGTAGACATTGCGGGAGTTAAAGTATATGTAGAATTCGAAGTAATCCAAATTGTGGATGATGCGGACCCTTACCCTGAACTATTAGGACTGGATTGGTCTATTGACATGGGAGGTATCATCAACCTGAAAATGAGGACCATTATCTTTGAACATGATGGTACATGGGTAATAGTCCCCCTAGATCCAGCTGAAAGTGAAGGATATACAGAGTCAGTGTGCGATGAGGAGGAAGTTGATCATATTTACAAACTAACTGCATGGAATGATGATTGGGTCAATCCTACCACTGATGGGATGTTAAATTGGGAAAAGAGACAACTCATGCTTCTCAGATTCGGATGGTGAGATGGAAAATTGGCAGAACTGGTTGCATGAAATATCTGCACTGCGCTACCTCAAGATCATAAAGAGCTTTCGATACATCTCCTCTGAGGTAAGAGAACTACCTTACTTTGATAGTTTTGGTAGAGTTAAGGAATTTCTTAAAGTGTTAGAAAAAGATGTCCTTGAGGAATGTCGATTCTGGGAACTTGTTTTGGCCATGCGAGAAACCCCTATGCGATGGTGGGAAACACATAAGAGGGATCTCTAGGACTGGGGGGAATGTCGAAATATGATGATCATGTGCTTTGAACCCCTAGTCAACCCGCCCATGGATCTCTTTTCAGGTCATGTGGATCCACGCAAGCACTTGGCTATGTGGATGGAGGTGTGGAATGAAAGGATTTGGAATGAGTGGGTCAATATGTTTATTCACACTTTAGGGTTGATCCTCACCATCTGATATTTAAATTCAGAGCTTCACCAATGCACTCGCCACTGGGATACAATGACAGAGGATTTCACGGCAACGTTCGGTTGAGTTGGAGGGACAGAGAAATTGGAAGAAGCCCTACAATATATAGATTCTCTTTTCATTAGGGGAATTTTGAGGCCTGAAATGGGCCTCCTAAGGAAATTATAAAATAATAGTGGAAATAATAAAATAAGATTTGATTACATCATCAAATTTTAGAGGGAAAAAGGAAAACACTACTTTTTCAACTCATATCTTCAACTTATCTCCCAAAGTTTTTATTCAAATTTTGAGCAAGAATACTCGTTGGATGAAAAATTTAATTCCTCATCCAAGGAGTACCCATGTTGCATACTTTCGATGGATCCTACTTCACGGAATATGAGAAATAAATGAAAAATGTGATTGCAATAACGTTTTTTCATGTATTTATCATTTTTCGTATAGCAGGGTCCATCAAAAGTATGCAACATGGGTACTCCTTGGATGAGGAATTAAATTTTGCATCCAACGAGTACTCTCACTCAAAATTTGAGTAAAAATGTTTGGGAGATAAGATTAAAATATGAATTGAAAAAGTAGTTTTATTATTTTATTATTTTTGATATTTTTACCCTTTTAATTAAAAAATGGTGAATCATCCCCCATGGTTGACATCATCATCTTGAATCCTATTAGCTCTTATAAATTTTATTTTGGTTGTACATTTTTCTTAGGAGGCCCATTTTAGACCTCAAAATTCCCCTAATGCTTTGATGAGTCTTTTCTCAAAAGGAATGTGTTGCGCCCGCTTGGGATGTGTAGATGTAGGATATTGTCAATTGTAGAAATTTTTCAGTAGAGGACTGTGACGAATATCCTAGGAATATCACAATCCAAAAATCTTAAGGATAATGCACGGTCGCAAGACCCTCATTACAGATAGTGGATGTTACCAAGCCATTGAAGGAACTCAACATTGGGACAGAGGAAGAGCCTAAGTTGGCCATAATTTGGGATTACTGGGAAGATGATATGGTTGGAAAGGTTGTGGAGCTGTTGACCGAATATCAAGACCTATTTTCTATGAATTTATCTGAACTCAAGGGAATTGTAGGAGATTTTGGTGTTATGAAGATCAACTTGAAGTTGGATGCACGCCCTGTCAAGCAGTGACCCTATCGGCTGAACCCTAAGTATAAGAAGAAATTCAAGGAGGAGATAGATAAGATGATGTCCGCAGGTATCATTGAGCCCGTAGAGCAGCATGATTGGGTAAGCCCAATGGTAGTCCAAGAAAAGAAAACCAAAGGAGAGATAAGGATCTGTGTAGAACTGCGCAAGCTGAATGATGCATGTGTGCATGATCCCTTCCTTACGCCATTCTTTGATGAAATATTGGATAATGTGGGAGGTCAAGAAGCGTACTCATTCACTGATGGATTTTCAGGGTATCATCAGATTAGAATGGCACCTAAATACTGCAACAAGACAACCCTTGCAACCAAATGGGGCTCCTTCCAGTACACTGTCATGCCCTTGGGATTGAAGAATGTCGCAGCCATATTATAGTGCGTAGTTGTAGCAGTATTTAAATAATTTATGCATTAGTTTCTGGAGGTCTATTTTAGTGATTGGACAATATTTAGATTGGTAAAGAAACATGTGTCAAAACTGTGCATGATGTTGGATACCTAAAGGAAACACCATATTTCGTTGAATTTGAAGAAGTGTATCTTCTGTGTACCCTTTGGAATTTTTTTGGGGCACATTGTATGTCAGCAGGGACCTAGCCAAGATTGCGGTTATCATCAATTTAGCAGTCCCCGCCAATGAGAAAAAATTGTGCTCCATCTTAGGACATACAAGGTACTATAAATTTTTTATTCAAGGGTATGCCTTGATCACTGCGCTGATGGAAAAGCTGCTAAAGAAGGATGTGTCCTTTTTCTAGGAGGAAGAATCTCAGAAAAGTTTTGAGTTGTTAAAGGAAAAGATATTCACCTATTCTAATATTTCCATATTGGGCTAAGGTCTTTCACATGCATGTGGACGCATAAGGAATAACTCTGGGGTTTGTCTTAGCATACCTAGGAGAAGGAGACATCGATCATCCAGTTGCTTTTTCTAGCAGGAAAATCTCTAGCGCAGAGTGCAACTACTCTACTATTGAACGAGAAGGATTGGAAATGGTGTATGTCCTGCAAAAGTACAGGCAAGGGCACTTTAAAATTTTCACTGACCATTCAGATTTAAAATACCAGGTCAATAATCTTGTGTTGCAGGGGAATATTTGTAGATGGTTGCTATTATTTCAAGAGTATGAATTTGAGATTATTGTGAAGCCTGGGATATTGAATGTGGGACCTGATCACTTGTCTCGAATTGAGACTTGAGAAGAGCCAACTAGTCTGGAAGAAGGATTACCTGATGCACAAATTTTCACTATCAAGGTGGTCGATGAGCACTTTGTAGACATTATTCACTTCTTAACAACTAGAACAAAACCTATAGAATATTAAGTAAAGAAGAAGAAAGATTTGGTGGCTCGTGTAGCTGACTTCACCTTGATTGCAGTACAATTGTATAAGTTGGGGGCTGATGAGGTATTATGGATATATGTATTATAACATGAGAGACAAGAAAAATTGGTTGAGGTGCATGAAGGGGTGGTATAAGGCCACTACGCAGGGAAATCCATTTCTAAGAAGCTGCTACGTGCCGGATTATGGTGGCCCGCATTACATAGTGATGCACATGAGTATTGTCAAACCTGTGATACATGTCAGCGAATCGAGAAGCCCTCGCACAGAGATGAGATTCCCTTGCAACCACAGATGGCCTTACAAGCATTTCATGAATGGACTATAGACTTTATGGGACCAATCAATTCCCCAGGGAAGAATACCAACACACGTTATATCATTACTGTCACTGATTATGTGACCAGATGGGTGGAGGCGAAGGCTGTTAAGGATTCTATCATAGATACTATTGCGCAGTTCATCTTCGAGCATATTTTGACCAGGTTTGGCTGCCCCAAGATCCTGATGAGCGATATAGGTACGCATTTCATTAATGAAGCTATTAAATCTTTGAGAGAAGAATTTCAAATCCATCACTCGAAAAGCACCCTGTATCACCCACAAGCTAATGGAGTAGTAGAGGCTTTCAAATTTTTTTTGGAGAATGCACTTACCATGATCTGTAATGCCAAACGGAATGACTGGGATGTGCGCATCTCCTTGGTTCTATGGGCCTACAAGAGTACATGCAAGAAGTTGACTGGGAAGAATCCTTTTTAGATGGCCTATGGACATGAGGCCATAATGCCCATGGAATATATTGTCCCCATATTGTGCATTGCGGATTTCTCAAATATGGCGGAGCCTGACATCATAGAGGAATGCTTGGCGTAGCTGGTTGCCTTGGAAGAAGACCGGTTTATCGCTAATTTTCATCATCAAGCATAGAAGGCACATGAAAAATCATGGCATGATCGACACATCTAGTCGAAGGTATTTAAGGAAGAAGAATTGGTTTTTCTCTATGATAGCCAATTTGCACGCCACCC